>OY730193.1:120707461-121907461 GCA_963422505.1 Pseudognaphalium luteoalbum
ATCAACATTTGCGTCAAACCAATCATAAAAGAAAGAGATGAAATTTAACCTCAAAAGAAAGCAAGAAAACTCTTTAGCATTTCTTTCATTTTTAAACCAAGATACTTCAATTTAAGAAAACTCTTACCAGTGATCCATTACTCTCAATAGCTGCAAGTCTGCAACTGATGTAACTCCCTAAGACATTGAAATAAAACAAACTTTTAATGTTAAAACAAACCTAAAGATTTTTGAAAACATATTTCTACAACTTTTCTTCTGTCTACCAAAAATGTAACACGTTTGAGTGTACATGTTTTTGCAGGTCGGTAAGTGAAAAATAAGCTATAATAACTGGACATAAATGACAAGATCAACAATAACCATAATATTAACAATGGCATTACATGAGTATGCACAAGATAATGGGCCCAAACCTTATAACCCCTGAAAAGACAGAAAATAGTGCAAACAACAGATTAGGAATAGCCAAAAAAAATATAATCTTGAAAGTTGAAACAAACCAATTAATTCAAAAATCCAACCAAGAATATGTTAAAATGTAACACTTACTCTCTCCACAATATTTGTTATTATGACATTCAAGAGTGTGTTAAAATGTAACACTCAATCTCTCCACCATTAGTATTGTAATTATATAAATTGCAACATTATTCGAAATTGAAATTCTCTTTTAAACATTTCATCAAACAGTTAGCATACATATATAACTTAGTTAGTACCACAAAATGTATTTAATAAAAGAGCATACATAGCATACAAAATTCAAGACGAAATGAAATCCACCAAATCAATTGTAAAATTATCACATACCTAAACAGCACAAGTAAAGGAGAATAAGATTAATACAAATAAAGATAAACGAAAAGGTACCTTCAACTTGTATAATTAAGTGGTTTCGATCATCTTCTTCATCGTTTGAGAATATATCTTTCTTCAAGACACCTTACAAAAAAATGAAGATCTGAAATCAGGTATATAAGAAAACTTTGTTTTTGGAGATATAAAATACCTATACTGATATACATGTTGAAGAGATAAGGTGCTTAGGATGAAATAACAACCCTAAGGAGAGAAAGTTTCATCGATTTCTTCCTCCTGTGGTGAAATATGCATGCACAAAACAAAAAAAAATAACAAAAACTCCAAAATCAGCAGAGAATACAACATTAAAATCGAATTTTAATTAGATAAAGGAACAAAAAACGCATATCCAAATAATTTAATGTAAAAAGGGTAGAACATGGTGAGAAAGAATATGAAAGAAGATGTAGATATAGAGTTTGAGATCCGGAAGCATGAGAGGGAATTCGTGGAGATGGAGAAGATAACGAAAGTAGAATTTTAATTGATGGGGGAGCTTTGATGTAGATTAATGAGTATGAAGTGTGATTTTTGAATTCAAATTTGTGAATAGTGTAATTCACTGTAGAAAGTTAATTGGGAGAGAAAGGCGGTGAAAGATTTGGCGTGGGAATATTGATATATCCAAGATAATTTTAATGCAAAATTTAATTTAGTATTTTTATTTATTTTATCAGTTATATTAGAACTATTTAACTTAATTAAATGAAAAGATTAGGGTTATGACACGAGTCTTTTAACCACAACATGACACATCAGCATCAAAACATACCTCATGACTTACCAAGTTTGCTTCATGACATCAGCTGAACTCCCCTTTAGTAGATAAGATAGAATAGATAACTAACTAATTGAATTTATTGGACCGGCTCGTGGAATTCGGTGGTCCAATGCGATAATTAAAGAAGGGCCTTTAACCATGAAATTTCAATACATGCTATGCAATTGAATTATATAATAATTCATCATGTTCTCAAATAATCGTACAAATTAATTTGAGTATCATTATTCATGTGAAACTGAACCATATTATATCTTTATCTAAATCCTATTCTGCTAAACAATATACACTTTAAGATTATACATATTATATCAATAATAACCTAATATGTTTAAACTGAGTAGTTAAACTAATAAAACATTGAAAATGTAATGAAAGTTATATTAGAAAAACTCAATAATTAATAAAAAAAAATAAGAATACTTGCATGTTTTGGTTCAATAAAATGAAAGTTTGTCAATACTCAATAGAATTAAACAAATGATTTGCAGATGAGCACGCTTGTTTCTTTTTTGTTGATTTTTGAATTATTATATGATGCACCACTATAAAATTATATGGCCTCTCTCATTTAGTAGGCTGGATTATTTGAGTAATACATACACTTAATGGTGTTGGACATGTAAAAAGGGCCTCTTCTGAAATTGGACCTTGTTGAATGGCCTATGTTGAACCCCTAAAGGCCTAAAGGGTCGGACCTTATTATTTGATGACATCAATAAAGCTTAATCACATATTATATATTTAAAATTAAAAATTTTGTACTATAACTGATGATAAAATGACAAACAGTAACCTTTTTTTGTACTATAAATGATAACAAAACGACAACCCAGTAACCACACTATGTAGCCCAAGTACGACGGTACATAAGACCCCTCACTATGGTGAACATCAACGGATGCATCAATTGGAGTCACATCAGCGTCACATCAACTTTTTCCAAAACTGACACAAATTGACATTTCACAGCCTACAGTGAACATCAGTTAACATTACTTCTCTTTTTTAGGACCCACACACTAATTTCTTCATTTATTTAAAACACAAACTTAAATAAAACATATTCATTAAAATATTAAATTAATTAAAAATAATAAATTTAATATGTAATCTTTCTTTACTATTTTTTTATTACTATTATACAAAATTCAATCATATGGGCCAGTGAATTTTGGGCCCAATCCAAAACCCTCTCTTTGCCTCTTTTAAAACCTACGAATACCACCAACTGAGTGGTTATCTTCTTCGTTGAGCCTCACGCAGCAGATTGAAACCAACTCCAAAAAATAACCAAACCATTAAAGAAAAAGAAAAAACCATTTATACAACTTTTGACCCCACTCTATTTCCACCGATGCTCTCCTTCTTTCCCTTCGGTTTGACAAGTTTTCCACTGACGCACCGGAACCGACGCCCCGTGCCTATGGCGTCGGTTCCATCACTCAAACCGACAGCACCTATTGATGCACCGTTTGAAGAGGTCTAATGGCTAGGTCATGGTAAGAAAAATATCTTAACATAAAAAGAATTAAAATCTTAGTATGTCATGCTAAACACTTATAATTACCTTAAAGGTTTTAACCTATTGACCATTAACTTCTTACACACAAGTTATAGAGAATTCTTAAGATAAAAAAAATGTCATGGTAAGTTCTAGTTATGATGACCTTTTTAAGCATAGAATGAACGTTATTCGCGGTTTTCAACACTAAGGGGTCTAACACAAATTCAGGACTATTAGTCATAATGTAGATAGGCGTAGAGACAACCAAGCATTAAGCGTTTGGAACCAACGCAACCATGAGACCACTCCCAATAGTTGATTGAAATGGCTAGTCAAGTTTGTGTTAATTTAGCGCTACATTAGCTTTTCAAAATTGATTGCAATTGAACAAGACTGACTACTGCCAATAATAACATAGTCATTTCAATTATTTGGCATAACATTTATCAATTTACCTTGATTTCTATACATTACACATAAAACAAAACAAAACAAAAAGTTCGCAGAGCGTCGGATAACCAACCATGAAAACCGATGGGGCCGTGCAATTGTTGTCGGTTCTGTCAGTTTCAACTGATACCCTACCGATCTAACCATTGGGACTGCTCTAACATACATGTAAGAATTTGGTCTGATGTGATGATAGCTAAGCAATTAGAACACTAGAAGTTACCTTGAAAGTGTAACCTTAACAACATCACTAATTGCATATATGTATTATAACTATAAAGAATTAACATAATGCCAACGCTATGCAGCGAGAACTAATAATTAAATTGTTGCATCTTTTTCATTTGAATGTGGACATGTCGTCTCTTCGGGACATTATGAAATTATTTCGAATATATTATGTTTTGTTAACATCGTAACTATTACCAGGTTAATGTATCACTCCGCTCAAAGATATACATATCTATTTGGTACAATCACATAATATGTATTTTAATTTAGGGTAAATTGCAAATTTTGTCCTGATCTTGTCGTTTTGCTCATTTTGCCCTTTTACTTTTTTCCTTGCATTTTTTATCCCAATAGTCCTGAATTTAACAATTTTTTGTCCTTTTCCGTTAAAACTAACAGATAAACCGTTAGTTGACATAAAAAGACAAAAACACCCTCACTTTACCTTTCTCCCCCAACATATCTTAATTTTACATCTATCAATTTTAAACTTTCCAGCACTTCTCACAACCACCATTACACAAATATACACCACTAGCATTCACTGTCACTTGAAAACCAACACCCCGACATGAAAACTTCGTTCAACCCCATTCCCATTATGTTCAAACCACCTCCACTGCAACCTGCAACTATAACCACCACCACCGTAACCTGCAATTATAACTACCACTATTAACGCTAACCTGCAATTATTACTGCTACAATTAATTAGTATATGTAATAATACTTTGTTTAATTTGGAAATTAAGATATCCATTTGAAGTTGGTTAATTTTGTAAGTATTATTTAGTTGGTACTTCCTTTGTAAGTATCTTAATGATAGCAAGTTAGACATTTTATTTACAACATTTATAATTGTTGAGATGATTTGAACGTCGATTTAATTATCAAGGGCACTTTAGTCATTCTTTATACAGTAGTTGAATCCAATTTAAGATAAGCATAGCAAATTGTTTTATATGTAGTATGTAGTAATAATATAGGTAAGATTATCGAAATTCAGAGTGTTAGTCTATAATGTGAAATTCTATAAATTTAAGCAAGAAACAACAATTGATTTTCCAAAAAATTCTAGCCTAAACACAATTAGTTCATAACACCGCAATTCAAGACTTTATTCCACAAAATAATCAATGTAACAACTTCTAGCAAATCTATATAGACATTCAAGTTCTTAGACCCCAAGCATGGATTAAAACTAAATTTTTTGTATATAACTAACAATGATCATGAAATTGCAAAGATCATAATCACACACAAGTCCAAATTTAAATCTCAATAATTTAACAAACTAAGTTCACCAATTTAACGACACTAAAAACAAATCAAATCACTACTTTAACAAACTATATATATAACCAACTTAACAAACTTAATCACTAATATCAAACAAACCAAATCGCTAATTTGACAAACTAAATAACTTTCTAACAAATTAAATCACTAATTGTATAAACCAAATCACTTATTTAACAAACTCTATAACTAACTTAACAAACTAAATTACCAATTTAACAAACTAAATCACTAATTAAACAAACTAAATAACTAATGCAACAAACTAAATCACTAAATAAACAAACCAAATTACCTATTTAACAAACTAAATCACCAATATAAAAAAACTAAATCACTCATTAAACAAACCAAATCATTTTCAAAGAAACTAAATAACTAATTTAACAAACTAAATCAGTAAATAAACAAATAAAAACAAACCAAATAATTTATGATTAAAAATTAAATGGACAACCCGTGGTGGTGGCAGTGATAGTGTCGATTGTGGTGGTTGCTCGTTAGTCAGTAGTCACAGTGGTAAATTAAAGGTAGTGCCGTAGTGGTAGAAAGTGGGTTGCAAGAACAATTGACAATAAAATAAAGAAAAACAACATCTTCCGGTAAATGAATTCTAACTTTTATGATCATACCACTTTATAAATATCATACTAAATTTATTATTATTATTATTATTATTATTATTATTATTATTATTATTATTTACCTGATCTAACACATATTATTGTGATTAATCATAATTATCGATTTTAAAAATCGCTTTTGCTTCATAGCGCGCGATATAGCAAGTTGGGATAGTACCGCATTTGCACTATAAATAAGCATGCTATTTACATAATAAGCATACGATATGATATAATACACGAATATATAACAAGGTAGTTGGGTTTCCTCCTCTAAAAAGGCTTGACAATGTCAAAGAGCAAGGTGAGGAACAGGGTACATTGGCAAGAGGATTGTCAAGGCAAGTTTGGCTCATGGACACCCAACTTATGTCCTAATGCGTCGAGAGCTTGGTTACGAAATCGAAAAAGTCCAAATGTTGTTGTCGTTTAAGAATCAAGGAGCCCATCTGGTTGAGGGTTCGTTTTCCGATCATCAGAGTCTTGTGGATGCTGTGAAACAAGTAGACGTTGTGATATGCACCATGTCGGGGGTGCAGTTTCGGTCGCATAATATTCTCCTTCAACTTAAGCTTGTTGATGCCATCAAAGAAGCCGGAAATATCAAGGTATATTCAAGTGGATGAGCCCTAAGCATCAACTACGATTTCAACTTCATTTGCCTCACGAGACTTTCAAAAAAAATAAAATTTAACAAGTTTTGTGAATCAGAGATTCCTGCCTTCGGAGTTCGGGATGGATCCGTCACGAATGGAACACTCACTCGAATACGGAAAGGAGATTTTTAGCGAAAAAATGGTGGTACGGAAAGCCATTGAAGATAGTAAGATACCATATACATACATTTCTGCAAACTGTTTAGGGGGTTACTTTGTTGGCAACCTCTCCCAACTGGACACCCTAGTTCCACCAAAGGACCAAGTGAATATATATGGTGACGGAAATCGTAAAGGTATGATATTATTTCGATATATATGATAGGTTTTAGGACCCAATCCAAAGAATACGTATAACCCTAGTTATACCTTACGACAATAAACGGATTAAACACAAGCAATTAAGATAACGAGAATAGTAAATGAACACGAGAATATAACGTGGTAATATCCAATCTACTCGATTGGTTTAATCCACGACCAACTAGAGAGAATTTTTATTACTTTCGGAGGTGTTAGGGTTACAATATATAGAAATAATAATAATAATACTTCATACCAAAAATAATGGTAGCCAGACTTAAATTTGCCTACTCTTTCCGTATCACTCACGTGATTCACATACCATATCATCCCATTATTATTATTATTGTTATTATTAACCTTAATAACAACTAATAATATCTATACCAATTATGTATAATATATTTAATCTTTAACAAATCTTAACAATTCCCACTTGAAAATTAAATCAACCCAACTCCAGTAACCCGTAACTAAATGCCACTTTAATAGAACCCGTTCAAACCTATATTGTCAAAACCATCGGGACACGCCGCACGACCACACCGAGTCGGAAGACTTTCGATACTAGTTACCAGAACTCCACTATTAAACCGTGACCAAGAAATCTCTCTAGTTTTTTCACCTCCTCATTAGTTCATGA
The DNA here is from genome assembly GCA_963422505.1 of Pseudognaphalium luteoalbum. Lineage (NCBI taxonomy): Eukaryota > Viridiplantae > Streptophyta > Magnoliopsida > Asterales > Asteraceae > Pseudognaphalium > Pseudognaphalium luteoalbum. The sequence goes on from OY730193.1 coordinate 120,714,819, forward strand.
GAAGATCGGTTGAAGCCCGGCATAGCTCCAACACTCTCGTTGCAATCACAACCCATCCATACAGCCTTTCGTCTACACGATCTTTCTTTTCAACAAAGAGAAGATCACCCGGTAGAACAAACACGTGAATGACACCATCAAGGCAGCCGTGTAAAAATACCATCACACCCTTGATCATCCACTCAAACACTTTTGCTTTCACCGTTGGATCACCGACCACAAACATGCGCATGATTTCGGACAAACACAACTTCTCCTAGCGAATCAACTCCCACTGTACGGATGTATTATCAAACGTGACTCTCAGAAAAGTATTTTGCTCACCCCTCTCTGTCAGTCGCAACCTAGTTGCCATTGGAGATGATCTAACCCAAGACTTGAAAACTCTAGTAGTACCGAGATGACAAACCAAATCCATAGAAACCCCAAGGCTCCCACTCAACGCCAAACTCCTACTAGTTTCAACTCTTCCCGAACTCCCACTCATTCCAGACCTCTCAACAACCTCGTGAAGCTCAAGTCGACTAAGATTTCCAACACCTACCTCACCACCTAGCTATTCCTCATTCGGAATTTCGACCATATATAAGGTCCCCCGTTTATAACCGCGAGCAATCACCAAACTTCCCAAGATAACCTTCCATTGTTGGTCGCCAAACCTAACATGGTACCGCTCATTATCCAACTGCCCAATCGAGATCAACCGCCTCTTCAGCTTGGGAATGAACCTCACATTATTGAGGACCCAATCATTACCAAGGTGAGTTTTGAGGACAACATCCCCAATACCCGCAACTTTAAGTTTCCTACCGTTCGTAAGATGAACCCTACCAGAATGAGACCTAAAATTCATCATCTCTTCCATGCACGGGATAGCATGAAAGGATGAACCCGAATCCAAAACTCAGGATTCCACAAGATTCTCTTCACAACACAACAACGCATCTTCAGTCGTATCAACTGCCGCATTCACACTTGGTTTACCATTCGGACATTGATACCTAAAGTGCCCTAGTTGCTTACAGTTCCAACACGTGACGTTCCTTTTCCCCAAGGATCTCTTCGCGATCTAGATCTACTCTTACTACGCCCCCTGCCAGTCACACTCAAAGCTGACGAACCTGAATACTCCCCGGAATCTCTCCTTCTAATTCCTTCACCGAGTATCAAATCATGGATCCCCTCAAAAGTCAACTTAGTAGTTCCAGATGAACCACTAACAGCTGTAACCATACCGGACCATCTTTCGGGCAACAAAGACAACAAGAAAAGTGCCTCCAACTCATCTTCAAACGTAACACCTACAGATTTTAACCTAGTCAAAATCGAGTTAAACTCGTTCACATGATCCGCTGGCGATGCACCTTCAACCATCTTCGCGTTCACCAACTGCCGAATCAAGAAAACCTTATTGAGAGCCGAGGTTTTCTCATACATATTAGACAGCGCCGTTAACAAACCCGTAGTCGTGGTTTCCCCAGCAATATTGTAGGCGACATTCTTGGCCAGAGAAAGTCGAACTACTCCAAGTGCCTGACGATCTAACAACTTCCAATCGGCATCACTCATACCTTCAGGTTTAGTACCCGACAACGGTTGGTGTAACTTCTTCTCATACAGAACATCTTCGATTTGCATCTTCCAAAATCCAAAATCGCTGCCATCAAACTTACTAATCCTAATCTCGCTTTTATCCGCCATTGTTCCCAAACTCGAAAACCACGAGCTCTGATACCACTTTGATAGGTTTTAGGACCCAATCCAAAGAATGCGAATAACCCTAGTTATACCCCACGACAATAAACGGATCAAACACAAGCAATTAAGATAACGAGAATAGTAAATGAACACGAGAATATAATGTGGTTATATCCAATCTACTCGATTGGTTTAATCCACGGCCAACTAGAGAGAATTCTTATTACTTTCGGAGGTATTAGGGTTACAAATACAAAGGGTTACAATATATAGGAATAATAATAATACTACTTCGTACCAAAAATTATGGTAGCCGACTTAAATTTGCCTACTCTTTCCGTATCACTCACGTGATTCACATACCATATCATCCCATTATTATTATTGTTATTATTAACCTTAATAACAACTAATATTATTTATCCCAATTATATATAATATATATTTAATCTTAACAAATCTTAACAATATATTGTTACATATTGTGTAAAGGCGATACCGATCAATAGCTTCCGTGACTTGTGCTTAGTAATGTAAATAAATTCTATGCAGTTGTTTTCATGGATGAAGATGATGTTGCAACATACACTATCAAGACCATAGACGACCCTCGAACGTTGAACAAAACATTGTATCTTCGACCACACAGAAACATCCTTACGCACAACGAATTGGTTGAGAAATGGGAGAAACTTTCTAACAACACACTCAAAAAAGTACACATCTCTGCAGAAGATTTCCTTGCTTCTATGAAAGGTGTGTTAACATATATATATTAGTGTTTTAAATATCTGGTAATATTATTCTAAATCATTCCTATGCCCATGTTAATTTAACTTGGTTTAAGCTCATTTAGCTTTTAGAACTTTGTTAGTTATATTTTTATCAAAGCTTTAACGAGGTGTACATAGAAATTTTGCAGTTTGGTAATTTGGTGTCCAAACTTTTATCTAACAAGTACGATACTGTCTTGTAATATTTCGAATTTTGTACTTTAGATTTTATGCGCTTATGCATTCGAAGAAGTGGTAAGTTTGATCATAAACGAGTGTTTATGTGTGCTGTAGATATGAACTACGCTTTTCAAGCAGGGTTAGCTCGTATCTATCACATTTACTATGAAGGTTGTTTAACGAATTTTGAAATTGGAAAAGACGGAAAAGAAGCCTCCGAGCTCTACCCGGAGGTCGGATATACTCGAATGGATGAATATTTGCAGCGATATCTCTAAATTCTAATTGAAGTGACATATCTTTCTTACAAAGACTGATTCATATATTGGAGAATCTATAATGTCTTGTATCAAGTTTTTCTATTTTCTGTTCTATATATGTATATATATATATATATATATGTGTGTGTGTGTGTGTGTGTGTGTGTGTGTGTTATATACTGCTCCGTACGTTAGATTATTAATGAAGGCCTATTTGATCATGTTATGATGCCGATTAGGTTTTTTTTTGTTAACGTTGAATAAATAAAAACCCCTAAGTTGTTGAGATTTTATAAATTCAGAGGGTTGTTATTTTAGTGATCATTTAGTTTGTATATATTCCAAGGAGAATGCGTCTCCAATAAATAGAATGTAGAGACGTAAAACATAGAAACTATATGACAATATCAATGCCACAAATAAAGAGATAAATAAGGAGAGGATATGGTAGAATATTATTCAAAACCAATACTCCCCCTCAAGCCGGAGTGTGTAAATTGACAACACCCAGCTTGTCAAGTAAGAACTTGAGTTGAGCAGCACCAAGACCCTTGGTGAGAAGATCAGCGAGCTGGAGTCTGGAGTCAATAGGCATTAGACAAATTTCATTAGATTCAACATGTTCACGAACAAAATAACAGTCCATTTCAACATGTTTTGTGCATTCGTGAAAAACGGGATTATTAGCAATGTGTCTTGCTGCTTGATTGTCACAGAAAAGAGTAGTGGAGCTGAGTTGCGAAACACACAGCTCTTGTAATAACCATCACATCCAAATGATTTCACTAATGGTTGTAGCCATGGCACGATACTCGGCTTCAGCAGAAGAACGGAAAACAACAGACTGCTTCTTAGTTTTCCATGAAATAGGAGCTCCACCAAGAAGGATAATGTAGCCTGTGCGAGAGCGCCTAGTTAAAGGACAACCCAGCCAATCCGAATCAGAATATCCAACCAAGTTTGTACCTCCTGCTTTTGGTAAAATTATGCCTTGGCCCGGAGTGGTTTTAAGATATCGAAGAACCCTTGTAACGACATCCATATGGCTTTGACAAGGATCCGAAACAAATTGGCTAAGAATATTGACCAAGTAGGCGATATCCGGTCGAGTAGCTTGAAGATAAAGAAGTCATCCTATGAGACGACGATAAACACTAGCATCAACCTTGGGGTCCTTTTCATCAGTAACAAAGTTCAAGTTTTGTTCCATAGGAAACAAACTCGGGCGGCATCCTTCCATTCTACTATCTTCCAATATGTCAAGAGTATACTTCCGTTGACTCAAAACGAGACCATCAGAGGTTCTAGCAACATCAATGCCCAGAAAATACTTGAGTTGCCCAAGGTCTCTTATGCTAAATTTGTCATGTAAACACGTTTTGAACTCCTGTATCTTGGCAAGATCATTCCCAACTATAATAACATCATCAACATATATGAGAATGGAGATGAAGATGTCATTCCTTTTATAAAAGAAAAGAGAGTGGTCTGCTTTGGAAGATAAAAAACCGAGATCAAGAAGTGCAGAAGTGAACTTTTGATACCAATTTCGAGATGCTTGTTTAAGCTCGTAAAGTGACTTTCGTAGACGACAAACACATCCTTCTTTTGTTGTGGAAAAACCCTGCGGTAATTTCATATACACCTCCTCATTGAGATCACCATGGAGGAAGGCGTTGTTGACGTCGAGTTGGTGAATAAACCAATCCTTTATAGTGGCCACTGCTAATAATGTTCGAACAGTCTCCAATTTAGCTACCGGAGCAAAAGTATCATGGAAATCTTCTCCTTCAACCCGTGTGAAACCCTTTGCGACTAGCCGCACTTTGTATCTTTCGATATCTCCATTAGGCTTATATTTAATCTTATAAACCCATTTAGAATCAATTGCCCTTTTCCCATTTGGTAAAGGCTCAATGGTCCATGTATTGTTCTGTTGAAGTGCTTGGATCTCTTTCTGCATTGCTTCAATCCATTTTGGATTTTGACTAGCTTGCTTAAAGGTTCTCCGCTCATCAGTGGTGGTGATGGCCGCCAAGAAAAGTTTGTGATCATTAAAGACGTTATCATAAGAAATGTAATTGGAAGAGGGATGTACCGTGGAAGAAGCTTGAGTTGATGCGGTATATGCGTGATCAACCGAGGGGGAAGATTGACAACAAAATCGTTTAGATGCTTAGGTGGTGCATGACTTCTCCTTGGCCGTTCAGTAGGATCCTCAATTACATTTTCAACAATAGGATCTAGACTTTCATCAATATTGTTGTTGTCACTGTTTTCTGGGCCATAATTAAGTCCATCATCTTCAATGTCACTAGGATTAGAATTTTCACAATTTGGGCTCTCAATATGTTGGGTTTCCATTGGAATAAAAATGTCAGATTCATTCTGCACTTGAGTTTGAGTAGGAAATGTGAAAGTATTTTCATGAAACTTCACATCTCGTGACACCACAATTTTCTTTTCTTCTATATCAAAAATTTTGTATCCTTTAACACCTTGAGGATATCCTATAAATATACTCGGTCTTCCCCTCACTTCGAACTTATCACCTTTTGTTCCAATACTCCAAAAATAGACGAGACAACCAAACACCCTCATATGGTCATACTCGGGTTTTTGGTTGTATAAAATTTCGTATGGAGTCTTGTCACCGAGAGTCTTAAAGGGCAACCGATTAATAATGTGGGAAGCAGTTAAAATACACTCACCCCTAAAACGTTTTGGTAAACTAGCTTCAAATCTTAAGGCCCGAGCCGTGTCTAGCAAGTGCCTATACTTGCACTCAGCAACTCCATTTTGTTGAGGAGTGTGAGGGCAAGTGGTTTCAAGCAAAATCCCTCATTTAGTATAGAAATTTAAGATCAAATTAGATATAAATTCTCCACCATTGTCACATCTTATTCTTTTGACAATCTTATTAAATTGTGTATCAATCATTTTGCAAAAGTTCATTAAACACGTACTAGAATCACTTTTATATTTAATGAGGAAAATCCAAACATTCCTACTAAAATCATCAACGATTGTTAAAAAATAATTCGCCCCCGAAAAAGATGGAACCCGATACTTGCCCCAAACATCACAATGTAACAACTCAAAGCATTCTTTGGTTTTAATTTCACTTAATGGAAAAGGAGATCTAGTATGTTTAGCCTTGGAACAAGAATCACAAATATCACTCCTAATATTAAAAGAAATATCTTTCAAAAACCTTAGCTAGTTTCTCTTGAGATGTGTGGCCCAATCTCTTATGCCATCTTTCAACACTCACTACCATAACTTTTCTTTCCTTTGCAAACATCCCCATTCGGTATAAACCAGCTTTGCACTCACCCGCACCAATCAAGTTCCTCAAACGGAGACCCTGCATGATACAAAAATTAGGAAAGAATGTTACTGAGCATTGCAAACTTTTCGTCAATCTGCTCACCAAAAGTAAATTACAAGTAAACTGTGGTACGTGCAATATGCCCTCAATCTTGGTTCCTCCCGGAAGAGTATAATCACCTTTTCCCTCAAACGGGATGGTGTCACCACTAGGAATGACCACAGGCATTTCAATCTGGTCCTTTCTTTTATTAACAAGAACGCTACTTAAATAGGTAGTGTGCTCAGTGGCACCCGAATCAACAATCCATTCATGATCATCATTAAACTTACCTGTCATGTTAGCCATTCGTTTGTTTTCCTCATCACCTGTGATGCTTTGATCTCCAAATTGTTTCAAGAAAGTGTGATATTATTCCATGGTGAGTCCAGGAATTGGGCTCGAAGTACCTTCAACATAAGAAGCTTTTGGTTTTGGCTTGTTTCCTTTGACTTTTCCCGGCCACCAGTCAGGATATCCAATACGCTCAAAGCAACTTTCTCGAACATGTCCATCTTTATCACAGTAGGAACAATGCGGTGTCTCTTCCTCTTGTTTTTTTGGTTTTGAATAGGTTTTAAATTTCTGCTGAGAAGAAGACGAAGTGCTCCGCTTTTGAGAAACAGAAGCCTTAAAAGCAGCAGCTTCCACAACAAGTTTCTTCTCCTCAGTGATGAGTTTTTGGCGTTCATCTTCTGCCACCAGATGGTAGGCTGTTGCGAGACTAAGAATCGGTGTAGTGGCAAGGATTTGAGTTTTGATGACTCCAAATTCGTTGTCAATACCCATGAGAAACTCGTACAACTGCTCCTTCTCCTGATGTTCAACAAGTCGCTTACCAATGTCACATGTACATTTGTTGCGAGTACATCGTGGAGTGGGAAGAACCGACTGAATTATTCATCCCATAGCGATCGAAGCTTTGTGAAGTAGGCTGAAACAGTGACTCCATCTTGACGCATTACATCAATTTTGTTCTTCAACTCATATCCTCTCAGTGCGCTTTCTTTACCGAACCTTTCGCTTAAATCTGACCACATCTCCGCAGCGGTGTTGGCATACTTAACACTTCCTCTTATTTCCTTTTCCATAGCGGTAGTGAGCCATCCTTTAATTATTGCATCTACTCTCATCCATGGCATATACTCCTTGGATGTCTTTTTGTGTTTCTTGATGGATCCATCAATGAAACTGATTTTGTTCTTTGCGAATAGAAAGTTCTCCATTTCCTACACCCAATCGGAATAGTTTTTGTAAGACAAAGCGTCGTTAACTTGCATTTTTCTAGGGTAATCGGACGGGTGAAGATAATATGGAGAGTTATAATCAATGGCATTGCTACCGCTTGATTCAGTATCATTGGTTTTATCTCCTGCCATGGGTTTAGTCGGAATAGTGGATCACTTCTCTGATACCATTATAAATTCAGAGGGTTGTTATTTTATTGATCATCTATTTTGTATATATTTCAAGGAGAATGAGTCTCCAATAAATAGAATGCAGAGACGTAAAATATAGAAACTATGTGACAATATCAATGCCACAAATAAAGAGATAAATAAGGAGAAGATATTGTAGAATATTATTCAAAACCAATAAGATTAATGTTCAGATATACATATATACCTATTATGTATAAGGTATCGGAAATGTTGTTAAATTAAAACAAATCCAAATTTATCCTTACTTTCACTTTTTAGATATTGCATTTCACAATAAACAAAAGTAAGAAACATTTATGTCGAATATCAATTCGTAGTTTCCGTATACTTGCACCACTATTTTTCAGTCGTACTTCACTCACGTGCGTTACGATGTTATTAGTTACAATATTATTAAAACACACGTAAAATAATGTATGAAAAGGATAAAAAAAAGTATGTAATGATCTATACTCCTTGTAAAGCATATGACATTTTCTCTTTTAAATACTTATAACACTATATATGTACAATGTACAACTCACAAAGATCATGGACAATACAAACTTAAAATGTATGGTTGTCTAATTGGCTTTCTAACTTTGTAGTCAATTTCATGTTCAGATTCATTTTTTGCAAGGTGCACTATTGATATTATTATTATTTATTTTACCTAAGATATACGTAACATCCGTAAATCGGGCCTAGCTGTTTTATATTATTTCCTTATTTTAAATAATTATTTAACTATTAAGAAATAGCGTTATAAGTTTGGGGTAGAAAGTGTAATTAATGAAAGTTACTGGGCCTGAATAAGTTGAGATTGCGACGCGATCTGGGATAGATCGCGACGCGATTCAGTCAGTGATCGCGACGCGATTCAGTCAGTGATCGCGACGCGATTGGGTTGGATCGCGACGCGATTTAGTCGGTTTCAGAAACAGGTTTTAAGCTTCACGAGCTTTCATTTTCTATTTCCAAACCCAACTTAAAAACACACACATATACAAGGAAAATCAAAGCTATTATCAAATTGAAGCTGAGATTTGAATTGTCTCATCATCATCATCATGTTTATCCTCCAAATTGTAAGTGTTATTGCATATATAATAACTTGGTTTGATTTCAATTGTTAGGATAGTGATGAATATGTAAATTGATGGTTTTAATTGATGTTAGTTAGTGTTAAAGAGTGTTGTTACTGTATATAATCGATTAGGAAGTTGAATCAATTGATATGGGTGTATTTTGATTCGGATTTAGGGCTGTTGTTACTGGTTCGTGGATCTGTTGGAAATAACCATGTTGCGACGTGACTCTCTATGGTTGCGACGCGATTAAGTTGCAATTATAAATGAGATGACATAAGTGTCGGTTACCATTTGATAATTGTTTATCATAATTGAAATGGTGCATTGTGTAATGTGATATTGTGATAAGCTATAGCATTATATCATAAGTTCATTATTGACGATGAGTTACTAACTTGTGATATTCTGTTGTATTCTCAGATCAGCAGAAGACTCAGTGACATTAGACTACTGAGTGAGATGACTGAGGTATCGGTGAGTGGACTCGTACTTTCAGTGTAATTTGGTTGTAACATATTTGGTTACAACAAGTGAACATAGTTGCTATTGTGATTGTTTATTGTTGACTATTGATTGATGAAATACACGTGTAATATGTGATGAGTCGCCTTCGGGCATTTGGTGATATGGAGGTCAACAATTGTTGGGTTGGGTTGCTACAGGTTAGTCAACATGGGATTTGTGATCATTTGTTGAAAGTAGAACTTATGTTGACTAAAGGTAGTAACCAGCTATCGGTAAATCACTGTATTGGCCTGCAGTGATCATAAGTGTCGCTTGATGGGCCACCGCGGCTGAGGGCGCCACAAGGGCCACCGATCCTCTTGGTGATGTTGTGTCAGTGTCTATGTGATATTTGCTGATAATCAGTACTGTTATGCTGAATTGTACTGATAATGACAGGTTGACTCACTTAGCTTCGTGCTAATCCCACTATTTACCCTTGCAGGTCTTGAGATGATTTAGTCTGGGCAGAAAAGGGATTGAAGAGTGTTTGACTACCGATTTTTACTCTGATATCTGATTTTATAAATCATTGTTGTTTTTGTTGTCATATAACACCCAGATTAATAAACTATGTTTTAAAATAGTTGATCTTTTCTATTTACTAAATTTATTTAAATAAATGTTTAAATTGGACTTGCGCTTCCGATATATTATATTTAATTGACAATTGAATTGAGGGTGTTATAAGTTGGTATCAGAGCATGGGTTTGGGTGAATTGGACATTATAAGATGTTCAATCCCAAATCTGTTTTGTGTCAAGTCAAACATTCTAGAGTGTGGGATTAGTTGTTGTATGGAAGTTAATTAGTTGGATACGTACTAACCCATAACAAGATTCGAGATTGTTGTTTTGATTGCAGATACGGAGGAACATGAGGAACCGATTGGTATTCTCACTGATTCCTCAATATTCGTGAGCCTAAGTGTAACAGGTACTTTTTGATAACCTTGTAGAATTTAATAAAGTTGAATTAATTACTTTGCTATGATATGATTAGTAGTAAAGTGATTGGGTCAGACTGATATGATTCCCCAGTTATGAGTCATTGATGATTGTTAGATGTTGATGCAATAATAGAAGTATTAAATGAGACATTTATTGATATGAGTAGTTCTGACTGAACTTTGAATTGCTGATTATGTATTAAACTGAGTAGACACATTGTTGATTAAGATATAACAGTAATGCTGTTTGAATTTGAGTGTGTCAAATATATAGAAATAAAGTGATAAACTGAATTGATGTGACACCAGATAGGGAGTTACATAGATGCTGGATATCTCAACTAATAGGTTTGGAATTATCTTGTTGTTTAAATGAAAAAGTGTGTAGTTGTTATAAGATGTGCCTTGATTAAGCAAAGTTAAAGTTGAATGTGATAGCATCTAACTTGGTAGTAATTATGCTATAAAGGTGATTAAATAATTATGTGTGATATTGATCATAAGTGTGGGATTAATTATGATCTATGTATAAAAGCGATATATTAATGTAGCAAGAAAATAAAGGTAGTTGACAAACCTTTATATATGATGAAGAAAAAGTTGTCAAAAGTATTTGTTAAATACTTGTTGTAAGTGGTATAAATAGGATGATTCTAATGAGAAATTAATGTTTTAAATATTTATTAGAACACTAATAGTGAAACTGATTGTACGTGACTAAAATAGTCAAGATGTGAACCAGTAAATGATATAATTAAAGTGGTCAGCTGTTATGGGAACAGCTGTAAAGAGAAATACTTAAAATATATGGTGAATTAATTATGTGGAATTACATGCTTCTAGAAAATGAAGACTTTTTGGAGAAAATTGATTTAGTTGATATTATAATCAATTAATTGTCATGGAATACGTGTTTGGAATTACACGTGATATTATCTTATTATTATTATTTGACAAAGTATTGTGTGCTGAAAATTATGATGATAGGTTATCATGTGTTTAGAGTTTCAAATAAGTTGAAATACTGATTAAGTCAGTTGTTGAAAAGAGATTGTGTAATAAATAATACATATTAAAATAATGTAAGGTGTACATGTGAAATAAATTGCATATATAAAATTGATTATGCAAGTAAGAAATGGATAGTAAGTATGTACTATTGGTAAAAGTTTGAAAATATGTTCTGGTAATATTGGAAATCAGAACATTGTGTGGTAGGTGTATATATGAAATGAAATAACATTGATGATTTATGGTATGAAGTAACCAGACAAGGAATGGTGAAGAACATAATATTACGACGCCTGATCACCGCCGTTATATTATGCTATGTCGCCTGAAGTTGTTAAGGCTACCAAGTACCATCGAGATTTAATGTGATTAAGAGCATGAGTATAAAAGTGTGTCAAATCCATTGGTTGTTGAGTCATTGTAGGAGAAATTAATTGGTAAAATGATGATTATATGATAAAGTAAATTTTATTGAAAGGTAATCGTTTGACTAATGGAGTGGATTTCCATTAGTAGATTATATAGTATGAATGAATTTTATGATATGTATGGCTTGTATTAAGCCGAGTTGAGTTACTAATTCTGTATAATGATTGTGTCATTAAAATTAGTGAAATCAGTGTTTTGAGGTTATGATTGGGTTAAATTTAAAATTTGAGATAAGTATCAGATGATATAAATACATGATAAGTGACAGAAGTAGATAACTCATATTGTGTGTTAAATGAGTTTTAGTAAGTCGTTGATAAGTAATTGACTAGAGTTATAATGTAATGGTTCCAAATTGGTTAATTGGACCACTGTTGTTAAATAACTATGGAAGATCTATGTTTAAGGATAAACATAGAATTGATATGTAAATATGATGATAAGTTGACTCTGAAAGTCAACTGTGAATAAAGAGTCTAGTGTATGATATAGATTTATTGGAATATGATTGAGTTTGTTGTGAGTCAAATTTAAGAAAAGTGGCCAAAATAACTTGTTGATTAATTGATTAAGTTAAAAATTGATAAATAGTCAACAGTATTGAAATTGTCAAATGAGTTATTTATGATTCAAATGAGTGAAAGGAGATATCAAAGGTTATGAAACTTTGATTAATTGTGTTAAGTTATTTAACAAGTGAATAGTGTGAATAAGAGACTGAACTTATTAGAAATTGATTGTGACATAAGTTCTCAGGAAATAATCGAGTTACACGCCTAAATCAGGTGATGCTATAAAAACTAAGTTTGTGTAAAAGAAAGAACCTTTGTTGTGGAATAACGAAGGTAATTGTAAATAAGATTGGTTAAATTAAAATTGTGTGTGTGCAGCTTGTGTGTGTTGAAACTGTTTAGACAGTTTATATTGGTATGTAGTTGTAATGTAATCCATAAAAGATCACTAAATGATTTAAGATAATTACAAAACAATGTTGGGTAATCGTGATGCCTTGTAATTAGTGTTGATGTAAAAGAGTGCTAGCATAAACCCTAACGGGGAGAGGACTAAATAAATGATAATCACATTGAGGTGAATGTGATAATATAAAGTAATGATTAAGTTCAAGAAATTAGAAATTTTGTACCATTAATTGAGAAAAGTGTATAAAATATATATGATATATATATATATATATATATATATATATATATTGGATAAAAGGTGATATGTTATGAAAATAATAGTTGAAATTATGAAAATGATAATTATATTTCCATTATTACAAAGAAGTGTGAAATCAAATAGGTTGCTATATATTTGATGACTGAATGAAATGATGAATTGTAATCCAAAGGAAAATTACAAGTTGAAATAAGTCAATGTAGAGGTCGGTGAATGTAGGTAATACGGTGTGGTAGTACAAGTGCTGATTTAAAGAAAATGTACTTCTTGATGATGTTTACCTACTGTGTGTGATCTCTACTTTGCTTATTAAGGCGATATAAATCCTGATTACTTTTGAGTAAAGAATTTCATATGGTTGAAATAATATGTGAATATTAGCTAAGTTGCTAACTATGAACTAAATTTAAATTTTTCAGTATTGACATATGTATTATAGTTATAATCACTGTTGTTGGTTGTTGTTGTTATCCTAGTTGTCAAAGGACAAGTTGTCAAAGATTTTAGCACGTTGCTAATTTCTGGTTGTAAGAATAGTGTATAGGAGTGAAAGACAGAAACATATACATTAGGATATGTGCATATGGAAAGAATTGAAAATATGTAATTACAATTATTAGTTACTCACGGAGTAACGTATGACGTGTGTATCTATTATGATCAAGTAGTTGATGATGATACCTTGACTTGGAGACGTTGTTGATAAATAAATTAAATTAAAAACTTGATTGTGAGACTTGATATTATTGAAACTATTGCTGGATTTTGATGGGATTTATCCAATATGTGTTAAGAGAACTTTTCAGAATTAGTGCATTGATTAAAAGCTGTTAGTTTGAATTATTGACGGATTTTAATTTGAAATCATTATATCGATGAATTGTCATTGAACGGATGTGACATTATCGTAGATTCTAATTATTAGGTTCCGAGTATAAATCAGTGTATCAATTGATCCTTGTAGATATTATGTGATTGTGTCATTTTGGATTATTGAGCTGGATTAGATTTCGGGGACGAAATCTCTTTAAGGGGGAGAGATTTGTAACATCCGTAAATCGGGCCTAGCTGTTTTATATTATTTCCTTATTTTAAATAATTATTTAAGTATTAAGAAATAGTGTTATAAGTTTGGGGTAGAAAGTGTAATTAATGAAAGTTACTGGGCCTGAATAAGTTGAGATTGCGACGCGATCTGGGATAGATCGCGACGCGATTCAGTCAGTGATCGTGACGCGATTGGGTTGGATCGCGATGCGATTGAGTCGGTTTCAGAAACAGGTTTTAAGCTTCACGAGCTTTCATTTTCTATTTCCAAACCCAACTTAAAAACACACACATATACAAGGAAAATCAAAGCTATTATCAAATTGAAGCTGAGATTTGAATTGTCTCATCATCATCATCATGTTTATCCTCCAAGTTGTAAGTGTTATTGCATATATAATAACTTGGTTTGATTTCAATTGTTAGGATAGTGATGAATATGTAAATTGATGGTTTTAATTGATGTTAGTTAGTGTTAAAGAGTGTTGTTACTGTATATAATCGATTAGGAAGTTGAATCAATTGATATGGGTGTATTTTGATTCGGATTTAGGGCTGTTGTTACTGGTTTGTGGGTCTGTTGGAAATAACCAGGTTGCGACGCGACTCTCTATGGTTGCGACGCGATTAGGTAATAGTGGCGCCGCGACCACAAAAGATTGCGACGCAATGGAGTATAGAATCGCGACGCGATTGTGTAAGATTGCAGCGTGATGTGTGTCTGTACAGGACTGTTTTGATGATGCTTCCTGTTTGGAATTATAGGCTATATGTAAATTGCTCATATATGATGCTAAGCTGTAACTGATTGATGATAAACAGAAATGTAGATTATATATGATCATTTTTAACATGATCATAATGTAGAACTTAAAATAGCCTAAATATGCACCATAATGATAATTTAAGGTTTATATTATAATCTGTTATAATGATAAGGATATAGAATCATAGTGCCTTATTGTATATACATGAATTATAATTTACATGTTTATGAGTAATGTGAGTATGTTGGTAAAAGTCGAGTACTTTAGCTAATGGATAATTGTAAACTGGTATTATTAATATTACGATTTGATTGTTGTTGCTAGTTGATACTATACTTTTGAGATATGTTGTATGATTATGAAATAAGTTGCAATTATAAATGAGATGACATAAGTGCCGGTTACCATTTGATAATTGTTTATCATAATTGAAATGGTGCATTGTGTAATGTGATATTGTGATAAGCTATAACATTATATCATAAGTTCATTATTGACGATGAGTTACTAACTTGTGATATTCTGTTGTATTCTCAGATCAGCAGAAGACTCAGTGACATTAGACTACCGAGTGAGATGACTAAGGTATCGGTGAGTGGACTCGTACTTTCAGTGTAATTTGGTTGTAAATATTTGGTTACAACAAGTGAATATAGTTGCTATTGTGATTGTTTATTGTTGACTATTGATTGATGAAATACACGTGTAATATGTGATGAGTCGCCTTTGGGCATTTGGTGATGTGGAGGTCAACAATTGTTGGGCTGGGTTGCTACAGGTTAGTCAACATGGGATTTGTGATCATTTGTTGAAAGTAGAACTTATGTTGACTAAAGGTAGTAACCAGCTATCGGTAAATTACTGTATTGGCCTGCAGTGATCATAAGTGTCGCTTGGTGGGCCACCGCGGCTGAGGGCGCCACAAGGGCCATCGATCCTCTTGGTGATGTTATGTCAGTGTCTATGTGATATTTGCTGATAATCAGTACTGTTATGCTGAAGTGTACTGATAATGACAGGTTGACTCACTTAGCTTCATGCTAATCCCACTATTTACCCTTGCAGGTCTTGAGATGATTTAGTCTGGGCAGGAAAGGGACTGAAGAATGTTTGACTACCGAGTTTTACTCTGATATCTGATTTTATAAATCATTGTTGTTCTTGTTGTCATATAACACCCAGATTAATAAACTATGTTTTAAAATAGTTGATCTTTTCTATTTACTAAATTTATATAAATAAATGTTTAAATTGGACTTGCGCTTCCGATATATTATATTTAATTGACAATTGAATTGAGGGTGTTATAATATATCACTCCAATCAATATTTCAATACTTAACCATTTCCCTTTATCGATTTGAAATTTATTCTGGTCACATCCCACATGTTAGGAACTAGTCATATTTTAAAACTCATTAGAATGGTATACTGAAAAATGGAGTTACAAAAGAGTGGGCCGATATATTGATAAAGGGAAAATTGCAATTTTTATCCCTGTGGTTGTTGCTTTTTGCTGATTTTATCCTGTGATGATTTTTTCGCATTTTTTATCCTCGTGGTCTATGAATTTCGCCAATCTTATCCTTTTGTCTAACTTTCATTAGTTTCCTCAGTCATATCATTTAAAATGACAATTATACCCTATCATTTTCTTCCCCAAATCATTTATCGCAGATAATGTATTTTGTAATCTTTCCACACAACACCACAGCCTTCAATCATATCCACTGATCATCACTAGCCCAAAACATAAAGATTAAATTCGTTTTTCCATTTTTCAGCAGGTTCTTATCGTCATCATCAAACATAAGCATTCATCCACCACCTGCAAATAATTTATAATCACTAACATGCGTGTACAGATAATTATACATACATATACATGGACTAAACTCATCGCTTAGTTTGACAAACCCACTTTAATTTTCGTTCTTCTTTCCTGCTTCAAAATATATACAAACCCATTTCAATAATTATCTTCTATATCTGTCAAGAACAACATCAACCCTATTCTTCCATCACCTATTACAATTTCCACTTCAAGAACAACATCAATTATTTTATTTTATTTTTGTCTCATTTCTGTTTAGACGAATCACTGTAAAATCGACGACTACATTGAGCTATGGTTTATAAAACAAAATTTATGCTCAAAATGGAGGTCGGAATCCGATCTGAAATAGAAACCAAACCACAGAAAAAGGTCAAAATCAGATCTAAAACGAAACCTCGAAAACCAAAAAACGTAATTCCGATCGTTGGATTTCGTAACTTCGCTTACGAGATGAGTGGTGGTGGAGGCGTTTTCAGGTGACGGTGGTGGCGGATCTGAAAACCTACTTTATATTGACGAAAGCCGCTTACGATTTTGAAAGTCCTTTCCTTGGATCTTGAATCAAGATATACGAATCAATTGGTTGCGGAAACACCAATTGATTAATCACACGAACAAATCAAATAAACAAAGACAAAATAATCAAATGTAATCGTTTGTTTATTGATTACAATCGACTGGATTACAGATAATTTCGACAAGTTGCGTTTAGGGTTTTTCTAATCGTTTATCTCTATTTCGTCAACCCTAAAACTGATTACATAAAGTGTTTTTATACTATACACTCGATCCTGCGACGTTACACTTAACGTCGCAGGTCCAAGCCCATGCGACATAGACAACGTCGCAGGCTCAAAACCTGATGTCGCACCTGCGACATTGAGCATAACGTCGCAGGAATCAGGAAATCTAAATCTAAATACAAACTCTAACTAGACCAACTGACAGACACTCTAACATGTATCAACAAACTCCCCCGTGTCTTCAGCTTGGTCTTCAAAAGAATCTTCAATTAAGCCCAGTTTGCAGGAAATTTTCCATCAGCATGAATCCCATTATAAACACAAACTTCAACAACTTTCTGATATTGTTGTGCAAGCTTCTTGTTGAATTCATTACTGTCATTCACTCGAATCCTATTATCAAAGAGTTTTTTCAAATCTTTTTCGTGAAGATTTATCAAACTCATAGGATCAAAAACCCGAAATGAAACTTTCTTCAAGTTCCAAATACCTCCAAATTCTAGTTGCGGCTCTGATTCAGGAACAAAAACAATCACAGCCTCACCAGTGTGTGGATCAAGTTCCCAATACACGAATCTTCGTAGAAAATCATAAGGAACCTGCTCCAGAGGAATTTCAGTCAGACAGTCAGCCGGTGGATAATGAACTTTAACCATAGGGCGACCTGTCGTGGGATCCAACTTTTTCTTATATGTATATTTCGTTCCCAGCGTCGATTTCAGCTTGTTATATCTTTTGGTTCTAACCTCTTGACGCAAAGTCCTCTGAACATAGTTAGCATAATCATCATTTCCAGGATTAATCAAATTTAACTGTGCTAACCTATTGATCTCTCCTTTTGGTAAAGTACTCAATTGATTAAATCTCAATTTGAAATATTGAATACCATCCAATCTCTTAATCATGATCATTCTTTGACTAACCTTCCAGCTCTTAATCACACCGGTATAATCTCCACGAACTTTATAAATTTTGCATGTTACAGGCACTGGTTCTGCAGACCTACCCTGAGGCCACCACTGCTTATTTCTTTCCATTCTTTCTTCAGCAGTCAAACTTTCAGATGCCTCTTGAGTTGGTTGTGCAGATGCAGAATCTTGTTGAGTAGGCACTGCCTGAGTTGAACTAGATTCTTCATGAGAAGTTCTAGCAGGCCCTTCATCATCAGATGAGTCAGTTTCAATAACCGGTGCATCATCATAATATTCATCTGATCCTAAGTGCTCATCATCAACCGATACCTCATCATCCATATCAAATACATAACCTTGATCATTACCCATATCATCCCCATTAACCATTCTCTGAATAAATGTCAAATCAGCAAAAGAATAATCAACCGCTAGTGGTCTCGGCTGACCGGGGATGTCATCAACACAAATATAATCCAAACGTTGAACATTACCCATATCATCATCCATATCAAATACATAACCTTGATCATTACCCATATCATCCCCATTAACCATTCTCTGAATAAATGTCAAATCAGCAAAAGAATAATCAACCGCTAGTGGTCTCGGCTGACCGGGGATGTCATCAACACAAATATAATCCAAACGTTGAACATTACCCATATCATCATCCATATCAAATACATAACCTTGATCATTACCCATATCATCCCCATTAACCATTCTCTGAATAAATGTCAAATCAGCAAAAGAATAATCAACCGCTAGTGGTCTCGGCTGACCGGGGATGTCATCAACACAAATATAATCCAAACGTTGAACATTTTCATTAATAACGTTTTCAATTACAGGAGGGTTTACAGACTCTGGTCCTAGTGACTCTACATTGGGACCCTCAGACCCTAACTCCCCCGAGGCACTAGACCTAGCCTCCAAAACGTTGACCCTGGCCTGCAGCTCTGAAATCTGCTTTGACTGAACCTCGATGATCGCAGCCTGAGATTCATTCCTGTCAGCTTGTTCTCGTAGCTATTGCTGCATTTGACGCATGTCGTCCATCATCTTTTGTAGAAATGCCGGAGTCGGCTCAATAGCGAGTGCCTGAGATGGAGGTGGCAGAACAGTAGACTGTCGACGTACACGACGAGAAGATGGTACACACTCAGTGTCATCGTCGGTACGAGGACGTTTTCCAGTATAACGTTTGCCCTGACGAATACGGCGTTGGATTCTCAAATAACGAGCCGATTCGTGTACCCTAATTCGTTCCATTTGCGATGGGTGGGGCACTTCACCATCAGAATCCGTAGGGGTCTCACCGCCATCCTGCGGTCGTACAAAGTCCGAATCCGAATCAGAGGAAGAGGATTCGTCGGTGACTCTGTGCGGTGAGTCCTGTTGCTGAACAACCCCAAATTGCTCTATCTGAGCCAAATCATCCTCAATCTCCCCCGCAGCCTGAACAGGGATATCAACAAATGGTTGATGCGGTTGCTGAGGCGGTTGAACATCCATGTATTGAGGATGTGGAGGGGGCACATATTGTTCATCAATGATCGCACCAAATAAAGGAGTATCTGGTGGTGCCTGAACCCCCCGTTCCTGAGCTGAGCAAACAGCAAAAATCCTGCTCATCATCGGTGCAATCTTGAGGACATTGTCCATATCGCCTTGCTGCTGAAGTTCCGGATGATGGTGGTTGATGAAAAGTTGGACAAAACGAGGATACAAGCCCCATTTGTTAGACCCAGCGTTGGCGTTATCCACCATCGCCTTGAAGATGAGCCCAGAATAGTTGTAGGGCTTGTTATATACCAAAGCAAGCATAGCCGAAGCTAGACGATGGCTGAGACCATCAGTTCCTGCTTTCCTGTTTCCCAAGCACACGATAAATATGTGCATCAAGTATCTCCAAACCCGCGTAAGGTTCGACTTGCGATACTGATCAGTCGGAACCCCCGGGTAACCCATCCTATGCATCCCGCCAGTGATAAATGAATTATCAAAGAGAACTGGCATATCAGGTCGGTCATTGAGTTGAAGCAGATCTCGAATACCCTACTCGGTTATGACAATCTGGGTACCAGAAACCGTAGAAACCAATCGCGGAATATCATCCTGAGTGGCGACCGTGACATTCCTCCAGAATGGACCCACCAGGTTCTTGTACACAACTGTAGAGTCAGAAATCGCATGAAATATGCGTGAACGTCGAAGAAAGGCGATCATTTCGCGAAATGGATCCGCGTTCCTGTGCGTATCATCCAAAAAGGCTACTGTGTTGTGTCGAGGCTCATAAGCTAACGCCATATCTGTAAACAGTGCAGAATATAGACTCGAAAGACGTTAGAATAAACAACAAACAAATGTAATGAAGTTGTATTAAACCTCCTGTTTTCTGCGACGTTGCACATGACGTCGCACATAAAAGTGCAAAATTGCAATGGCGTCGCAGAAATCAGTTTAAAATGGATAGCGACGTAGAGCTTAACGTCGCATACTAAAGGAGCGACGTTAAGGGGGACGTCGCATTTTGCAATTAATTGTGAATTTAATCACTTTGTAGCAAAATGCGACGTAGTATACGTCGTCGCTTTTAAGGTGGCATAAATATGCGAAATAACACGGAACGTCGCAAAAATTGCGACGTAGCATAAGGACGTCGCAATTTTATGCGACGTAGCATGATGACGTCGCATGTAAATGCGAAATCACCCAGTTTATGCGACATCGACTACTACGTCGCAGCCGACGTCGCAACGATGAACATCATCCCAACCCAGAAATCCCTAACTTCGAAAATAAGGGTTTTGACAAATCTATCTATTCTAACAATTGCGGCATAGCAAGTGTAGCAATAAGACCTAGGTATCCTATCAGTTTCACAATAAACAACCCCCTAAACCGAGATCCCTAATAACCGCAATATATAATCAATTAATACATAGAAATTATGCGGTAAAAGGAGATAAGACTGGTACCTAATGATCGAGTAAAGGAAGGAGAACTAGAAATCGTGAATGAATAAAGAGGAAACACGTCCTAAGATCACAATCGAAGAAAAGAACGCAACGTCGCAATCGCCAGGAGTGAGGTCGCAAGCTACGTCGCAAAGAAATTTAAATAGGGTACGAATAACGTCGCGGGTTGAACTATTTATAGTCTAACCCTAAGTGCGACGTAGCGTGCGACGTAGCGAACAATGTCGCATGCGACGTTGACAATGACGTCGCGTGGCAGAAAGTTTGAATTCAATTTGAAGTTTAAATTATCGACGCGCGATTTGAAAAACTAATTTGTAACTTGGAGAAATAAATAACTAAGTAACAGAAAAACAAAAATACATAAACATAAATTTAGTGCAAATTTACAAATTATAGATTAAACACATTCTTTTTGGTGACGGAGTTGAATTAATCTGGTTAGGGATCATATCGGAATTAACATGCATTTATTAGGAACAGTAAGTGTTATTTCGATCATCAGTATGTTTGACCTCTTTAAATTTACTTGACATACTGAAAACACTGTTTATAAAAATTATTTTCAAAACGATTATTAGTATATTTGTCCACTTAAACATGTTATACGTACAACTAAGAGGTATTTTATTATTATTGGTATGTTTATTTCGCTGTGGTTCCCATCATAGATATACATCTTAACTTAAAACATAGACCATGTTTCCATTTACAGATAGAATATAAGAAAATCAATTTTAAGAATCAAGTCAGCGGTGACAGGTCTGTACTTACGTACAATAGATCGACATAACTTGATCCAGGTTTAAGCAAAACCAAACTTGGTCAAACCATTTTGGCGACCTTGTAAGGTATCTTAATTTTTAAAGACTTTTCAAGTACTTTGACTTGTGTTTGCTTAATTTTTAAAGTATATATTAACAGAAACCAGGTCTATACTTACGTATAACAGAGGAGACTGTCAATATATACCCCCAAATGAGATCAAATAAACATCTTTCACAAAAACATGTCTAGTATAAGTAAGAAATTAAGACTATTTGTCATACATCTAATGATGTTGTACCACTTGAATTAGACAGTTATTGATTAAGCTTCTTAAGAATTCTCAAAGTGTTTTGTATAACATGCCTACTAATATATCGTATGATGAAGACAATGTTTACAAAAACTGTTTTCAATACGTCAGATAAATCTACTGACACATCCAAGATAAACCTTAAATTTCCATTTTTATGCATGTCACCCAATGTACTATCATATCCCAAGTTGTTTACAGACACAACTTCAACGTCTATTTTAAAATGTAGCAACCTTGCTTTTCATTAATACTAGAAGGTATAATGAGTGGCTCTGATACCAGTTGAAAGTCCTTTCCTTGGATCTTGAATCAAGATATACGAATCAATTGGTTGCGGAAACACCAATTGATTAATCACACGAACAAATCAAATAAACAAAGACAAAATAATCAAATGTAATCGTTTGTTTATTGATTACAATCGACTGGATTACAGATAATTTCGACAAGTTGCGTTTAGGGTTTTTCTAATCGTTTATCTCTATTTCGTCAACCCTAAAACTGATTACATAAAGTGTTTTTATACTAAACACTCGATCCTGCGACGTTACACTTAACGTCGCAGGTCCAAGCCCATGCGACATAGACAACGTCGCAGGCTCAAAACCTGATGTCGCACCTGCGACATTGAGCATAACGTCGCAGGAATCAGGAAATCTAAATCTAAATACAAACTCTAACTAGACCAACTGACAGACACTCTAACATGTATCAACAGATTTCACCCTGTTACTGTACCGACGGTGCTTGCGGTTGTTTCCGGCGACTCCTATTACGGAAAAGTCAGTGTTTCTCGTGTTTCTGACGAACGTGGTGGAGGCATGCGTTCCGGTGATGGTAAAGATAGTAGTGGTTTGTGAGTTTTTTTGGGTGAAGGATCTTGAAGAAGAAAATATATGTGGAGGCATGTGTTTGATTAGGTGTAGGATCTTGAAGGAGAGATAAGGGTTGGGTTAGGGATAAATGAGAAAGATAAAGGGCTTACTGGTCATTTTACATGATTTAACAGAAGAAACTAACGAAAGTTAGACAAAAGGATGACATTGGCGAAATTTAAAAACCATAAGGATATAAAATGCGAAAAAAATTATTAAAGGATAAAATCGACAAAAAGCAACAACCATAGGGACAAAAATTGCAATTTTTCCCATTGATAAATTAGAAAGGCTTGGGCATAACTCTTTTTTGTTTTATTATTATTATTATTATTAAAATTAAAATTAAAATTAAAAATATAAATTCATGTTAACGCCGTCAATTCTACCGAAAGAAAAAGGAAAACAATTTCATTGAATTTATATACTGAATCGAATCAAATTCAACAGATTTCGTCTCCCTCATTTGCCATCCTGCAATTTTGTGTTGTACTATTTTCTCCCAAATTCCCTGTAGTTATTAAACCCTAATTCCAAACCCTAAATTTGATTTGCTATAGCCCAAATTACAAACCCTTAATTACGTAATCATCATTTAATTCACTACATATAATACATGTCGCTTAAACAATTTTATCCTAATTTTTTGGATTATTACAGATTTGAGTTCACAAGACCGGAGTTGATTAGCTTGTCTGATTGTTAGTTACAGAAAATAAAAAAATGGCACCTGCGTTGATTAATGCAAACCCAGTTGTATATGAAAAGAAGGAACGGGCAGCTCGAACAACTAGACCTGGTGATGGCGATTTCGATGAATATGCTACTGAACTCATTGACCAACTTGAAATATTTGATATCCTTTTTATGTTTATGTATTTCATGATATCATATAATTTATACGCAGTAGTTGTGTAGAAGTTACAATATATAATACGCGTTGTACTCCTTAGCGTTTTATCTACATCATATTAGAGATATTAAAGATCCCGAACATCCTTATTCTTTAGAAGAGTTGAAAGTGATTACAGAAGATGCTATTGAAGTAGATGATAAGCGTAGTTATGTTCGGTAAGTATGTTTTCTTTTATTTTTTTCTTGATTTACATGTCGTTTTATTTGGATTTTGGACTTTGTAAGTTGAATGGAATTTTAAATGGTTTTGTCCAGAGTTACGTTTACACCGACAGTTGAGCATTGTAGTATGGCGACTGTTATTGGTCTTTGTTTGAGAGTTAAACTTATGCGCAGCCTTCCTTCGCGCTTCAAGGTATTGCCACAACTTTCGTATGATATCTGTTTAGTATGATTATGAAATACTTCGTGCCGGAATTCTATGTGCTATTGTTGGGTAGATAATATGAAATGTGCTGTTAGAAACTTCAGGTTTGGTATATGAATGTGACTTTATGCAGTAGAATTGATTAATTTTTTACATAATAATATAGAAAATTGGAAACAGTAACCAGAATTGAGGAAATTTTGATTATAAGTGGGTAGCAAGTAGAGAGCAACACAGGTTAGAGGAAGTATATATCTTTCATTGGACAAGTATTGGTAACAGAGATGAGATGTATTATTATTTTTCATCTGAGTATGCGTGTGGTATAGAATATTTACCGTCAGTCAGTTATTCTAAATACCCTTCAGAAAGGACAAATAAGAACCTCATGGATGTGTAAGATATTACTAACCATTTAATGAAATGTCTTAGGGGACATGCCAAAAAGTTTTTGTAACTTTTAAATATACTATTTCCTTTACGAAATTATATATGCTGTACCTTGTCTGAACCTAAAATTCATCTTTTGGTATCCTAAATTGCTTTATGTTTCATCTATTTAAGGTGATAGAGTTACTTAAACTTGCAGATTTTGTCATGATCTTCTTTGAACTTTTCAGCCTTGCTGTATACTTGTGAATTTGTGTTTAGTGTTTTTATATCAAAACAATCGTGGTATGTGTAGGTTGACATCAAGGTGGCTCCTGGGACTCATGCAACCGAAGATGCAGGTCTGTCTCTCTCTCTCCCCCTTCCCTCTTACATTGAAATGTGTATACAGAAAGGATAAACTTAATTAACTACTAAAACCATAAGGTTAAAGTTAGCATGATATAACAAGATATGAGATAATGAAAAACATCCACTGATCCACATGAAGTGTACCATTCAATTCTTTTCGCACATTTCAGATCTCATAGCCATGACTTGAATAAGTAGCCCCCTGGCTGTGAGTTGTTACTCATCATGTCTCGCCCCCTCCGTTATAAATGTATGAGAAATTTCTCTGCCCTAAAAGTTCTTACACCTTGTAAGTGCAACTAGAACCTTAGCGCAATGAGAGTATAATTTTTACGAATGATTTATAGAACCCGAATCTCTTTTTGATCTTCTTTCGATGTTATAATTCTGAATTCTTGGTATAAGAATCCTTAAGAGCTTGTCTCATGGTAACCAAGCTATCTCTAATTCTCTATGTTTAAACCTGTGTTTATTTCTTTGTATTATTGGTCTTTAGTTGGGTGAGGCTGAGGCCACTAAGATTTACACGTCTGTATCTACCTCGAATCTGTTTTGGTTTAAAATATCTCTCCCATATCCCCCCTAGCATCATTGGACGCTCTCGCAAAAGCCTGCCCTGTTGCCACTGCTAGATGAGCTAGTATTGGTAAAATAGCTAACATTTCTGAATAGAATTGGATGTGAGGTGTTGAATTTACTTCTAAGAATCGGATGAGACGTTGATTTAGGTTTAGCTTCTTGTGCATACACAAGAAAATCGTTCATTACCAACTAATGTTGCATTTTCTTTACTTATTTCCAATCTACCCTTATATGCAGTGAACAAACAATTGAACGATAAGGAGCGGGTTGCTGCTGCTCTCGAAAATCCTAATCTCGTCGATATGGTTGATGAATGTTTGTCTCCCTCTTATGAATGAATGCCACATCCAGTACACCAATAACCCAAGATATGTTGAGTCTCGTCGTTCGGCCATAGTTATACACCTTTAGTATTCCGGAAACAGTTTTTTTTTCTTCTATCTTTATGATTGTGTTTTAGTGTTTGATTATTTGAAGCCATGTACAGATTTATTTGCCTTATTTATTTAAAGAATTCAGCTCAATTGTAAGCTCAGTGCTTTCTTTTCTATATGCATGGTATTAGCAGTATTAGTGTACTTATGCTTTGTAATTTCGATTTCTGAGTTAAAGTAATACTTCATGATACTCCTGCTGAGCCAAGTTGATTCAGATCGAAAATATTTTGCCCAAAACAAATACAAGCATAGCATGGCAAATTATACTCAGAACTATATTGGCATATGCAATACGGAGTATCTAACTAGAGTAGAAAGTAGACAAGGTCATAATAAATGAAATCCGTCTCAATTAACAAAACTCAAATGAAGGGTTTCGGGAAAAAAAATCAAGAGCAAGATCTTGCACAAGATTGTTTTCATATTTTCAATGTCAGATCGAGCTCGTAAAAATGTACCAAAATTAACTAGCTTTAAGGAAATTTAACTAGCTTTTAAATCGGGCGTTGTAATTGATGCCAGGTTTTATTATACAAAGATGATGCAGAATTCAGAACAGTCTTACTATCTTACGAACTAGATGTGCCCAAAAGGATCTTTACCAATCCTAGTTTATTGAGATCAGGATCATAAGATCGTCTAGTCCTACAACCAGGATCACTATTTTGGTAGCTACGGTCTTATGCTTTGAAGCATTATCAACAACAAAATTGTAAAACCCAAACAAAGCTAAATTTGTCATAAATGTGTGATAAATGGAACTCTAGCAATAAGAGAATATATGATTCCCTGAAAGAACAGTAGTTTATATGCAGCTCCATTAATGAACCAAAAGCTAAAAAGTACGATACACACGAGCCTCAAGGACGGGTGAAATATGAAAGGAAGTTACAAGGGTTGGCCCAAACCAACTCGACATTAGTCTTTTCAATCTGTTTCTGCTGCTTAATTACGAGCACATAAGCTTTCAAGAGACTGTTACAGAAAGAAAAACTGCTTAAGATGCAACAAGATCAGGTGTTTCGGCTTCCACAGATGTCAATGCAGTGTGCACTTTTCCGACCCAACTATCTAACCGATCACGAAGTGATTTTATTTGAGAAATTCCCAGAACACGTGGTTGAACCCAGGAAACGTACACGGTCCCATCAACTTGATCAATTATACCCTCAATAAGATGAACCTGTGATAACAACATTACATCAACATCGATCAAATGCTAATAAAATTCCAAATTCCTAGTATGCATTATATCATTGTTATGAATTAAGGACAATTGCACTTACAGATAGACTCTTCATGAGAAGATGTTCCACATCTTCAACTGTAAGTTTAGTCTGCTCTGCAATGAGGCTCAGTGGAATAGTTCTGTCTTCTGATGGTCGACTGCAAGCAAATAAATCATTAAAAAGTTGGATATTAATCGTATGACTTCTGATATAGTTATTACAGTATCAGAATGCGTGTGATTTTGCTAATCATATAACCTGAAGATAATTTCCATCAAGCAGAGAATGCTAATCTTTTCCAAAAGCTTCTTCTCATTCGCCACCAAAGCAGGCTGAGCACTAAGAGAAGCTCTATGAACACGACATAGTTCTTGATAGCGAACTAAATCTCCGGAGTTAAACGCTTCAAGAATGTAGTATAGCCATTCAACCCTTGTCCCTAGCAGACTCTTTATCTGCAAAAATTCAAAGATGGCACAATGAATTCATAAACATACAACTAAAAATGTCCATCCATGATTGAGTATATAGTTATATACCACAAAAGTAATATCAGAAAGGTTATACTCACAATTGGATGTGCAAGTAGCTCTCCAAAGTTGTAGACATTCTCTCCCAGTAGTGCAGATAGTGATAGATCAAAAGCAAGATCCTAAAAAGCAAAAAATAGATACATTCACAAACCCAAAAAAAAGAGAGAACTCTCAAAATCAGAAGTTTGTTTGTAAATAACTGCATACCAGCTTAAACGAATCTGATAGAGACTCTACCGAAGTGTATGCTAAATAAAGAAGTGCACTCTTGTAAAACTCGGCAAACTCTTGGCGGGATTTATGGTACTGAGACGACACCCAATAGTAATTAGCGTATACCGACGGGTCAATGTCGGTCATGCTATCAAGTGTGCTCTTCCCGTCGTCTAAAAGATTTTTGCACTCCTTTTGATCTCCGTTCTCAAGATTAAAGATGGCTATCTGCATCTTAATATAAAGAACTGGTTCCTCTATACGCGTTTCTTTTGTATCTCTAAGCTTATCAATCACCCTGTTAAGATAACTGATGGCAGCTTCTTTCTCTGAATATTGGCGAGAGACTATAACAGCAAAGTGTGCTAGCTTAAGAAGGTTAATCTTAGTCTCGAAATCAGTTATGAAATTGTGATATAACTGTATAAGAGCATCACCAGCCTGAAACAAAAGACTATGATTTATATCTGATTTAATTCAAAAATATACAGTTTTATTTTACATCAATACACTATATTGTTGCAATTAATACCTATTACCAACATAACTTGAATATGTTAGCAAATTCGCAATTTAATAACTTGAATAAGAAGTTAAATAAGACTGTAAATACCGGATAGAACTTCAATATATTACTTAAAGAAGAACTCTCAAAGCAACTATATAACTTAGATAATGATAAGAACCCTAAGAACTACTCAAATTTACAATTTCAATCATATACATTAAGATATTCAGAAAGTTCTGCATATCTCAGTTGAAGTGTTTGATAAAACATTGAAGTAGCAAAAATCAAAATCAACAAATTCACAAGCTTTTCATGGCTGTGCATCCGATTCTTGTGCATCCGCTAATTTGTTGACTTATCCACTACAAAAAGTTTCAGAACACTAACAAACACCTCAGACATATATGATTTTCAACTTTTTGCATTGTGAATTTATCGTCTTAATTATGTCCTATAGTGATAGTTTCTTACAATTGTTAACAATATTTGAGTGCTTTGAAAACTATTAGAGCCATAAGAACTAATCCTGAGCGGGCCACTTCAAACTCACATATAGAATTCAGATGCATTGCATCTGTTAAATACAAATGCGCCCAAATTCTATCTGCTAGTTTAAAATTATCAGCACGCCTATTTGATCCTAATTCTATCCACGTATATGTATGT
The DNA here is from genome assembly GCA_963422505.1 of Pseudognaphalium luteoalbum. Classification (NCBI taxonomy): domain Eukaryota; kingdom Viridiplantae; phylum Streptophyta; class Magnoliopsida; order Asterales; family Asteraceae; genus Pseudognaphalium; species Pseudognaphalium luteoalbum. The sequence goes on from OY730193.1 coordinate 120,744,123, forward strand.
ACATATTCTAAGATTCATTGCATAAAATCATCTCGAAACCCTACAATTATCAAATATAGGATAGATAACAAGTACCGTAATATATTTTACTACAATATAAGTAACAAAACTACATGAATATATTATATGATCGGGATGAAATGAGACCTGGAAAACGGCAAGAGCAACGAACTGTTCGAGCTTCACAGTGAGTTGATGCCATAGCTTTCGTTGGTACAGATCGGCAAGCGTATTGTACCAATCGGATAGCTCAGGATGACTAGTACGGAGAGAATCGAGGTACTGAAGAGCCGCCATATTCGACTGATTCCGACGAGTTGCAAATACAAGGGTTCCGGTGGAGATTGAGATTTGGAATTAAATGAAATACAAAACCCTTGATTTGGTGTTTTGAGTATCGTCTGTGTTTTCTTTTCCCCAAAGAAACGAACAATTGGATTTGGAGAGGGAGGGATCATATTTGACTACTTGGGTTCCTTACAAATTGCCCTTCTTTTACCCGACCCGACTCTACCGGACCTTATATGGGTTTCCATATATTTGACATTTTTATTCCTAATCGATTAATTTTATATTCGTTTCACTTTTGTAATTTAAGGGTTATTTACGTATTTGATATTTCCCCACCTTAAATCAAACAATTATCATACATACCCATAAATTAAAAATTACATATATACCAAAAATGAAAAACCCCAATTTTATTGTAAATATATAATTACGATTCTTAAAATAAAAAATAATCAATATTTATACCCTTTATAAAACATTCAACACTACTTTCTTAAATACTTAAAAACCATATTCTATGCACAATGTACAAGTTATAAAAATATACACAATTAATTATCACACATAATCGACACTTAACTATCATGCATTCAACTCTTAACACGTATACAAAATAGTATATACAAAACAGTATACTACATTAAAATGATTCGAACTTATGAATTGCATTGTTATATTTTATGATTTATAAGTATTCTTTTTCTACCAATTTTTTAATATTTAGGCGGCATCATGCGGGTAACTGCTATTTAATGACTACTATACCATTGTCTCTTAATATTTCTCTCTTTCTTAATCCCTTATTTTTCTGTAACAAAATCAAGAAATCAATTACCTCGTATATGATCATATGATGGAACAATTGGGATCCCATACTTACATGACAGACAAATTTTTAGTAGTGTAATTAGTGATAAAGATACTACAAACCATATCTCTTTCTCTCTCTATTTCATAGTAATTTCTCAAAACGAATACGTACAACAATTTCTTTGACAATTAACTAGTAAGACGTAGGAACCCTTCTAAGTTAACTCATCGAGGACCCGTTGGACCCGTTCACAAACTGCCTCTTAGTATCCACCGGCAACTCCTCCATTCGATTCCGGCAACGTATTCGTCGTCGGCGAAACCAAAATTGCTGGTGCCGTAGCTTAATTTCACAAAACCCAAAAAAAAAACCCGACTCACTATATTTTCTAAAATTGATCGTTAGCGTAATCGAACAAAATAGCATCTAAATTGTCATTTGTGTAAATTTATAATCAAAAGGCACAACTTAATTTTGTATAGTAACAAATTAGGGAATCGGTAAATCAATTTGTATATAGAGAGAAATAGATCTAAAGTGTGTGTATAATTGAGATGTGGAAGAAAGCATGAGTGTTTGCTCAAAACAAAATAAAGCATTAGTTAGAATGGAAATCGAAGAAGATGAAGAAGAAGAAAGAAAGTTGATTGGCATATTATATGGATTTTCATTCGACTCACTCGACCTAATGGACCTATAGTATATGTTTATGGACTTTCATATATTTTGGATGGACCCAATTGGAATCTGCTTTATAATTTTAGTCGACCCAATAGGTTTGAAAAACTTACCTTCTAGACCCACGGTACTACCAGGTACTTGTTGTGATGTGATATTTTAACATAATTACAAAATATAATATGATAATCACATATGATTATTCTGATTATCATGTGTTCGAAATAATCACATATTATTCATGTGATTATCAAGTTATAAAATGTAATTATTATGGATAAAAATTCTATAAAAAATTGAAAAAAATTAATAAAACGTCAAAAAAAAATATTTAAAAAAGAACTTCTAAAAGTTATTTGAAAAAGAAGATACGAAGAAATTACAGAGATGATTACCTTAAATATTCATCAACTAACCATCTTTTGATTCCCATCTTTTAATATGTTAAGCAACTTGCAATTCTCTACGACTTTCGGTTGTAATCGGATAACAATTCCCATTCTTTTGTAAACCCTAAAAATCGTCTAACTTTCCTCCTCTCTCTCCATCGTTTTATCTCCAGGTTTTACTGATGGAAAATAGGTTTAATTTCAATTTTAATTAATTATTAATTCACCATATAATTACAGTTTTGTCCTATCTTTGGTACATGACAATTTAGACCTGATTTGGCCAATTCTTCACATTCGGAGTCCAAGCAGACAACGGTAACCAAACTTAACAAACTAAATGCACTACAATTAATTTCACAAAGCATAATATTAAAATGAGTTTTTTTGACGTTACATATATACACACATATATATAGTAGAATAAGTAAATAAGTAATTAAATGAAATATATGAACCTATAATTGAATGGAAAGAAATGATACATTATACATAGGGATAGATACAATTTTAAAGATATAACACAAGAGATTAAGTATAGATAAAAGTTATATTATATATAGCTGCATATATGCTTCTAAGAATATGACAAAAAAATAAGTATACATAAATATTTAAGTATATTATATGAATCTATAAGTAATAGGATGTATGACTATAATATATAAGTACATATAGTACACAGACGTATGTATAAAAGTAGAAAATATCTATAAATAAGTAAAAAATCACGTAAAACGCTGCTATACCTATATACATTATACCTAAGTAATACTCGAGAAAGCTTTACTATGAGACCCTTATACCAAATCCCTACTCATCTACTCAATGTCTAAATTTTTCCTTAACTCCTTACTCCCATGTGTGTGTGTGTATATATATATATATATAGGGATGGGTTCTGGTGAAAATAATGAGATAAAAAAAACATTGAAAACACATCTCCACCCTCCATCTAATCTAACATATATATATAAAAAAGGGGTGAGGATAAAAAAAATGGTGAAAACACTTTTTGATTCACAAATTTAAGCTATGAACTTTCATTTTTTTTTCACAATTTTTTTTGTAATCCCTTATATTTTTTTTATTCACATAAAATTTTCATCATAAATCTTTTTTTTTTGCTTCACACAAAGTTTTTTACTTTTATAATTGTGAACCTTATTTTTTTCACAAAATTTTTTCAAGTTTTTTATATTGTGAACTTTTATATTTTTGGGGTTCACGAAAAGTTGTTAACTTTTTCAACTGTGAACCTTAACTTTTTTTGAGTTCACGGTAAGTTTTAACTTTTTAAAAAAAAACCGGTGAGAACACCTCATAAATGCACAACTAGCCAACAAAAATCATTAGATTCACAGTCATACTTCTCAAATATGCAAAGAAAAACAAATGTACATTTCAAAAAATGCACAAAAATCGGAAAAAAACGATTGATGCACGATTATCTCTATAATTGTGCATCAATCGTTTTTTCAATTTTTGTGTATTTCTGAAAGTTCGCATCTATTCTTTTTTTTGAACGGCAAAGAAATTATATATATATATATATATATATATATATATATATATATATATATATATATATATAAGTCTTCTAGTAAGGAACTAGAAAGACTAAATGTACAAACACCAATGTATCGACCTAGGAAACGATACATACTAGGATACTAGATTCGAAACTGCAAGGACGTTAAAACAGATAAACAATCGGAGATAGACACGTAATTGATTAGAGTCTTCACACTTAGATTCATATTATCCGGTTCATGTGTTTTGATTGTCTGATTGTGATTTCTTTCATATTAACTTAAATATTAATCAAAGAATCCAAGTTAAATGTATATTAGCCAACGTTCCGGGTCTAACTAATATCTACAATATAGGGTTCCACATTAAACATCGATCCGATGTCACAAGGATGGTGCTCTATTGTGTGTTTTTCCCTAGATTGTGCATTAAGTATTCACGACTTGTTACGATTAATTCTCGTGGTATGACTCAACAATACCTTCTAATAATTACTTATTAGCTCATTCATTTTAGATTGATTAGTTACTATTATCTTAAACTATCAAACTCAATCTATTTAGCAATGATCATAAACCTAGATTCATAATCATTAATAATTAATAACATCAAAGGAACTCAATCTCAATGACACTATTAACCACGTTAAGTAATAGCAACTAATAATCACCAATAAACAAGGATTCACAAATAACGTAACAATCTTCAATCAAACAATTCATTCAAAACACAATTATAACCTTCAAACATTCATAATCAAAGGTTATTAAACTAAACAATTAACAATAAGTCTAATCCATGATTCAATTATACAAAATCAGATTCATATCCCAAAACAGAACACATAGACATGTTTAGAATTGAAATCGGAAGATGATACGTAAACCGAATCGTGAACCGAATGACATAGAATCGATAGGAATCGATCCTAGCTTTTTACGCCTTCGAATCGCCATCGAATCGCTCCCGAAAGAGGAGAAAAACCCCTCTGGTCACCTCTGGTCATAGGTTTAGGGTTATGAGAAAGTTATGGTTTGAAATGATGAAAAATCGGATTTAAACCCTCTGGCTGACATAGGATCGCGTCGCGACCATGTACGGTCGCGGCGCGATTGACCTTAAATAGAGGCGCGACTTGTGATGGTCTCGGCGTGACCTTCTCAAAATCCAAATGATCTGAATTTTTGATATGTTGTATCCCTATGTGTTAGCTAAATTCTTCAAGTTGAACCAACCCAATTGGAGTTCGTATGATGGAGTTATGACCAAAATACTAACGCATAGCCGAAAACTCAGCTTTTACACTTTTCTTCCATTTTCAGCTCATCTTTCATTCTTTTTCCGATTCGAGCTTCATTTACACTTCGATCCAATTCTCTCTTGTCTATCTTTTCATTCTCAAAGCTTCTTTTCTTCACGATTTAGCTCGTTTTCTGTTTCTTTTCAATCCAAGCTCCGATTAAACTCCTAATTGAAAATATGAACGAGATGAGTATCTTATTCACATAAAATGAATTAGAAATCTATCAAATAAAGAGGTAATTAGTACTATTATCTAGTACATTTTGGTGTTTATCAATTTTCAAAATCTGCACCAAAAGAGTAAAATAACCGAATTCTATTTCAATACATATAAACATTAAAAAATATATACCTATTCGGATTCAAATATGAATGAATCGCATGAAATACCCGATTCCAAATCGCCTTATAGTAAATCTTAAAATTCTAGATTTTGATTTCCCATAGGTTCTACATCCGATGGTGTAGAAAATATTTTGTTATATTGGTGGTGTTCTATCTAGTCCGCTAAATAATTTGCTTATTTTTTAAAAACTTTTTGATAGTATGTTTCCTTATTCCTATAAAATTCCTTTGAGTATTTATCTTCATTTACGATCTTTTACAATTAATACCAAAACATATATTTATCATGATCTCATTTAATTCAATTCCTATTCATAAGTTCAAAATTGGTAAATATATAGAGTACGTCTTCCGGTTCACTTCTAACTAGATTTATATATATATATATATATATATATATATATATATATATATATATATATATATATAGTATAAATGTATACTAAAATACTAAAAGTGATACATATATATTTGATGTTAATACTCATAATGTTTTATGAACGTTCGCTCAATTGACTTTATTTGAAAGTTTAAACATATATATGTAAAAGTAACACCCCATCCGTCACAATTTAATTGTATTGTGTTAACCAATACAATTTAATGTCTACCCACTAAAATTCTTTCCAATTAGTTGAAATAAAAAATGAACAATAATTTTGAGACATTTCAAAATAGAATAACGTTTAATTAAATTGGAGGGGGGGGGGGGTGTTAATTAATTGTGCTTATGTAAGTTGCTAAAACAAATAATTACCATTGATTGCTATCAGATTGGTAATTGAAATGTAAGTAAATATTTTGTAGGTTTAGAAAATATGTATGTGTATTATTATTATACACAAAATTGCTAAGGTAATATAAACTTTTAATTAAATTTATGTAACGCCCCTAAAATACGTAAGTTTTATATAATTTAATATACATTTACGTTTTAATTTTATATGTATTTAATATGTTAAAAGTTTAAGTTAACAAGATAGTTAGAATTGGGTTAGTGGGACTAACCAAATAAGAAAATGTATGTTAGAGGGACTAAATGTGCATATATGAAAAGAAGAGGGGAGGAGTATGTAAAGTTAATTAATAAAACTCTCTACAGCTTTCTATTTCCTCCCAAACTCAAAATCAGTATACGTATGTGTATGTATGTGGCGTGAATAAGCACCAAGAAGAAGAAATCAAAAATTGAGTGAGGAATTGAGTGAATTGGAACTAGTAAACTTCAATTAATCATCCTCCAGGTATGTTTAATCTATATATGAGTTCAATTCGAGTTAGGGTTTAAGTTTTTGTAAACCCTAGATTTATGAAAATTGATTAAAGTTAGTTATATAGTTAAATTAGTGTTCCATGTATGTTAATGAGCTAATTACTATGTTTAAATCATGTTGGGGTTTGATCCTCTTAAACCCTAGAAGTTCAAAAGTTAATGAAAGTTAGTTAATTGGATTGTTTAGTGTTCCATATGTGTCTATGAGTTATATGCTATGTTTAATTCATGTTAATTTAGTTACACAATTCATGTTCATGTGAAATTGGGCATGTGAAAGTTTATGTATGTGTGTAAATTGACATATGAGGTAGTATTGATGATGATTGATGAAAGTTATGATGATAAGAGTGAATTAATGCCCAAATTTCATATGATCATAAGATTTATAAATGGAACACTAATGATAATGATGGGTATTAGTGAGTAAGACCTAGTTATGAGATTAAGTAAAAGTGTTAAGATAGGTGTTAGAGGTCTAGCACCTTGTTAATGAGATTAAAGTTAAGAAAAGATGTAAAATGTTATGTTAATTGAATTGTATTATATGTCTATGTGTATAGGTGATCAAGAAAGACAAACAAGTTGTTCAAGTAAGTTGCTTATACAAGATCAAGGTAAGTAGATGGATATGAATGATGAGTCAAGTAATGAGCGAGTCATTAGCTTGATGGTTTCCGAGTAATGGATCATGACCATTAGCTCGGTATTAATGTTAACTCGTAGTAGTTAGCATGATGATGTTTAAGGATCTTTAATGTAATGATGTTTATGTTAAAGTTAAAGTTTCCATTACTTACTAAGCAATTGCTTATGTGTTATGTTTAACATGTTTCAGGTGAGCTAAGTGTGAATAGGGGTGACTTGGGCAAGGGACACGTTTGATACTAGTGGTGGAGCTTGTTACTCGGTTTTGGTAACAAGTCTTATCCCTTTTTGATCATGCTGTTGATATGATAGTTACACCCCCGTTTGTAAACTTTATGACACTAATCAAGTTTTGTAAAGAATGTTAAGTCTCGCTTGAAATGGTATACGATGTTTGTTGAAAGTCAAAGTTATGGTGAGACTTATATGTTAAAAAGTTTGAATGTATGAAAAGTGTGAAAGTAATGTTAAATGAGAAATTTTGAGTTATGAAAGTTAAAAGTGTCATATTTTGATGTTGAGGTTAAATGATGATGTTAGCAAGTTAATTTGACTTAAATAAGTCAATTGGGTAAAAATTGACCAAGAAAGTGGGTCAATATGGTCAAAGACCCAATCGGGTCATTTTGGTGTTCAAATGGGCAACCAATGAGATTACGAGTCAAAATTTAGTTATACTCAAATATAGTCAAATGCTATGGCACCAATAAGTTGTAAATAATGTATTGAAAGTATGGTCAAAAGCTTAGAATCAGAATGTGAGTGGTTTGAAAGTTAGTATATCAATATTTTGGTCAAAATTGGCCTAAAACTCGTCTACGGGTCAAATCCCGATAAAATGTGAAAATTGAAAAAGTAAAAATGAGGAAAGTTACTTATTGTTATAGTAAAGGTGCCTGCAAAATTTCATGTCTTAATTCATAACGAGTAAAAAGTTATGCGCGTTTGAAGTTGGCTAAAAAGTTGACTTTTGCTGACTTTCACAAATAGGCATAGACACGCGATCCCAGAAAAATTTTCTGGATAGCGTGAGTTAGTGAAAATTGTGATCAGAAAAATTTGTTCTTAGCTACGCGATCCTAGAAATTTTTCAGGATCGCGTATGATAGTATATTTTTGAAACAGAAAGTTTTTCAAGTGCTTACGCGATCCAAGATTTTTCCAGGATCGCGTATCAATGTATAAAATGAATATTTTAGTTTTTAAAAGCCCATTTTAGCTATGGAACTTTATAATAGATCAAGTATATAAATGGAGTAGATGTGAGACATTGTCAAAAGTGTTAAAAAAAATGGTTACGTTTTCGGGGTGTTTCAATTTAAGAGATGTAATATTATGAATTTGAAGTGAAAAAACTGATATGAATTAGTCACGACTATTAATATTTAAGATAAATGAACATGTAGCAGATAAAGGTAAATTGTTTATATAAACCCAAATAAAATGAGTTCGAGTGTATATTTTTATATTCAATTTATAAATAACACTTTTTTTATTCTAATTATAATATGGAATAAGAAATAAAGAATGATAGGAATGATGATTAGATACAACATTATACTAAAATAAAAATGTCGGAGTAAAAATGAGAAGGAGCATGAGGATTTATATAATATATAATTATGTACTTTAGTATTTAGTATAATGTGTATTTAAATCTCTCTTAATTAAATAGAAATAATTAGGCTATATTAAGAGTAATTAGTCTTAAACTTGGAGGGCAATATTATCTTTTCGTAGGGTTGACTTTGTTATTTAGGTGAACAATAGTAAAAGAAGAGATCAAGGGTTATAAATAATTGTCCTTAATTAATAGAGGATCAAGATTAATTCAAAAAGACTTATTTAGCGAATGACTACCTAAATAGAGTTTTCTTTTAATATATAAAAGAGATATGATTATTGGACATTAATAGTGATATGCGATGAACATAATCATCACCTTATATAGTATATGGAGGGGCGTCCACATGCAAAGCGATTGTCTGAGGATGAAATCAGTTTGGTGACGAATTTGACAAGGAAAAATGTGGCGCCACGAGATATTCTATCAATACTAAAGGAACGGAATCCAAATAATGTGTCCACGCTCAAAACCATTTATAACATACAAAAAAAATTTCGCTTGGCCAAGCAAGTAGGCCGATCTCCAATGCAAGTTCTCATGTCAATTTTGCATTTCAATGGTTACGTCTGCGAGTTTACTACGAATGATTCAAATGAGTTAACAAATCTATTTTTCGTTCATCCAATATCATTCGATATATGGCGTGTATTTTCACATGTGATTATTATATATGCCACGTACAAGACGAACATCTATAATATGCCATTTGTTGAGATTGTCGGTGTAACTTCGACCGGCCAAACACTTTCCACCGACGTGGGATGATTCGTATGTTGCATGCATTTCACACCCTTTGATGGGTGTAATTCCCAACATTTTCCATCCTTACGTCACACGTATACAAAATGTATAGGGCGACGGAAACTGTGGATTTCGATCAATTATTGTTTGTCTCGGATATGGTGAAGATAGTTGGCTCAACATTCGAAATCAGTTGCTAGACGAGTTGAATAATGGATATGATTACAATCAGGTTTTTAATGCAGGTTATAATTAACTTTATAAGTCGTTGTATTTCTTTGAATCGCCTGCACCGTCAGAAAACTGGATGGCTATGCCTATGACAACTATTCTGATTGCTAACATGTTTAGTGTGATCGTCCATTGTTTAAGTATTTGAGGCTCTATGACTTGCTTTCCCCTTTTGAGGCTCTAAATGATGATCTTGAATTCAAGTAAATGAACCAAGTGGGTTTTATAATTGGGACATGAAATAGGATGATATCAAGATTTCTCAATGTTATTGAAATAGTCTACTTGCTATATGGTATCCCTTTCGATGTTAGAAACCTGTTTTAAGTGATTGGTAACCGAGTTGAGTAATATTTGTGAGTTTAGCTCGAGCTGCAAATGGATGAACAGGCCAGGGTTTTAGGGTCTAGACTAGCTAGCCGATCGGCTGAGATTAATGAGGTGATCGGGTGAGTTAAGTGAACCGAACGGCTAAAGTTAGCCTAACGGGTATTTTAGTTGAAATTTGTTACAGAACTTGAGCTTGAACTAAAAACACTGAATTTAAATGTTAGCCGATCGGCTATACAAGTTGAGCCGATCGGGTATGGGTGTTTGAGCCGAACGGCTTCTTTTAGCCGAACGGTTAGTATAGGCCAAAACGATCACAGAACTTAGAATCGAAACAAAAGTGTAGGGGATTAACAGGTTAGTCGATCGGCTATACAGGATGAGCCGATCGGGTATGATTTGAAAATATAGTAAATTTAATTATGTTATAGATAATGATATGGGTAGGAACTTGTAATAGTTATGAACTTATATTAAGTTCCTAATGATAGGGACTATTATGTATTGTGTAAATGATGTTGATATGTACATGGAATTCGAAAATAAGTTAAGGATTATTAAATAAGTTACTAACTTATATTTGATTTTCGATTCTCAGATACTCTGAAAGATAAGTGATACCTGGAGTACGAGATTGTGAAGACAAAGGTATCGGTGAGTGGATTTGGAACTCACCATTTGATTTAGTTGTAACTATTTGGTTGCAACAAGTAAACGTAGATATATTGTTGTGTTTAATATTCATAGTTGATTATAAATCTACGTGCTATGTGTGGCCTTCGGGCATCAGTTGTTAATGAGGTCAACAGGTTGAACTGGTTGGTTGGGCTAGTTGGTTGTTGTGTGAATGACACAGGGTCTTGCTTCATTTGTTGTGTGTATAGAACCTGTGTCTGAGTATAGTAACCACTAGTCATCGGTCTCGTCCGTTATGGCCAAACGGATATGGTTGGATAAGTGTTCTTGGGAACCACCCGGGTATTATGGTATTCCCAGAGCCACCGATCCTCATTACTATATTGTTGACTAGTTGTAATATATGTTTACGGTTGTTTGGGGTAAACAGATAGTTAAGTTAAGTTGAGTTGTGTGTGAAGAATTCATTCACTTAGCTTTGTGTTAATTCCTCATCCTACTTCCTGCAGGTTTTTAATATATATGTGGGTGTCAGGAAAGGATGCTTTCGCAAGGAATGTCTGACAGATTATAACTCTGATATGGTTTTCCTATAAACTTGGTTTTGTAATATGTAATACCCCGACATATGTAGTTTTAAACAGTTCTAAGTTGGTCGGTTTTAAAAATGTAACTATGTATGTACATTATCTTAATGTGTAGTTTATAAATATGTTTTAAATTCATACGCTTCCGAGTTCAATAATATAATATTGATTGTGGTATTAAAAGAGGGGCGTTACAAGCTGGTATCAGAGCATAGATTTAGGTGAATTGAGCATTGTAAAGTGTTCAATCCCAAATCTAGAGTTTGTTATGTCAAACATTCCTGGTTATGGGATTTAGCATTGTGTGTGAATCTGTTAGTAGATAAGTGCTAACGATTAACAAATTTCAAGTTGTTGTGTGGAATATAGATATGGCAGATAACGAGCAACCGACCGCCAACCCTAATAATGCCTCAAGGATCGATGTTCCTCCTCTAGATATTCATAATGAGAGACATGATCATGAGGGTACTTCTTTTCCTGCTCGCGAAGAATCGAATCGAGATGATTATCTTTTTCAGTTAGAAGATGAAGTGATTAATCTCAGGGAATTTAAAAGACAGGCTGAAACTGTATCATCTCAACAACGTTCTCAACAACAGATACCTGTGTTTGGTAATATTCCTCCTTTTCAGTCAAATAAACAATGTTCATTTAAAACGTTTATGGCAAGTAAACCACCCGAGTTTCGAGGTAGTACCAATCCATCAGTAACTTTAAACTGGTTAAGAGATATGGAGCGGAAATTTGATGTTACTCGCTGTCAAGAAGAATCCAAAGTGTTTTATGCTATTCAATGTTTAAAGGACGAAGCCATGGTTTGGTGGGACTCGATTACTAGTCATTTGACTCAATAGCAGAAAGAAGCTATTCGATGGCCTGAATTTCATCAAGCTGTCTGTAACCAATATTGTTCAGACTTCGAGATGGCACGTATTAGAAGAGAGTTTGTGAATCTTCAATTAACCGATAAGATGACTATCGATGAATTAATCACACAGTTTTCGGAAAAGTTACGGTTTTTACAACATTGGGTTCCGGATGAGAAAACCAAAATAGAGCAGTTTGTGGAAACATTGCCTCATAATTATCGTACCACAGTAAGGTTAGCTAGTAATTTATCTCAAGCGTTTACTCTTGCACGTTCGGTTGATAGTGACATTAGAGGTTTTCAAGAATCTCAAGCGAGAAGTACTTCTTCTTCATTTCCAAGAGTTAGAACAGATGTTTCGGGTAAAGGAAAGTCCAGGTGGCAGGGTAATCGTCAGGGTCAACGATTCAATAATAGAAGTGGTTCAACTGGAGGCAAAAGTGGTTTTTCTGGAGGTTCTAATTGGTGTAATTCTTGTAAGTCAAGGTACTCCTCAGACAAATAAATGCCTTAAGTGTGGTGAGCTTGGGCACGACCTCAGAAATTGCAGGTATCCTAATTTTGTGTGCTGGAACCGTAAGAAAGAAGGGCATCGAGTTGGTCAGTGTCCTGAGGCAGGGAGATAGAGTTCTGGTTCGGTCGGGAGTTCGTCATCTTCCGGTCAAAAGCGGAAGAATCCTCCGCCAACGACGAGTAGGGCATTTCAGATGACAATCGATGAGGCTGTCCACATAGATGATGTGATTACTGGTACTTTTCTTATAAACTCTGTACCGACTCGTGTATTATTTGATTCAGGAGCAAATTGTTCTTTTATATCTGTGTGTTTCTGTGATAAGTTGAAACTGATCCCTACTGTGATAACTAAGCCCTTAGAAGTAGAGATTGTTAGTGGCAAATTAGTTCCTGTTACCACCTCGGTGACTGGAGCTAATATTGTGATAGATGGTCAGACTTTTCCAATTTCATTTCTGTTAATACCGATTCCAAGTTTTGATGTGATTATTGGCATGGATTGGTTAAGTCAGTTTAAAGCAAGTATAGATTGCCACCATAAGCTGATTAGAATCCCAAACTCTGAAGAGTCATACGTTGTGGCTCGAGGAGAACGGGATAGTGGGTGTATTCCTTTGATTTCCATGATGAAAGCTAGGAAGTCGTTGTCTAAAGGTTGTGAGTCGTATCTAGCTTACGTCATTGATGCCAAATTAGAAAAGAAGTTCGTTTCTGATGTTCCGGTTGTGTCTGAATATCCAGAGGTGTTTCCTGATGATTTACCTGGTTTACCACCGGTTAGGGAAGTTGAATATCAGATTGATCTTAGTCCTGGTTCTTCGGCTGTAGCCAAAGCTCCTTATAGATTAGCTCCATCTGAGATGCGAGAAATGATGAATCAGATACAGGAGTTGTTGGATAGAGGTTTTATAGACTGAGTTCTTCTCCTTGGGGTGCACCGGTTTTGTTTGTTAAAAAGAAAGATGGGTCATTTAGAATGTGCATTGATTATCGGGAGTTAAACAAAAGAACAGTAAAGAATAAATATCCTCTACCTCGAATAGATGATTTGTTTGATCAGTTGTAGGGATCTTCTGTATATTCAAAAATTGATTTGAGGTCGGGTTATCATCAGGTTCGTGTTCGTGAACAGGATATTCCAAAGACTGCTTTTCGTACCAGGTATGGTCATTATGAATTCTTGGTGATGCCTTTTGGTTTGACTAATGCTCCAGCAGTTTTCATGGATTTAATGAACCGGGTATGTCGACCATTTCTCGATAAGTTTGTAATTGTTTTTATCGATGATATTCTCGTGTATTCTAAGTCCGAATCAGAGCATGCCATGCATTTGAGGTTAGTTCTTGAAACCTTGAAAAGAGAACAGTTATATGCAAAATTTTCTAAATGTGAGTTCTGGATTCGGGAGGTACAGTTTCTGGGTCATATTATCAGTAATGATGGGGTTAAAGTTGATCCTTCTAAAGTTGAAGTTGTAATGAATTGGAAAACTCCAAAGAATGCTTCTGAGATTAAAAGTTTTCTGGGTTTGGCGGGTTATTATCGGAAGTTTATTAAGGATTTTTCTAAAATTGCTAGCTCGTTGACTAAATTAACCCGTAAGAATGAGAAATTTGTGTGGATTGATCAGCAGGAAACAGCTTTTCAGACTTTAAGACAGTTATTGTGTCAGGCTCCTGTATTGGCATTACCTAATGGGTCTGATGATTTTGTCGTTCATTGTGATGCATCTTATGCTGGATTGGGTTGTGTTCTGATGCAGCGGGATAGAGTTATTGCTTATGCTTCTCACCAGTTGAAACCTCATGAAAATAATTATCCCACACATGATATAGAACTGGCAGCTGTTGTGTTTGCTTTGAAAATCTGGAGATATTATTTATATGGTACTAAATGCATTGTTTGTACTGATCATAAAAGTCTGCAGTATGTGTTTTCACAGAAAGAGTTAAATATGCGCCAGAGACGATGGTTAGAATTAATAAAAGATTATGATTGTGAAATACGTTACCATCCAGGAAAGGCAAATGTAGTTGCAGATGCTTTAAGCAGAAAAGATACTTCTGACCGAGTTTATTTTCTGAGAGTTAATATTTCTTCTGACTTAGTAGATCAAATTAAAGCTGCACAATTAGAAGCTTTGCTGGAATATAATCTTAAGTCAGAAATTATGTTGAAAAGAAAAGACTTACTGGTTGACGATTCTAGAGGATTAAAGACTTTTCAGTCTCGTGTTTGGATTCCTCTGATTGGTAATTGTTGATGCATATTAGGTGTCTGTCAGTTGGTCTATCGAGTTGTAATAAGTGTCGTTAGTTGTATAGTGAAATATATTGTTTTTGTTATATGCGACACTTAAGTTTTAGGTTAGGCGTCACTTGCTTTAGTGACGCATAGCGTCACTTAGGTAAGTGACGCATGAAGGCGGCCACATGCGACACTTCCACAAGTGACGCATGTCGGCTGACTTTTAGTATAAATACAAACCTACGGGTTTCCGGCTAGGGTTGACGAAACCCTAGCACCATTTGTCGACTAAGCAACATTGTAATCGTTCCCAATTCAATATACAAGCTGATATCTTCGTTTACATTGCTAATTATATTCGTTTCGGTTTGTGTTCATTGGTAATATATGCAATTGATTGATTCTGCCTTTCAATTGTAAGTCAATTGTCATCTAGATCCACGTCAAAGGGCACTATCAACTGGTATCAGAGCCTATAGGTGATAACATTGACGTTTAGAAGGTATTTTGGGTTGATTTCGGTTTTGCTTGATTCAAGAATCAAGAATACATACGGATTTTGAGGTGCTAAGGTGAATTACAGTCGATATTCTTCAACATTTACAGGTTTCATCCATTAGGGTTCAAGGAATTTTCGTTTGGTTTACGAAAATTCGATATTTTTAGGGTTTTGGGATTTTGCAGCCGTTTTGCGACACTCGATCCGTCACTTGGACGCGTCACTTACAGCGGCACTACCTAATCCCAAATTAGGGTTATACCGTCACTTGAACGCGTCACTCGAAGCGTCATTTGAGGTTTATACGACACTTAACTTAAGTGCCGTGACCTTTAATCCACCGTCACTTACGTGCGTCACTGTTGCACATCATTTGACTCTCAAGCATCACTTCTGTTAGTGACGCCTATTTGATTTACTGTGCCACTTCCTTTAGTGATGCCTTTTGATTTACTGCGTCACTTTTACTAGTGACGCCTATCTGTTTTAGCACGTCACTCAAGTACGTCACTTGAGTGCGTCACTCGTCTGATTGAGCGACACTTACTTACAGTGTCATCAGTCACTTCATCCGTCACTAGATAGCGTCACTAGATATCGTCACTAGACTAGTGACGCTAGTCGTTGAGACACTTCGGTGCGTCACTTACTAAGTGACGCCTTCAGTACTAATATTTTTCCAAGCTTTTGTTTTTGAGTAAAATTTCAGGTATATCTTCAATGGCCGCAGACAAGGAAGATATTAGAGGTATTAGAGAGATGATAAAGCAAGGAAATGATATCGGTTCCAATAATAAACCTCCACTATTCACTGCAGACATGGACTATGCTTATTGGAGAGATAGATTTGAAAAGTTTGTGGATTTTCATTGTCCGGAACTGTGGGGTCCATTAAAACAAAGATATGAGGCTCCAGTGTCTGAAGGAAACTATCGCGGTGTTCCTCCACCAAAATCTTTCACTGCTATGACACCTCAAGAAAAGAAAGATTATCAACTGGAAAGGAAAGCATATTCAGCTATCTGTATATGTTTGACAAGGATGTCATGAGACTGTTTAAAACTCATGACATAACCTATGACTTATGGAAAGCGATAGAGATGAGGTGTGGGGGAAATGAGAAATATAAGGAGGCTAAACTGGAATTGATTAAGAAACAGTATGATCTGTTTGACTCCTTACCTAATGAGACGACGTCTGGATTGTTTACTCGGTACTCACAACTGGTGAGTGAATTAACTGAAGGAGGATATACTCTCACTGCACTTGAGATTAATAAAAAGTTTTTGGATGTTTTACCAAGTGCATGGGATGTGAAAGTTCAATTCTTGAAAGAAAATCAAGAATTGGCTGGGATGACCTTGGATCATCTTATAGGAGTTCTTCAAGCCCATGCTATGGAATTGAAGAAGAAGGAGTGCAAGTCGAATGGATTTATACAAAATCCTTCACTTTATGGAAGCCAAGTAAACTCTGGTAAGAGTTATGGAGGAATGGCATTCATATCGGATACCAATTCTCCATCCTATTCAGCTGGGGCTACATACGCTGCCTATGTTTCTGGGACAACCTGCACAAATCAAGGAACACAGCAGCAGGTTTCAGCATCACCAGCAATTCAAGAGCAAGCTGCGATTTATACAGCTTTCCTCAGCTCTTACAAAGATTTGGTCACTCAACCAAATACTACTTTGGAAATGACCAAAGAAGATTATGCTCAGCTGGATGATGATGACTTGGAACAGATGGATTTAACCTGGAACATAGCAATGATTTCAAGGAGGGTTCAGAAGTTCTTGCAGAGGACGGGACGCAAGAGCTTGGAAGGTAATGGGAAGACTGGGTTTGGGTTCGATAAAAGCAAAGTTCGATGTTACAACTGTCAGAACCTTGGTCACTTCGCAAGGGAATGTGAGAAACCCAGGATGCCATCGTCTGGTCTTACTAAGCCGGATCCACCTAAGGCAAATGAGAAAGAAGAAGCTAAATCGTTGGCTGTAGATAACGCTTTGATTGTTTTTGAGCCAACTGCTTCTGATTGGAATGCTCAAGCTGCACAGTTTCAATGCCTGATGGCTCACATTACTCCTGAGGTACCAAATGAACCTAACGAGCCTTTTAATTGTGTTTCATGTATTAAGTTGACTGAATCCCTTGAGGTCTATCAGAAAGACAATTTAAATATGCGGGACAAGATTGTTAAACTTACCGAATCTAATACGTTTTTGCTAGATAATGAAAAACTTTATGAACAACACCTTGAAGCTCATAAATTAGATACCGAAACCTTTAAAGCAAAGGTCTTTAGCCAGCAAGATGCAATTAAGAGTTATCTTACTGAAATTGAATTGTTGACTAAAGAATTATCTAATTTGAAAAATGAGTTTGAGAATCATAAAAGCAAAATCTTAGGTTCAACATCCGCAACTCAAGTCTTTAATGAGATTGTTAGTAAGCAAGGGGCAAGTGGCAAAAAGAAGGAAGGTCTTGGCTATAATCAAGTACCACCACCTTCTAATGCTGAATATTGTCCCCCGATTGCTAAACAAGGCCTTGAGGAGATTTCAGTTGATTATACCAAACTATATGGTATTAAGGCCAAAGAAGCCAAGCTAAACAAACTGACAACGGAGAAAACCAAGAGGCAAGAGTATCCATTGCCTCAGTTTGTTAAAGCTGAAAGTAAGTCTCAAGTTCATACTGATGAAATTGTTGAGATAGAGGATATTACTGATCAGGAATATCCTGAGTTTAAGAAGGTTGAGGCTAAACCTGAAAAACAAATTTTAAAAGTTGAATCTGTATCAAAGGTTCAAAATAAAAAGGAAAATAGAGTTTTAAATGTGAAACTTCAAACTCAAAAGTCAGCGACAAACGTTTTAAAACAAAAGGTGACAAATGAAAAGGTTCATGTTGATAAAACTTCTGCCTCAACTTCTAAACCAAAACAAGCATTCTCTAACACGTGCACGAAATGTTCATGTTCTAGAAATGCTTCACCACTTCCTGCAGTAAATCCTTCGCCTCAACAGTTTAGAGAGACTCGTTCTTGTTTCTACTGCAAGAAAAAGGACATTTGATCCGCGACTGTCCCAAACTTTCTCATCAGCGTTATGGGAGAGATATGCCTAGGACATCATTCTACAGAAATTCTTTTTCAAAATCATCTTCTAGGCATCACTCCAACTCTCCTAAGCCTACCGAGAAAGTAAGTAATGTTGGGCAAAATTCTTTGTCAATTCCAAAGCCCGACATTACCACTAAGCCAAATTCCGAACCATCAAAGGTTTGGAAAAGAAAAGAGTCTACTACGGACTCTATTGTCATCAATGATAACACATCAGATACTAAATCTGATTTGTTTAAAAATAAAGTTTTATCTGATGTGCTTATTGTTGATGACTATGGTAGACCTAAGTCTGTAAAGGCTTGGGTCACCATTTCTCACTAATCTCCTCATTTTTTTTGTGTTGCAGCAGTCTGAACGTGTAAAAGATAGTGAATGCTTTCTTGATAGCGGCTGCTCGCGACACATGACTGGTGATGTGTCTCTTCTTGTGGATATTAAACCATACGCAGGAGGACATGTGGCCTTTGCAGGAGATACAGGAGGAACGATTTCGGGGAGAGGAACGCTAACAAATGGAAGGGTTAGCTTTGAGAATGTAAATTATGTGGCCGAACTTCAACATAATCTTTTAAGTGTTTCACAAGTTTGTGATAAGGACTATACCACATCCTTTACAAAGACTGAGTGTGTCATCTTGAAGCCGGGGTATGTCATTCCTGAGGAATGGGTGTTGATGCGTGCACCTACAAGAAATGATACATATGTAATGAACATGCGAACCGTGGAGATAACCAGCGAGTACACTTGTCTCCTTTCAAAGGCTTCAGAAAAGGAATCACTCCTTTGGCACAGACGAATGGGACACATTCATTTCCGTAAAATGAATTTTCTTGTTAATAACGATTTGGTTCGTGGAGTTCCGAAACAGTCCTTCGCCTTGAAGGATGACTGTGTTTCTTGCCACAAGGGCAAACTCCACAAGAAGTCCCATAAGTCTAAGGTTGTGAATTCCATTACTGCTCCATTGGAATTACTGCATATGGATCTTTTTGGTCCTGTTTCTACAAAGAGCATCGGTGGTCGCTCTTACTGTTTGGTAGTGACAGATGACTACTCACGATTTTCGTGGGTATACTTTCTCACAACGAAGGATGAGACAGCATGCATTTTGGTCTACTTGTTGGATAAGTTGGCAAATTTGTGCAACTTAAAGGTGAAGAGACTGCGAAGCGACAATGGAACCGAATTCAAGAATTCAACTCTCGAATTATTCTGTGCTTCTAGGGGTATTGATCATCAATTCAGTGCTCCGAGAACTCCTCAACAGAATGGGGTTGCAGAACGGAAGAATAGGACCACCATTGAAACTGCTCGCACTATGCTCGCAGATTCCAAGTTGCCTATCATCTTCTGGGCCGAGGCAGTCAATACTGCCTGTTATGTTTTGAATCGGGTGCTTTCGGTTAAGAAAAGGAACAAAACATGTTATGAGCTATTCAATAACCGTAAGCCAAATCTGCAGTTTCTGGAGCCATTTAGATGTCCTTGTTTGATAATGATTACCAAAGAACGTGTCTCTAAGTTTGGTGATAAAGCCGTTGAAGGGATTTTTCTCGGATATTCGGTCAACTCTCCAAACAAACGAGTATACAACAAATCAACAAACGAGATAGAGGAACACTTTGAGGTCAAATGCCTAAGGTATACGGAACCACCTCAAGGAACGGGTCCGGATTGGTTCTTCAATTATGGGAAACTTTTCAGTTCTTTCAATGTTCCGGGGGACGATGAAACAGAAGAGTTAATTACAATGCTTCATGGACTCGATGTTTTTCAACAAACATCTGATTCTCTTCCTCCTACATCCAATCCAATTCCCGATATGACATCCACTCCCACACCTACTCCCACACAACAAACGACTGCATCTGCATCCACTACTTCTACTGTATCTGTACCTACTCCTACACCACCAACTACTGCCATCCCTTCTTCTTCAAAAACTGTCAATGCTGAGGATCTTCCACATGATCCAGACATGCCTCTCTTAGAGGATGAAGAAGACATGATTTATTCTCGTTTCTTCACTAATGAAGAGAACGAAGATGCTTCTGCCACTGAAGGCGATTTGAACCACTTGGAATTAAATCTTGTGCCAGATGCTATTCCAGTTACACGGATTCATAAGGATCACCCAGTTGAAAACATAATTGGTGATCCTCATTCTACTGTTCAAACGAGAACTCAGGCAAAGCAATCCGCTGAAGATAAGCATACTTCAGCTGATCAGGTTTTGGGATTTATGGCTACCATCAATTCTTGCCATCTTTCCCAAACCGAACCGAAGAAAGTCACGGAGGCCTTACAAGATCCATCCTGGGTCGAGGCCATGCAAGATGAACTGCAACAATTTCACAAGCTGCAAGTGTGGACGCTAGTTCCATTACCCAAGGGTGCTGATCCAAAAGGCACAAGATGGGTATATCGAGTAAAGAAGGATGATCGAGGGGTTGTTACGA
The DNA here is from genome assembly GCA_963422505.1 of Pseudognaphalium luteoalbum. Lineage (NCBI taxonomy): Eukaryota > Viridiplantae > Streptophyta > Magnoliopsida > Asterales > Asteraceae > Pseudognaphalium > Pseudognaphalium luteoalbum. Next base: position 120,765,267 of record OY730193.1, read on the forward strand.
GGAACAAAGCTCGACTAGTTGTTCAAGGGTATACTCAAGTTGAAGGACTAGATTATGATGAGGTTTTTGCCCATGTCGCCAGATTATAGTACGTTCGTATCTTTTTGGCCTTTGCATCATTTAAAGGGATTCGCGTCAAGCAACTTGACGTCAAAAGCGCATTCCTTTATGGTCAAATTGATACGGAAGTATATGTTCAACAGCCTCCGGGTTTTGAAGATTCGGTGCATCCAAATTATGTCTACAAACTCAATAAGGCATTGTATGGACTTCATCAATCTCCTCGCCTATGGTATGAGAGGCTTGCTACTCATCTGGTGGAAAATGGTTTTACTCGGGGCAACATCGACAGCACTCTCTTTACAAAAGGGAAATGGGATGATTTGTTACTTGTTCAAGTGTATGTCGATGATATTATTTTTGGGTCATTGAATGAGGCTCTATGTAAGGAATTTGAAGAGGTCATGAAGTCAGCTTTCGAGATGAGTGCAATGGGAGATCTCACTTTTTTTCTCGGTGTGCAAGTTGAGCAGTCATCCAAAGGAATGTATATTCATCAGTCAAAGTATGTCAATGACATGTTGACACGATATGATATGCTCACTTGTAAACCTTATGGAACTCCTATTGAACTCAATCATAATCTTGGACCTACTGATGATGATGAGGACTGCAAAGAAAAGGATTACCGTTCGATGATAGGTTCTCTTATGTACCTCACTGCTTCAAGGCCTGATATCATCTTTGCTGTTTCAATTTGTTCAAGATATCAGGCACGACCAAAGGTTTCTCATATGAAGGCGGTGAAGCGGATTTTTGGTTAACTCAAATATAGACCCACTCTCGGTCTATGGTACTCAAATGGGAAGAATTTTACGCTCTCTGCCTATTCAGATTCAGATTACGGTGGCTGCAACATCAATAAGAAGTCAACAACAGGAGGATGTCAGTTCCTTGGAACCCGCTTGGTGTCATGGCAATGCAAAAAGCAGACTACGGTTTCTACTTCAACAGCGGAGGCCGAGTACATTGCTGCTGCAAGTTGCTGTTCTCAAGTTCTTTGGATTCAGCACCAACTGCGCGATTACGGGTTACTCTTAACTATGACTCCTATACATATTGATAATTATGCTGCCATATCAATAACACGCAATCCCGTACAACACTCTAAAACCAAACACATAGAAATTAGGTTTCACTTTATACGGGATTGCTATGAGAAGCACCTTATCGACCTTGTCCATATCGACACCCTAAAACAAAATGCTGACTTATTCACTAAGGCTTTTTCTAGAGCCCGATTTGATGAATTAGTCAACATGATCGGTCTCAGGTTCTTTACCATGAAAAAGTAATTTGTGACTTGGATATGTTTAAAGTAATGTTTTATTAAATTAAAAAAAAAAAATGCAACCAACGCAACTGCCACTCTTTATACTTTCTAGTATTAAAGAAATTCAAGGTTGCTACATTTTAAAAATAGACGTTGAAGTTGTGTCTGTAAACAACTTGGGATATGATAGTACATCGGGTGACATGCATAAAAAAAGGAAATTTAAGGTTTATCTTGGATGTGTCAGTAGATTTATCTGACATATTGAAAACAGTTTTTATAAACATTGTCTTCATCATACGATATATTAGTAGGCATGGTATGCAAAACTTTTTGAGAAGTCTTAAGAAGCTTAATCCTTAATTGTCTATTTCAAGTGGTATAACATCATTAGATGTATGACAAAAGTCTTAATTTCTTACTTATACTAGACATGCTTTCGTGAAAGATGTTTATTTGATATCATTTGGGGGTATATATTGATAGTTTCCTCTGTTATACGTAAGTATAGACCTGGCTTCTATTAATATATACTTTAAACTTAAGCAAACACAAGTCAAAGTACTTGCAAAGTCTTTCAAAATAAGATACCTTACAAGGTCGCCAAAATGGTTTGACCAAGTCTGGTTTTGCTTAAACCTGAATCAAGCTATGTCGCTCTGTTGTACGTAAGTACAGACCTGTCACCGCTGACTTGATTCTTAAAATTGATTTTCTTATATTCTATCTGTAAATGGAAACATGGTCTATGTATTAAGTTAAGATGTATATCTATGGTGGAATCTACAGCGAAATGCACATACCAATAATAATAAAATACCTCCTAGATGTGAGTATAACATGTTTAAGTGGATAAACATACTAATAATCGTGTTGAAATAATTTTTGTAAAAATTGTTTTTAGTATGTCAAGTAAATTTAAAGAGGACAAATATACTGATGATCGAAATAACACTTACTGTTCCTAATAAATGCATGTTATTCTGATATGATCCCTAACCAGACTATACCAACTCCGTCACCAAAAAAGAATGTGCTCATTTTTCTAGTTATAAATTTCCATTCTTGTATGTTTTTTTATTTTATCTAAGTTAGTGTAATTTTAGTTATTATCCAAGTTACAGTTACATTTTCTAATTCGAGTACCGAATTCACAACGTGAAAATCGATGAAATCGCAACTTTTTCACTAAAAGTGAACTACGTGTCACTTTCATAAGTGATGCTACCAGTGACGCATACGCTATTGCGTCACTTACTAAGTGTCAGAGTAAGCCACGCCTTAAGTGCCGGGTTGAGTGATGCATACTAGGATCGGTGTATAAATACTCCTCCCCACGACACTCAACCTCATCACTTTTCAAATACTTATACCGTCACTAGCACTGACAAACCGACACTCATACTGTCTCTGCGTCACTTCCCTCTGTGCGAATTTCTTCGATCGATTTGTGCGTTCTGCTGCTCGTTTGTTCATTCCTGTGCTACATCTTTGTTCCCCTCTTTCCTACGATCTATTTGGTACTAATCTTAACCTTTTTCTTGCTTTATTCATGCTGTAAATTTAAGTTAGGGTTACGGTTAGGGTTTTACTTTGAAAATCGATCGATTAAATGCTTGTTTGATTATGTTTTTGTGTAATAAACGGTGTGTATTATTCGTTTTTACATTGCACATAACCTGTTAACTTCGATTTTGCAAAACCCCAATTTTGAAATCTGGGTATGAACAGTGACACGATGATCTTCATCGTTGCGTCACTTCGTGCGTCACTTACCTCAAGTGACGCTATTTGGTAATTTTGAAAACCCATACCGTCACTAAATACGTGACGCTTGATTTTGCGTCACTTCTTAAGTAACTCGTGTAGTGACGCATATACTTGCTTAAATTGTTAAGACCGTCACTCACCTAGTGACGCCTCTACATGCGTCACTTCACCAAGTGACTGTCTAAGTGACGCCTATGTCTACACGTCACTTATACCGTCACTTCTTAAGTGACTCCCTTAGGATACCGTCACTATGATAACTGTCGCATGTTCTTCACCCGTCACTTCGTAAGTGTCGTATAATTTAAATCACCAAATACAAACGTCACTTACATCAGTGACGCTTGATAGCGTCACTTCCAATAAGTGACGCTATACATTGATTTTAATTTTAAGTAGTGTTCAATACGACACTCCTTAAGTGACGGTAGTGGCCATGCGTCACTTACCTTAAGTGACGCCTAAAGTCAAAATTCGTTTTCTAACCCTTCTGTGTTCGGGCTAACTTTATAACGATTTCGGTTATTTTTCTTTGTATTTTTAGCTTACAGATGGCTGAACTTCAGAACTATTACCGCCGCACAAACACTCGACACAACATTACAGCTTTTCTAGAATCAACTCATGCAAATTCAGCGCCTTTCAGGCCAATGATTGAGTTTCTACGCAGATCGAGGATCCATTATGCGATTTCTGCAACGACTCCGGTTTACATGAACCAAATAGAGGAGTTCTATGATCATGCAGTGATCAGGGTTCAGGGCGATGTTCCCCGAATTGTATCGACAATGTTCGGTGAGGAAATCGAAATCACCGAGAACTCCATTAGACGGGTTCTCTAGTTCACCGACAACTCCACGATGCCCACCATTTTCCCAACTACATTTATCTATGGAGGGCTTCAGAGGATGGGATATCCGGCAAACCAGCTCTCAGATTTCAGGAAACAGTACCTCTGCCGGGTTTGGAGGTATCTGTGCCATATCGTGATCGTATGTTTATCTCCGAGAAAGGGGGGATATGATGCTGCCAGCCATCTCACACTATCTCTCATGTTGGCCCTAGTTTACAACAAACCGTACAATTTTAGCGGTTATATTTTCGCAACATGGTGGAGAATATCCGCGCTGGTAAGGATAAATGGCTACAGTATCCAAGGTTTGTGCAGCTGTTACTGAACGATCTCAACCTTGAGATTGCACCGGATCAGAGGTCTCTTCTGGTACCGACGCCGATGCTTCTGCGAGTCTTTAACGACTGCAAGCTTGCGCCAAAGGGCGAGCCGGTTTTGGCTGATCGTGAACTTTTCGGGCACATAGTGAACGAAAACTATGTTGCGCCGCGTGATCATGGTTTTTTGGATGACGTCGTGCCTCCGGTCAACGAGGATGATGTGAGTCCCTAATCACTATTATATTAGTGATTGTGAATCGTTTACAGTGAGTTAATTGTAGAAGGGGGGATTGAATACAATTAAAAACTTTTATTTTCTTTTATGATGAATTATATTTGCTTGACAAGTTTTTAATCGTATTAAAGTAACAACAATATGAACACAAGTGTGTATATGAGATAAACAGTTCAGATGCTGAAACTGATATAGCTGAAAGATAAATTCTTTTATTGATAAAATTTATCTCTTGTTGGTTTGCGGAATAGATTAGCCAAAGCTAATCTAAATCAAACAATACAGCTAGTACAAGGAGATGAGCAGTAGTAGACAAACACGCTAACTGCTCACTCGCTGAAGTAAGCTAGTAGTGGACAAACACGCTACTAGTTTACTCGCTGGTGTTTACTTGTATCTTAGACAAACTAGTCACTGACAAACAAGTGACAATACAAGTAATCGACACAAAATGAAGTACAGCATACTACGCTATTTATAGACACTGAAATCCTTGATTTCCGGATCTGATAGACACGTGTCGCTGCTTGATTGGAGAGGTAGTTGAGATGTGATGTATCATGGCACGACATTCTGTCTTGGGAAACATCACCTTGTACTATAGACCAATCAGAAGCTTCCACGTTGCTCTTTTCAAGTTACGAGGAACACGTGCTGCGCCGTAGTAACGCCGAATGTTGACTTCTTATTTAATGCGGCATTTAATGCTGTAGTCGCTGATAGAGACATCAATTCTCCTCATTCTCGATGCGAGCTAACATGCTCTAAAGAATGACTTGAATAGCTAATCTTCAGCGACTTCTTTTATTCAGCAGATGAGAGAACTCAAGAAGACTTGGAGACTCTCGCTGATAGATGAGTATCAGCGACACACATAGTTGAGTCTTTGATCTTTATAGATTCTTCTTCTACTGGTCTAAGATACAATCAGCGACAAGAAAACCTTCAGCAACAATATCTTCAACTTGAATCAACCTTCATATTCAGAGAGTGATGCTCTCGCTGATGATGATCAGCGACACACAAAGTTGAGCATCATTCTCTTTCAGTAACACAGACTGATAGAAGATCAGCGAACATAAACTTCAGCAACAGGAGCTTGACTTGAAGCATTTCTTCATAGAGAGATCTTCAGTAAGTGAGTCAGAGACTTGAGATAATAAGTCATCATCAGTGACTTCGCTTATCAGCGACTAATGACTTCAATAATCTTCTTGTAGACATTATCTAAGTCTCCCCCTTAATCATTGAGATCAGCGACCATCTTGAGTATGACGATCAGTGACTCAACAATCTCCCCCTAAATGGTTTAAGTCAGAGCTCCCTTAGACAAACTAGTTGCAGTAGGTATTGAACTCAATAATCTCCCCTTTACTTTGTTGATAAGTTGAATGTTCAGAGACTTGTCCTTGTAAGTTTTTGTAGTTGAAAAGATTTTGAGTCTCTGATAGGAGGTTGCCCAGTGACTTGCACTTGTAGATTTTCTTGATTCAAGCCTCATATATATCATAGAACAAATTATTTACAGAAGCTATCTATTACAAAATGTCTAAGCTATTTATCTCTCCACATCTCCTCTTCCTTTACTATACCAAGCTCAGCTTCAAGTTCATATTTGTCTTTGGAGGGCAGGTATCTGAACTTTCTGGCCAAGGCTTCATCGAGAATAGCTTTTCTGATCTTTGAATCTGTTGGAAGCATGCTAGCTGACCTGATTAGGTGTATGAGTTGTTCTTGATCAACCTTCTCAAGTTCAGCTTCTCTCTGAAACCTAAGGGCACCATTTAGGTCCCTGTATACCAGACCCTTCTCTCCTTCAGTGACCTCATGACTTTCAAGCTTTGGCACACCAGCAGGGATAGATAGATTAAGCATTGAAGTGTTAGGGATTCGATAGATGCTGCTGGTACCTGATCTATACCTTGGACTAGGTGGCTGAACAATTTCCTCACCATGTATGACAGTATCTTCTGGTCTGAGGAGTTGCAGCGACACCATTTTCTGATAAAGCCTATCAATCTCTTTCATGACTTCAACCTTAGCTGCACTTGTAGAGTGGCTGATAGCAAGCCTTATCTCATTCCATTCTTCTCTGTGCAGCTTGCATACTTGATCAAGTAGCATTGATTGAGTCTCTGAACCTCTTTGTATAAGTAGCTGAGGTTGAGATTGGTTTCTTGACTTTTTCAGTTTGACCTTGGTGATAGGTGCAGGGTTCGATCTCCCTGTCATTCTGGCAGCAAATCTCTTTCTATCAATCTCATCCCACTTTCTATCCACTGCTGTTCTGACAGCTCCCCCTTTCTTTTTAGAGCTCTTGCTAGCTGATCTTTTCAGTTTATGTTGCTCTAGCTCACTCTTTTCTATCTCAGCAAGTACCCTGGCAATTGCAGCATCAGACTCTTCTTGATCTTTCTTTTGCTTAAGAAGTATGGCCCTTCATTGGCATCTTTAGAGCTCAATTCCAGTAAGTACGCTCTGTCAGCAACCTTTTCCTTTCTTGTTCTTCTCTCAACTCAGCCTGAAAGGTTATTTGCAGTATCATTTCTTGCTCCCTGTCCTGTCTTGCCTTTATCTTTCTAGCAATTCTCTGATCTTTTGTTTCATCAGGACAAGGGGTATCTGAGGCTGAGTCAGAGGAAAGGCATGCTGTGGGGGAGGTATCTGATGTGGTAGTGTTGGAAGGAGTTGCTGTGGAGATTGGTGTTATAGTTGCTGGGGTAGGTATGGTTATTTGGACTGTTTGGGTTGTGGTTGTAGTTGCTGTAGGTGAGGGTAGGTTTAGGGTTGCTGATGGAGATGAAGGTGCAGCTACCTCAGATATGACAGTATGTAATTGAGGATCACTGACCTGTTGTTTCTTTGATGGAGGAGTAGATGCAGGAGAGGTGTCACTGGTCCTTTTTCTTTTGATAACAGAAGATATGGGTTGCTGATCCTCCATATTTATATCATCTTCATCATCTGAACCCTGACCATTTCCATGACCACCTCCCTGGCCATCATCATTGTTATCATCATCATTATCATCAGCATCATGCATGATGGTATCATCCTCCTCATCATCAGATGCATCAGCTACTACATCCCTATTCATCCACTCCCAGCGAGCCAGTTCGTAGCTCACTGAGGTACCCTCAATCCTAGCAGTATCATCCACTGCCCATTGCTGTACAAGCCCATTATAGTTCCTGAGTTCTTCAGCACTGAACTCAGGAAATCTTTCAGCGACAGCCACCATGTCAGTAGCTATCTCCATATCCACCCAATGCAGTTCAGCAACTGCAAGGGCCTCCAGCTCAGGTTGCTCAGCAATAGGACGAAGTGCATAGGTAGTGAGCACTATGTCCCTGTGAGCCTTGTTTGATAGCGGATCAGTCATCTTACGGGGCATCTCTGGGTCAGAGACCAGGTCATCTTCTTCACTCTCCCCCTGACTGGTTCGCTCAAACTGATCAACTGCCCTAAGTATCTGATCTGTGAAGTCTGCGTTCTCCTCACGCAGGGCAGCGACCTCAGCTCTAGTCACTGTGAGCTGTGAAACAACCTGTGGAAGCACCTTAATAACTTTGTCAGTGTTATAAAGGTAGTTGGATACAGAGATGGCTAGGTCATTTTGGTTGGTGGTTAGCTGGGCAATAGCAGCAGCATGATTGGTGAAGTTGGTGTTGGAAGTGGAGGCTAGCTCAGTGACTGCATGGTTTATTGCAGCACTGGCATCAGCTACTGTTTGGACCCTCTCACTAACAGATGCACTCCATGGTTCATTGGAGTTATACACATCAGTGAGAGCAGCAACAACTTTTTGGAGGACAGAGACATTGCCAATAAGTGCCTCACGGTCTTCAGTGAGCATCTTAATTTGGGTTTGGGATTGGGCAATGTACTCCATCAGTAGCTGATCTGATGTGGAGTGAGTTGAGGTGTTTGGGGGAGTAGTTTGGGTATTAATAATGGGGGTAGGTGTAGATTGGGCTACATGATCAGGGGGTGTGATCTGATCAGCAGCAACTTGGAGGTTGTCACTGGAGAAGGATGTGGGGGTGAGCTCTCTGATGGGTGAGTTGGAGGTAGGTGGAGGAATGGGTTGGGTGTCATTAGAGGTGTCCATTGGCATGATTTCCTCATCATCAGCTTGTGATTTAGCTTGTGGTTCATTGGAAATAGAAGTGGCGACCTGTATCTCACCATGGGTCAGTGGTGAGACATTGGCAGTCGGTGCAGTGATAGATAAGAAGTGGCCCGGGTCTGTAGCCAGTGGTGTGACATCAGCTATGAGTGTGTTATCACTCACTGATGCCACTAGCCCTTTTAATGAAATGTCACCCTTTTGTGAGGATGACAAATGGCTGGGTTGACTCAAGCTGAGGGTGTGGGGTGCACCCGAATCACTGCTAACAGTGGTTTGATCCACTGCAGCTGTCTGTAGTTGTCCCTTTGTAGAGTCACTGGACTTTCGGGAGTCCAGTGAAGCAGTTAAGGTTAAGGGTTCAGCAGTGGTGCCCTCAGTAACTGAACGTACAGTCACTGATTCACCACTGGCATCCGTAGATGTCTTCTTTTTGCTATGTCCCTGATCCTTTAATGTCAGGGCCCCTAATTTGGATTTTTTCTTGGGAGCAGTTGGTGGTTTCTTGATTGGTGGTTGACCAACAGTAGTCACTGAGGGTGTGGTCAGTGACGTGGTCGATGGGGGAGCAGCAACTGACATTTGTACAGCAGTTACAGGCTGGGGTGCAAGGATCCCCGGATGCTTCATAAAAGCAGGTAAAACCACAGTCGCTGGTTTTGCAAAAATTTGAGATCCTACCAGAGTGGGCTCAAATCCCTGAAATGATACCCTGTCATAGGCATCAAACTGATCCCTAAAGATCAGTGAGAGGTACCTAGGGTAAGGTACATATTTTGCCCTGGCAGGCTCAGCGACCTTGGTGATCAGTTCATTAAAGATCACACTTGCATAGTCAACTCGTAGAGAGTTGACCAGTAACCAACTGATCTGTACTTCCAGGGAGCTGAATTGATCATAGCTCCCTGATTTTGTGCCCAAAGATTGAATAAAATTAGTAAAAAGGGCATTCCAAACACCATCCATTTTGGTTTTATGGACCGTAGAGTACTTACGATTGCCACTGCCATCGACTGAGTATTTACACTCAATCTCAGTGAGCTCGACGAGGCCTTGTTTGGCAACGTCGCTCTCTGGCAGTGACTCGTATGACTCAAGGGTCGGCAGTTGTAAAATAGAGCGAATGGTGTTGGCAGTTATTATTATAGATTGGGTACCATTGTCGATAAAACCCTGGAGTTGGGAAACACCAGAGATGACTGAGTGAGTGCAGGTATACCAGAACTCACTGAGCCATTCTGGGTTCATTTCCCCAGGAGACAAGGTAAGAGCAGGGAGGATAAAATGATTTTTCAAAAAGTTTATCACCTCCGCATACTCTGGTTTTGTACAGGTTACATTTCCCAAGTAGTTAGATTTGGGAACTGTAACGACAAGGTTCTCGCTGACCGCAGAGGCTCGAAGAACTTTAATCTCTGGGGTAGGAGTGTAGGAATTATTGAAAAATTTAGTCCTTGCCATTTTTGAAAAATAAAGTAGAAAGTTGAAAAGGTTAGAAATTTGCAGAGAAAAATATGAAGAAGATGAAGTTTAAAAAGTTTGAGAGCGTAAAGAATGAAACGGTGGGGGTTTCGCTGCTTATATACGGTCGCTAGTGTAAAAAATATGTGGTTATAACGAGTATGTACGTGGTCAAAAAGGTAATAATAAATAATAAAATAAAAGTGGTTGGTAGTAGTGGAGCAGGTTGATGATGGTGAGGGGTGGTAACATTAAATGTTGATGGGAGTGGTGCGCCGGAAAAGGTATACGAGGTGTCAGAAAAAGTGTACCTTTTCGAGTTCCCATAAGATATTTTAATATAGTATTTATGAGGAATATAAATCGTTACAAATTAAATACAAAGTATTAATTGTAAGGAATATATGTCGAAATAAATGCAATATTAAAACAAAACTTTCACTGATACATCATGTCTCAGTGAGATGACAATACGTTATACCTTAAAATAAAATAAATATTATGTTTCACATTTGATGTCGCTGATCAGATTTCAACTTAGAATACAAATCCAATCAGCTAGTCAAGTATGTGAATCATAAGATATAATTTATTTATATGATATAAGGAATTTTCATGTGCAGTTACCAAGTATATCGTTTATTTATTATAACTACACTAACTTATTGTTCTTGCTGATAGTATCAGTGAGAATAATAGATCAGTGAGTTAATAGAAATAAATTATTTACTCAGTAACTACCCCCCCTTTTTTATTTATTTAAACAATCAGGTTTTAATCATTCAAGTTCAGCATGCCCAACTCGCTGATGAGAAAGGTGAATCTTTTCTCATCTAGAGGTTTTGTAAAAATGTCAGCAAGTTGGTAATCAGTTGGAATGAAATGTAATTCAATGTCACCTTTCATGACGTGGTCCCTGATGAAATGATATCTGACATCAATATGTTTTGTCCTTGAGTGCATCACAGGATTGTTGGCTATGGCAATAGCACTTTGACTGTCACAATAAATTGGAACATTTTCAAAGTTAAAGCCATAGTCAGCGAGCTGATTTCTCATCCATAGAATTTGAGCAGTGCAGGCTCCAGCAGCTACATATTCAGCCTCAGCAGTAGAAGTTGAGACAGAATTTTGTTTCTTGCTTGACCAGCTTACTAGCTTTTCTCCAAGAAACTGACAGCTACCAGAGGTGCTCTTTCTGTCCATCTTGCATCCAGCATGATCAGAATCTGAATATCCTTTCAGTGAGAAATCCGAACCATATGGGTACCAGAGACCAAGATTTGGTGTACCCTTCAGATATCTGAATATTCTTTTGACAGCGAGCAAATGGGATTCCTTTGGATCAGCTTGATATCTAGCACATAGACAAGTGGAAAACATAATGTCTGGTCTACTAGCAGTTAAATACAGCAGTGACCCGATCATTCCTCTGTAAGCAGTGATGTTTACAGATTTACCATCAGGATCAGCATGTAATTTGACTGCAGATGACATTGGTGTAGCAAGGGATGAGCAGTTGGTGAATTCAAATTTCTTTAATAAATCTTTAACATATTTTCCTTGATTTATGAAAATGCCAGTGTTGGTTTGCTTTATTTGCAGACCAAGGAAAAATGTTAGTTCACCCATCATGCTCATTTCATAACTTTTAGTCATGAGGTCAGAGAATTCCTTGCACAAGTCATTGTTAGTAGACCCAAAAATAATATCATCAACATAAATTTGGACCAATATGACATCTCTCTTATCCTTTTTGATAAATAGGGTACTGTCAATTTTGCCTCTGACATACCCACATTTAGTTAAGAAAGTAGAGAGAGTGTCATACCAAGCTCTAGGAGCTTGTTTTAGCCCATATAAAGCTTTTTCCAGCTTATAGACATAACCTGGATGTTTGGGATCAGTAAATCCAGGTGGTTGCTTAACATACACTTCCTATTGCAGCTTTCCATTCAAGAAGGCACTTTTTACATCCATTTGGTATACCTTGAATTTCTTGTGAGCTGCATATGCTAAGAACAACCTGATTGCTTCAAGTCTAGCAACTGGTGCAAGGTTTCATCGTAGTCAATTCCTTCTTGTTGACAGTAACCATGTGCAACCAATCTAGCCTTATTCCTTATCACAACACCATCAGCGTCCATCTTGTTCCTGAACACCCATCTAGTTCCAATCACAGATTTCCCAGCTACTTGAGGTACTAACTTCCAGACTTTATTTCTTTCAAACTGAGATAGCTCATCTTGCATGGCAGCTATCCAGTGATGATCAGTGAGTGCCTCATCAATTTTCTTGGGTTCAATCAGTGACACAAAGCTTACAAACAAACAAAAGTTAGCAGATGCTGATCTGGTCTGGACCCTGGACTGAGGATCACCAATAATCAATTGATTATCAATATGTCTAGTCCATTTAGTCACTCGCTGAGGTTCGGCAGTGACTTGATTATTCAAAGGTGATCCACCAGACACATCAGCATTAGAAGCAGTGTTTAAGCTTTGATTTTGAAAATGAGTGTTATTACTTTGATGCAAGAGATGAGATGATGATGATGGGATATCAGCAGGCAAAGATGAAGTTCCTGAATTATTCTCAGCTAAAGTAGAGCCAGAAGTATCTTCAGGGACATCATCTTCCCTTTCAGAATCTGATGGATGAACCTCATGCTTGTCATCACTGATTGAATTAAAAATAAGGTTTTCATAATCTTTTGGATCAGTGAGTGATTCATCATAAGATTCATCAAAGGTAACATCCATTGATTCTTCAATACATTCCCTTCTTTTATTGTAAACTCTGAAAGCTTTTGAAATGATTGAGTAACCAACAAATGTACCTTCATCAGCTTTGAGATCAAACTTCCCTAAGTGATCTCTTTTGTTTAAGACATAGCAGGTACTGCCAAAAACATGAAGAAAACTTATGTCAGGTTTTCTCCCCCTTAACACCTCATAGGCTGTCTTTTCATGTCTCTTGACAATCAGAGACCTATTCTGAGTGTAGCAGGCAGTGTTAACTGCTTCAGCCCAGAAGTGGGTCTTAAGACCAGCATCTATGAGCATTGACCTTGCAGATTCAATCAAGGTTCTATTTCTCCTCTCTGCAACACCATTTTGTTGAGGTGTTCTTGGTGCAGAGAAGTTTTGAGAAATACCTTTTGAATCACAGAAACTTTCAAGGTCAATATTTCTGAATTCAGTGCCATTATCACTTCTTAAATGTTTAACTGAGCAATCATTTAAGTTTTCCATCTTTTTGATAAAGGATATAATTTCCTGTGTTGCATCACTTTTGGCTTTGAGGAAGAATACCCAAGTATATCTGGAATATTCATCCACAATTACCAAGCAATACCTTTTACCACCAAGACTAGGAGAACTCACTGGACCAAATAGATCCATATGCATCAGTTGAAAGCATTCTGTCACTGAAGATGTTTGCTTGCTTTTGAAAGAAGAGCTGTGATGCTTTCCCTTCTCACATGCTGAACAAAGCTTGTCTTTGTCAAAAGTGAGCTTTGGAAGACCATTTACCAAGCAATGCTTGCTGAGCTTGCTGATGGCCTTGAAATTCAGGTGAGAAAGTCGCTTATGCCATAACCATTTTTCTTCTGAAACAGTTCTGGAATAAAAGCATGTTCCTGATTGTGCTGAGTCCATATTGACTACATATGTATTTCCTTTCCTTTGAGCACCCAGGACAGCACTTCCATTTTTGTTGTAAACAACTCCAGCTTCATGATCGAACAACACTTTATTCTTGGCATCGCAGAACTGACTGATGCTTAATAGATTATGCTTCAGTCCTTCAACATATGCCACCCTCTTAAACATCACATTTCCATTGGTCAAGACCCCATACCCTCTGGTCTTACCAATGTTGTTATCACCAAAAACTACATCAGGACCTTTTTCATCCTGGTAGTCGCTGAGCAGGGACTTACATCCGGTCATATGTCTGGAACACCCACTGTCCAGATACCAGATTGTTTCTCTAAGAATGCCCTACATCAGAAGTAAACTGTTAGTTCAATTTATGAACCCATCCTGAGATGGGTTCATGGTGGATAAGCCCTTAACTTGGCTTCCACTGACCAGCAAAACATTTGACTCACTGCTGGTGGTTGGTTGGACTTGTACTGATGAACAATCTGTTGACACATGTTGTCTATTTCTACACTTATAGCATTTTTTATTTGTGGCTCTAGATTTCTTTTGCTCAACATGCTTATTTGATTGAGATTTGAAAGAATTCAGACTTAATGTATCAGTTTGTTTCTTTAACTCCAAGTCACTGATGATAAGATCATCAGTCACTGGAGTGTCAGAACTGAGGTTGCTGAATAACTTTTGATCAATAGTAATGATGAGAACTGGATTAATTGTTGAATCATTTATGCTCAGGTCTTTCAGTTCATCAATACTTGTAGTTATCTCACAGTTGTCAGTGACCAGCGAGCTTTTAACAAAGTGATTTGGTTTAGGCTCGCTGAAGACGGACATTGGTTCAAAGACAAAGTTTGAAAAGGATTGATCAGGCTTGAATATTTGATCAATGCTTGTGGCATCAGCTAGAGAAGCAGCAGTGTCATAATCACCTCCCAAAATAGCCTTTACTTGTTTTGGAATTTGATTATTGACACACTGGTTCACATTTAATGCAGATTTGCACCATGACTTTATAACTTCATTGAGTTGAGAAAATTTGGTTTCAAAACTTATTTTCTCTTGAATGCACATTTGATTTGCATGTATTTGTGCATCAAGCTCAAGTTTCAGATTTTTCATTTTCAATAAATTTTCTTCTTGAAGTTTAAGCTTAAATGTTAAGTCATTGATCATGCATTCTTGCCTTTTCTGAATATCATGAGCATTTGATAGATCAACTATTAAAGTCTCAAAGATATTCTCCTTTTCAATCACTGAAGCTGATTTAAAACAATGTACCTTGTAGAGAGTTTCTGGATCCCAGCCGGATGCTGAACATTTCTTAGCTACTTCTTTGATGTTATCATGGAAGTCAGCATCATCAGCCATCAGGCAGTAATCTCTATCTAAGCATATCATAGCTTCTTCTTCATCAGATGATGAGGTTGAGTCGGAGTCGCTGAAAGATCCTTCTTCAGCGACAAATCCTTTTCCCTTTTTCTTACCAGCTTTGGACATAGCTTTCAGCTTCTTGTATTTTGACTTGTATTTGTTATACTTGTCATTTCTGAAGCTGGGCCTTTGTTCAGGGAGAGGATTGACAGCTTTAGATCTACATTCAGCTGCAAAGTGACCAGGTTTGCCACATTTGTAGCAGTCACCTTTTGACTTTGAGATATCACTTGATGTTGCACCAGCAAATTTGTTGAACATTGAGTTCTTTCTGAAATTTGCAACCATCATGGCCATATCTCTTTCCAGCTTCTCTAGCCCTTCTTCATAGCTGACTTCAGACTTGCTGTCAGCAGCACAACCTTCCTCATCTGCAATCAGTGACTTTGAACTCATCTGGGTGATCTTAACTTTCTGCCTTTGATCAATCTCTTCTAGCTCAGCTACAAGGGCATTAGAAATCTTTTGACTGCCAAGTGCAGCACGAATGTGCTCACTTTGGTCAGCTTGTTTTTCAGATTTTTCCCAGTTTAATAATATACCATAAACTTGAGTTAGATTGAGAGAAGTATAATCATTACGTTGTCGAGTACATGTTGCAATGGTACCCCAAATTTTTCTAGGCAGTAGTTCTAGAAATTTTTCAACAACAAATCTTTGATCTTTACCTATATTAGCCTTTTCCATTTTATTTATTAAAGCTTGATATCTAGTATAGGTGGAGGCCAGTGATTCATTGGGTTCCATGGCAAACAGTTCATACTGACGAGTCAGATTTACTTCTCTACAGCGAATGATGTCAGGGGTTCCAATATAGATATTTCTTAGAGTGTCCCACATGTGTTTCGCTGTACTGCACAATCTAATAGACTCAAACACTTCATCAGGAAGTGACATGCTTATGTATATTTTAGCTTGTTTATCCAGCCTAACCATACGCCTATCCTCATCTGTCCATTGTTCCTCCCTTTTTGGCATAACCATTTATGGTAGTGCAGGAGTGGTTGCAGTAGCTGCAACAGCAGGAATAATGACAGTAGGAGTGTGAGGACCGTCAGTTATTATGGAACAGAGACGATCATCAACAAGGTCTAAGAACATCATCATCCTGGACATCCAGGTTTCAATTCTTGATGGGTCAAATGCTGGGGGTTTTGTAGTGGAGCCATTTCCCTTCTGGTACTCAGAATCAACACAACTGTATTTAACGGATTCCATTGCAGATCTGGTTAAATTATATTTTAAACCAACTCTGCTCTGATACCAATTGTGAGTCCCTAATCACTATTATATTAGTGATTGTGAATCATTTACAGTGAGTTAATTGTAGAAGGGGGGGTTGAATACAATTAAAAACTTTTATTTTCTTTTATGATGAATTATATTTGCTTGACAAGTTTTTAATCGTATTAAAGTAACAACAATATGAACACAAGTGTGTATATGAGATAAACAGTTCAGATGCTGAAACTGATATAGCTGAAAGATAAATTCTTTTATTGATAAAATTTATCTCTTGTTGGTTTGCGGAATAGATTAGCCAAAGCTAATCTAAATCAAACAATACAGCTAGTACAAGGAGATGAGCAGTAGTAGACAAACACGCTAACTGCTCACTCGCTGAAGTAAGCTAGTAGTGGACAAACACGCTACTAGTTTACTCGCTGGTGTTTACTTGTATCTTAGACAAACTAGTCACTGACAAACAAGTGACAATACAAGTAATCGACACAAAATGAAGTACAGCATACTACGCTATTTATAGACACTGAAATCCTTGATTTCCGGATCTGATAGACACGTGTCGCTGCTTGATTGGAGAGGTAGTTGAGATGTGATGTATCATGGCACGACATTCTGTCTTGGGAAACATCACCTTGTACTATAGACCAATCAGAAGCTTCCACGTTGCTCTTTTCAAGTTACGAGGAACACGTGCTGCGCCGTAGTAACGCCGAATGTTGACTTCTTATTTAATGCGGCATTTAATGCTGCAGTCGCTGATAGAGACATCAATTCTCCTCATTCTCGATGCGAGCTAACATGCTCTAAAGAATGACTTGAATAGCTAATCTTCAGCGACTTCTTTTATTCAGCAGATGAGAGAACTCAAGAAGACTTGGAGACTCTCGCTGATAGATGAGTATCAGCGACACACATAGTTGAGTCTTTGATCTTTATAGATTCTTCTTCTACTGGTCTAAGATACAATCAGCGACAAGAAAACCTTCAGCAACAATATCTTCAACTTGAATCAACCTTCATATTCAGAGAGTGATGCTCTCGCTGATGATGATCAGCGACACACAAAGTTGAGCATCATTCTCTTTCAGTAACACAGACTGATAGAAGATCAGCGAACATAAACTTCAGCAACAGGAGCTTGACTTGAAACATTTCTTCATAGAGAGATCTTCAGTAAGTGAGTCAGAGACTTGAGATAATAAGTCATCATCAGTGACTTCGCTTATCAGCGACTAATGACTTCAATAATCTGCTTGTAGACATTATCTAAGTCTCCCCCTTAATCATTGAGATCAGCGACCATCTTGAGTATGACGATCAGTGACTCAACAGATGACTTACTGGATACCGATATCGCTCAAGACTTAGAGGATATCGATCGTGTTGTTCAGGTTGAGGCTGATTCTGATGACGGTGGGCCCACCCCTCCTGATTCTGAGGGTGATGTGCCACCACAATCGGCTTTTGATGGTATTCAGCTTGCCGATCCTCGACGTTTTAAGCGTATATTGAGACGGATCTCTGCTGGCAGGGTCCATGTCCCGAGGAATCCGGGCAAACGTCCTGCTGGGTCTTCACCCTCTTATGCCGATCTACCTCTTCGTAGACGCCAGCGGACGACAGTGGTTATTGAGGAACCAACATCTCAACGACAACAACCACCGCCACCGTCTGACATGCCGTCTCTTCAGATGGTTTTGGCTCAGATGGAGCTTTTGGCGAAGCGGTTTGATGATCAGAAGGCTATAATTGAAGCTCAAGCCTCTCAGATCAAGGAATTGGAAGCTAGAGCTG
The DNA here is from genome assembly GCA_963422505.1 of Pseudognaphalium luteoalbum. NCBI lineage: Eukaryota > Viridiplantae > Streptophyta > Magnoliopsida > Asterales > Asteraceae > Pseudognaphalium > Pseudognaphalium luteoalbum. Next base: position 120,783,509 of record OY730193.1, read on the forward strand.
CTACGGTTGACACTCTACAGCTTCAAGTGACGAATCTGTCATCTAGGTTGTTAGAGCTGGAATCCGTTACAAATGTTTCGGGGGAGGTAGGTCCTAGTGAGTTAGAAACAAATGTAACTCCTTCCCCGGAACCAGAAAATGTACTTCCTTCTACTATTAATGAAAACATATCTTTGGATTACTTCGTTGAGGTTCAAGGTCAAGCAAGACCAATAGCGGTTGATTATTCGTATGTAGATCTTACATATCTGCAAAAGTTATTGAATGATAATACACCGATACCTGAGGAAGAGGTGATGAATGATCCTGTGGCAGAGGATTATTTCTTTGAATGAAATGACGAAGTTGAGGTTGAGGGGGAGCAGCTTCAAAGTGATGAATGTTACGACGATGCTCCTATTATTGAATCGGATTCTTCAGAAGATGAATTAGGTCATGATTCTGAGACAGAGACCAATGAGCAATCAACTTCTACAGCTCAATCTTCAATGATAAAGCCTGACATAGTGCTCAAACCTATAGTTGAGGTACCCGTCACTTGTAAATTCTACAAAGTCAGAACTGATTACACGGGTTTGATAAAAAGCTGGAAGTTTGATGAGAATAATTCGTTGTTTATGATTAAAAGGAGTGATGGCATTCAGTACTTCAACCTAAAGTTTTATAAAATAAGTACTTTGCCAAAGTGTGAGCTTCAGAGATTATCTCAAATACCCTTGATTAACCGTGCTCGAGATTCACGTGCCGATTTCTTTCAAGTGGTTATTCGTCGGGAGATTAACAGCAAAAAGTATAATCTGATTAAACCGACATTGGGTATGAGATATAAGTTTAAGAAGAAGTTGGATCCGGTTACACGACAACCAATTGTAAGGATGATCTATCCACCAGCAAAGTGCTTACAGAAGATACCTCTAGAGATCATTCCTTTGGATTTTTTGAATAGGTTGTTATACTGGGAATATGACGATATTACTGGTGAAGCTGTAATTGTTTTTATTCCAAAATCAGAACCAGCTACGGATTCGGGGTCTTTGGACATAGATTTGGAGGTTGAAGAGAAAACAGCATGGGATGCTGTTCAACCTAAAAAGAGGTCTACTTGGGGTCTGAAGAGAAATAGATTTTGTATATTTGACCCTTTGAGTTTGATTAATCTCTCTGAACAAGATATGAAAAGACTACATCAGAACAGGATTCAGTTCAAAGAAAGAGATAGAGCCGAAGCGATAAAATTTCAGAATATTATTGATATCTGCGTAGCCAATGGAGTACATGCTGGTGGTGTATTTCCTGCTGGCTGGAAATAAAGACTGAAAGAGTTTGAAGATTTTGAAGACCAAGCTGAAGACATGGGGGAGTTTGTTGATGCATATTAGGTGTCTATCAGTTGGTCTATCGAGTTGTAATAAGTGTCGTTAGTTGTATAGTGAAATATATTGTTTTTGTTATATGCGACACTTAAGTTTTAGGTTAGGCGTCACTTGCTTTAGTGACGCATAGCGTCACTTAGGTAAGTGACGCATGAAGGCGGCCACATGCGACACTTCCACAAGTGACGCACGTCGGCTGACTTTTAGTATAAATACAAACCTACGGGTTTCCGGCTAGGGTTGACGAAACCCTAGCACCATTTGTCGACTAAGCAACATTGTAATTGTTCCCAATTCAATATACAAGCTGATATCTTCGTTTACATTGCTAATTATATTCGTTTCGGTTTGTGTTCATTGGTAATATATGCAATTGATTGATTCCGCCTTTCAATTGTAAGTCAATTGTCATCTAGATCCACGTCAAAGGGCACTATCAGTAATATTCGAGATATGCTTTTGACTGAAACTCACAAGTCACGGTTGTCTGTCCACCCTGGTAGTACATGGATGTATAATGATTTAAAACCATTGTACTGGTGGCCCACAATGAAAACTGATATTGCAAAGTTTGTTGGTAATTGTCATATATGTGCTCAAGTGAAAGCTGAACATCAAAAGCCATATGAGTCATTGAAACAGTTAGAAATTCCAGAGTGGAAATGGGAACACTTGACTATGGATTTTGTGACTAAACTTCCACGCACATCCCGAGGTAATGACATGATTTGGGTCATTGTTGACAGATTGACCAAGAGTGCACATTTTCTAGCGACTAGTGAGACTGCCTCTCTTAGTAAACTCGCACAGTTGTATGTTAATGAAATTGTTTCAAGACATGGTATTCCATTGTCGATTGTGTCAGATAGAGATTCTCGATTTATTTCGCATTTCTGGCAGAGTTTACAGCAGGAGTTGGGTACATGTGTTAATCTCAGTACCGCCTATCATCCTCAGACAGACGGTCAGTCAGAACGTACTATTCAGACGTTAGAGGATATGCTCAGAGCTTGTGTCTTAGAGTATGGAGGTTCTTGGGATTCTCACCTCCCTTTGGTGGAGTTTGCTTACAATAATTCTTATCATTCCAGTATTGGTATGCCTCCTTATGAAATGCTTTATGGTCGTCGTTGTCGTACCCCCACGTGTTGGTTAGAAGCAGGAGAAAAGCAGTTTGCGGGCCCAGACATTGTACAAATCACAGCTGACAAAGTGACTATCGCCCGAGAAAAGTTAAAAGCTGCACGTGATAGACAGAAACAGTATGCAGACCCACGTAGGCGACCGATTTCCTTTACCGAAGGTGAGTTGGTGTATTTGAAAGTCTCCCCGTGGAAAGGTGTTATTCGATTTGGAAAACGAGGTAAACTTGCACCTAGATACATTGGTCCCTTCAGAATTCGTCAGGTGGTTAATAACCAATCAGTTTCATTGGATCTTCCTCCTGAGCTTGCTGGTATTCATGACACGTTTAATATCTGTTATTTGAGAAAGTGTAATGTCGAGGATCAATCTCAGATTCTTCCTTTGCACATCCCGAGGTAATGACATGATTTGGGTCATTGTTGACAGATTGACCAAGAGTGCACATTTTCTAGCGACTAGTGAGACTGCCTCTCTTAGTAAACTCGCACAGTTGTATGTTAATGAAATTGTTTCAAGACATGGTATTCCATTGTCGATTGTGTCAGATAGAGATTCTCGATTTATTTCGCATTTCTGGCAGAGTTTACAGCAGGAGTTGGGTACATGTGTTAATCTCAGTACCGCCTATCATCCTCAGACAGACGGTCAGTCAGAACGTACTATTCAGACGTTAGAGGATATGCTCAGAGCTTGTGTCTTAGAGTATGGAGGTTCTTGGGATTCTCACCTCCCTTTGGTGGAGTTTGCTTACAATAATTCTTATCATTCCAGTATTGGTATGCCTCCTTATGAAATGCTTTATGGTCGTCGTTGTCGTACCCCCACGTGTTGGTTAGAAGCAGGAGAAAAGCAGTTTGCGGGCCCAGACATTGTACAAATCACAGCTGACAAAGTGACTATCGCCCGAGAAAAGTTAAAAGCTGCACGTGATAGACAGAAACAGTATGCAGACCCACGTAGGCGACCGATTTCCTTTACCGAAGGTGAGTTGGTGTATTTGAAAGTCTCCCCGTGGAAAGGTGTTATTCGATTTGGAAAACGAGGTAAACTTGCACCTAGATACATTGGTCCCTTCAGAATTCGTCAGGTGGTTAATAACCAATCAGTTTCATTGGATCTTCCTCCTGAGCTTGCTGGTATTCATGACACGTTTAATATCTGTTATTTGAGAAAGTGTAATGTCGAGGATCAATCTCAGATTCTTCCTTTGCAAGATTTGAAGGTTGATCAGAATCAGAAATTAGTTGAAGAACCAATTGAAATTCTCGATAGAAAAGTTAATAAACTTAGAAAGAAGCAGATACCGATAGTGTTAGTGAAATGGAGACACAGTTTAGGCCCTAATTTGACCTGGAAGACCGAGGAGTCTATGAAATCCAGATATCCTGGATTGTTTGATTGAATTTAGATTTCGAGGATGAAATCTCCTGAAGGAGGGGAGATTTGTAACATCCTCTCCAGTAACCTGGTAATTCTCTATTTAAAATTTATTATTTAATGTTTTGAAAATTATTTAATATTATTATTTAATTGTGAAAAATTAAGTAAATAAGTCTCAGGACTTATTGTGGATAGTAAATTGTTGCTTGTTTTAATTTACTATAGTTGACAGTATCATAAAATAACACTTATCGCGAAAGATTTCTAGGTTCCAAACAATAGATTTAGAACGGGCATAAAATACCCAAATAATTTAAGTTGATTTATGGAGGAGTCGACCTCCTTTTCTTCTTCTTTCCCAAAACCCGTTATTTTCTTCTAAAACCTAAACCTAAGAACTCAGTCACCCAAATTGAAATCATCAATTGAGAAACTGTGATTATTGCTAGCTCATTATCATTATCATCATCCTTGCTATCATCTTTGACATCCAAGTGTAAGTATTCCTATTGAATGGGGTTGGTTTGGATCGAAGGAAATTATATAATCTTGTGTGAATTTGGCAAATTGATTGAATACTTGACAATATATGATAATTAGTAATGCTATATGATGACTATGAATTTGAATTCATACTTTGAATTGTGAATTTCAGTTCCTAAATGATGATCTTGAATTCAAGTAAATGAACCAAGTGGGTTTTATAATTGGGACATGAAATAGGATGATATCAAGATTTCTCAATGTTATTGAAATAGTCTACTTGCTATATGGTATCCCTTTCGATGTTAGAAACCTGTTTTAAGTGATTGGTAACCGAGTTGAGTAATATTTGTGAGTTTAGCTCGAGCTGCAAATGGATGAACAGGCCAGGGTTTTAGGGTCTGGACTAGCTAGCCGATCGACTGAGATTAATGAGCCGATCGGGTGAGTTAAGTGAACCGAACGGCTAAAGTTAGCCTAACGGGTATTTTAGTTGAAATTTGTTACAGAACTTGAGCTTGAACTAAAAATACTGAATTTAAATGTTAGCCGATCGGCTATACAAGTTGAGCCGATCGGGTATGGGTGTTTGAGCCGAACGGCTTCTTTTAGCCGAACGGTTAGTATAGGCCAAAACGATCACAGAACTTAGAATCGAAACAAAAGTGTAGGGGATTAACAGGTTAGCCGATCGGCTATACAGGATGAGCCGATCGGGTATGATTTGAAAATATAGTAAATTTAATTATGTTATAGATAATGATATGGGTAGGAACTTGTAATAGTTATGAATTTATATTAAGTTCCTAATGATAGGGACTATTATGTATTGTGTAAATGATGTTGATATGTACATGGAATTCGAAAATAAGTTACGGATTATTAAATAAGTTACTAACTTATATTTGATTTTCGATTCTCAGATACTCTGAAAGATAAGTGATACCTGGAGTACGAGATTGTGAAGACAAAGGTATCGGTGAGTGGATTTGGAACTCACCATTTGATTTAGTTGTAACTATTTGGTTGCAACAAGTAAACGTAGATATATTGTTTTGTTTAATATTCATAGTTGATTATAAATCTACGTGATATGTGTGGCCTTCGGGCATCAGTTGTTAATGAGGTCAACAGGTTGAACTGGTTGGTTGGGCTAGTTGGTTGTTGTGTGAATGACACAGGGTCTTGCTTCATTTGTTGTGTGTATAGAACCTGTGTCTGAGTATAGTAACCACTAGTCATCGGTCTCGTCCGTTATGGCCAAACGGATATGGTTGGATAAGTGTTCTTGGGAACCACCCAGGTATTATGGTATTCCCAGAGCCACCGATCCTCATTACTATATTGTTGACTAGTTGTAATATATGTTTACGGTTGTTTGGGGTAAACAGATAGTTAAGTTAAGTTGAGTTGTGTGTGAAGAATTCATTCACTTAGCTTTGTGCTAATCCCTCATCCTACTTCCTGCAGGTTTTTAATATATATGTGGGTGTCAAGAAAGGATGCTTTCGCAAGGAATGTCTGACAGATTATAACTCTGATATGGTTTTCCTATAAACTTGGTTTTGTAATATGTAATACCCCGACATATGTAGTTTTAAACAGTTCTAAGTTGGTCGGTTTTGAAAATGTAACTATGTATGTACATTATCTTAATGTGTAGTTTATAAATATGTTTTAAATTCATACACTTCCGAGTTCAATAATATAATATTGATTGTGGTATTAAAAGAGGGGCGTTACACCTGAATAGTTTCAACACCACCAAACTCTTACAATTGCGCATATAAATGATAATCATTATGTGATGGTTCAGTTACAAGGAGCAATGTTTTAAAAACCAGTTTTTTAATTGAATCGGTCAAGCCTCCGCTTCCTGTTCAACCGGTTTGACCAGTTAAACCGGGCGGTCAAACCGGATAGAGACCTTATGTATTATGACAACTATATATTTTCAATCTAATATTTCAGTCCATGTCTGACAAAAAGCAAAAGAGTAAACGAAAGTTATCCATTAATATTTTTTTTGAACAAATGCTGCCCATTCAATTAAAATGAGATATTGGGTTTTATGTCTTTACAACAACTGCAAAGAATAGGTTTGAGTGTTTGACTATGCAAAATGCTAGTTGATTTGACCATTCCAGAAGTAGGAAAAGATTGTGGGGTCCAATGCATTAGTAAAGACAAATACTGAAATATATCTCACCTAGCACTTGACCTATAACAAACTTCCACAAATCTTTACCGTTCATGTTTTTCTTTGAATAAAAAATGAGTTTTCTTCATGTTCAATTACATAAACGGATACACCACCATAAACACTTCACATAGTTGTCATTTTCTTCATGCTCAACAAAAGCCACAATTCTTCAGGCTTATGACTACCATAGTTGGTTCCTTCGATCCGCCACCACATCACCACCTCCATCATCGGACTATTACCACCACATCACCACCTCCATCATCGGATTATTACCACCACGTCACCGCCACTATCGTTATATTACCATCACCTCCGCCACCAAGACCTATTTTTGCTCGTATTTTTCTTTGTATTTGCTTGAATACGATCGAAGATTAGTAATTTTGGGATAGATATCGTTTTTGAATAATCAAAAAAGAAGGGAGAAAAAAGAATTCCGGTTCAATCCGATTTCCAGAACCGGTTCAACCGGGTTAGACCGGAAAGCCGGCCGAGTTGACTTTTTTCTCTTTCTTCTCCAAAACCGGTTCTATTAGGACCGCTTTTACTCTAAAATCCGGTTCGACTGGTTAAACCGGTCCGGTTCAACCGATTTCGAAAACATTGACAAGGAGAATACTCAATGCCTCACATTACTTGACTTTGAACTTTTTATAAGTCCCCAAATGCAGCTGGATGAGAAACTATGTATACACCGCATCTACAATTATATACTCAATTCATGCCTTGTAATTCTCAAAAGGTCTTTGTAGATTTACATGATTAATTGTATTGAAAATAATTGTATCCAAATTCTTACGTGTATACTATTTCTATTATGTTTCTAACTTCAAAATTTTTATCCTATTTATTCTTCAACTAAATAATGGCTCCAATATATATATATATATATATATATATATATATATAACTGTTTAAATGTTTCATTATTATTTAAACTAAGTAGTACGAAGTAATAGTTTTATTGGAGTGCTACTCTTATTATTATTAGTATACAGTAATATAGTATTAATATTAATATTAATGTCACCATTTTTCAAAATTTATATGTGATGTTTGATGACTTTAAGTGGGTCACCCACTCCATTCTGAATTTTTTGTCTCCCACTTTTTTTGTCAAGTACATGACCTAGGAATATATAGCCATTACAGTATTTGATAAGGTAAATACAACTTTCAATGTTTTGTCTAATGACTAGTGTATCGATTAACGGTTAGTGGTATGATAAGTTTATTTATATGGTATAAAAAGATTCCCCATTTTAAATTGATATCTACGTCAGACATTTTGAATTATTATTATTCTGATAAAAAAAAGGATTATTCGATTGACTTTTACGTAAAAAACCAACGTTTTCTAGGTGAGTGACCGAGTGTGGTTCCATTTGTTTTCCAGTTCTGTGATCTGAACCGTCGATGTCACATCTCATGATCCATGAGGAGGTATAAAATAAAAGCCAAAATAAAATAAATAAATAAATAATGGTGAGTGGTAAATAAATAAGGGAGCTGTTTATTTTAACAAGACCCATTTAAAATTAAATAAAATGACTATTATAGCCTCAAACCCCTTTTAACCCTTATTTTATTATGTTTTCACTTTTCACCTTGCGACCCGTCTCTTTCACTTCTTCTTGCGATCCTTAATTCAATTGTTGCGGAGTCCCGAACTACTATCAACATCTCCAATTATTCTTCTCACTTCTATTGTAGGTTGTCTTTAACAGATTAGCTCAAAAAAATTCCTCAAGTCCCATGACTCAGAATGAAGAAATATATCTGGCGAGCTCCAAGTTCGAATCACGTGATGATTTACTAAAAAGTGTGCGAGCATTTCATTATGATAAAGGATACGCGCTCTCTATTTGCGATTCAAAGAAAGACAAGTATGTCACCTTGCAATGTGACCGAGGTGGTAACCCAGCCCCGAGATACACACGCTACTGGAAATAAACGACAAAAGGTCACTGGATCATATCTCGTTTAGTCAACTGCACATTCCAGATTCAAGGCAAAAAAGGAATCGATGGTGCTTGGGTATTTAAGGTAAAGAACTTGACTCACAATCATGATCCATCAGATGATATCTCTGGTCATCCATCATTCCGCCGTTTAACATCAGATGAGGTACCTACAAAGTGTCAAAAACTTGAGTCTTGCTGGAATACCCCCCAGACAAATTATTGCTTCCTTACGTACGTCAACAAAATCCCAATATTCCAGCAGTCTCTAGGACTATATATATACAACTTGAAGGCAAGAATCCGTAAGGATAAGTTAGGAAATAGGTCAATGATTAGTGCGTGCGAAATTTCATGAGTTTGAAAAAGGTGGTTTTTCATATGATATCGTACATAATCCAGAAGGGCATCTTTGTTATGGATTGTATCTACATAACCAATAAGTATAGAATGCCTCTTCTTGATATCATTGGAGTTTCACTTCTTTTTACTCTGGTTTTGTTTTTTTGGCATTAAGTACATTTAAGAAAATTCTTGGGGAAGAGAATCAGCCTTATGTGATTATGACAGATAGGGAATTGGCGTTGATGAATGGCATAAGGAATGTTTTTCCAACAATAACTAATCTTTTGTGTATTTGGCATATTGAAAAGAATGTCTTGACAAATTGCAAAAAGCATTTTAAACGTGCGGAAGAGTTTGATATCTTTATGTTAAGTTGGAAGAATGTGGTATATTCTACAACCGAAACTGTCTTTGAGAAAAACTTGGATGAATTTGAGCTGTTTTATAACGACAAGAAACAAGCAACCGAGTACATTAAGAATACATGGTTGCCTTGGAAAGAAAGATTTGTTAGTGCTTGGACTCAAAAGTACTTACACTTTGATAATTTTTCGTCATCAAGAGCTGAAGGTGCACATGCGAAACTGAAAATGTATTTACAAGTTTCAACAGGTGGTTTTCAAGATGTGAAAAAAAAAATGTGTCTTGCAATTGAGCATGAATTTAACGAGATCAAAGTACAACTTGCAAGTGAGAGAATTCGAGTTCTTCACCAGTGCAATATTCCTATTTTTAGAGAGCTTCTATCACGTGTATCTCACTTTGCATTGAAGGAGATATACAAGCAATATAAAAAATCAAAAGATGGTAATATCTACAAGGTTATACTTATATATATATATATATATATATATATATATATATATATATATATATATATATATATATTTTATTCACTTTAACCTCTGATTTTATTGTTTGATTAGATACAATGACTCCATGCACCACTTATTTCAAGGCAACAATGGGTCTCCCGTGTGCTCACGTGATAAAATATTGGCATGGAACGACACTCTCATTGGATCTTGTTCATCCACAATGGAGGATTGATACATTATCGTTGAACTCGGAAGATGATTTGAACATTGATGAAGCCAACAAATTTATGAATTTGCTTACTGAGTTTGTCGAATTTATAAAGAGGAACCACTTCTACAAGAAGAGATCCTTCAAAATTCGAGCTTGTCGAATCATCACAAACACGTAATCTTTCAAGTTCTACTTGTGCATTCCAAAGGAGCGGTGACGTGGCTGGGGAGATTAATGATATGCATCATGAAAGCAGTTTCATTTATTCAAATATGTTTCCTGATATATCCGATGATTTTACTTCGTTGGATTAGTCTGAGTATTTTCTGGTAATTCTTCTAGTTAGATTTGTTGCTAGACCCATTTGAATCGAAGTATTAATCTGTATTTGCATCAAAAAACTATGATGGTTAACTGTGTGGCCAGACCCGTTGAATCATTTGAATCAAAATATTGACTTGTTTTTTATTTGTTTGGGGTGTTTTAGATAAATTGCAGTGGTTGACTTTGGTGTTTTTTACTTGTATTATGTAACATGTTGTCTTCAATTGTAGTTTATCACTTGGGTTTGTCAGCATATTACTTTTTAATATTCACAGAGATGCATGGAGTAAGGCTTATATATTAGTACTAATCTACGGAGTAAGAAATTTATTTAGATTTTTTTGGTTTGGTCTGATGGAAATTTTATAATTGGCTTAGGAGTAAAACACAATAATACAATTTTGATTTGGGTCCCACAACAATTGAAATTAAGTATCGCAGGAAGTGAAAGAGACGGGTCCGAGCGGCAAGGTGAAAAAGTGAAAACATAGAATAAGGGTAAAATGAGTTTGAGGGTACAATAGTCATTTTATTTAATTTTTCCTTGCAGTGAGTAGATGATCCTTGTAAAAATCAGTCCCATAAATAAATAAATAAATAAGGGAGTTAATATATACAACACATAAATTACTTTATACAACGAAGAAACGGTGCTATATTGTACTTGTATAAATGATGTTGGAAGTACTTGTATAAATGATGTTGGAATCAACTTTGTCGATCACTACCCATAAATAATAATAGTGTTACCATCCACGAAACTAGGTAGAGGGTTCATGTCTCAAGTTTGAAGATAAAAAGCTAAAAAAGTTAAAAACACATACTTCTCTCTCATAGAAGATAACCACAAACTACTCCGTGTATTTCTTATGGACTTGTTTAATCCACAACAAGATGGAAACATATTATCATCAAATGGTTCTGGATCAGATATGGCTCGAATAACCGATATGTTAAGGAAGAAGATATCTTTAGAGCCACCGGCGGTTGCGTTTTCCGGCGAGTCCAGGTACCTGACCCCTCTTTGGGTCTTCGAGAACGGAGACTCACGTGAGAAACTTCATCCATCTGATCCTTCTCCACCCACAATCTCTGGTATGTTCTTCCTGATCTCATCTCTAGTATGACCAAGTACAAGTTGAGGTAGCTTTGATTAAAATGATGTAGGGTTTATACATATTCTTAAAATTATATAAAAAGCTTTTTGTTAGATAAATATTTCTTCTTTACTTTTTATAAAGTTTCTTAGTTTTTTTTTTTTTTTTAAATTATACCAAGATGATGAATACACAACGAGATATGAAGAACTTGGAGAGACAGAATTGTAGAGATGTGTGTGTTTAATATTATTGTGTGTTTTAATGAGAAATAAAATGAATAAATTGTTTTTATATTTTTGTGGAAAAGTAATTTTTCATTCTGCACCCTTTACTTCCAAGACTTGACGCTTTAGCCCTCAAACCATTACTTTTCACACTTTACACCCAGATCTTTAGCAATCTTTACAAGGACCCAACAACTTCAGAATTATAGCACCTATAGTACTACAAGTTAAACACAAACAAGAATGAGACCAAAGAAACACAAATAGTTCCAGAAATAGATTGTACAATTCAACAGTTTTCCGTAGAGGTGGCAAATGAACGAGTCGAGTCTCGGGTCTAGATGGGTTTAGGTCTAAATGGGTCCCGGTCTAAATGGGTCATTTAGAAGGATGGGTCTAAACGGGTCCGGGTCAAATGGGTCTTGGGTCGGGTCATCGGGTTCACCAATTTTTTTTATTTGAGTGAAAAATGAAAAAAAATGAAATGCGGTGGAAAAAAAATACCAGCTAGACCCATCCAAACCCATTTGTTAATTGTTACACAATTATAGGTTATATTGAAAAACTCATTTAGACTAGAGCTAGCAAAATGGGCGGGTATGGGCTATGGGTCAAAACGGACACGGGTATAAACGGGCTCGGGTCTAATCGGGTGCGGGTCTAAACGGACTCGGGTCATAACGGGCTATTTGAAAATTTCATAAAAAAATATCCTAATTCACTAAAATATATATATTTTCCAAAATAAGTTAACATTTTTAACTATATAATGTAAAAAATATAACATGATAGTCACCTATTTAGATCCATTCATGATTTGAGTTTTACCCAATTAAGTCTATTCCCAAAAATTCCACAGTCCATAAGAACCCAAACTTTATGTCATTATATCTAGAATTGCCCAGATGTGGAGCAAATGGGCAGAATTTGCCAGCATTAATTTAGACTCATCCAAAAAATAGGGAGGAGACCCAACAAACCCATCCCCTCCTAAAAATTAACCAAATTGACTCATAATTAACCAATGGGTCTAAAATTGCCGCCTCTAGTTTTCCGTAACCCTTGTATAAAATATAGCTAGAGTTGAATTATATAGGTGAATCTAGGATTGAAGACCCATGTTTTTTTTTTCTCTTTGGGGTGGATAATGGTATATATTCGTGAGAAAATGTAAATATTCGTTGCTTGGGTGTGTGAGTTATGACGTTCTAAAAAAATACTCCATAACAAATAAGTTAATTAAGTACGATTTATTCAAAAATGTAATCAAGAAGTTAACAATATCAATTAACCTTTCAAAAGTAGTATTATGTTCTTTCGTACCTTTTGTTTGATCAAGTAAAATTGACTTGTTATTTACAGAACCGGTATCCCAATTCTTTTGGACACGTAGAACCGACAAAGAAATCAGTGTTTTTTTCCTTTTCCTTTTTCATTTTTTTTCTGGATTCTACTCTACAATTCACAGGCTGGATGGACAAACTACCCGCAGCTACAATGAATATTGTGTCAAAATATTATCGATAAATTTGACTATTCAAGTCGTATTCTCCAACAGACATCTAAGATAAAGAAAAAACCAATGATGAGGTTCATGCCTTTTTTTTATGTTTTTATGACATTGGAAGTTATTTGGAAATTAGCATTTCGCAACTAGTTTGGAATAACATGCTTCGTAGCGGTGCTACCGTTAGAATTTCGTTCATGATTTTGATGTGCTTATATCACATTACAGGTTTCGAGCCAAAAGGTAACACAAGTGACCCACATTATCAGAATACACAAGGCAGGATAAAAGCTGCACTAAAACTTTTAACTTTCCGCGAGCCACGTGTACTTGTTCAGTTTTGGTCACCTCATGTCGTTGGGAAGCACCAATTACTTACAACATTTGATCAACCATTTGGTCTTGGGGTTATTGATGAAGGACTTTGTTCGTATAGGCGAGACTCAGAACGTAACCCTTTGGTTGTGGAAAAAGACAACGAAGAAGAAGACCATAGTCCCCTTGCTAGAGTATTTAGGCGAGGATTGCCGGAGTGGACTTCTGATATAACCAATTACCTGTCAACAAAATTTCCTCAACAACAGTGCGCGATTCGTTGTAATCTCCGTGGATATTTGGCTTTACCGGTGTTTAATTCTACTTCAATGTTATGTGTTGGTGTCCTTGAACTCTTGATGTCTTCAAAGTATACGAGTTATGTTTATGAGGTTCAACAAGTTTATAATACAATGAAGGTTTTCATCTTTGCGCTCAAACTTTGATGATAAATGATTAAATTAATACAGTTATTCAAGTATATAAACCACTATCTTTACATCAGATATTAAATTCGGAGTTGCATATAAAGTCTTTCAATGCAATGGTCCAGTGGACAAACAAAACTAATTCATGTTGCGTTCTCATTGTGTATAAATGTAACGCTGTATGTGTATCTAATGTCCAGAATTGATGATTTGCAGACTGTGGATCTGATAACCCCCCAAGCACTTGATCGTCCTTATTTAAATGTGAGTAAGGTCTTTCTTGATAATTTTCCATGCTTTCTATTTAATCCACGTGCTTTAAAATGCTTACATTCTTAGATGACTTTGATGAACAGGTTCAAAATGACCAAAGACAAAATTTGATGAATATAATCTTCAGTATTTTAAAAGTTGTGTGTGGAACTCATAATTTACCTCTAGCTCAGACATGGGCTACGTCCCCTTTAAGTAGTTTTGTTCCCCATAATAAGCAGTTAATTATGAAGAGCTGTAATAGTTTCAACACTAAATGTCTTGACATAGTCTGCATGTCAACAACTGGTCTACCATTTCATGTTCAAGACTTGAAAATGTGGCCGTTTTGGAGAGCATGTAGAGAACGACACTTAGACAAGTCCATCGGGTACATCGGGCAAGCGCTATTATCTAGGGGTTCATGTTTTTGTGGGGATGTAACCAAACTTGGTGAAGAAGAATACCCTTTGGTCTACAATGCACGCATGAGTCGATTAACTAGTTGCTTTGCAGTCTTCTTGCACGATGTTGAATGCAACAGTGACTATGTGTTGGAGTTTTTTCTGCCAGATAGTAAATGCGTACCAAATGTGGTTCAAACATTGAAGCAAAAGTTTGAGGCAGCTTACGGGTTGGAACTCGGCGACACATCAGCTATACAAGTTGTTGAACCATCTATGGAAGTCAATCATACATCTTTAAATACAGATCCTTATTCCATCCAAAAGTTCTCGGCCACAACAACAAAGACTGCCCAGGTAGGTGAGACGGTTTCATCGGATTCAGAATCAATGGTAGCAAATGTTTCTAAAAGCGAGCCTGCACATGTTCCAAACCAATGGTCATCCGAACAAAGTTACCCCATTACAAATGGAGGTAATATCACTAGCATAGAAAAGTTGGCTGCGGGTGAGGTTGTAAGAGACGCCATCAATGTAGTTGGTGAAAGAAAAAATGATAATACTACCTCCTATCTCAGTGTGGGTATGCAAAAACCGAGCGATACTCTCAGTGATGCTGGAGCAAATAGCAACCGTGTGAAACAAGGCAGAAAGCGCAAAATAGATTCTCTTACAATGGAGGCAGTTGAGCAACATTTTGGAGTACCAATCGATCAAGCTGCCAAGAGCCTTGGTGGCAAGTCCTTTTACTTGTTTATGATTGTTTGTGGTCCAATTCTTTCATATTTATTTGGTAATTTGTATAATCATATTTTGTCCATTTTGTTTTTTTTTATTTTATTTCAGTGAGTCGGTCTACCCTGCAGCATTTTTGTCGAGATCATGCTATTCCCAGTTGGCCACTGCCAAAGTACTTCAAAAAACCTGCACATGCTACTAACTCAAAGCAGTTACAAAATACATGGTCAAAGCAAAATTCGCAACGGTCTTCAATTAGTTTCTATGTTGCTGTGTTCGTGCTGGTAAGGGTTAAGCGGTGGAGTTGTTCAAGTAAACGCCATGGTTATTCAGGCCGGTGGTGGGCGTGTAGTAAACATCTCTATCTTCCTTCTAAATCAGATCCAATATACAACGCAGTACGCCTCATGGTGCAGTTGAAACGGTGGAGAAATAAGATTTCAATCAGGCATGCGACGCATAACAGAGATCACTCTGCTGTCAGTGAGAGCACATCCTTCCCCAAATATACAACCAGTATGGCCAAGGTTTCGGATATAAGGAATGTGACTGTAAAGGCAACTTTTAAAGGTGATATGATAAAGTTCCAGTTCCAGACTTCATTGGGCTTATCGGAACTAAAAAATGAAGTGGCACAAAGGTTTAAGTTGAACAGTGGAATGTTTCGTATGAAATTTAAGGACGAAGACAATGACCTGATTCTCCTAACGTGTGATGCCGATTTACAATATCTTCTAGGGTTTCCGACTAGTAACAGTAATATCAAATTACTCATCTCGGCGGCTGATGATTGATACAAAAGCTTATGTTGCTTTCAAAGTGGTGGTGTGGTATTGTTCTGTTTCATGGACCCTTGATATTCAGCACAAACATTTAACTTAGAAGTTTGGACGATGTAAAATCGATCACACATTTTCCCATATAAATGTATTCTACGTTAGCCAGTACCAACAATACAATGCGCACTAAATGCAAGATTATTGTCGATTTCCTACTTTTCAGTACTGTATCAGTTGTGTATATGAACACAAGGCTATACTGTTGTTGTATGCATCTCTGCTACATGTTATCTCCTATCTATATGACTAGAAGACATTAAAGGCATAGATGAAAATAATCACTGTAATTTCCACACAACCAAATTCAAAATGGAGGTATGATCTAACACAGGATGTTAATTGTGTACGGTTATGTAAGCTGTGATGGTAATTAGATGCTCAGCAGAATGTAAGATGTATGGATGATATGTTTGTTGCACCAGAAACGAAGTGCCACATATCATGATCATTATCATCTATATATGTTAACTTATATACTTAAATTTGCTTAACTAATCTAAAAATATATGTATAACCACCTAACTTATGTGATGCCAGATGCCTAGAAGGCTAGAAGCATGTACACTATGCTCTTCTATTACTATTTACATAGGTAACTAAAACGATTTATGAATCATATACTTCCAAATGTATTATTTGATACAAAGTGACGGATTCAGAAAATCATGTCGTGGGGGCAAAAAAAATACTACTTTAAACGTAGAAAATCACACAAGTCCAAAAAAAATAAATTAGAGTCGCATCAAAACAACCCAAAATCATCCAAATGACATAAAACAACCTAAAACTACATCTAAACGGTACTCAAACAACTACAAATTATCAGAATAAATTGGACATTTTAAAATTATTAGTATAAATTATTAAAACAAATAGTCATACATTAAATAATAAAAAATCATGAGTGTTAGTGATATATAATAAATACTTTTTGAGTAAATTATCAAACAAAGTTGATTGTTGTATTAGTCAATTTACTAGCTAATTCAGATCTTTTTATAGAACATCTGACAAAGAAGAGAGCATTGCTGCACCTCCGAATAAATATCTCCGTCTCTGATCTTAATTCCTTCCTCAAACGAAGCATGGGCGATTTTATTCCACCATTTCCAAATCGCCCACAATAGAACATAGCAAATGCCACGAAATTAAGAGAAGTAACTTGTGAAGAGTTAATAATTCACCATGCACATACCTTGTGCCAAATAGGTTGGACTTTTGAGCATCCAAATAAGCAGTGAACCATTGTCTCATTATCCAAATGGCAAAAAAGACAAGTAGTTGAGTTTCAAATGATTCCACGATTGATTAAGTTATCCCGAAAAGGAAACCTGTTCAAAGTCATATGTGACACACACACATTCACTTTACGGGGAACCCAATTGTTCCAACAGAATTTATGATCCCGAGCTATACCATTAGACAACTGTTTTTGAATCATTGTGTAGCGTTATACATTGACCTTAGGGCCTCTACGGAGAACAAACCTAAGGGAGTCAGATCCCAGCTCCAAATGTCATCACGGTAGTTGGACAAGCTAAGATTGCCAATTTCGGTTAGCATGGACTCGAAGTCATTAATAGCCCGACCTCTTGGTTGATATCTCCATTCCCATCTCCCACACCAATAGCCATCATGCAAAACCCATCAATCAACAAAACATTCTTTATTTAGCTTTAGGGAAGATAAACGAGGAAACTGATCCTTTAGAGATCTCCTTGACTTTCACTATAAATCATACCAGAAACGGGTTTGCATGCCAGACTACACCTTTTTAATGAAAGACCTGTCAAAATGAAACCCCATACGATCAATGGACTTGCAATTCATGATAATATAGTTCCATATTAACACCCCTACTCTTGTCCATAAGGAGTTATTTTCAGAAAAAAAATCTCTATTTCCATTTAGCAAGTAAGCTCAAATTTTTGGCTTTGATACTACCGACACCATGACCTCTAACTTTCATCCTCCAAATATTTTATAAATTACTACTCTCTCCGTCTCATATCTATTGTCCACTATTCCTTTTTGGATGTCCTAATTTAATTGTCCACTTCCATAAATAGAAAAGAATAATAAGATAAAGTTCATTTTTGCCCCTAATTATATATGTAAGACAAAAAGGTAGGTAAAAAGTAAAGGGTAAAATTGTCTTGTTACCAAAAAGTAAGAGAGATAGTGATGTTTTTCTTAAACTGCGTGTTTTTTGTCTGGGGACAATAAAATTGGGATGGAGGGAGTATTAATTATATAATTTATAAGTGGTAAAATGAATGGATCGGGTCGGGTCACGAGTTTAGATAAGTTTGGGTCTAGATTTGTCATTTAGAAGGATGGGTCTAAACGGGTCCGGGTCAAATGAGTCTCGGGTTGGGTCGACCCATTGGGTTTTCACCAAAAAAAATTTATTTGTGAGAAAAATGAAATGAGACGAATTTATTTATTTTTTACCCGCCAGACCTGTTGGTTAAAAACCCCGTTTAAAACCATCCAAAAAATGGGGACCTAACAAACCCATCTCCTCCTAAAATTAATCAATTTGACCCGTAATTAACCAATGGGTCTAATATTGTCTCCTCTAATATAATTCAAACTGTTCCTACAATCTTATTTGTTTTATTTTTTCTAAAAACCCCCCAATAAGTTAATTTCAATTCCAAAAATTTCATAGCTTCATTTCATTGTCCAATGATTTAAATTCTTGTACGACCTACCAATTTGAATCATTTTATCAATTTCTTATATACAGTTTTTGGATCATGGATGGCGATGGGTCGACTTCCGGCGGATTTTAGTGTAGTTGTACCCATACAACTGTCTTTTTTGAATTATTTTATCAATTTCTAATTTACAATGTTTGGATTATGGATGTCAAGGGGTCGATTTCCGGCGGGTTTTAGTATATTTGTACACATACCGGTTTAAAATGTTCGCGGATTTCGGGTATCCTCATATATAACAAACAATATCATGTTTTCATATTATATAAAATAAAAATGTAATAATCATGAAAATCCAAATATAATAGCGTACGATATAAGGTTCGCTAGTTGATGTATACAGTATCTTATTATATATAAAAAATGTTGTATATATCTTTATTATCTATAAAAGTGGAGTTAATAATGCTTAATTAATGCTTACGTGGCTCCAATCAAAAGTTGCCAAATTACATAAAATTCATATGCGTCATTTTCATATTTTTTTCATAATTAATCCTCCATGTCATCATGTTATGGATGACTTTCAAAATTAATAAAATAGATTAAATCAATTAATGATATATTTGAAATTCAAAAAATTTAAATCCGATAGGCCAATTGATATTAAATTTCTTAAAGACTTAATTTTTGTCGTAATAAACCATCAACCTTTTGTGTTTATTTAACTTATCAAATATCATCATATGTTTTTATTATTATTTGCAATTATGGAAATTTCAAGTTTAGGTTTTGTTGTTTCTTTATCGAGTTTTTGAGTTTACTTTTTCTTTATTGATCATGTTTAGCGTAACTATTGCCAGTTATATAATTTTGAGTAATATATGTATTGTTTGCATTTTGTTTCTCATAACAACAATAATAAGTCGTTGTAATTCATGTAGTTGAGTGGGGACCGACTTGATCCAAAAAATAAGCATACAAACTAAAGTTGTGATTTTGATTGTGTTCTTTTATTACATTCTATTTACACATAGAAAAAAACTATAACTTGATTAACACATAAACTTTAATAACTGCATAAATGTTTACCCGATAAATAAATAAAAATTATGTTGTTGTGCACCGCACGAGTTTTAGTACTAGTAGTATATAAAACTCAAAATAATAATAATAATAACAATTATATAGCTATGAACACGGGTACTTAATTATCTTAATATATATATATATAACAGAATACAATAGAGCATTTTGAGTCATTCGATGAGTTCCTTTCTTGCAATCTAATGGTGTATATTAAATCTTCATAGTTACACTTTCCTCCCCTATAATTTATTATTAATTAATTAGTTAATAGTTAATATTAATTGAATTAATAATTAATTAATTAATACTCCCTCCGTCCCAAAATTATTGTCCACCAATAAAAAGCACAAAGTTTAATAAAAGTGGGACCACAACAGTTTTCAACCACTCAAATGGAATCTGCACCCACTATAGTCTCTTCCTATTGGTTGAAATAAGAAGTGAACAATTATTTTGAGACGTCCCAAAAAGGAAAGGTGGACTATAATTTTGAGGCGGAGGGAGTAATTAATAATAATACAAAACGATTTTTTTGGAAAACAAATGACGGCCTCAAATATTTGTCGTCGAAAAGAATAGGCCCAAGGCCAACCTATATATTATTTTATTCTTTTTAACCAATATCTTAAATCTTAAATACAAATTAGAAATTAGAATTAAATACATTCTTAAAAAAAACCTAATACAAAGCCGCAACACCTAAAATCAGAAGAAGAAAAAACATAGTTGGAGAAGATGACAATGGTGATGGCTACGGTGATACTGACAATAACGAAGACCAATTGGGTTTAAGCTAGGATGTATCGATGATTTTAAATTAGGTTTTCTTTTTCATTGCTTAAGATCAAAATTGGAATAAAAATTTGGTCTTATTGCAATTATTCTTGGTTACTTCTTGGTGTTCATTGGATATAATTTTTCAAGACTCTAACTTTGTTATGCTTATCTTTATTGAGCCCTAATACTTCATTATCTATTTGGTAGGGATTTCTTTACAGAAAAAAAAGACGCAGGAATTAAAGGATGAATTGTAATCATGCATGGACGTGTTTATCTTTCAGTGAGCAAGACTCTAACTTTGTTATGTTTATCTTTATTGAGCCCTAATACTTCATTATCTATTTGACAGGGGTTTCTTTACAGATTAAAAGAAGCAAGCTTAGAATTAAAGGATGAATTGTAATCATGCATGAACGTGTTTGTCTTTCAATGAGCATGATAAGTATTCCAATATATATTCCAATTTATTATTTTGAGTCTAAGATCTTCAATTATTATTGAGTATTTCATTGATTATAAAGTTGAAAAGTAAAACGAAGAAAGTTCACCAGCAATTCACAACGGTTCAATTTTAAATTCAAGGTAACTATTTTACTTTCTAAACTAAGGTGTTAATTTCTTTTATGTTTCGGTGTAAAATAGTTAATTAATTAGTTTAATATAAATGTATGATAGAGAAGCTTAAATCTACGTTGATGAAAACTTGACCTTACTTTTTGCGGACTTGAGGATGATTTCCGATGAGATCATTGACATTCACTGAACATAAGTGTCATCGAGTCGCCATGTATGAAGTTATAAATGTTGCCATATCTTTAGTTGATCTATTCCTATATTACCATATCGAAATAATTTTTAAAAAACATTTGCTCTATTTCTTGACCATGTACCATATTTTAACCATATTGGATTGTTGATCGATCACTACATACTTGTGGTTGGCACATGTGTCTTCTAACTTACATTAAATTTAGGTAATTTATATTATATAAAAATTTGTTTCTTGATACAATTTTATTTGATTTCAAATTTTAATTGCAAAACTTATAAAAGTTAAATGTTGAAGCTTACGCTGTCACGGGTCCTTCACCTAGTTATTTATAAATTATTTCACAAATTTTGTAGATCATGTATAAAACAAAAGTATAAATTTCCTTATAGGCTGTCTTAAAGCCCATTTCGCTGTTTTTAGTTTTTCACATATATTTCAAGTTAAAAAGAATCTTTCACCTCCATATAAAATAATTAAAAAATAATATCTGTTTCCCTTCTAAACCTCTCTCTCAATCTCTGAAATTATAACATATAACAATGGTTTCACTCTTCAAAAACAAATACAAACTCGCTGAGTTCATGGAAATGGTGGATGAAGGTAGGAACGACCGTAAAACGACCGTACATGCGACTATGACGAACTATTGCACGATAAAGGTTGTATACGCACTGAATTTTATTTTTCTCTAACTCAAACGAGTTGCCTAGTCGGCTCAACTCGGAACGAGTCTCCATATAACTCGTGAGCCGCCTTCCGAGTCAGCTTTACTTTTGAGTCACCCTCCGGGTCGCCACTCTTTGTTGGTTTTTGACTCGTATGCTTTTGAGTAATTCTAAATGTACACCCTTCTATTCCTGAGTGTACACCAAAGTCAAATTAATCAATATTTGAACATCAAATCAATATTTTCTTTTTTGTTTATTTATTAATTTTGTACGTTGGTATCTTCTAATTAATGTCTAGAATATATAAGAACGTTTGTAGAACTTTGATAAAAGATGATGATCTATATAAAAATAAAGATTTTTGTCATCAAAAATGTTATTTATAAAACAAATTTTAATAAGAGAACCAACTTTTTATAATAAAGGTTTTCATACAAAAAAACAAAAAATTTAATGAAAATCGTAAATAAATTAATAAAAACAAATCTTTTATAATATATAAAATTTATAAAAGTTTATGAATGGAAAAATTAAATATTAAATAATACTATAAAATGCTTAACTTGATGATTACAAGGGTGTATAATTAGACAAGGGATAATTACGGGTTTGATCCTTTGACCGTATCCATTTTAACAAAATAATCCGTTGACCTCACATTTTAACAAAATACTTCATCTTTTGGTGCCAAAAGTGACGCCCCAGGCGCCCCATCACTATTTAATACATTTTAAAACCTTAAGTCAAATATTTATTAATATTAAAACTTATTTAATCAGCAATTAATATCCTTAATCGCATGTTTTGGGTGGGCCCGACGCCCCTTTGACTGAACCCGGCGCCCCACGCACCAAATCCCGCCACGTGGACTCACGGACCAACCGATGTGACATCGGCGCCCCACATGGCCTTGGCGCCCCACATGTAGGCCCGGCGCCCCACCTTTTGCAGCCTCGTTATTGGGAAAGGAATCAAACGTCAATCCGGCGCCCCACCTATCAAATCTGGCGCTCCATGTGTCAAATCCAGCGCCCCACCCTCTCACAGACATCTCCATCGTTAGCGTCAGACCCGCCCGAAACAAATAATTCGCATCACCATAAATAGTTGTTGGGCGCCGGTAATTTTTTTTAACACTTCAAAAGTCTAATTCGGGGCGCTAGGGTTTCTTTTAACACTCCAAAACCTAATTCTCAATCATCAACCGTCACCATCATCATCATCCGGCGGTAACCTAGAGCAAGGAAGAATCAACAAGATGGAATACGCGGATTTTGATCTTAATTTTGATGTTAATGTAAGTTTGTTTGTTCGTATTTTATGTTTTTATATTAATAATTATCAATTAATGTTTTTATATGTTTTTTGTAACACCCGCATTTGTGGCCTGAGGGCAAATCGGTAATTTCCTTGCTTATATATATATATTGTGTTTTATATATGTTTCGAATTATAACTAAGGTAAATAGATCTCAGGAATTATTGTGACTAGTGAAATGATAGTTGTTTTAATTTAATTTAATCGACAGTACAATAAAATAATATTTCTCGCAAGAGATTTTGCGGTTCCAGACAATAGATTTGGAACGGGTATAAAATACCCAAACATTTGAGTCGGTGTAAATAAGGGAATTAACCCTTATCTGTTACTTTCCCCAAATTGTCATTTTCCTTCAAGAACAAGTGCAGACACTTGATCATATTTGATGAAACTGAAATCATAAATCTAAACACCAAAGAATCAAGATTATGAGAGTGTGATTATAAGTCATCATCTTCGTCTTGCTATCATCATCATCATGTAAGTAATTGATTTATATGAACTTCAATATTAGTTAGGTCAAATATGAAATTAATGAATTGAATGAGTTATAAGTGTTTGAAGTTGATATGTGGTATTAGCTAATGATAGTAAACTGAATTCTTAGCTCAATTTGTGATATGTTTGTCATTGAAATGTGATTCAAGTTTATACTTGAGGGTTTTAAGAATTAGACTTAAAATGGTAGTGATTGATGCTTGAATAAGTTGTTTGATGTTAACTAATTGATATGGGATACTTTCTTGATGATTTGAAGTATGGTTTAAGTGATTTGGTACTTAAATATTTGGGATTTGGGAGTTAGGATACGAGCTGGTAATGTGCAGGTCGAAACTGAGTTTTCTGGGTTTCAGGCTATAGCCGATCGGCTATACATAGCAGATCGGCTATGCTAGTGTAAAAACTCAACAGAAATTGACCCAGGAACAAAATGGTTAAATTTAACTAAAGAAACCGATCTGTTTTACAAAGCAGATCGGCTACTCATGCAAAGCCGAACGGCTATGCTTAGCCGAACGGCTAGCTTAGTTCAAAAATACAACAGAACTTGACTTAGGTGAAAAGGCTTAAAAATCAACTAAAGAAGCAGATCTGCTAAGGTAAAGCAGATCGGCTTTGATCTGCTACAGGCTCAAATCAGTTTTCATTTTGTGTTATACTCACAAGTGCATAGTTAATATATATATATATATATATATATATATATATATATATATATATATATATATATATATATATTCATGATTGTGTGATTACTTGTATAATATCATGATTCAAATAAGGTTATTGATGGATGATAAGTTATTGACTTATGTGTTTTGTGGTGATTACAGATACACCAAGAACTCAGTAAATTAGTCAACTGAGTAAGTGGACTGAAGTGAACAGGTGAGTGGACTTGTACTCTCAGTATGAATTGGTTGTAACATAATTGGTTACAACAAATGAACATAGTTGTTATTATTAATGTTGATTGTTGATTATTGACTGATGAAGTACAAGTGAAATGTGTGATGAGTCGCCTTTGGGCATTAGTTGATATAGAGGTCAACAATGGTTGGACTGTGTGGCTACAGGTTAACCATCATAGGGTTTGTAAACATGTGTTGTGAACGGAACTTATGTTGGTTAAAGGTAGCAAACAGTTATCGGTAAATCACTGTAAAGGCCTGCAGTGATAGTAAGTGTCGCTTGGTGGGCCACCGCGGTCTGAGGGCGCCACAAGGACCACCGATCCTTTTGATGATGTTGAGTCTATGTGATACTTGTTGATAATTATTTATGTTGAACTAAGTCAAACTGTTAGTAACAGGTTTACTTACTTAGCTTCGTGCTAATCCCGTTGTTTACTCCTTGTAGGTTTGACTTGAAAGGAACTGGGCAGGGAGTACTTGGAGGGGGTTGACCATAACTACTCTGATAATATTTTGATATTATATATATATATATATCCCATATACATTTTGAATAGTTTGTAAATAATCAAATAATACTTTGGTAGATGACTTTATGTCATCCATTATATAATGTAAATAGTTTACGCTTCCGAACTATTGAGGTGTTAAAAAAAAAAAATGTTGTGTGTTACATTTTTATGTGTTGTTAGATTATATATCTCAAATTTTGAAAAGGTAGATAATTATTCTTTTAATCTTGTGTTTTGCCTCACTTGAACTAATAATAATTGATAGTGTTTTTATGAGAATTAGGAAAAGTTATTAGTTTTAATCTTTTGGATAAGTATTTTTTGCCTCACTTGAACTAATAATAATAATAATAATAATAACCACAATAAAAATAGTTGTAATAATAATAATAATAATAATAATAATAATAATGATAATAATAAAAATATTTGAGAATTTACTTGATTAAGTATTTCTTGAGTTACTATGGGAAAAAAGAACGATGAAGTTAAATTACCTAAAAATTATTATGTCCCTATTAATCATATTCTTATCTTAAAATGACCATTTATTTATGCTAATTAATTTTGAGTAAGGAACAGGTTTTCTAATCAATTTTCTAATCAATTTATGTTAATTAGTTGTAGCAGTAGTAATAACTCTAATAATAATAATAATAATAATAATAATAATAATAATAATAATAATAATAATTGTTGTTGTAGTAGTAGTAATAATAATTATAACAATAATAATAATAATAATAATAATAATAATAATAATAATAATAATAGTTGTAGTAGTAGTAATAATAATAATACTAATACTAATAATAATAATAATAATAATAATAATAGACATAATAATAATAATAATAATAATAATAGTTGTAATAATAATACTACTAATAATAATAATAGTAATAATAATAATAGTAGTAGTAATAATAATAATAATAATAATAATAATAATAATAATAATAATAGTTGTAGTAGTAGTTATAATAATAGTGGTAATACTAATACTAATAGTAATAATAATAGTAGTAGTAGTAGTAATAATAATAATAATAATAATAATAATATTAATAATAATAGTTGTAGTAGTAGTTATAATAATAGTTGTAATAATAATACTAATAATAATAGTAGTAATAATAATAGTAGTAGTAATAATAATAATAATAATAATAATAATAATAGTTGTAATAATAATACTACTACTAATAATAATAATAGTAATAATAATAATAGTAGTAGTAGTAGAAATAATAATAATAATAATAATAATAATAATAATAATAATAATAATAATAATAATAGTTGTAGTAGTAGTAGTAATAATAATAATAATAATAATAAGAATAATAATAATAATAATAATAATAATAATAATAATAATAATAATAATAATAGAAATAATAAAAATAATAATAATAATAGTTATAGTAGTAGTTATAATAATAGTTGTAATAATAATAATAATAATAATAATAATAATAATAATAATAATAGTAGTAGTAGTAGTAGTAGTTGTAATAGTAGTAATAATGATAATAATAATAATAATAATAATAATAATAATAATAATAATAATAATAATAATAATAATAATAATAATAGTTGTAGTAGTAGTTATAATAATAGTTGTAGTAGTAGTAGAAATAATAATAATAATAATAATAATAATAATAATAATAATAATAATAATAATAATAATAGTTGTAGTAGTAATAATAATAATAATAATAATAATAATAAAATAATAATAGTAATAGTTGTAGTAGTAGTTATAATAATAATAATAATAATAATAATAATAATAATAATAATAATAGTTGTAGTAGTAGTAATAATAATAATAATAATAGAAATAATAATAATAATAATAATAATAATAATAATAATAATAATAATAATAGTTGTAGTAGTATTTATAATAATAATAGTTATTAACTATAATAATAGTAGTTATTAACTAACACATTTTTGCTGAATTTTTTGGGTTTTCTGAAGATATATTACGATGCACACTTGACTATTTGATGTAATCCTGGGAATTCGATCAAACTAATTTATGAAAGCTTATCTAGATTCCCAAATAGACTACAGTTATTTAGAAATACGTGTTTCGGACGATGGATGGATCTTCAATGCGATAACCGAGACCCGAGTTTGATACATTTGATACTACAGACTGAGTTTGTTCCAGAGCATGAAGTCGATTATTTGATGTTTAGTGTTGCAGGACAGTAACTTACATTCACACGTCGAGACTTTTGTCTCATTACAGGATTTCGATTCGGTCGCCAGGACTGGTTACCTAACAGATTTGGCAATCCATTTAGAGATAGAGTTTTTCCATCAAGAGTTGGTCATTCAATTAAGGGTCGTGATATTAGATATGTGTTAGAGTCAGGTAGTGACTCATTAGATGATGTTGATCATGTCCGATTGTGCTTATTGTACGTACTTCATTTTGGGTTCTCTGGTGGCGAGCTTAAGAATACAGTTAGAGACAGTGTCTTAGTCCTTCTGGAAGACTTAAATGCATGGAACCAATTTCCGTGGGGTTCTTACTTGTGGGATGAAACCTTCCCCAGATTACGTAATGCGCTTGGAAAACGTCAGGCGTTACATTTTAGTAAAACTTCAGAGTCGCGCACTTGTTACTCATTAGCCGGCTTTGTTTGGGCCTTTAAGGTAACATGTCTACATTTGTTTATTTATATCCACATTTATTTAGTTATTCTGTTTTATACTTGACGAATTTAACTTTGATTTATACCCATATTTTCTGGGTACTGTATAATAGATATGGATTTACGAGGTTTTTCCACACGGCCAACTTTCTGGGTACTGTACGAAAAGGGAAGGAGTAATCCCTAGAGCCATTGCTTGGAGGAGGACCATCATTGGCTGTCCGTGGGAGGTTACACGGAGATTCCTCACTACAGTTTTGCAGGTTATTCTAAAAAATATACTAGCCTCACATTTAATATGTAAACCTACATTTCTAATAAGACATTAACTTGGTTGTAATTAGCCTGTACATTTACCACTGTTGGGTTTGGTGCCAACACGTGAGGAGCAAGAGACGGACTGGGGATAGCTAGTGAACGTTTTTTTAATGGTGTAGACGTCAGACCTCGTTCAAAGAAGCCACGGCCCACACCAACAGACTTTGATGTTAGTCCCCGATCGCCACCCAAGCCAACTTTTCAACAATCTCACTATGGCCCCATGCCTGGTTTTCAGCATTCGTACACACCAATAGGAGGATTTCAACCATCATCTGGCCCCATGCCTGGTTTTCAGCAGTCATACGGAACCATGCCTGGGTTTCAACAACCATCCTTCACCCCCCCATCGACATATAGTGACCCCAGCCTTGAGTTGAGAGTATCGAGCCTTGAAAAACAGCTTAAGGATCTGTGGTTTGAGTTTGATGTAAGTGTTTCAATGTTATTTTTATTTAACGTGTTATAAAAGGTGTTATATTTAATTTTTTTGTAATATATGTACAGGAATTTCACGGTGCTTCTCACGCCGGTCACCCACCCATGCCGGAGGACACGTCAGCATTTAGAGTAGGACGCAACCCGTTCGACAAGGTGATTCCGCAAGAGAATGTAACACACGACAGGTTTTCAGGTTATGATGTTGCAGAGGGGTTGCGCTCACCGTCCGTGACTGTCATGGAGGTATATTACTTAACCTGTATATATATATATACATATACACTAATGAGTACGTAGAATGTATATTACTAAGTTTTGATAAGTCACTAATAATTGTATGTTGTCAACTTCTTAGACACCTCCCATGGCAGTGCGACGAAGTCCGAGAGAGAAGAAGAAAGGCAGACAAATTTCTACACCTTTTGTGTTATTCCAGTCTACTAGTGCTGCCATCGGAACTCCAGAGTATACCAGAGACCTGCGTGATATTGAAACAGTACCGTTTGATACCGAAAGAGAAAAAGAAGCTTGGGCAGAAACTCCTTTGAATTTTTATTTATACGAAGATAAGGAAGAGTGCTATCTTAGTTTAGATCCCCCAAATTATCCTTACACTAAGGAGTTTTGGGGATTACTTCTTGGGGTACATGGAAGTGATTGGCTCGAGTCGCCGATAATTACTTAACCTCATTTACCTTATAAATTTTTACTATTGCTTTGATATTAATTTTAAACTTGTTTCTTTTTTGCAATTGAATCAGCATATTGACGCATGGATCTTGTATTTGATACTCACTTCGACTTCAAGAGACCAGCGTTGCGCTATTGTTCCAACATTTTTCCTACACATATTTAATAATAATTCTGAGGTTGCCAGTTATGCAAATGGTAGTAGATCCATATACCATGCATGGTGGGAAGTCGATCGTGTAAGTAAATATTGAAGAACATCAAAGTAAATAATAATAATTTATATATGCTTTATATAACAAAAATTACTTCATAAATAATAAATATAAAAATGCTTTATATTTCAGGTTCTCATCCCTTTACACCCTACTGATCATTGGATGCTTGGGGAGCTCAATTTGTCAACGTGGACGTTGACTGTATATGATAGCATGGCATCCAATCGAAGCGAATACCTAAAGACTGTCAAGCAAACTTTAGAGAATTATCTTCCAGATTTTTTAAAGAGCTTAGGCTACTGGAAACAAGTCAAGAAGACAGCGAAAAAGAAGATCATAGTGACACTTAGGTATGCCGTTAATGTGCCACAACAGCCAAATGCAGTGGATTGTGGGGTTTTTGTTTGTCACTTTATAGAAAGATTGTTAGAAGATTTACCTCTTCAAATAGACGGCGACTACACTACCTGGGCGAAAAACTATCGACTAAGAATGGCTATTGAATTATATAAGCTACGTGTTGGAAAAAATGAATACGCTGGTGTTAGTTGATGTATTATGAGGGGTATATTTTTCTAGAGGTCTGTATAAAATTTTTGGTTAGAAACTTAGTTTATTTGAAAGTTTATTTCATTTACCCATTTGCAATTATAGTTCTCACGTTTTTGAACTCCGATCAGATTGCATATAATAATAATGGTACATAGATAATCCAACATAATTATCTTACATGCGTAAACCAACAACATTATGGTACACCCAAAGTAATCCAAACAATTATAGAAATATCTATCTAGAAATCACCCAAATTTACGGGATCATATCTCTCGTCATCTGACTCGTTCAAATCATATTGGTGATGTGTTTTCTCGGATGGCTGTGATTTCTTTTTCCCGAAGAACTTGCGTGTTTTAGATAGCCATTTTGACTCGCTTGGAACTGATGCAGTGCATTTATTTCTCATATGTCCTTTGTTATGACACCTGCTACATTCAATCTCTCTTTTTTCCTCTCCACGGGATAGAATACGGTTTATTTCACGTGGTCGACCACTTTGTCTTTTATCCATTAGTGGTGGATGCACATTCATCAGCCCACTTGGTTGTTGCCATTCTGATTGATATGGTAATGGAAAAATCTTGTCTTCGTATGTTTGTTGGTATACACGTTTAGAATACCAACCTGAGAAATATTGATTACAATCATCAATACGCAACCACCGCGCAACCGAAATAACATGTCCAGAAGGTATTCCAGAAAGTTGCTACTTTCTACAACTACACGTACCATCACCAAAGTTAACAAGACCCTTTTACCTCCGTCATCAACCTCAAATTGTGTTTGACTAATGCCACGTGTTTTCCAGTTGAAGCTGTGAAACTTTCTTTTTTCGAATTTAGATTCTGCCCAAGGTGTAAATTTATTTTGAGTAGCACTGCAAAAATGTTGAACACACAAAAATGATATAAAAATGATTACATTACAGTAAACTAAATTAAGTAATTTTTAAACCTTACCTGAAATTTCACGGCGTACGAAGTACCAATCTTGCACAGATTGTCGGAAAAATTCTACTAGCATAATGATTGAAAGTTTACGTGCATATTTAGATAAGGCGTTAACGGACTCTGCACTATTTGAAGTCATTATATTAAAACGTTCACCAGGAAAATGTGCTCGTGACCACTTATGCACACCGGCTTGCAACATAATACGAGAAGTAGTAGGTACTGCTGCTTCAAGGCGCGCCTTCCATTCCTCAAAGTCTGAAACCCTATACGCTTTGCATGTCCTCCAGTATAATTTTTGGAATTTTTTTTTCTCTTTTGTGTTTAACCCTAAATTTACCATCAAATGTCGACAATATAAACCATGATAAGCATGCGGGAAAACTTGCCTTATTGCTAGATCGATGGATACTGCCCGGTCAGATATGAATGCCAAACCGGGTATTTCACCAATGCACTCCTTAAGCTTTGACAAAAACCATATCCAACTCTCGCCACTTTCCGTTTTACCGACTCCATATGCCACAGGCAAAATTTGATTATTCGCATCCATTCCCACTGCTAAAAACATTGTTCCCAAGTAACTGCCCTTTAAATGTGCACCATCTATAATGAGTATTGGCCTTAAGTAGTAAACAAAACTTCGAACTTGCAATTCATATTTGTTAGTTATATTAAATACGAAAGAAAAAGTACAACAAGGATAAAGATTTACTAACCGCAACGCCAATAACAACAAAAAGATTCTCGAATCTCCCTACATTATCGGTCTTAATGTGGGTCACCGTACCAGGATTAGCCTTCTTCAAATTGTGACAATAAATGGGTAGCTTGTAAAATGATTCCTCATCGGTCCCCCTTAACAATTCTATCGCACGACACTTTCCCCGCCAAGCTTGAGAATAAGAAACATCTATTTTAAATCTTTGATTTAAATCGATCATGATGTCGCTCCCGCGATATACCCTGCTGCTATCTTTCAATTGATCACGAAGTATGTGACCCAATACATGTTTGTTTGCATTACGATGATTCGGATTACTTTGCGTTTTAGAGCATGTGTGGTGGTCTTTTAGGGTTTTGACTTGAAAAACTGAATTATCATTTTGTAGCTTTGTAGCTCTAAAGAACCATTCACAACCCTTTTTCACACAATGTGCTTCAAATCTTGTGGTTGATGATTGAGTTACTCTGAATTCATAACCATCTTCCAAACATTTAATACCTAAAAAATTTTTTAGCTCATCTTTGTTACTAAAGAACTGACCTTCATAAATTTTTGAAGATGGCACATAACTCTTAGGTTTTCCGGGTGTTTGTTGAAAAGTGGGACATTTTAGTGATTCAGGCATTGACCAGAAGTAGTTGGGTTGCATTTGAGGAGGAACACCTACTTTTTCTTCGTGGTTAACATCATCTTCATCTTCACTATCATCACCCTTTTTAACATCGTCCTCTCGTTCGCTACTAGAAGACTCGGATATACCAAGTTCCTTTGCCACCTCTGGATCGGTTATAGGGTTATAATTTAGATCGACGTAAACCTCATGTTTTTTATTAGCACCAAATGTACTTTGAGGCTCTTCATTTTCGAGTTGAAAGAAATCTTGACGGTCACTAACATGCTGAGAAATGTGATCGTGTGAATAAACGAATGGATTATGAATTGGGTACTGGCTACTTTGAGTGGTATGATACTGATTTATTTATGGGGTAGGGTATGTATTTAGGTCAAATGTATTTATTTGTTGGGATGGGTAATCGTTGATCTGTTGGGGATGATATCCCATTGAAGGACCGAGAACATGAGGTTGATTGCTTACACTACCGACACCCATTTGATGAACTACAAATAATGTTAGATCACCATATGGGTTATTACGAACGACTTCCATTAGAAAACCGATATCTTCGTCGTCAAAAATATCAACCAGGTGTGTGAAAGTTGACATTTTATAACATAATCTAAATTCTTGTTGAACATCTAAACGAGCCTTTTTAGCTATCATTTTTTTCAACTTCGAATGTCTTACATTCGCTGGCAAACTAATGGCTCGTCTAGGTAATCCAACCGGCAAGTATTCATACATGCCGTTTACAATTTCCCACGATCCACCCCAACACAAAAGAATATTAGCACTCTCTGAACTCATTTTTTCAAATATAACACGTTTTTGAAAGACAGATAGGAATACAGTTACCCTTCATTCTTTTTATAAGGAGAACACAACAATAAGTCAATAATAATAATGTACATAATTTCTTTTATTATTTTTACACTCTCTACCATCCACAAATCAAGAATCCAATGAAATCAGACGCGCAGTTGATATAAATAAATTATGTGATACGGCCCGGAATTGATATAGTTTAAAATTTGGCGCTAAAGAATCAATTATTTTAAATAAATGAAATCGGTTAAAAGGAGTGTAAAAAAATGAATTGGCGCCAGTATGTGAATTATGTACAAAAAAATCAATTAAAAGGAGTGTAAAGAATTTACAAAAAAAATGAACCGGCGCCAGATTAGAGAGTGGGGCACCGGATTTGACACATGGGGCGCCAGATTTGACAGGTGGGGCGCCGGATTGACGTTTGATTCCTTTCCCAATAACGAGGCTGCAAAAAGTGGGGCGCCGGGCCTACATGTGGGGCGCCAAGGCCACGTGGGGCGCCGATGTCACATCGGTTGGTCCGTGAGTTCACATGGCGGGATTTGGTGCGTGTGTCGCCGGGTTCAGTCAAAAGGGCTTCGGGCCCACCCAAAACATGCGATTAAGGATATTAATTGCTGATTAAATGGGTTTTAATATTAATAAATATTTGACTTAAGGTTTTAAAATGTATTAAATATTGATGGGGCGTCACTTTTGACGCCAAAAGATGGAGTATTTTGTTAAAAGGTGAGGTCAACAGATTATTTTGTTAAAATGGATACAGTCAAAAAATCAAATCCGTGACTTTCCCTGTATAATTATACAACTATGAAAAGAACAAAAAGTAAAAATAATATGATTCCAGCAATTCATTCATTATATTTATGATTTTATACTTGACCAATACAGCCTACCAACAACGCGTTGGCAACCCCGGCCAATTTACATCTATGATGTTGACCCATCTTCCTTACTCCCCCGCCTTTAAATTATTGTCAGACAAAAAATAATATAATACAGTTTAAAAAACATAATTATTACATTGTATTTTTTTATATTATGACAATTTTACTTTTACTTTTTACCTATTTTTTTCTGACATTATATGTAAAGTAGAATAATAATAGAAATTTAGTTAATTATATTATTCTACTTTTAAAAGTGGACAATTAATTTTGAACCTTCAAAGAGGGAAATATGAACTATAAATATGAGATGGGCTGATGGAGGGAATATTGTTCTACACATTTATATTTATTTTGAAAAGCAAAGAAATTTTATAAAACTCCAAATCCAAATGTACAATAGGCAACTGTATAAAGGCAAAAGCTCTAAGAAAGAGCAAAAAGCAAAAAGTTTATACAATTATATTACTTATTCCGTTCCAAAATTATTTGTTTACAAGTTGAACCTAGTGTAGTGGAGTAACAGTTTTTACTTTTCATCGTTAAATAATGCCTTCTTTGTTTCTTGTATAACAATAATGAGATGAGATGGGCAGGTCCCATAAAAACATTGATTTTTAAGGTGAATGTGATTTTTTATTACTTAATACTTAACAATGTATAGTAATAATTGTTAATTTGTTATATTTTTAGAATCATATAATTATTAAAATTAATGAACACTTAAAGTGGGGTTGAGATTGGTTCAACTTCGTCTCCAAAGCTTCTCAGTGTCGAGACGTTAGCAGATGAGTTCATAAGAATCTACCAATCGGTTCAATTTATTTTTGTAAGGTCAAGAGTCAAGAGTTGCACAGTGGGTCAAATAGAGTTTAGAAATTTGTTTATCATTGCATATTCTTTTCGTAACATTCGCCGAACGTGATAACTTGTATGTGGTTGTTAATTCTCGAGACCAAATAAACGTAGTTTTTAAGTAATTGATTATTTCAAAGTTATTTATGTGGACAATATTGAATCTAGACTTTGTAAGTTTGTCAAAACCGATATGATGATGACCTTTTATATAATAATATAATACTCCGTCAGAGTCCAGCACTCATGTTTGTGGACCTTTCGCTAAGTTTATCTGTAAAGTTCCTGATAAATTTACACACAAATACAGACACACATATCACATATGTATATAATAAATAATAATAATAATAATTGTTATATTGTAATTAGATTAAATAAATAGATGGTTGGCATGACCCGAAAGTTCCTTCTATGAGCCTATTAGCTGAGAATTATAATATATATATATATATATATATACATATATATATATATATATATATATATATATATATATATATATATCGCTCTATACGTTAGTCATATAATAACTGGGGTAGTTGAACCTCTTATAACTTGGACAATACCTATTATAGTGTACTACTTTATTATAATTTACTAGTAAGTAGCCCCGCGCAAAGCAGCAGTAGTATCATTATAAATATCACTAGGTGAGGTCTCGCGACAACGCGGGACTTCGACATTTGATTTTATAAATTCAAAATTATTTTTATTAAAATATATATGACATGTTGGTTTTAAAGTATTTATTATTTAATTTGTAAACATTTTGGTTATAACAGTTACCCATCATTTAATAGTTTTATAGCAAAACCGAAATTGTTTTTGGCATTGCTTTAAACACAATTTGTAAAAATATAAAATCCATTAATCACAAAAAGAAATTAGAACAATGTTATTATGGTTGTATATGACATATATTTGTCTATTGTTTAGGTTAATTATAACACCCCATATTTTCAAGACATTTTTTTTCACTTGAAAGCGCAATCCCAATTCAAATTTAATATATATATATATATATATATATATATATATATATATATATATATATATATATATATACAAAACATCAAACCAAAATGATACATCATCAAGTACTAGTACAAAGTTTATAATTACAAGTTAAGTATTAAAACTGGGTGTTATATAACAAAACATTATCATTAAGATGATAATCAGAGTTGTCCAGTTGTCAAACATCCCAAAAAGTCAACCTGCAAGGAATAATGTGGGGGATTAGCACTAAGCTAAGTGAGTAAACCAAACCTAACAATCTAACTTAGCATAACAATAAATCCACAACAATCAAAATAGAGGATCGGTGGTTCTTGAGGAGTCCTCAGTCCGCGATGACCCTCTAAGAACACTTAATAATCAACTGCAGGCCAATACAGAGATTTTATCGATAGTTTATTGCTATCTTTAATTAATATGGGCTAATTCACAACGAATGTTCATCCAACCCATAAAAATTAACCTATAACAACTAAACCCAATATAATTGACCTCTATCATTCCAACCTATCATGGAATTATTCACTAGCAATCAATTAATCCATCAATCAACAAGTTCAATCAATAATTCTATCATCAACTTAACAATAAATCAATCAATATTATCAACTTAAGATTGATGTAAATAACTGTTAACACCAAAATTAAACTGTGAGAATCAGTCCACTCACCTGTCTAGTTCCAACACCAAACTCAAAGATCTAATTTTATTGAGTCTTCGTCGGATCTGAAACACACAAGAAATTTCGAGTCAAACTTCATATCATATTGTTTATAACTTAATATTAACAACCAAGCATATATCAAGTCTTATAACCACAATGTATAAGTTAAATCACATTATGAAGTTTAAATCAAAACATGTTGTCATCCCTTATAAATCCGCCGGATTCTAAATGAATCCGCTCAGATATAGCTGAATCCGCCGAATTCAGATAGAATCTGCCGGATTCCAGGCATTTTTCAGACTCACAAATTGGACAGAACTTTTTTATATAATCCGTTTGAGAAATCCACCCGGATTCAATATGAATCCGTCAGATTCATGATGAATCCGCCGGATTCCCACTGCCTTCCAGACCTGCACTTAACCAAAATTCTGCAACTTCACTTACGAACCACAAGTCTCAAAAACGACCAAACTCAGTTGTGTACTCGAATTTTTACCAATATTTAGTTACTATAACACTTAATAACATCATATAACATAGTTTCAATCACCAAATCATCACAATTCAACCAAATCACTCATACCCTAAATTTTCACATTCAAACTTATAAATCAATGAATTTAACAATTTAATCATGTCATCATCATGAAATCAACTAATTAAAGACTAAGAATCATCATACAACTAATATTCAACTTCAATTCCCTATGATTCAATCAACAACCTAATTACCCACATAAAGTCATGAAGAACACCCAAGAAAACTTACACTTTTGAAGATTACTAGCTTGATGATGATGAAATCATAAACTTGAATAGGGATTAATCTCAGCTTGTTAGGGATATGAATTTGATTAGATTTCTTGTGATTTAAATTTTTAGGTGTATGCTTATGTTCTTGCAAGAAGTTACATGCCAAAAAGGGGGGAAATTAGGTAGCAGAGGTTAACACCTCACCATCCAAAACCGACCCAATATTTTTAATTATAATACCCGTCCTAATTCTATTATCTGGAACCTAAATTTCATATGCGAGAAAATATTTTTATTTTACTGTCATCTAAGTTTATTTAAAACAAACAATATTTCACTAATCACAATATTTCCTGAAACTTATTTTCCTACTAAATTTACAATCAAACACATATAATAATATAAATTACATATAAAAATTAAAGAAAATACCTGTTTCTCCTAGGCCCGATTCGGGGATGTTACATTAATGTATATTAATTAAAGAACTATTAGTTAAAATCATAAAACATTTTGGTTACGACTTTAATGTATTCATCATATTACGGTTGTATGGTTATATGGATGACCAGTTTTTAGTTTCATGATGTTGATGAAAAAAATTCATGTAAATTAATATATATAGATAATTATTTCAAATACGATTGGTTTATTTATAAATTACCACTTAAAACGTCATGATATTAAACTATAAGGACTAAAATAAATATGAAAGTGCCAATTTCAATAGTTGTGGTTAAAAATTAAATAAAAAAAATTGTAGAAACAATAAGGACTAAAAAAAATGGAAAGTACTGGAAGTGTTAATTTCAATAGTTGTGGGTAGATATTTTAAATTTTTTTAAAAGATGTAGAAAATAATTTTAACCTTAGGATCTTTATGGATGAAACCAATCTAAGACTTAGATTGCTCCATAGTATTATGTTATATATATATAATAAATATGATATAAGCAAAATATTATAGATATATAATAGTTTAATTGGTTATATTTAATTTAGTATTTAACTTATAGATGGTACATTGATTTATAATTGATTGTTTATATTTAGAAATTTATTTGAGTATGGAATATATAATATATACTTTGAAGGGCATGTATGTAATTTTCATCTTGAAATTTTAAGAAAGTAAAGAAAAATAGGTAAACTCTTTATAAGGTAGTTTCTATCGATACATATAAAACAAAGATTTTTTCTTGATTTTTAGACATGACACATCATAATCTTTCCTTTTTATTTAGAGCCTCATAACTTGCCACATCATCATCTTATTTTTTTCCTTAAAACCTTAATTAATAACTATTAAGATTATTATTTATCAATTATACTTATTATAATAGTCTTTAAAATTCATATATTATATTTAATATATAACATTTGTTACCTACATAAAAAAAATATAATTTGTATTAATATATTATACATTGTAATTAATGGTCATACATCACACGTGTTCAATGCTTAGTTTTTATATATTAAATAAAGTTTTTTGATTACCTATTAGAGTGTATTATTTTAATTAACGACTACGAATTGTTAATTTACAAACTCTTGAACATTGTTTGCAAAGAAATTTGGTTTATAACTTTATGTTCAAAAGTAAAGGGATGATATATATGATAAATATTGAAGTAAACGTAAAGTAATTTGTCAACACCACAAATTAATTGTGCTATCAATAACATTAATTATATGCCCATTTATATATTCGGCTACTTACAAATTACTATATAATTGCACTTTTCAAACGGTCGTGCATCGCATGGGCTCAATGCGTGTATTTAAATTTAACATAATAATTTACAAATTAATTTAGTTGTATTACGTATACAAACTTAAACATAATAACATATAGACTAATTTAATGGTATTATATAAATGGTCATACATCACACGAGTTCAATGCTTAATTTTTATATATAAAATAAAGTTTTTTAATTACCTACTAGAGCGTATTATTTAAATTAACGACTACGTATTGTTAATTTATAAACTCTTGAACATTGTTTTCAAAGAAATTTGGTTTATAACTTTATGTTGAAAAGTAAATGAATGATATATATAAAAAATATTGAAGTAAACGCAAAGTAATTTGTCAACACCATAAATTAACTGTGTTATCGATATAATTAATTATATGTCCATTTATATATTCGGCTACTTTCAAATTACTATACAACTGCACTTTTTAAATGGTCGTGCATCGCACAGGATCAATACCTAGTAAATAAATATAAAAAAACAACCATGTGAAAAACGACCGTTCAATAAATTTCAATTCAACGACACATCCGTAACCACGCTTCTTTTCCATGTTATGTTACTTAATTTCTGATAAACAAGTTTTCTTTGATCTAATTAATAAATATTTGTTTTCTTCATTTTCTAACAAATATATATTAACATAATTAGCATAAAACAAATAATAACAAAAAATTATAATTTTATTTTAATTCTATGTCATTTACAAAGTAATTTATTAGCTACCGAAAATATTGTTTCACATGCACTAATTACTTAATTAGAACCAAATCTTTATATGACAAATAATTTAAGTTTTTGCTTTATTCGCGTCAAATAATTTAAGTTTTTAGTTCAGTTTCATCAAATAGTTTATGCTTTTGCTTCATTCCCGTAAATTAATTTCAGCTTTTACTTTTATCCCGTTAAATAATTTCAGCTTTTATGGTTAAAATATTAATTTTTGTTAAATCTATGTTATTTAAGGGGGGGAAAAATGAGAAGAAAGATAATAATCTCGAAGAAAAGAAATAAAAAGTGATGTGATGTGACGATAGCGTTCATACGTACGCAGACAAGTCTTTATTTTATTTGAGGAGGTGATTGTTGCCACCATATATACTTGTAGTAGCCTACATCATATATGATTATATATGTAGCAGTTTATATAGAAAAGAGTAATGTTATACGGATCTATAAATAAGTTGAACTTTAATTTTTGGTTGGTTAAAATTTCCCCCTTCTTAATTTAGGCTTATCAATTTAGGTCTACAAATCATTTTTCGAAAGAAAAGAGTAATGATATACATAACTACTACTTAGACAGGTCTATTTGCATGAAGTTACTAAGAAATTAACCAAATTACAAAAACATGTGACGGACTTGTTACACATATTCTAAATTATGCTGTCCTATTCCTCTATATATATTCAATCACTTATTAAAAGTCAGAGTAGATACATTAGAAAATACATAAGTACTTCTTATGAAATAGGCGCATGCTGTAGCAGTTTATATAGAATTAAGAGTTGTTACCTCAATCGATCTATGGGCTCGTTTAGGCGGTTACAGTCTATTGATTCTGCAAATGGAGACGAAACATCTACTTCCGGTTTATCTGTTGATCAGAAAACAGACTTGTTGTGGAATAAGATCTCTTTGGAACAACCAACAGTTTCATTTTCTGGTGAGTCCAGATTCCTTATACCACTTTGGGTTTCTGGAAATGACGAGGAACTCCATCAATCCACTTCATCTCAATCTGTAGCTACTGGTATTTCTTTCTTCCTAATCTTCATTTCTAGTCTACTTTATAGATAGCTTAACAACAACCTATCCTCAAACTTTGTGCTAGTAACATTACTTGTAAATACTACTAGCTAGGATGGTTTTATAGCCGTACGTGCTTAGCATGGCCCGTGATTATTTATACGAAGTATTTACTTTAACACAACGTAATACATGATAGTTAATGTATATTTATAAGAATGACTACTTATAATTCATGAAAGTGGTATAAATGTAAATATGTATATCATGTTGTTATCACTTATCACTCCCTACTCCATTGTCAGCGTGGACCATCGCCGGCCATCAAGCATGTCAAAATCAAATTATTCATCAAGTAATATGATCATGGAGAAAATCTCTATTTGCGTATGTACTAATTTATTTTTGTAACTAGTAAAATCTATTAAAACTTTAACAAAAAAAATGAAAAATAAAAAAAATAGAAGCCCAGCGAAGCATAGTAGAGGCCAGAGGCCCGGAGCGAGGGTTTAGAAAAAGGAGCTGTTATTTAACTTGCCTTCTTGTTTCTTTTGTTTCGCAAATGTGAAACTTCGAAAATGGTTCTCACTTTGTGCTAAAAACATTTTTTATATAAGAAGTTCCGTAATTATAATAGAGAAGTTTTTGTAAACGCAACCTAGCGAAAATACGCAAGGCAAAACTTATGATTAGTAATATTCAAACCTTTATGTGGTGTAAAAAAAATAAACTTCTATGAATGATTCAGAAGTCAGACTTCAGGTCCACCTCTTACTAAATCTCTTAAAAAAACAACACCTTATGCTAATTTAATTACATAATTACATTACATGTTTTTGTTATCAACTAAAAGAGTACTAAATTAGCTAGGTACATTCAGAGCTATCCCCATAACACAATAATAATAATAATTGTTGCAAACTTATAAAATTACAACTATATCCTTACAAGCTTTAAAATTACTTTAATATTCTTTCAAATATTTTATATTCTCATATATCTAAATAAACGATTTAATCACACTGAATATTATTAATTTATAAAACAGTTATATGAATGTAAACTGATATATAAAATGACATTTTTATCCCTCTTATAATATAAAACTAAGGGTAAATTGCAATTTTTCTCCCTGTGATTTTGTCAATTCACTGATTTCGTCCTTCTATTATTTTTTTCGCTGCACTTGTTCTTCAACTTGCATTATTTCACAATTTATATCCTTCTATCCATTTTCAATTAAATATAACATAAAATAATTTTAAAATGACCAAACTACCCTTCATCTTCTTCTACTTCACAAACATACTACCTAACCATATAATATTTTTATCAAACTCAAATTTTATCATCGTCAAACATACCACCTTAACTTACCTTTCTACCCCTTTGATTTAAACAAGTTTTATATTGCCCGTGCGTTGCGACGGGTAAAACTTTAGTTTAGTTTAGTGTCAAATTATTTCGTTAGTTTTTATGTTAATAAAAACGTTATATACACGCCCTTTTGATTTTTGGAAAAAGAAGTTATTATACACATCTTTTTGTTATAGTTATTTATTAATCATAAATTCAAATGATCCAACAAAATTATATCGGTTTTGAGAAAATGAAATTAATAGATCTTATTTCAAATATACATGTTTACTTCAAACTACTTCGATATTGAATCCGGATCAATACTTCATTAATAAATACTCAAGTTTTAATATGCGTTCCTCAACGTTAACTTATTTGCCTAAATAACCAATCAAAACTTAACTAAAAGAAATACCGATACTTCGTAATTAGTATTAGAAAAGTTTGGAAAAAGTATCCAACCGTTTAATTTTTTAAAAAATAATAGATAATACTTAGTTCATTTTATACTACAACTTTAAACATACGATAAGAAGTAAATTAAAAATTCATTGAAAGTTTTCTTCTTTAGAATTTTAAATAAGCATTGTTTTATAATCAAAATCTAAAACACAAATCATAGTTTATATATAATTAAAAAGTTTAAGTAGAACATGTATATTTATAATCAAAGTATTATTTTATGTATATCTTATTTATTAAAACTATATATATATATATATATATCACATAACTATATACATGTAACTAATGAAATATTAGTAACATATTAGATTAATATTAGATAAGAAGAATAAAATGAAAAGAGATACTATGTTGGGGTTTGAACCAATGTGTAAAATATAAAAGGTAAAAGTCTTAACCACCAAGCTAGAAGAATTTCACTTTTGTATTAACATTCCTATATGTATTTATTAAGTTAGAAAAATGGATTAGAATAGGATAAAGAAGTTACTATTCATAAGAAGTGTGTAATTGATATTAGGGGGTAATTGATGATGATGATTTTTCAATTGAAATATCAATTTTTATTTTCATTATCCATACCGCTCATATGTGTATTGACAATATATATATCAGTTCCTGTAGGTATTGCTTTTGCAATTATACACCAACAATAATTCAACTTAACAACACAAATATATCAGAGAAAATTGCATAAATCATCTTTATGACTTGCTCTAAATTTCAGTCGTAGTCTTTTAATTAATTTA
Organism: Pseudognaphalium luteoalbum; assembly: GCA_963422505.1. Taxonomy (NCBI): domain Eukaryota; kingdom Viridiplantae; phylum Streptophyta; class Magnoliopsida; order Asterales; family Asteraceae; genus Pseudognaphalium; species Pseudognaphalium luteoalbum. The sequence continues at coordinate 120,827,086 of OY730193.1, forward strand.
ATTACACGGATCATCATTTTCTTTTGAAACTTGTTACGTCAATAGTCCTTTACACTAACGGTTGTTAACTCTTCGTTAAAAAGGACCATGTGTGTAAAAAAAGTTATTCATTTACATTTTTTGAGTAAAGTATAATTATATAAAAATAAGATGTGTGGATACATTATTAGGTGCACAAAACATTATTTTCGTTTCCCTCATTTTATTCATCATCAAATTTGATCATATTCTCCTCTAAAACATCAAATTTTATATACCTCATCGAATTAGGGTTAAAGGGTTTTGATGAAGAACTGAGTTTATTTGTAGTATTGGCCTATTGATTATGGTTTGTGTTTAGGTGCCCAGTAAAGATACTTCATTTCCCCCTTTTTAGCATCTCATATCCCCTCACACTTAACATTTCCCCCTTTTTTACCATTTCATACCCCTCACACCTATCAAATCAATCATATCATATTTTTTCTTTTTACTTTCTATATATTCATTACCCCTATTTTTCTAATTGCTACCCTGATTAGTCTAACACTAAATTAATTCTGAATTGAACTGGACCAATTTTAAAAAAGATTGAACTGAAAAAAGACTAGATTAAACCCAGGTCCAGGGTATGAGAAAGAAAACCAGGGGTATCGCTAGAATACCCCATTGTGTTTGATTAGAGAGGATGTGTAAGAAGGTCATTTAATTAAGAGTAATAAGGATAATTTTGATTTAATTTATCACGGAGTATTTGGATACATGTGAGAATATTTAAAGTTTGAAAAGATATCGATAGAATTTTAAATGTTTTCAAGAATATCATGAAATTCTCCCTACTACTACTAATGATAATAATAATAATAATTAGCTTTTATTTTGCATTCTACATCATTTTATATCAAAAAATAAAAGTATTTTATATTAAAATATCTTTTAAAATGAGCTATTTATTCAATTGTAAAAAAGTTGTTCAAAAGAGTTTTTGAAAAAAAAGTAAGGGGTTAATATTTATACAAAATGGTCATACATCAAAAGCTAAACATCTCAAATTTTTTGTGTCAAACATTTTCCTTCGATAACAAATGTAAAAATATATTTTTTCCAAAAAAAAAAAAGGTTTTTATTAAAAATACCTTTTAGACACTTTTTATTTGAAGTTCTCCCTCTCACCAATTCATCAATCTTCCTTATTCATTGTTCTATGTCTATTTTCAACTTTGACCATGTAACGTACACTCACTCTATACTAATTTTATTATCCACAGATAAATAATACGCTGTTTAATAAAAAACATCATCTCTTGTACTTTTTTATAAGATGACAATTTTACCTTTTACTTTTTTTACCTACCACTTTACATGTATAAATTAGGGGCATAAAAGAACTTTATCTCATTATCCTTATCTATGTATATATGAAAGTATACAATAAAATTAAGACATCCATAAAATGAATACCAGAACGATAAAATGGGGACGAATGGAGTATGTAAAAAAAAATGTAGGTTAAAGTATTAGTGATCTGCTGTAGAGAGGATTTTTCATTATTTATAGAGTAAGCTCCAAAGATGGTCCCTGTGGTTTACACCGATTTACGGAAACCGTCCTTGTAGTTTTTTATTCACTTTTTCAGTCCAATAAGTTTACATTTTACTTGAATATGGTCCTCCTCAACCCGAAATGATTAAAGTACCCTTATTCAATTTCATTATCTAATTTGCCTAATTTTTAATACTTTCTGAGACTTTTAACAAATACAAAAAATAAATTTTTATTCTTTATTATATATTTTGATTTTAACATACGATGATGAACTACATTAAAAATATATGCTCAATTATTCATTAATCCCTACCAGCCCCTTCGTCTGCACTACTAAATCGAAAGAAAACATAAACCAAATAAGAAACTTTGATGTATTAGTGTAACCACTATCACCACAACACCACTGAAACACAACTATCACCACCGACGGTGGGTCTTGGATGTAGAAGAAAAGGGTTACCATTTCGTTTGCAAGTCGTGGGTTTTCATACAATTTCGAACAGAATCAACGGCGGTGGGCTCAACATATTTCCGGCAATCCCCGACTTAAATCGAGTGTACCAACACCACCAGATATGGTAGATACTGTAGTTTTCCGGCCAAATCGTCACCCATCGCAGCATAGCAGAATCGAAACAAACCTGCTTTCTCCGAAGATTCGGGTTGTCCTCGTCGTAGGCAGTGATTGATGGTGTGGCCGTCGCTGGCTTCGTCGTTTTCTTGAACGAACATCTACGGAGTTGCAGGTATAAAAACACAGATTCCAGCGAATGTGTTCTTGATGATTCATTTTGTTTTGTTGTGATTTTGCTGAGATTAAAAGTATTGTTGGTGAATGATGAAATTAGTTTTTTCAAATAGTATAGAATTGAAGTTTTATTATGGTGAAAAAATTGGAAGTTCTGTCGAATCTGATTGGTATTTTTAGGTTTGAAAAGGAAAAATTCATTATGTTAGGTTTTAGTCGTTTATGTATTTTAGTAATTTTTCAATAATAATAAGTTATCATTTATTATTTCAATAACTTTATATAATAACTAAAAAATAATTAAATTAAAGAAAACAAGAGAAAATGGCATTTTAGTCATTTTAAGTGAAGGAGGGACCAGTTACAAGCAAACCATAAACTTTTTGGACCGAATAAGTGAGAAAAAAATTACAAGGATGATTTTCGTAAATCAGTGTAAACCACAGGGACTATCTTTGGAAATTTACTCTTATTTATACTATAAACACTTCTGGGTCTTTTGGTTGGACTTATTATGTCTTAAAAAGTATTATTTGTATTATTCATTAAGCTAAAGACCATTAAGATGTTTTGATAGTTTTTCCTAATTAAGTATTAACTTAGCTGAAAAACACCTTATTTAATAAACTATTTACAATTGCTTAAAACTTCTATTTGAGAAAAACAAATTCCCTAACCATTTATACATTAGTGTCTCACATAAATGGATTTCATATGTTTAGTTTATGTGATATATAACATTTCCCCCCTTTTTGGTTTATGTATTTTAGTCTTCTTTTTATTCATGACAATATATTCATTGAAATTATTATTGGTTTATAAAACGTTGTATCGAAAACCTCTTGTAATTTTCATTTTTCTTAAGTGGGGTCGTTTGTAACTCAATGTCGTATTCATCTAATTTGTGTCACGCTAAAAAATGGTTAAACATGTGTATTCAGATGTTTGCACTTCTTATTTATCAAACGATCTTAATATTACGTATTCAGATTTCAGCTGCTAACTCTTATTATTCAGAACTGGTTTTCAGATTCAGCTTTTAGTATTCAGAATAAACAAAAGACCCCTTCCATTCTAAATAAACTAAAAACAGAAGGCAGTTAAAAGTAAATGTGTAGATTGGCTAAATTTATAGATATGGTAGATATCAACCCATCAGTATCTCCAATTTCATTACACACAAGACTGCCTAATCAAAAGAGCTCATAGCATAAATCTTCATTTGGAATTTTTTGTACAAACTAAGTACATTATTACCATTTTTATTGATTCTTCTAGTTTTCTTGGAGCTCCCCTAATTTGTGATAACATTGCTTGTTGTCGTACTACTATGAGTTTTGTGTGTGTGTGATTCTGATGTAGATTGTATACAGGTTTCGAGTTGAGGCCTGTGAAAATTTCCTCCCACCATCAGGATCAGGAAATAACTTATAAAATAAAAGCTGCACTAAAGCTCTTAACTTTCCGTGAGCAACATGTTCTTGTTCAGTTTTGGTCACCTCGTGTTGTTGGAAAGCACCAACTACTTACAACAATAGATCAACCATTTGGTCTTAGTGTAGTTTCAGAAAAACTTTGTTTCTACAGAAGGGACTCTGAGAAAAATGCATATCTTGTGGACAAAGATCTCGAAGAAGAAGACCATAGTCCCCCTGCTCGAGTATTTAGGCGAGGATTGCCAGAGTGGACTTCTGATATTACTAATTACAACCCTAAAGATTTTCCACAACTTAAATCTGCTATTAGGTGCAATCTTCATGGATATGTGGCTTTACCGGTGGTTGATTCTGCTACAGGGTTATGCGTTGGTGTGCTTGAACTATTGATGTCTTCAAGGCATACGAGTTATACTTTTGAAGTTCAACAAGTTCACATGGCGCTAAAGGTTCTAAATTACATAAATTCTTATACCAACTCTTCTAAACAAAACCCGGTTTAAAGTAAAATCTTTTCTGATGTAACGTCATCTATGTGTACTTTAATGATATCCATTTTGTCACCTTGCAGATTGAGAATCTTGGAAGTCCACAAGTATTTGATCGTCCTATTTCAAAGGTGAATTGGTCTCATTGATAGTCTAGAGACTTACATTATTAATGTTTACTAATTTGGCAAAAACAAATTATTATTATTTCGTTCTTTCTGGAATTCTTATGTGAGGAGATGGCTTTTCTATCAGGTTTCCATTGAACTCAGGCAAAACGAGTTGCACAAAATCATGGGTATTATAAAAGATGTGAGTGACATCCACAATATACCTCTTGCTCAAACATGGGCTATGTCCCCAACCAGTAGTTTTGTGTCCCACGAAAATGTTATAGAGAAAAGTTGTAGTAGTTTCGACACTAGCTGCATTGGTAAGGAATGCATGTCTACAACTTCTTTACCATTTTATGTTCATGACTTGGGAATGTGGCAGTTTAGGGAAGCTTGTAAAGTTCAACACTTGGATAAGTCTCGTGGCTTTGTTGGGAGGGCATTGTTAACGCATGGTTCAAGTTACTGTCCAGATGTAACTGAGCTGAGTGAAGAAGAGTATCCATTGGTCCACAATGCACGCATGAGTGGGTTAACAGCCTGCTTTACAATATATCTGCGTAGTGTTGAAGGTGATTATGATGACTACGTGTTAGAATTTTTTCTAATGTCGGACAACAAAGATAGCACATATGTAATGAGCTTGGTGCAAACTTTGAAGCAGAAAGTTGATGTTGCTTCTGGATTTGAATTGGGTGAAATATCAACTACAGACATTATTAGACCACTTAGGGATATTCTTTATTTGTCTTCAAGTATAAATCCTCATAGTATCCAAATATCATCAACCACAATGGCTAACACCATCACATTTGATAAGGGATCATCAGATTCAGAGTCATTTTTGGTCAATGTTTCTAAAACTGATTCTGTAAATGACCCCAGCCAATGGTTGTCCAAACAAAATCACAGCAGTAAACAAAGAGATATTACCACTAACACAGAATGTTCGGCTAGGAATGATGTTATAAGCGGTAATATTAATGTGGTTGGCCCGATGAAGATTGACAATAGTACTTCCCATCCCAGTGTAAATACTATGAAAATGAACGGTCTCACTGATGTGGGAACAAAGAATCACCCTTTGAGACAGGGCCGAAAGTGTAAAAAAGACTCGCTCACAATGAAGTCACTTGAGCAGCATATTGAAAAACCGATAGGCCAAGCTGCCGAAAGCCTTGGTGGCAAGTACTCTTACTTGTTTGAAGTCTTTCATTCTTGCATATTTATTTTGCATAATCATGATTTTCATACAATTTTGTGTCTTTAATTATTAATTAATTTTTTTTTTGTTTCAGTTAGTAGATCCACATTGAAACGCTTTTGTCGGGAGCATGGTATATCCAGTTGGCCAGTGCCAAAACGGAGCAAAAAATCAAGTTTTGTTACTGACCCAGAGCTATTACGAGCATCATGCCCAGAGAAACACGTGCAAATGTCTTCAAGCCCATGTTTTGCTATATGTAACAAAAATATTGGTATATACCAAATAACACTACTAATAGTGGGCTTGATGCGCTGGAGAAATAAAAGTTCAAACAGGCTTCCAATAGGTGATCCTGCTTTGTGTATGAGCACAGGAAAACCGGAAAATACAACGAATATTGTAAATAAACATTCAAATGTTGAACAGCAACTATCAGATTCTAGTCTTGTTCATGGATCCTCAAAGCAGAGTGTGAGCAACTTTTGTGACATGGGGATGCTGATGGTGAAAGCAACTTTTAATAATGATATGATAAAGTTTCGATTTCCTGTTTCATCAGGTTTGTTGGAACTGAAAAACGAAGTGGCCCGAAGGGTAAATGTAAAGGGTAAAAGGCTTAGTCTACTATATACGGATGAAGACAATGATTTGGTGCACATTACTTGTAATGCTGACCTGCAAGCTCTTCCAGAGTTTTTGGCCAGAAACTCCAAGATCAAATTACACGCCCAGTTGGCCGATGATTAATCTTGATCCCTATGCAAGTTCAGCAATGGTGATTTTGTTTCATGTATTTTGTGGAGAAATTTCAACTTTTTGGATATGTTTGTGTAAGGTTTTAGTAAAGTGTATCAGTTCAATTAGTAGGAAAGTAGGGTACACATGCATGTTTTATAAATCCACTGTATCTTCCTCTAGATCACTGCACCTTAACTATTGTCGAATTATATATCTATAACATGATTGTGTAATTATATAAGTAAATCTAGTATTTTTATTATCTATTATAATATTAACATTATTTTTGTGAACAGTCCTCTGTCATACATATTTCAAAAACAGTCAAGGGCACAAGTTGGAATAAATTCAACCATAGCTATTCATCCCCGAAGGGTAAGTGGGGTTGAAGATCATAGAAGAGAGAGACCATTAGAGAGACCATTTCTCTGTTCTTACCCTCACCGTTTTAAGGCTTCCTTGAATATGAGCGAGTTGATTGATCGTTAGGACTCCAATGTACATGAGCTTCAAACATGTAGAACACATGCTTCCACATACATTCCAGGATCGTTCATATCAAACATCATGCATCATGTTATCAATCTTCATACAGGAATCAACATTAGGTGAATAAGAAAAGTGGGTTGAACCCTTCTGTATATATTACTTTTCTGAATCTGGGGTTACTTACAAAATGTTACAGACATACATATATATACACATTGAACAGACACCATGAAGGGTTACGATGCTTCAACTAATCAGTTATAATGAACCGATGCAACCCTTAACTAATAACTACCCTAACTGCCGTTGCTTTCTAGTTTCCTGCGTACATGTTTGTTGGCCCATGGCCCAAACCAGAAAAAACAACGGGCTTTATTTGACCCATATAACTTAACATAATTACATCAGACATATTAAACCATATTACTGATTTTTCATTAATCTTCCAACAGCTCCTCCTAGTGACAAAATCAGTAATTCTTTGTTCTTGATTTTCTTTAAACAATGATGACATAGTCATCATGTTCCTTCAGTTCGTCTCCTTCCTTACTTGGGTACTCGATGTATGATCAGTTTCTTGCTTGCTTTGAATCCACGAAGGTTTCTTTCTTGCCTTGAATCCACGAAGGTTTCTTTCTTGTCTTACTTTGAAACACTAGAGTTGTTCCTTACTTACTTACTTACTTGGAAACACTATGGTTTCTAACAACACTGGGTTTCTGTCTTACTTTCTTACTCAGACAATCGTCCAGCCACGGGTGTCTACTTCGTACTCGTACTGAACTTACTCCGTTTAGGTGTTACCCGATCTTTTGTAACTCCCCAGTTTTCTTACTTTCTTACTTGTTATGTGAACCACAATGGTCCGGTTTGTTACTTGCTATTTTGTGATTTTAATCTAAAGTGAAAGGGTTTTTTCCTTTAGATAAAAAGTACAAAACTTTTTTTTTTCTTACTTTCTTCAATTGATTTGCAGGGGCGGAGCTAGAAGGGGGCAGTGGGGGCAGTCGCCCCCTCTAGAAAAGAAAATTATCGAAAAAAATCATTTTTTTCTAAGGTAATTATTGATAGTTTAGGATTTTGACCCCCCAATGTATTAGAAAGAAAAAAATATATAAAAATTTGCCCCCTTTCTAAAAATTCCTAGCTCCGCCCATGTTGATTTGGGATTATATATTTTTGATTTTCTAATCAATAAATAATGTAAATTGAGAAGAAAAATAAATACATACTTAAATCTTTTCCCAAATTCTAATTGATAATACCCTTACAAAACCTAATTCTAATTTTAGATTAAAAAATCAAAAGCAGTGCATACCAAAATGTCTTTCTTTTCTTTTCACTGTTCTTCTCCAAATGTCTGGTCTTCTTTTTCCTCTCAAAACACCAAGAACACAAAGTGTTCTTCTACTTGTACAAATCGAAACACTCTTGGTGTTCCCTTTCTTTTTTTTATCAAACCAACAACAACATACTATTCTTCTTTGTTTTTGTCCGAACCACCCAAAATTCTTTAGATTCTATTCCGGTCTTGAAGTGCCAACAAAGCCTAAGGGTTTCAACACCGATTTTGATCGCTTGTCTCACTGCTAATGTTCGTATTCTCCAATCAGCAAATGAACATGTATTCTTCTTCCTTCTTTCTTTCTTACTTGATTGATTCAGATTGCATCAAATCTGCATTCTTCTTTCTCTCGTTCTTGCGGTTGATTCTTTGAATGATAATTGCAACATGATTTATTCGTTGTTTGATTCCTCTTGCTCTGATACCACTGTAGAACACAGGCTTCCACATACGTTCCAGGATCGTTCATATCAAACATCATGCATCATGTTATCAATCATCATACGAGAATCAACATTAAGAGAATAAGAAAAGTGAGTTGAACCCTTCTGTATATATTACTTTTCTGAATCTTGGGTTACTTACAAAACGTTACAGACATACATATATATACACACTGAACAGACACCATGAAGGGTTACGATGCTTCAACTAATCGGTTATAATGAACCGATGCAACCTTTAACTAATAACTACCCTAACTGTCGTTGCTTTCTAGTTTCTTGCGTACATGTTTGTTGGCCCATGGCCCAAACCAGAAAACACAACGGGCTTTATTTGACCCATATAACTTAACATAATTACATCAGACATATTAAACCATATTACTGATTTGTCATTAATCTTCCAACAAAACAATTATATACATGTCTTTTTACATATATAATGTTGAAAAATATTATGATTATTAATTAACAAATAAAAGAAAATAGCCTTGATTATGTCAAAGTTGATGAGTAGTATTAAAGTATTGAGAGACCCATACATACGAACATGTACAATGATATAGTTTTTTTTTTAGGGTCTCTTTTTAGTAATTAACCATATTTGTTCATGGCCTCTAAAAAACTCACACACGACCTTAAATGTCTTTCACTATTCTACCAACGTTCACACACCTTTTAGCTCAAAGGAAAGATTAATAACATCTTTCATTGCTGAATTGCAACTAACTTTTATAATCAACTTTAGGTAATGATTAATGCTAGCTTTTATCATAATTTAAGGGTGTTCTCAGAAAACTCTTAAAATATCTGATGCTTGTAGAAGTATCATATCAACAGTCTTACAACTTAAGAGGTGTTTTTGTAAATGATTTAATGCTAAATCTGTTGTATTATATGGTATACTTTTTTGAAGGGTTTGTCGTTATAATTGTATATGTATCAGTGTTAATGCATAACACATTGTGTAACAAATCCATATGCTCATTTATAAACACACTAGTTTATGAACCCACAAAATTCGCAGAATTGTCCATGAAAAATACTTAAGTCACCTCATATATATGTGTGTCCAGACTAAGTTACTATATCAATATACATCATAGGTTGTTTAATAACGTCTTTATAGCATATGAAGCAAATTTTGTAATATAATTAAAATGATATGAATATATGCATAACGAATGTGTTTATTGATTGCATTAGTAGATCAAATTACTTGTGACCGAAAGCTTGTTCAGATGTTCATCATTTGAATTAAACGACTTAACTTAATTATCTGTGTGAAGTACGACTATCTGGTAAAATCATTTACTTTGATTTTCGTTTGAAATATGATAAGATAAATTCCGCTAGCTATATTCTTTTTTTATAATTCATGTATATTAATTCATTCTTCGTAAATTATGCTAATAGAATTATCATATCAACTTAAGAGGTGTATTTGAAAATGAATTAATGCTAAATTTGTTGTATTTTATAGTTAAACTCTTTGAAGGGTTTGTGGTTATAATTGTAGTAGTCTTGATTTTGTCCGTTGAACGACCAAAATTAATAAATGTTTATGATAATAACTTTTAAAATACTAATATTTAAAGGTTCATGATGCGAGCCCAAGTGTTATGGATCGGGCATTTGTGTTCCTGGAAGCCTATGACCGTGTAACAAAAGGAGTTTCACGGAAAGGTTATAACTTAGGCTACAGAGCTCCGTTTCAGGCCTATGAGCTGGCGAATTGAAGCTTGGAATGAGGCCCATCAAGTCACAAATTGCCAAATGTGGTTTTGCCCAATCTCGAGGCCCAAAAAGGCTCCTAGAATAAGTTATGGCCCATTTTATATTTTTTCTGTTATATTTGGACTTTTGTTTTGGATTTTCTGACCGGCTCTTTATGTGATTCGAAATTATGGTTTCCTTTTAGGGTTCATTTAAGATTATGAAGAACTCGGTTTTGATTTTTTTGAAAATTGGGATTTTCTCTCAGTTTGTGTTGAAAGTTGAGTCGAAAGTTTGCCTAAATTACGGTATTCGTCGAATCAAAGCGAGTTTAGAAAAATATAATCCCGGTATTCAGGGAATCAACAGGGTTCAATTCATATCTAGTTTTATACACTACATTAGTTCATAATATCGCAAACAAAATAGAGTTATTGATATATAAATGAAAATTTAAAATAAATTACAAATCACAAAGCACCTTCATAAAAATGATATTTTTCATAACTTTCGTACCAACCTTAGTTTAGTTTCACTCATGCTTGAATATAATCTTTATCCGCACACACACAAAAAAATATATATGAACAAATTAATGAAATATCACTAATATTTCCAAATTGAACACAATGAATTTTGGTATCTTGTTTAGATGACAACATATCAAGGTCATCGGTAAATTATCTAAAAAAGTGCACTTAATTGTACATTGCATGTAACATAATGAAACTAAAATTGATAGTTAGAAAGTATGAGTATAAATAAATATTAGTGATATGTAAAAGCTAAAATGACATATCAACCTACATACTTAATTTGACCGCCTTCCTCTTTTTCATAACGTATTTTTTTTTGTAACACATCATTTCACCAATAGAGATGACAGATCCGGTAACATTATAACACCTCAAATTTTATAAGTTTGTGAATTTTTGAAGTTTAAAGAGTTAAACTATTAACATTATTTTATATTTAGCATTTACATTTTTATTAGAGTAAAGAATTTAAATTAAAGAAAACGAGCCTTACGATTTAAAATTTTTATACCGAGACTAGAGGGGTGTAATATGATAATAGTCCAAATTGGATACACTTAAATAAACCTCCACCTCAATAATTGAGAGGTATGGGCGCGGGTTTTATCTGGAACGAGAGAAACAGAGGGAAAGAGCGAGACCGGGAGAAAGACCGAGAGTGAAGGAAAGAACAAGGAAGAAAATCGTTCGATTGATGAAGACTATATTGAAGATTACTCCATCCTCTCAATATTATTTGTCCATCCTCCCATTCTCAAGTAGAGGGACCACTTGTGTAAATAGTTGAAAGTGCATCCTCCCATTTATTTATGTCATCCTCCCATTTATACTAGTTTATTATAGTTATGTAATTAGTGGTTAAGTGAAGGAGTAAAAGTGTAAATATCTAGTTAGAGGCGGTTAGTAGTTTTATTCATGTATATAACTCAATTGTAAACGTACTTTGTAAGCTAATGCAATAATAATCAAATTTCCCAAATTCTCTTGCTGCGTTCATATGGTATCAGAGAAAGCGCTCGGATAATTCTAGGTTCGTACGTTCTCTAATTTTCTTAAATTCGTACTCTGTAGTAGTAATTTGATCGATTGATCGGTGCAGATTTGCGATTGGAAAATTAGGGTTCTTGTTTGTGCGATTACCTGTTTTACTGTTTTGATTTCTTATTTCATCCAAATTATGGTGATTCCTAACCCTAATAGTGCTCCTCAATCTGGAAATCAAACTAATGGATCGAATTCGTTGAATTCGATTCATGATCCTCTGTACATCGGTAGTTCCGATCATCCAGGAATGGTACTGACAAATACTCCTTTTTAATGGTAGTAACTTTCATGGCTGGAGTAGAACTATTAAAATGGCTTTAGGTGCAAAGATGAAATTAGGTTTTATCAATGGCACATGTGTTAAACCTGTGAATGAAGGAGAAAACCTAGAAAAGTGGATTAGATATGATTACATGGTCACATGTTGGATACTAAATTCCATGACTGCTGAGTTATCTGATGCATTTCTATATGCACAATCAGCTTCTGAACTTTGGAAAGAAATAACAGAAAGGTATGGGCAAACTAATGGTCCTCTCATATATCATTTGCACAGGGAGTTAAGTAATGTTAGTCAGGGAAGTCTGACAATTGCTGCTTATTACAACAAACTTAAGAAATGTTGGGATGAATTACACAACCTGAATGGTATTCCTATGTGTACTTGTGGATAGATGCAAGAATGTGCATGTGGACTTGTAGATAAGTTCTTGGAAATAGAAAATAGATCTAAGCTTGTTCAATTTCTGATGAAGCTTAATGATGAGTATGAGTCGGTGAGAAATCAAATACTCTCAATGGATCCTTTGCCTAATGTTAATAAGGCTTACTACATAGTTCAGCAGATTGAGAAGCAAAAAGAAGTGACTAACCATGTGGCTGATCCCATGGCCTTCTTTGCAAATATAAATCAAGGCAAATCTAATTATAATACAAGAAAGGACATTAGAGATAACAAATATGATGTTAAGCAGGACACAAGAAGGCATTGCACCTATTGTGGTCAAGATGGGCATATTACACAACAGTGTTTTGAGAAGATTGGGTACCCAGACTGGTATAAAGGGAAAAAGAACAAGAAGGTGAATAAGGTTGTTGCTCATGTAAGTACAGATTGTGGTAAGGATACACCTTTTGATTTGAACTATGAGAATGAAGTGTGCAGTGGTCAAAGTGGTCAAGGAGTAGATCAGCAGTTAGTTGCAGTTGTATGTCAAGAGATGATGAGAATGTTTCAAGGAAAGATACCTGCACCAGATAATAGCAATTCTGCTGGAACTTCTATGCATCATGCAGGTATATCATCTCATGTTAGGTCCTTTGCTTTATCATCACAAAGTAATGGTTTAAGTATTCATGATTGGATAATAGATACAGGTGCTTCTGATCATATGTGTCCTCATAAAAGTTTATTCAAATCAATCACCACACTTAAAATTCCTACTATAGTACATTTACCAGATGGTACTTCTAAAACAGTGACTGTTGCTGGTCAAATTTAGTTAACAAATTCACTTGTTCTCATTGATGTTCTTTATGTTCCAGAGTTTAAATTCAATCTCTTGTCAGTTGGCAAGCTTCTCATCACACAAAACCTTTTTGCTCAGTTTTTCCCTTCATTCTGTGTGTTTCAGGACCTTTCAACTAAAAAGGTCAAGGCAATTGGAAAGGGCTCAAGGTGCCTTTATACTTGCAGCTCTTTACCTGGAAACAATGCTTCTATTTCCGTTCCTTCAATAAACATTTTTGATTTTAATACGATGTCAGCCTACAATAATTTTGTTTTGCCTAAAAAGGTTGTAAACTTGAATACTATGCATGCTAGGCTTGGTCATGTCTCTTTGTCTAAACTCATGCATATTGATGCTTGTAAACAATTCAATGCTTCTGATTTCACTTGTGAAAGTTGTATGCTTGCAAAATTTCATAAGTTACCTTTTCCCAGAAGTATTACTACTTCTTCTTGTCTTTTTGAACTCATTCATGTAGACTTGTGGGGACCATATAAAGCACCTACTCTAAATGGGGCACATTACTTCTATACTATTGTTGATGATAAAAGCAGAGCAACATGGACCTATTTGGTTCACACAAAAGACCAATTTTTTTTCAGTTTTATCCCAATTCCTTAACTACATTGCCAATCATTTTGATGCTAAACCCAAGTATGTTAGATCAGACAATGGGACTGAAATAAGCAATCAAAAGATGTTAGCTTATTTTCACTCCAAAGGAATTGTTCATCAAAGGTCCATGAGTTACACACCTCAACAAAATGGTGTGGTGGAAAGAAAGCATCGACACCTTTTAGAATGTGCTAGAGCCCTGAAATTACATGCTAATTTGCCCAATGAGTTTTGGGGTGATTGTATTCTTGCAGCCACATTTCTTATTAATAAGATGCCCATGAAGATCTTAGATTGGAAATCTCCTTATGAGGTTCTCTACGGTACAGTTCCTGATTATAGTGCTCTTAAGATCATAGGTTGTCTTTGTTATGCTGCAAATACTTCATTATCCAAAGATAAATTTACTACCAAAGGTGTCAAATGTGTGTTGTTGGGATATTTACCAGGTCAGAAGGGTTATAAATTGTACAACTTGCAGACCAAAACATTATTCTATAGTAGGGATGTGGTGTTTGAAGAAAATGTATTTCCTTTAAAAAATAGTCAACCTGATAATTCTTCGTTTCCTCCTTCTACCACAATATTTCCTACTAAATTCACTCCTATTCATGATGATCTTCTACCTGGTGATTCTGCTCCTTCTACTAGTTCCATTCCTTCTACTAGTTGTGCACCAGTACCTGATACTTCTCCATCTATTCCTCTAAGAAGATCAAGCAGGAAAATTGGTCCTCCAACATGGTTACAAGATTTTATGGTTTCCAAGTCTTCTGCTAACCATGTTACTCATCAACCTACTTATCCTTTGTTTAGTGACAAGGATTTTCAGAATATTCCTTCTGCTCATGTAGCTTTCTTGGCTAATGTTTTCAACACAACGGAACCTTCATCTTATTCTCAAGCTTGTACACATGATGGTTGGGTTGAGGCAATGAATGCAGAATTATTAGCTTTGGAGAAAAATAATACTTGGAAATTGACAACTCTTCCCAAGGGACATAAACCAATTAACTCCAAATGGGTTTACAAAACCAAATTTAAACCTGATGGAATAGTTGATAGACTTAAGGCAAGATTGGTTGTCAAAGGCTATAACCAACAAGTAGGTCAGGATTACAAACATACATTTTCACCAGTTGCTAAATTAGCTACTGTGAGAGTCCTTATTGCCTTAGCTACTGCACAGTGTTGGCCACTTCACCAGTTAGATGTTAACAATGCATTTTTGCATGGCTTTCTTGATGAAGAAATTTACATGGTGCCACCAGAAGGTTATTCTAAAGTTCAACCAGGTCAGGTTTGCAAACTCACTAAATCTTTATATGGATTAAAAAAGCTTCACGCCAATGGAATCAAGAATTAACCAAATTTTTATGTAGTTTGGGCTTCATTCAATCTAAGAATGATTATTCTTTATTTGTCAAACATCAAGATTCTAAGTTTACTGCTCTGTTGGTATATGTTGATGACATATTGGTTACTGTGAATTGTCTCTCTGATATTAATGCTACTAAACAAGCTTTAGACACTCAGTTCACTATCAAGGATATTGGTCTAGCCAAATATTTTTTGGGTATTGAAGTGTGTAGAACTACGGCTGACACTCATCTGAACCAGAGGAAATATATCCTTGATTTACTCAAGGATTCTGGATTAACTACTTGTAAACCTACTTCTTCTCCTTTGCCCACTCATTTACAGTTATCTATTGACAAAGGCATCCCTTTGCCTGATTCTCGTGTCTATAGAAGGCTTGTTGGTAGGCTCTTATACTTGACAATGACTAGACCTGATATCTCCTTTGCTGTTCAACATCTTAGTCAGTTTGTATCTGCTCCAAAAGACACGCATATGCAAGCTGCTACTCATCTACTTAGATATCTAAAGGGCACAGTCTCAAAAGGTCTTTTTTACCCAGTTCAATCTCAATTGAAGGTAACTAGTTTCACTGATGCGGACTGGGGTTCTTGCCTCATGACCAGGCGTTCTCTCACTGGCTATTGCATCTTCTTGGGTCATGCTTTAGTTAGTTGGAAAACCAAAAAGTAGGCCACTATGTCTCATTCCTCTACTGAAGCAGAATACAGAAGTATGGCTGCTACTGCTTGTGAACTTTTGTGGCTTAGTTACCTTCTTACTAATTTGCATGTCAAAGTTCAAACCCCAATCACACTCTTCTGCGATAATAATTCTACCCAAATGCTAGCTGTTAATCCATGTTTTCATGATCGTTCTAAGCATTTGGAGATTGATTGTCATTTTATACGTGATAAAGTTCAAGATGGCTTCTTGCAAACTGCTCATATTCCATCACAGTTTCAATTAGCTGATTTTATGACAAAGGCTCTCAATCGTATTCAACACTCTACTCTTGCTTCCAAGTTGGGTGTCACTGACCCTCCACCTTGAGGGGGAATGAAGACTATATTGAAGATTACTCCATCCTCTCAATATTATTTGTCCATCCTCCCATTCTCAAGTAGAGGGACCACTTGTGTAAATAGTTAAAACTGCATCCTCCCATATATTTATGTCATCCTCCCATTTATACTAGTTTAGTATAGTTATGTAATTAGTGGTTAAGTGAAGGAGTAAAAGTGTAAATATCTAGTTAGAGGCAGTTAGTAGTTTTATTCATGTATATAACTCAATTGTATACGTACTTTGTAAGCTAATGCAATAATAATCAAATTTCCCAAATTCTCTTGCTGCGTTCATAATTGAGCTTATATTCTTGAAGATTTAGAGTAAATCACACATATTCGTGATCCTTGAGGTAAGTTTCATCCATATAAACCTTCAATTTGATTATTTGAGGAAGTTATGATGAACCCTATAATTTGGGTTTCTAAGAAATTGAGTGTTGATGAAAGAAAAAATGTTAGATGATGTATATTTAACTTAAATGAGTGATTTTCAAACGAAATGAGATAAGTTTGTTGTTGTTGATTGAGTATGATTGAATATATAAATTGAAGTTTTGATTTGAAAGAGTTGATGAGGATGAGTTGTTGTTATTGTGTTTAGGATGCTAAATTGTCATCTGATTAATCATGTACATATAAGTTTTATGATTTTTGAATCATGACTATTAGTGGTTATTTGAGAAACTAAAGAATTTAGATGATGAAGATGATGATGATAAGGTAGTTTTATCGTGTTGTAGTTGTTATATTGTAATTAAATTAACCATATACATGTGAAAATTTGTAAGAAAAGAGAGTTTTGCTAGTTGGCTTAATCTTGATGTTATGAGTTGAAATTCAGAGTTTTGATTGTGTGCTAGTGTCATTTTGTTGAAAACACGAGAGTTTAATATGAGAAATGAGTATAAGTGACTTATTAAGAAGACATTGTTTTGAGTCACTGCGTTTGGATTAGTTTTGAATATTTGTGTTATGTGATTTTATGTATCTCACACAATCAAATAAGGACATCAACTATTCTTTTCTTTGACCCTGTCATGTGCCATGTGCTGTAAATTTCCACTCACTATAAACAAAACAAAATTGACAAAACAATAATACCCATTTCATAATATTGGCTCATATTTGATAGTATGGGCTCTTATTGTAACGTGCTTTGACCATAATGTTGCAAGTAAAGAGAGGCATATTATAATAAGAATACAACTTAAGTTCAAATAACTAAAACACATTAAAGTTCACATTACAAGACACTTAAACATCCATGCGTAGTTTGTGGACAAACTTACAACCATACTAAATCATCCATACATAGTCCAGTGAATGAAAATCACAATTCCAATGTTTCTGGACAAACTTACAACCATAATTAGACTACCAAAATACGTTTCCAAATGTTAATTGTCTTACACAACCAGATATTAAAATCACCTTGCCCATCCAGTAGTAGCATGCTTCCTTTTTTTGCAGCTTGACCACCTTGACTGCTACCACCAGCTTGAGATGTTCCACCAACATGACTGTCACCTTGAGTACCCGCATCCACTTGACTGCTTCTATCATCAGTACCTCCATCCACTTGACCATCTTGAGCACCTCCATTCACTTGACCACATTGACTGCTACCACCTTGAGCACCTCCATCCACTTCACCACCTTGATTGCTACCACCTTCAGTACCTCCATCCACTTGACTGCTTCCACCTACATGACAGTTATCTTCACCACCTTGACCCTTGCATGTTTTAGAATTATGGCCCTTATTACCACACTTTTTGCAAGATATACTTTTCCCAGCTCTTGACAATTTTCCATCCTTCACAATTGGGTCCTTTTCAAAAGCACTTATGTTCCTCTTCTTTCTGGACCTACCAACCTGATTATGATGGGGTGGAGGTAAAAGTGTGGTTGGACAAGGACTCGTAGGCCACATAGTAGTTCCACAAGTTGGTTCAATTTTAAATGAATAAACCTCTTTCCAAGTTTTTAATTAGTATGTTGGATGAACCCAATCTTCTGGTAATTCAATATCAATACCATTCTCACACGTATTCCACATGCTAGCAACTGCATGTTTGCAAGGTATACCAGTCAACTCCCATCTTTTGCAGGCACATACTTTCAGCTTCATGTCTACAACACATTCATCATCCCAAGGATGATTACATTGGTATGAAGCCCTCCATTCCATATAACCTTATCAACCTCAACTTGAGAATTCCTACCTTTTTTCCCACCAGCTACAAATTTAAAGTTTCTCATATCCACCTCCACATCATGCAACTGATTAATTTCATCTTTCACAAAATCAGGTTCCACATTATTTGCATTTTCATTTGCAGGTATACTAATGTTTTTGGGCAATTCAGTTTCTTGTACTTCAACATCTTCACCTTCATCCACCAATTCGGGTTCCACATTCACATGATCAACTCCAATATCATCATTTTGATCAACTACAAAATCACCAGTAGCAGTCTCATTCTCCTCAATAAATGGATCATTAAAAGGGTTATCATCTACCCTTTTATCATTACAACCAACCTTAGCATTCTCCTTTTGCACATTCTCATCAACAGTTGTGCCCACTGGGGTATCATCATCCTCCAAAATCACTACATCAACATTGTCTACTTGTGTACTACACTACCCCTCATCCACATTATCCATCCATTCTAAAAGTAGCTTCTTTTTACATTTTTTCTTAATATCAACCTTATTTTCAACAGGCTCACCATCTAATTCCTCAGTTACAACTATATTCTGGTAAGGTAATCTCCAATAATTTGAGACTGTGGTGATTCCATGTTCAATGTACATTTATAATCCTAACCCTTCCAACATTACCTATCATGTTAAGTACATCTTGATCATTTTCAAGTGCCAACAATCCATAATCTAAATCAAATATGGGTTTTTGGAAATGATAGTACTTTTTGTACTTAACATCATACCCTAACTTTGTTACCATCCTATCAATCTCATAAACGGAAAAATAATCAGTGTTTACCGTATCAATGAAGTGTGATATTCCACCAACGTATTTTCTTCCTGGATATTTTGATAAAGCACCCCAACCCCATGATGCATCTTTATCGAGAAAAGAGTTTGCATTCTACCTGAAAATACAAAATACAAAGTATCATTTACCAAAATAAATAATATAAATTGATTTTTCAAATCTTTAAGTGAACATATATGAATGTTAATTCATAAAAAAATTGTCCGTACCATATATCTCCATATCATGCTCATCGAGTGCTTCATCTCGGATGCGCCAACGTGGTGCGACACTCATGGTCTTCAAACTCCGATGATCAAGATTTTGAAAAACTGTGTCCGATTGAGAGGGATTGTGAAGGTTTTTTCTAGGGTTTTGTTTGTGTTTGGTAACTATGTACTTGTAGGTTAAGTTAGAAGTTTAAAAGACGTCAAAAAAGTTCCTGGGTTTTGTGATAAGGCAAAATGGGAAGGAAAGTGAAAAATACCAAAATACCCTCACATGTATGTCACGTGATAACTGAGGAGATTAACCAAAAATTGACGGAGAGACAAAAAATGTGAAATGAAAAGTTGGAGTACAGGCGCTACAAAAAAAATGTATGAGGAAGAAGTCGGCGAATTGGAAAGACCATATGGACAAAAAATGCATTTAGCCCTTATAATGTAACACCCCCAAATTTACTCTTGAGCGGAAGCATACTTTGAGGTGCTACTAATCAATAAACAAAGCACAAAAGATATAATGAACGACTCTACATGCGTCATTTACAATACATTGATATTATAAAAGTCTTACACTGTTATAATAGTTTACAAAAGCTCGAGATTTAATGAAAGAGATTCTATGGCATAACTAATTATACAAAACATAGTAATGCATGTCAATCTCCTGATGTTTGCATGAGACTCGTGCTAATGGGCATCCTGAGTGAGCAGGCCTACCGCTGCTGCGAATCTGAGAATACATGCTAAAATGATCAGCTAAAGCGGGTGAGCTCACAGGTTTCTCATCTGATGATATATGATTTATGAACCGCAAGATTTAAGTATAATGATTTGCAATTAAGCAAATAAGTAAGTGATAAATGATGTATATAACTGCCATGAGCACATAGTCTGAGCTTAATTGAGGTGTCAGTGATAAGCATCAAATAGATAGTATATTTTATAGTAATTTATCCCTATATTTATATACATTTTAGTGCATTTATATGATTTTAGATACTTATTTTGTTAATATTTGCATAGATGTATTTTAAAGTGGAGATTGAAGAAAAGGAACAAAAACAAGGCAAAGATTGAAGAAAAAGAAGATTAAATGAAGCCTCGAAGAAAATGTAGCTTAAACCTTGAAGAAATGAAGAAGATGGCTCAAAAGTGGAGTGATAACATCAATTAAGTGTTTTAAATGAAGCTTGGATGAAAGAAGCGGAAATTCGATCAAAAGCTGAAGAAAAGTGTAAATGCTGAATTTTCTGCGCGCTGTTAGTATTTTGACCATAACTTCCTCATACGAAGTCCAAATGAGTTGATTCAACTTGGAGAATTTAGCTAACACATAGGGCTAAAATATATCAAAAATTCAGATTATTTGAAGAAAAACTAAACCGGAGGTTGAGCCTTTCAACCGGCGGTTGGAGCTGTAGATTCTAGAAAATGGTGGAAACGAAGAGTTTGACTTGGAGACAAAGTAACTAACCGCCGGTTGGACCTTCCAACCGCCGGTTGGGACCGACTTTCAGCTATTATAAATAGAAAACTCATTCCAGCTTCAAGGGATATACCATATACGATTCTAAGAATAAAAAGTCGAAAGTTAGGGTTTTAGGTCGACTATAGGTACGAATTTGGAGGCTAAGGAGCTAGGGTTTAAAGGTTTTTAACCCTAGGAAAAGCTAGTTCGTCAATTGGTTCGGTTTCTTTATCCTTATAACTTTATTATTCTTTTGGGTTATTTTGGATATTGTTTATTTGAATTAATTGCTTGTTAGATTTTCATTATGAATGTTTAAATGTATGTTTATTTAGTTTATTATATGAATTATATGTTTATATTGGAACTGTGACATCCGTCACAAAAAAAAAAAATGTAATTCGAAAATCTCAATTTAAAATCATTTCTTATTTGTATTCAAGTTCGTTAATGATAAATTATATATTCGCTTTGGGCATGAAAACATTTCCTCAATTATTTATGAAAGTTATACGATTAGATAAATATACGCGAATACGAAAACAACTAAATTGTGAGTATTAAAATCTTAGAATATCACGGGCCAACTTAGTTCATGATTTGTCAATTTTGGCCCAAAGAAAACGATCCAACTCCTAAAAGCCCAAACCCAACCCACACAACCCTAGATATATAAAAGGCATCCTTAAACACAACCCTAACATTTTTTTTCCCTCAAAAATCGTCCATGTTGCCGTCCCAAAATTTCAGTCACGAAGAGAGACCGATTTGACCCATTTTCGTTCGTTTTCAGGATTCGGTCAAAACTAGAAAGTTGTAGATCTCGATGTTTTAATTATAATCGCGTGGTTTCGGCCTCTGAAACACTCTACATTATTTTATATAAATTATTTCGTAAACTGCTGCTGTTGGTGATGAATTTTCAGAAACTTTGGTAAGTTTTCGATTCTATAACTCCTGTATACGTTTGATCAATCTACAAAAATGAATTATAAGAGTATATATCCTCATTATTCACAGATTATAAGGGATTCCAATCGTGCGGGTTCTCGTTGTCGGTATATATTCTTTCCGAATCATTCATTTAAGCGTATTCAACTATTTTGTATTGTCGGTTTACATTCGGTTCAATTTCATTGTGTTCCGGGTAAATGAAATGGTTAGGATATTAATAAAATCAGTTCATATGATGGTAGAATTAAGAGTTGTGATTGTGATTGCGGTTTGGATTGATTATATGAATGTTTAGGGTTGGTTTCTCATAAACCCTAATATGTCCAGATTTTGTTTAGGTTTAGGAAGCTTGTAACTTGGGCATATCACAATGATTTTTGATGAAAAAGGAGTCTAAACTTAAGTATTTTGAGTCTATTTTCAAATGGCGTTGGTTTCATGCTTAAATGTTAAGTATAAGTCAGTCAAAATGATTTTACAAGATTATGTGTCAGTTCTGAGTTCTTCGGTTCCAGATTTCGGTTAGATTGTCGATTTTTGAAACATACCTTAAACTAAGTATTAGGTATTGAAATTTTTACTGAAGTGTCTTTAAGGTGTAAAATATTTTCTTTAAAAATATTATAACCAATTGAGGTTTCTAAGTATTTTAAATAAATTATAACTTTTGAGAAGTCAGAAAGTGTCATCAGTTTAGAGCAGTTCACTTTGGTGAATTTTTAAAAATAGTAAATCAATGTAATTGAATTTGGAAAAATTACAGGATCTCTTAAACACATAGAAATGTCATTGGTTAAAATTGTAGAGTCAAATGATCTCATTAAGTAATATTTAAAAATACGTAAAGTGGTATGAAAATTTTGGACAGAATCTGATTTTTACTCGCTAGGTTGATTCAAGTTAATATACATGAGTTGAGTTGTGAGAGAACGTAGTGGAAGTGTTTAGATTTGGGATACAATGGAATGACCTAGTTATGTCTAGGTTGTAACCCATATGCATTACATGATTATTGTAGGTTGCAAGATTTGTTGGTGGTTATACTTAAGGGCAAAACTTACATCTTTAATTGAGGTGAGTTTTCGTGGCCCCGTTTTCATTACATGTTTTTAAATTGGGGGAAAAGTATGCTCATGTTTTATTAATGGTTTTTCATGCTGTGAAACTTGTTTATTTCTTCTTTTTGGACATATGCTTGAAATGTGTAACACTATGTGACTATGTGCTTTGGTTGTTGGATTTATTTTACAAGGCCTTTCTCCCTTAGGAGTGAGTACCTGATGTATACTTTATGTATGCATTAAAGCCACGTTTGTTTACAAGGCCTTGCTCCCTTAGGAGTGAGTACCTGATGTATACTTTATGTATGCATTAAAGCCACGTTTGTTTACAAGGCCTTGCTCCCTTAGGAGTGAGTACCTGATGTGTATATTATGTATGCATTAAAGCCACTGTTGGAGTAGCTACTGCCATTTGAGTTTGTGTGATGTTTGGTTATATTTTATCACTTGTGTACCTTTTCATATGCATTTTCCTAACAAATGATTATCACAGCAAAAAGGTTTATTTTATGGTGTTTGGTTTCAAACCTACGAAACTCACCAACATTATTGTTGACGTTTTTGAGCATAACTTTTCAGGTAATACTAGCGGTTTGAAGATAGAGGACAAGAAAGCTTAGTGGACCATTAGGTTGCATTTAAGCTAAAACTTTGAGATTGTTTGTCAAGATGGTGACTCCTTAATAATTTGGAAAATGCGTGTTTTGCCTTAACATATAAATTGTGGGTATTTGCTTATTGTCGGTTTCATTGTTGGTATGTACATGTGGCGTGGACTCCTATTCGTGTTACAAGTATCATAACACATTGGATTTTTATTTTCATATAGACATCTTTATAATAATGTGTTGTGATCCTATCGTGGTTGCATTCCGTTGTTTCCGCTTTAGACGGGGTGTGACAGATTGGTATCAGAGCCATTGGTTATAGAGAATTAGGTGGATCGACCTAGACTATAACCTAAGAACCTTCATATAGATGCTATGCTAGGAACTACGTGTGCATTAAACGACGTGTACTCATTCGCAATTTGGTTCTCGAGCAAGACATGCTCCGTTGGTGGTTCCGCACGTGCCGCGTACCCGAGAGGGTTATGTAGGCTAAACGGCGCATGATCATTAATGTCATCTATCGATACTATATTGATCATAGTATCACTTCCTTATAAATTCGTGCCACTTTTAGATATGAATATGTAGGAACAAGGTCGAATATTGTGATATAGGATCTGGTAATAAGTACATATATGAAAGGATACCCTAACAATTATGGCGGCCGACGTAATTGCGAAGGTATCACGACATATATGTGTTTATATGGCCATATTCGAGTGTCCAATGTGTCACCTTCAAAGTCGCGTGACGATGTCAAAATCTCAACTCTATTTGTTCCGAACTTATGATCTTTGGTCGTTTGTTTAGCGCATACATCTGACACTATCCAAACTGCTCATCTATTCTAAACTCGTATATACTCGAAATCGTAGTAAACATGCCGCCAAGACGTTCTACTCGAAATGCTAAATGTGATACGTGACGGGAGCGAGACGTGATAAAGATAAAAGTGTAAATCTTGTAGTAAGCAAACGTCATTCTAAGACATGGAATCCGTATCTTATAAAAGTGAATAATAACTCACTAATGAATATACACGTGAAACTTATTAAATCATAATTGACTCATTATCCCTCAAATTCTTGGGAAGAATTTACATCTTAACTTTCATGGAAACTGGTGGTCATCACCACCTACGGCTACACTTCCTATCATGCGATAATCTTTACATTTCTAGTTAGTGATTCATTCACTTACTTGATCACTTTTACCCCACGAAGCGAAATTTTCGAATCCCCTTCTTGCAATTAGTCCAAGATCTTATATCAGTTGGACATGCATTTAGGTATCCGTATTGGGTGACAATTTCACCCTTATATGACGAAGGCTCAAATGCCTCGTGCCACATTAGAATGGAATTAAATCAGGCCATTCTTAAACATGTAATCTAATATCGGTTTTTAAACTATTTGACTACAACTGTCGTAAGAATTTAAGTCAATATAAAACATATCTACACCATATTCTTTATCGGTATAACGATTGTAACTTGGGATGATCAAACCTTTTCTAAAGGGTCCCATTAAGAACACCACTCGTTGATGTATTGGTAATCCAAGACACAATAGTGATTCTTGGACCCAACCAATCCCTATTATCTATACTACTGGACGAAAGGGTTGAATGAATAAAAGAGATAAGTCTATTCATTAGACTGCCCTCTTAAACTGAAACATTTAGTCAATCATGACCAATTATATTATAAAAGGACCCCACGAAAGACTGTTACTAAAATCTCTAGTACCCAATAATAATTTACATTATTTTGAAAACTCTCTATGTTTTGGAACACGTAGTTTTGTAAAATAAACAGCAGTAATAAATAAATGAATACATATATTAATTTTATTACCATCCCAAAAAAATAAAATAAATAAATAAATAAATAAATAAATAAATAAATAAAACATCATAATATAATAACCTCCACTGTTTTTAACGTCTTACAACTACAAATTTAATGCTTCCAACTTTGATATATATATTGCACTTTTACATGACATACCACCGGATAAGCTCTTAAGGGAAGATTCACTCATAATGTTCGTATAAAAATCGAAGAAATTCCCGGTTGTAACTATTTTACGAGAGGCTCAAATAACAAGATAGACGTTGAATTCGCTGTTTACAAACACCCTGCTCCAGTTATGAAAACACTTTCTAGTGTCATGTAATAGTAAGAACTAAATCAAAGATAACATTTGATTACCACTTTGGTCAAGAGAAACACGAAACCAACGAGCTTTTATAATCACCGAAAACATAATGAATTCACCGACGAAATGAGATGGTGGATCTTAACTATTGTCTCAAAAAGGTGCAACCCAATGATCTAGGAACCCTAATTAGGCCCAATTAAAAAGTGAAGATCAAGATATACACGAGATGAATAGATCGATGGGAAATCAATAGAATAATTCACATAAGGCATTGACCTTAAATACAAATACGGAACAAATGATATCTCCGATTGACGTTCTTTCATTCGATTCACCGTTATACTGTATTGCGTGACCATACTATTAGCGTTATTAAATCGATACACAGAAGAAGACTACTTCAAACCAAAGAACTAATTATGCCTACAAACGGAACTAAATTCTAATTATATTTCGACATCAAAACATCACTAACGGTTGAGCTAAACAATACACTTCTTTCACCAATAGTTAGGACAAGTTCCGAAACACACCTTACGAGCCTAAACGGGGGGATAAACTTGGTTGAAATATTGCTAGAAATAATATAAAATGACATGGAGGAACTAGTAAACGCAACGAAAAACGAAATTTAGCACTAACCTGCCAACACCCATCTCTAAGATTCTTCTCCAATTATACTCCCTTATAATTGATTTACCCATTTTCTTTTCAGCCTCATACGCTTCAAGATGCGAAAAGACCCAACTACCTTCACTATATTAAACAACAGTTACTACATTACTCTTCTCACTAATAAACATTTTGAAAGCTTCGACCAATATAGGATGTAAATTGGGTAGTTATTCATTCAACATGTTTGAAAACCCTTGACTCTGAGATTTAAGCGGATGACCAAATAGTTACTTCACCTTACGTTGGTATATGGAGATTTCTCATAATTAATTTAAACAATTTTTGAACTCTAAGGCGTCACTTATTAAGATAATCTTTTTATATACGATTCCACACCGTAAACTTAACATCATTGATGATCACCAACAACAACTAATATCATTCATTTATTCACACTTTGGTCAAATATCAATATCGATCACTACTACATTCTTCTTATTTGTTTACCGCTGCATAGCGCGTATATTTTTATTAGTCCTTAAATAATGGGATTCCGATGCGAGAGAACATATACTATGAGACTAGCCCAAATCCAAGCCACTTAGATAAAATCAAGGTTCACACTTATTCACCCCCATTATATAAGTAAACTTTTATAAACTCACAAAGAAATACTCTTGTACGTATGAACTTTTCTTACTTAGTGATATTGTGGATTGATCTTCTTTGGCGACACGACCCTTGTGTATATATCGTTACTCTCACCGACGGAGGTAAATTAAAAAAAAAAAAAAAAACACAAGAGATTTAACAATCAACAAACTCCCTTAAATCCATAAAGAGATCAATATTTAATATACAATATACATAGGACACGTTGAGAACACTATAGAATTTTAAATGGTTGAGACTCATTTTCGTATAATCTAAATTTCAATACGTTAAGTTGAACCTAACTCTGAATGTTCCGCATTAAATGCAAATTTTTCAGTGTGGGAACTCATACAAACTCTGTAGAATCAACAAACAGTAAACTCGGAGATATTCGGGTTGTCAATAAATTTTCCTTGAGACTTTCCGAAAAATCTAGTTGATTTACCTACCCCTCGACATATAGGAAACCTATTTCGGTGAAAACCATTAGTTGTTAAAATAATGTGCGCGACGTAGAACTGATGTCCTATCTCTAGAAACGACGACTAGTTAATTCAACTTCAAGGTTCGCATAGGGGTACAAACAGATCGACCTTCAAACAGACTATCAATTTAGTTGAGGTATCACAAAGAAGCTAGACGACGTTTAGGACTCGATGTGGTTATGCCTGTCGGTCCAACAATTGCGCTGGTGGTATCCATGGGATTTGAATCGAGAAAGAGTTTTTTAGATGTTGATAACGAACCATTAATAACACCAATTTCTTTTACTTTCTTAACGGACCGAACAAATTCACACTATATGTTTACCAAGTAGGTTCGATAAGCTATCAATCGAATGAATGGATGGAGCAAACGGAGTTCGCAATACATCATCAAGTGACGAGTCTCTTATGGCGTCACACAAACGAATATATAGTAATGTGTAGTGGAATAAAATCAAGATGAAGCTTAAAACAACACTTTGTCATAAAACCGGTAAGAATACGATATAACGTTAGGCGAGAATTCAAAATCACTTAAGAACGAGAGGGACATACGAATCTCAAAACCCATGTCTTTTCAGTAATAATTCCGCTTGAATTTCGGGACGAAATTCCCTAAACGGGGGGATACTGTGACATCCGTCACAAAAAAAAAAATGTAATTCGAAAATCTCAATTTAAAATCATTTCTTATTTGTATTCAAGTTCGTTAATGATAAATTATATATTCGCTTTGGGCATGAAAACATTTCCTCAATTATTTATGAAAGTTATACGATTAGATAAATATACGCGAATACGAAAACAACTAAATTGTGAGTATTAAAATCTTAGAATATCACGGGCCAACTTAGTTCATGATTTGTCAATTTTGGCCCAAAGAAAATGATCCAACTCCTAAAAGCCCAAACCCAACCCACACAACCCTAGATATATAAAAGGCATCCTTAAACACAACCCTAACATTTTTTTTCCCTCAAAAATCGTCCATGTTGCCGTCCCAAAATTTCAGTCATGAAGAGAGACCGATTTGACCCATTTTCGTTCGTTTTCAGGATTCGGTCAAAACTAGAAAGTTGTAGATCTCGATGTTTTACTTATAATCGCGTGGTTTCGGCCTCTGAAACACTCTAAATTATTTTATATAAATTATTTCGTAAACTGCTGCTGTTGGTGACGAATTTTCAGAAACTTTGGTAAGTTTTCGATTCTATAACTCCTGTATACGTTTGATCAATCTACAAAAATGAATTATAAGAGTATATATCCTCATTATTCACAGATTATAAGGGATTCCAATCGTGCGGGTTCTCGTTGTCGGTATATATTCTTTCCGAATCATTCATTTAAGCGTATTCAACTATTTTGTATTGTCGGTTTACATTCGGTTCAATTTCATTGTGTTCCGGGTAAATGAAATGGTTAGGATATTAATAAAATCAGTTCATATGATGGTAGAATTAAGAGTTGTGATTGTGGTTGCGGTTTGGATTGATTATATGAATGTTTAGGGTTGGTTTCTCATAAACCCTAATATGTCCAGATTTTGTTTAGGTTTGGGAAGCTTGTAACTTGGGCATATCACAATGATTTTTGATGAAAAAGGAGTCTAAACTTAAGTATTTTGAGTCTATTTTCAAATGGCGTTGGTTTCATGCTTAAATGTTAAGTATAAGTCAGTCAAAATGATTTTACAAGATTATGTGTCAGTTCTGAGTTCTTCGGTTCCAGATTTCGGTTAGATTGTCGATTTTTGAAACATACCTTAAACTAAGTATTAGGTATTGAAATTTTTACTGAAGTGTCTTTAAGGTGTAAAATATTTTCTTTAAAAATATTATAACCAATTGAGGTCTCTAAGTATTTTAAATAAATTATAACTTTTGAGAAGTCAGAAAGTGTCATCAGTTTAGAGCAGTTCACTTTGGTGAATTTTTAAAAATAGTAAATCAATGTAATTGAATTTGGAAAAATTACAGGATCTCTTAAACACATAGAAATATCATTGGTTAAAATTGTAGAGTCAAATGATCTCATTAAGTAATATTTAAAAATACGTAAAGTGGTATGAAAATTTTGGACAGAATCTAATTTTTACTCGCTAGGTTGATTCAAGTTAATATACATGAGTTGAGTTGTGAGAGAACGTAGTGGAAGTGTTTAGATTTGGGATACAATGGAATGACCTAGTTATGTCTAGGTTGTAACCCATATGCATTACATGATTATTGTAGGTTGCAAGATTTGTTGGTGGTTATACTTAAGGGCAAAACTTACATCTTTAATTGAGGTGAGTTTTCGTGGCCCCGTTTTCATTACATGTTTTTAAATTGGGGGAAAAGTATGCTCATGTTTTATTAATGGTTTTTCATGCTGTGAAACTTGTTTATTTCTTCTTTTTGGACATATGCTTGAAATGTGTAACACTATGTGACTATGTGCTTTGGTTGTTGGATTTATTTTACAAGGCCTTTCTCCCTTAGGAGTGAGTACCTGATGTATACTTTATGTATGCATTAAAGCCACGTTTGTTTACAAGGCCTTGCTCCCTTAGGAGTGAGTACCTGATGTATACTTTATGTATGCATTAAAGCCACGTTTGTTTACAAGGCCTTGCTCCCTTAGGAGTGAGTACCTGATGTGTATATTATGTATGCATTAAAGCCACTGTTGGAGTAGCTACTGCCATTTGAGTTTGTGTGATGTTTGGTTATATTTTATCACTTGTGTACCTTTTCATATGCATTGTCCTAACAAATGATTATCACAGCAAAAAGGTTTATTTTATGGTGTTTGGTTTCAAACCTACGAAACTCACCAACATTATTGTTGACGTTTTTGAGCATAACTTTTCAGGTAATACTAGCGGTTTGAAGATAGAGGACAAGAAAGCTTAGTGGACCATTAGGTTGCATTTAAGCTAAAACTTTGAGATTGTTTGTCAAGATGGTGACTCCTTAATAATTTGGAAAATGCGTGTTTTGCCTTAACATATAAATTGTGGGTATTTGCTTATTGTAGGTTTCATTGTTGGTATGTACATGTGGCGTGGACTCCTATTCGTGTTACAAGTATCATAACACATTGGATTTTTATTTTCATATAGACATCTTTATAATAATGTGTTGTGATCCTATCGTGGTTGCATTCCGTTGTTTCCGCTTTAGACGGGGTGTGACAGGAACTATATTATTGAATATTATTATACAAGAATTGTTCGTATTATATTATATTAATGATGGTTCTTGATTTAGTTAACTGATTTATATAAACTAGAATGACCATAAAAGTTTCTATAGATTAGGTAATTATGTTCACATCTTGATATCATCTATTAATGTTAAGTAATCTTATAATTCAACCAATTCGGGAATTGTATTAATAATATGTTGATAGATCTTAATAAATAGTGATACTTTACATATCCTTTGACTGTATTGCTATATGAAAGTTATCTTATTCTTTGTGGTTTTCTACATTAGTAAATCACAATAATAATAGCCAACACGCAAATAGACATAATTTAATATAATAAGTTTAATAAATAATAGTTTAAATAGTCATAATCTTCTATTCAATTGAGTATTCTTAAGTTATTCCTTAAAACTTATCTATTAAGAATTGGTATCACTTATAAATATGTTCGATCGGAACTAAAACGTCCCCCTATCTTGTATATTATTGTTAAATTGTATATTGATTGTAATAATTGTAATTAGAATAAATAAATAGTTAGTTATAAATTAAATCACGTTTCCTGTGTTCGAATCTGGACTTACTTATAAAGCTATATTCTATGATCAGGATAACACTTGCCTGAATTGTGTGATAGTATTATTTAGTATTTCCTTATTTAAAACTTGTGATTATAATTGTCTATACTTAGCACACATCAAGTTTTTGGCGCCACTGTCGGGGAGCGGTGTATTTTAATTAAACTAATTATTTTCCCTGTATAATTTTTATATCTAATACTTTGCAAAATCAATAAAAAATAACGGCTCACCCATTGAGAATACTGAAAAAAACAAAGGTATAAGGAGAGTAAAGCCCTATCTCATTGATTTATCATATAAGAGGTAAGGTGCTTCTCGAAAATAAGCTTCGCGCTGACCTATTTCTCCGCTTTTGTGTACTATCTTTGGAGCTACCGAGATCTATTGACTAGCTTTGTAGAAGAAATTTAACAAACTAACTTTTTTAAAAAAAAAAATAAATCGTTTGTATAACAAATAACTTGCATACTAATTAAACCATTTCTAAGGTTGGGTATTCTTTTTCAATCATTTATTTTTGAATGTGTTTTATTATTAGATTATTGTGATTAGTCTACACCAACCTGATTCTAACATATCCAGATCTATCAATTTTTTATTTAGTTTTTATTATCTTTTCTTTTCTACTCTTTTTCTTTTTCTCTTAGTTTATCAGGTATGTACCAACCCATGAATAATATTCCATTAATTTCTCAAAACTCGAGAAACTATCATATGAATGAAGATATTGCCAACATGACGATTGAGGAGTATATGAAAAGAGTTCCTTATGATGTTTTCACAAGTTTATCCGAACCATCGATTGTGAGAGCTCCACAATTTATGGAAACTTCAAGTAAAAGAACGGAAGAGACCGAAGTTCTTGATCACAGTGGAGGAATCTCCATTCAGCAACTTGAAGGGATTAACAACCAAATCGATAAGTACCCTCAATTTTCTAAATCCTTATTTTCTAATGAAATTTTTAGTGAATTTAAACAGGAAGAAGATATGGAGATGGATTGGTCAATTTTGCCAAAATTTGATCACTATGATTCTGATGAGGAAATACTCTCGTTACTTGATTGTAATGAAGAGAAAATCGTTGAATTGAGAAACCAAGATGGGGTTATGACAGAAGAAGAATTAATAGCCACTATGGAGCCAGTTATTAATGAAACTTCATCATTACATCTGGAGGTTGAACAATTAGAGGAAAATGATCAAGCAATGGTAAGGATTGGAAACGAAACAGAAAACAGAATTTGCGGTAATCAGATATCAAGCAACATATGGATTAATACACAGTCAACAGTTGAAATCCAAACGGTGGTTGAGTTTACGCAACCAACGATTGAAGTATCTATAAGCACAAGTTCATTGTTTTACCAATATGAAGATCCTTTTTGGCACTTTGAATGAAAAGAAAGTTTTTCGCAATTTTTGGAATATCATGGAGCATCTCAGAATGGACATTTACCTGCAATAAACGATAAGTATCTTCGAACTTTACTTTTAATAAATTTACATTTAAATGATATTTATCGATATTACCATCCATGCTTTACACTAAGTGTGGGGAAAGTCACTAGATTTTTAGGTAAGTAAGGATGGAGTCAAGCTAGTGACTCGAACAAAAACAAGCGCTTATCGGGAGGCAACCCGTGCTTGTATATTTATGTATACTTATTAGGTAGATTTAGTTTAATTTTTAGTGTGGTTTAATTTAGATTAGTTTTTATTTTTAGTTTGTTCTTGAGAATAGGAATAAGAAACCATAATTATTAGAAAACACTATTGGAATTAGATAAGGCTAAGTAAACAAAATATGATATAAAGGTCATTATTTTGGAAAACTGTTGCAAGAAACCAACCGACGGTTGGGCTGGTTTATCAAGGTTTCGGCTAAATTGCTTTTAAATTGGGCTAATTCACATGGGCTTTTAAATTGAAAATTTTTTAGGTACAATTACTTAGGCCTATTTTATGGAATAATGGATGAACTTTTATAATAAATTGGGATTTAAAAGATGAAGATTTGGACCAATTAAGTTTTTGGACTACATTGATTAATTACAATTGGGCCAAAAGATTAAATTTTTAAATTTATCATTTAAAAGAATTTGCCAACTACTATTTTAATCAAACAATGTGCTAATAGACACAAGTTTATCATATGAATTCAAATAAACAATATCCAAAAGTATATTCAGAAGACCTAATCATATGAATGACACATAATAAGGTTTAAAAGATTTTATGATTTTTAAATGTTGAGATAGATTTTTAAATAAGCTTACTAATTTGGGTTTTGATTTTTAAATTGAGCTTGTCACAAGTTTGATTCTTAACAGATTAGGAGCTTCATTATAATCATGAGATGTAGACTTTAAGATTGTTGGATTAACATGAAATATATCTTTGGATCTTTAAACACACAAAGAGGTAAAACTATATTTTTATTTGGGGATCCAGATAATGATTAGATTTTATTAGGTTATTTGATTTTAAGCACTAGATGATTAAATTGAAATACATAGCTTCAAGGATATTAGGCTATAAAATAGAGGTGCTAATAAACTAGTAGTTACTACAGGCCATTAAGATTAAAATATATAAGATGTTTATAGGTTATTGCTTTGGGATGTAGATGGAATTATTTAATCGACGGTTGATAATGTCAACCGGCGGTTGACTTTATTTGAGGTTAACCTACAAACAACAATGGTTTAAACTTTTGCTACATAATTAGCTTAAGCGGAATGACAATAGTGACAGTATTTAATAGTATATGGTTATGTGTTTCTTTCTTATTTTTAATATTTTATTTTTATATTATCTGGTATGTTTAATTTGTTTGTTTGTTTTGCTAGAATTCATAAGTACTTATGAGGCTGGAGTATAGTACAACTGAACAATGCATTGAAATTTTTGGAAATTTAATAAGTTTATCTTATTAATTATGAACTTTGTGGGTGTGTTCCCTGGAAACCCTCACGAGACTATAACTCGTCCACTTGGGATACCGAGGGATTTAAAGGCTTTTTGCATACGCTAAATGCAATCGTGATTAACTACGAAAGTGTGGATGTTGTATATTATTTTCAAAGATCAAGGAGACAACCAATTTATTCTAGCCGATGATGAATTCAACAACAGTATTGCCCTAGCCGACGACGATTGCTTCTATAGTCAGGGGAGTTTTTCTGTTCTACTTTTTCTTTCCCTTACTCACTTTTGTTTATCAATTTTTATACAATGAGGGCATTGTATAATTTAAGTGTGGGGATAGGGTTCGTAAGAAAAAGATTTTCTTTAATTAATTATTTAAGTTTCTATTGTTTTTAAATTTTATTAAAATTTAAAATTTTTAAGTGTATAACTAAGTATTTATTAGTTAGAATACTTTTGTTAAAAGTTTTGTTTTGTATTTAGAAGTTTAGACTTTAATGTGGATTAACTGTTTTGTATATATAACGTAAGCAACTTAATAAGGAATGATATATAGTTACATGATATGATGTACTAATAAGCAATCTATATGAGGATTTCTGAATTTTAAGAAATTAATAAAATAACTTGTATATTATTTTATGATAAATAATATGATGTATGACATAAAAGTCTTAATTCTTAGATTTATCATGCGATATTTTTATATATCTTTATACTTATGTGAAGACATTTGGGAGTTTACTAATTGTTTCCTCTGTTGTACGTAAGTACAGACCTGGTCTCTAATTAGTATTCTTAAAATAAAGCAAAAGAAAGAACAAATTCTTTCAAAATATAAATAAATAAAAAATCAAACTAAGTCGCTTTGTTGTACGGCTGTACAGACCTGTCACCGCTGGTTTGATTAAAGAAAAAAATTGCTTTACCTGAATCAAGTTATGTCGCTCTGTTGCATGAAAATGCAGACCTGTCACCAATGTCTTGATTCTTAAAAATGGATTTCATATATTTATTTGAAATATAAAAGTAAATTGCATCATTAAAGTTTAAGAGTGTATCATATATGAAAATCATAAGTAATATACATACTAACAATAAAAAAAAAGTATATTCAAAAGTATGAATATAGATTGTTTAAAGTGGACAAATATATTAGTAATCATTCATGAGCTATATGTTACACAAATAATAATAATTTTTATTTATACATTATAGTTATCCATGTAAATTAAATTGTTTAAAATTTTAATTTATGAAACAGGTTTTTAGTATTGGTATTCTGAATTTTAAATATTAGTTTGATGCTTATTTTAAATTTTATTCAGTATTCTACTTGAGGATAAGCAGAACTTAAGTGTGAGGATATTTGATAAGCATCAAATAGATAGTATATTTTATAGTAATTTATCCCTATATTTATATACATTTTAGTGCATTTATATGATTTTAGATACTTATTTTGTTAATATTTGCATAGATGTATTTTAAAGTGGAGATTGAAGAAAAGGAACGAAAACAAGGCAAAGATTGAAGAAAAAGAAGATTAAATGAAGACTCGAAGAAAATGTAGCTTAAACCATGAAGAAATGAAGAAGATGGCTTAAAAGTGGAGTGATAACATCAATTAAGTGTTTTAAATGAAGCTTGGATGAAAGAAGCGGAAATTCGATCAAAAGCTGAAGAAAAGTGTAAATGCTGAATTTTCTGCGCGCTGTTAGTATTTTGACCATAACTTCCTCATACGAAGTCCAAATGAGTTGATTCAACTTGCAGAATTTAGCAAACACATAGGGCTACAACATATCAAAAATTCAGATTATTTTAAGAAAAATTCAACCGGCGGTTGAGCCTTTCAACCGGCGGTTGGAACCGCAGATTCTAGAAAATGGTGGAAACGAAGAGTTTGACTTGGAGACAAAGTAACCAACCACCGGTTGGACCTTCCAACCGCCGATTGGGACCGACTTTTAGCTATTATAAATAGAAAACTCATTCCAGCTTCAAGGGATATACCATATACGATTCTAAGAATAAAAAGTCGAAAGTTAGGGTTTTAGGTCGACTACAGGTACGAATTTGGAGGCTAAGGAGCTAGGGTTTAAAGGTTTTTAACCCTAGGAAAAGCTAGTTCGTCAATTGATTCGGTTTCTTTATCCTTATAACTTTATTATTCTTTTGGGTTATTTTGGATATTGTTTATTTGAATTAATTGTTTGTTAGATTTTCATTATGAATGTTTAAATGTATGTTTATTTAGTTTATTATATGAATTATATGTTTATGTTGGAACTATATTATTGAATATTATTATTGTGACACCCATAAAATTAGGACTAGTAATTAGTGCCTAATCAATTATTAATACATGTAATTAGTTCTGTGTTAGGCTAATTAATGTACCGATATATATATTATTGAATATATATATAATTATGCGATTTGATTAAATCGTACAAGTTTCAAATCGAATGTATTTCGGTTCAATTAAATACGGACGTTGGTGAACAATTTTATTAAATAATATAACATTATTTAATAACACTATCATTCCCAAAATGTTATTTTGATAACAATAGTTTGTAATTAATTCGTATCGTACAAACTACAGTTACGCGATTTAGAATCCGTACAACGAACGCGCAAATCGAGATCACTAAATTAATGAATCATCTTTATAAATGTTTTTCCAAGTATTTAGAAAGAACACTTCAAGTGAAAGTATTGAAATTTAAATCGTTACTTAAAAACGCGTAATAAACGTTTAAACACCAAACCGAACGAGAAAACGAACACCGTATGAAGCACAAATCGAGTAAATGAGAAAATGACCAAAATACCCTTGTGTGGGCCCCCTAGGCCGGCCCCCCTTCCCCATGTGACCCCATGTGGTCACCACCCACAAGAACCACTAAAACTACATGCAAGGATGACTTAGTGGAATACTTGCATCATTTTCCACTCATCTCATTTCCATTCAACACTCCAATCTCTTTTCTCTCAAAATACACTCCATTCTCTCTCAAAATCCAGAGAAAACTCAGCCACTTCACCACCACCACAACCACCATAATCCACCATAGCTCCACCACTTTAAAAGTTAACATTTAGCAAGGATTTTTGGCTCAAGAACACAAGCATTATAACCTCATCTCATCTTCACCAAAAATCTTTGTAAGGAAACTATTTCTTACTTCCGTATTGTTTAATTATATGTTATAAAGCTCATCTAACAAGATTATGTCCAAATATAAACTTAAAATACGTTTTTATGAATTTTTCACAAAGAATACACAATCTGTCCAGAAAAACACAGATTACTAAAAATGTCATAACTTGAGTTCTAGGAAGAGTTAGAAGATGCATTCTTTTTTAAAATTTGCGTATTGAAAAGATCTACAACTTTTATGTTTTACGTTTTTACCAGATCCGAACGTATTTTTCTCTATTTATCAATTTGTGGGACTGACCTGGTCAAAATCAGAAACTGGACTATGCATGACTAATTAAATTGTTTCTCTATGATTATGGCTTTAAAACTCTTAAAAAACATAAGTTAGACACTACACACATAGAATATCAGTTGATAAAAATTGTGAGACTTGACTTGGACCAGAAATTGGTAACATCACTTGGTGAATAAACCGACAAAAAGTCGAAAATGTGAAATCTTAAATATTTGGAACTTTTATAAGAATCGACACTCTTGGTGAACTTGGACACAAACTGACAATTTATTTAGACTCTATAAACTGATATTTGGGTTGGGTGAGAGTTTCGGGTCAAACCGAGTAAGTTTGACCAAGTCAACAAAAGTGGCTAGTTTTCGAAAAACTTACTATATTTGGAAAGTGGTAACAAAAATGGGTTTAGTTGACCTAGTTAGTAACTTGGACCAAAAACTAAATTTAGAAAGTTACCCGAATGAAAAACCGACACTTAGAACACTTGGATTAAAATTAGAAATCTGGTCAGGCGTAAGTGTCGCCTTACCAGCGACACTTACCCAAGTGACGCCAATAGCGTCACTTACCTTTAGTGACGCCTAAACCAAGTGCCGCATATAGCGTCGCTACCTCAAGTGACGCTGCCCATTTAAAAATCACATTTAAACGTCACTTGACCTAGTGCCATTAACCAACTGAGTGCCGCCTATAGCGACACTTACCTAAGTGACGCCCCTAAGTGACGCCCCTAAGTGACGCCCTAAGTGATGCTTAAATCAGAAACTTCAAAACTAGTTTCACATTAAGCGTTGAACTTCATGAAACATCTAAACTTATACTTTTATAACTCAGTACCACATAAAACATGCTTTGTAAGCACACGATACAACATCATAATGATAATGTCTTAAAGAATTATTATTACAAACTTTCACCAACGGGTCGTACACGTTTTTGATAAACAAAGTTGAACAATCAAACATTTGGACATAACTAACTGTTGGAGAACAAACATAGATGGTCTGTTGAGACATCTACTCACTCATATAATATTGCGCGTTTTAAACGCCCGACAGGTTACAAGTCTTCGGACATCAATCCACAGCTAATCAATTCAAGTTTATTTTAATAAACACTCAAGGCTCAGGTGAGTCTCATGGCCCCTATTTTACTGTTTTCATTAAGGGGTGTGATATTATTGCTCGTTTTGTTTTACAAGTAGAACGCAAGTACAATTCAATCAAATACTACATGAGTTGTTTTCAACTAATCAATAAAGCCCTCCATAGCATAGTCTGGTAATACATCTGTAGCGTGAATGTTAGTATATGATATCATATAGGATTGACAATCCTCGTCCGGGTTAGCACGCACTAACTGGTCAAACGGACGTATTAGCATTTGGGAAGACGAGTGTAGATTAGGCACTCGTAGGAGGCAACTCAGTTGGGTTTCCTTAATTGGACTTGACACTCAAGTTAAGCTCATACTATGTGCTCATGGCTGTATAACTTTTATTTTGCTTAATTGCATTTTAAATTCAATTATAAAATCTTGCGGTTCATACAAATATGTGTTGATATACAAACCTGTGAGCTCACCAGCATTTCGCTGACCCATTTTAGCATGTATCACAGGTGACCAACAGTAGGTTGGACTGCTCAATCAAGATCTATTAGCTCGAGTCAGCATGCAAACAATCAGAGATTTTAGCTGCATTATTATATTTTGTATAGATTAATTATGTACTTAAATCTCTCAATTTTAAACTGAGCTAATGTGAACAATATTTTGATGTAAACTTTTATTTTATCAATATCAATGTAAAACGACGCATGTAGTGGTCGTTCATTATATCCTTTGTGCTATGTATATTGATTAGTCGCGCCCCGACCCGATTCGCTTCCGCAACCCGAATTTGGGGGTGCGACAATTATACAAGAATTGTTCGTATTATATTATATTAATGATGGTTCTTGATTTAGTTAACTGATTTATATAAACTAGAATGACCATAAAAGTTTCTATAGATTAGGTAATTATGTTCACATCTTGATATCATCTATTAATGTTAAGTAATCTTATAATTCAACCGATTCGGGAATTGTATTAATAATATGTTGATAGATCTTAATAAATAGTGATACTTTACATATCCTTTGACTATATTGCTATATGAAAGTTATCTTATTCTTTGTGGTTTTCTACATTAGTAAATCACAATAATAATAGCCAACACACAAATAGACATAAGTTAATATAATAAGTTTAATAAATAATAGTTTAAATAGTCATAATCTTCTATTCAATTGAGTATTCTTAAGTTGTTCCTTTAAACTTGTCTATTAAGAATTGGTATCAATTATAAATATGTTCGATCGGAACTAAAACGTCCCCCTATCTTGTATATTATTGTTAAATTGTATATTGATTGTAATAATTGTAATTAGAATAAATAAATAGTTAGTTATAAATTAAATCACGTTCCTGTGTTCGAATCTGGACTTACTTATAAAGCTATATTCTATGATCAGGATAACACTTGCCTGAATTGTGTGATAGTATTATTTAGTATTTCCTTAATTAAAACTTGTGATTATAATTGCCTATACTTAGCACACATCAGTACGCTTGGAGAAACTCTTATTAATTCAAGCCTATTCCTTCACGCATATTAATCTCGGTTATTTCTATCCTTATCTATCTTGATTAAATATGTATACTTTAATTATGCTAGAGATAGTTTGTGCCATGATTAGCGAGTAGATTACTATTGTATTTTTTGTAATGTAGTTAACATATATAATTGTGGGATGACTTTAAATATGTCGTGAAATAATATGATGGCCCCTATTCGACTGTTTACTCGGTATAGTGCTGGAAATGCTTTTAAGCAAAGTACATACGTATGGAATCCGGTAACGACCGAAGGTAGTTGTATTATAGATCGACATTATAAAACGGAAACTTTATGAATGGACTTATCTTATGATTTTAAACCTAAAACTTACATTCGCCTTTCGATTAACAAACGTGATTGTAACCTTGTAAAGAGGAGTCGCGAACCTTACTACTTGGTCAATAGTTATCTGTGTAAAACTATGGTTTCAATTGTAACGTCATGCGAGCATCATAAAATGCAATGTGATTACGTGGAATTGACATGAGTATTGTACACTTGAAATCACAATGTACTTATCATGTAAACATCGCGAAGCAATTAAATTCACAATGGAAACATCGGTAAACGATTAAATAGATTGTGGACTACCATAGCATTTTCCGACATGGTCTGGGTTTAACTTTATGCAAAAAGCCGTCAGCATTTTAATTAACGTTTTAATTAGATTAGTTAGTTTAGATTATATTAGGTAGGCTATAGGCTAAATAACCATTTACGAAAACCTAGAGATTTGTTAATTGTATTGAGAAAGGCAAGTTTAAAATCCAATTTAAATCGATACTTTTCCTTAACCTATGAAATTTAAAGTAAGGTACGCAAGAAACCTCAACACTTTCCTTCGCTTACCATGCTTAAACTTTATTAAAGGGAATTGATCAACTAAGTCCGAACATATTTTCTAAGTTAGTTGTTTGCTAAATTTATAGTCTTTATGGTATTAAGAACGGTTAGACTTGTTGTAGACTTGCTACTCTATTCCTTCGCCCACGAGCAAATGTGTTCAATAACAAGGGCCACTGACTCCCTCACAGGAGAGTGTGGAGAGTTGAGCATTGTCTGTCTGATCAGAATCATGACACCGTGGTTCCTCGTGACATATTAGTTGATAACCAGCTAATAGGGAACCTATCGGTTATACCATAAACTACCAAGTCTAGTGAACAATCCAAATTTAGTAAACATTTTCCCTACAAGTCATTGTCCCACATTATAAGCTAATGAACTCACAACAAATACACCTTATATTATCTGATTTACCACTATCTTTTATTTGCTTTATTTAGTTTTCTTAATTAACTGAACCAAAAACCCCCAACGCACTCTTTTAAAACATTTACTAGAAAAGAAAGGTTGATTGGATCACCTCCGTTTCAATTCAGTTTCTCTTTAAGAACGACTATAGGTCATACTTACCATCTACTAGCCTTTGGTTCAGTATTAGTAAGTCACACTTAGACCCCAGCAATTATAAATTTAAAACAAACCGATTGCGGTCCGAGCACCGTCTTCATACGACGTTTCGGGCATCACATCAGGGTCCACTATCATCATCATCATCGGCATCAACATGCTCAACCTGATCAATGTCATCTAAATCCTGAGCCACCTATGTATCGACCAAATCATCCTCATTCACTTGAGGAATCTCGACATCCTCAAACCCATCATTTGGTGGCGCAACATAGTTTTCATTTACTATGTGCCCAAATAGCTCCCGATCGGCCAAAACTTGTTCACCTTTTGGCGCTAACTTACAGTCATTGAAGAGCATTGGTGTCGGAACCAATAGCGAGCGCTGATCTGGAGCAATATCCAGATTCAAATCATTTAACAGTAGCTGCACAAACCTCGGATACTGCAGCCACTTATCTTTCCCAGCTCGGATGTTCTCAACCATATTACCGAAGATATATCCACTGAAATTGTAGGGCTTGTTGTAGACCAGTGCAAACATCAAAGATAAAGTCAAATGACTTGCAGCATCATATCCACCTTTCCTCGGAGATAAGCAGACAATAACAATATGGCATAGATATCTCCAAACCCTGCACATATATTGTTTGCGAAAGTCGGAGAGCTGATTTGCAGGATAACCCATCCGCTGAAGGCCACCATAAATAAAGGTTGTCTTAAACATAGTTGGCATTGCATGTGTATCGTTGAATTGGAGAACTCGGCGAAAAATTCTCAGTGATCTCAATCTCCTCGCCAAAGATAGTGGAAACAATTCTTGGCACATCACCATGTGTTCTAATAAAGGCGTGATCATAGAATTCCTCGATCTGATTCATGTACACTGGAGTGGATGCGGTGATAGCGTAGTGAATCCTCGATCGGCGTAAAAACTCAATCATCGGTCTGAAAGGGATTGAGTTCGCATGCGTGGACTCCAGGAACGCAACGATGTTGTGGTGTGTGTTGGTGCGGCGATAATAGTTTTGCAGAGCTGCCATCTGTAAGCTAAAAACCAAAAAATAACCAGAAACAGCGTTATATAATTAGCACAAAAATTCACACATATTAAACTAAATTCTGATTCATGCGTCACTTAGGAAGTGACGCATAAACACTACCGACACTTAGGAAGTGTCGCATGAAACAGTGTTTAAAAATCAGAAATCAAGTATAGCGTCACCTAGGGTAAGTGACGCTATCAGGCATCACTGGAGTAAGTGACGTGGCCAAATTATGCGTCATTAAATACGACACTTAGGAAGTGTCAGTACAAAAGTATGTGTCATTTAGCATAGTGACAGTAGCCTAGGTGAGTCACTAAGGAAGTGACGGTATACGTGTCGGTATAGACAAGGGCGTCACTAAGGGAGTCACTTAAGTAAGTGACGTATAAAAGGGCGTCACTCAGAAGAGTGACGGTTTAACTGACGGTACAGGCATATGCGTCACTAAGGGAGTCACTTAAATAAGTGACGCATACAAAGGCGTCACTTAGATGAGTGACAGTATAAGTGACGGTGATTCAATCAAATTATGAACTAGCGTCACTTACTGGAAGTGACGCATGAAGTGACGCAACGATGAAGATCTTGCAATCACTGTTCATACCCAGAAATCAAGACGAACAATTTTGGGGTTTTTGAAAAATGAGTTAACCAAAGTTTGCGTGTGTTTAAAACGATCAAAACACACCAGATTGTAACATCAAACATAACGTATTAACCCCCAATTCATGTGATTTTGATTAACCCCTAAACCCGTAACCCTAATATACGAGTAAAGCATGTATACTTAATAAAAAGGGTTAAAGTTTATACC
The DNA here is from genome assembly GCA_963422505.1 of Pseudognaphalium luteoalbum. Classification (NCBI taxonomy): domain Eukaryota; kingdom Viridiplantae; phylum Streptophyta; class Magnoliopsida; order Asterales; family Asteraceae; genus Pseudognaphalium; species Pseudognaphalium luteoalbum. The sequence goes on from OY730193.1 coordinate 120,870,818, forward strand.
TAATGAAGCGTACGAGTGTGGGGAACGAGAATATAACGTCCGATTGCACAAACAAAGCTTGAAAATCCACAGATAAATCGAAAAACTCGCACAGTCGAAGTGACGCATGCACGAACAGAAGTGACGCTATGTCAGAGTAAGTGACGCTAATTGAATGGTGAAAGTGATGGAGTTGAGTGTCGTTTGGAAGGGTATTTATATCGAAACCCTACTATGCATCACTCAACCCGACACTAGTAGCGTCACTAGGGGCGTCACTTCTGAAGTGACGCATAAGGTCACTTTAGTGAAAATTGTTTTAACTTTTGAGATTTTTCGATTATTTGCGTTTTGATTTTGGTACCTAAATTTGAAGGTAACTGTAACTTGGTTATAATTAAAAAATAAAACTAAATAAGATAAAACATATTAACACAAAATTAATGCAAATTTACAAATACAAAATTAACACATTATTTTTGGTGACGGAGTTGATTAAGTCTGGTTAGGGATCATATCGGAATAATATGCAATAATTAGGAATAGTAAGTGTTATTTCGATCATCAGTATATTTGTCCACTTTAAATTTACTTGGCATGCTAAAAACACTTTTTATAAAAATTATTTCAAAACGATTATCAGTATATTCGTCCTCTTAAACATGTTACACTTACATCTAGGAACTAATTTTATTATTATTCGTATGTATATTTCAATGTGGTCCCCACCTTAGATATACATCTTAACTTAAGACATAGACCATGCTTCCATTTACAGAAAGAATATGAGAAAATCAATTTTAAGAATCAAGTCAGCGGTGACAGGTCTGTACTTACGTACAACAGAGCGACATAGATTGATTCAGGTTTTAAGCAAAACCAGACTTGGTTAAACCATTTTGGCGATCTCGTTAGGTATCTTAATTTTTAAAGACTTTGCAAGTACTTTGACTTGTATTTGCTTAATTTTGAAGTATATATTAACAGAAACCAGGTCTATACTTATGTATAACAAAGGAAACTGTCAATATATACCCCCAAATGATATCAAATAAGCTTCTTCCACGAAAAGATGTCTAGCATAAGTAAGATATTAAGACTTTTGTCATACATCTAACGATGTTATACCACTTAAAATAAACAATTGTATATTAGGTTTCTTAAGAGGCCTCAAAGAGTTTTGTGTAACATGCCTACTAATATATCGTATGATAAAGACAATGTTTATAAAAACTGTTTGCAACATGTCAGATAAATCTACTGACACATCCAAGATAAACCTTAAAATTCCATTTTGTGCATGTCACCCGATGTACTATCATATCCCAAGTTGTTTACAGACACAACTCAACATCTTTTTCAAAATGTAGCAACTGTGCATTTCTCTGATACTAAAGAGTATAAAAAGTGGCTGTTTACTTTTTTTTTTTTTTTAACACACATAAAAGCAAGTAAATTTACGTTCCAAGTTACAAATTACTTTTTGGTCACAAAGAACCTTAAACCAATCATATTGATTAGTTCATCAAATCGAGTACGCGAAAAAGCTTTGGTGAAAAGGTCGGCATTCTGCTTTAGGGTGTCTATGTGGACAAGGTCTATCAGGTGTTTTTCATAGCAATCCCGTATAAAGTGGAACCTAAGTTCTATGTGTTTAGTCTTAGAGTGCTGTATTGGATTGCATGTGATAGATATGGCAGCAATGTTATCTATGTGAATAGGAGTCATAGAAAGAAGTAACCCGTAATCACGCAGTTGATGCTGAATCCATAGAACCTGAGAAGCAGCAACGTACTCAGCTTCTGCGGTTGAAAAAGAAACTGTAGTCTGTTTCTTGCACTGCCACGAAACCAAGCGAGATCCGAGAAATTGGCATCCACCAGTGGTGGACTTCTTGTCTATGCTGCAGCCGCCATGATCAGAATCCGAATAGGCATTAAGAGCGAATGATTTCTCATTTGAATACCATAGACCAAGATTGGGTCTATGTTTGAGATAACAAAAGATTCGCTTTACCGCCTTCATGTGAGACACCTTGGGTTTGGCTTGAAAGTGTGAACAAACAGATACCACGAACACAATATCTGGTTGAGAGGCAGTCAAATACATGAGAGAACCTATCATTAAATGATAGTCCTTTTCATTGCAATCTTCTTCATCCTCAGCAAGTCTAAGGTTGTGATTAAGTTCGATAGGAGTCCCATAGGTTTTACAATTGAGCAGGTCATATCTAGTCAACATGTCATTGACATATTTTGACTGATGAATATAAATACCTTTTGCAGACTGCTCAACTTGTACACCTAAAAAGAATTTGAGCTCCCCCATCGCACTCATCTCAAACTCGGACTTCATGATTTCCTCAAAGTTATTGCACATTGCCTCATTTGTAGAGCCAAAGATAATATCGTCCACGTAAACCTGCACAAGAAACATATCTTCTCGATCCTCAGTCTGTTCTTTACAGATGAACAGAGAACTGTCAATGTTTCCTCGAACAAAACCATGCTTGATTAGATGAGTAGTGAGCCTCTCGTACCAAAGCCGCGGAGCTTGATGAAGACCATATAACGCTTTGTTCAATTTGCAAACATATTCTGGATGCTCAGGGTCTTCAAAACCTGGAGGCTGTTTAACGTACACATCTGTATCCACTTTTCCATACAGGAAGGCGCTTTTAACATCGAGTTGGTTAACACGAAACTCCTTGAAAGAAGCGTATGTTAGGAAGATACGAATTGACTCCAATCTTGCCACAGGAGCAAATACTTCATCATAGTCCAAACCCTCGATTTGACTAAAACCTTGAACAACCAACCGTGCTTTGTTACGAATCACTATGCCCCGATCGTCCATCTTATTTCGAAATACTCATCGAGTGCCAGTTAAGTGAGCACCTTTGGGTAACGGAACTACATCCCAAACGTGTAGCTTGTTGAACTGCTGTAATTCTTCTTGCATGGCCTCAATCCAGGGTAGATCTTTTAAGGCCTCATCAACCTTCTTGGGTTCAATTTGAGATAAATGGCATGAATTTATCTGAGCAACCAGAGTCCACATTTGCTGATTTGGATTTTGTTTCACTTGTTGTCTTGTTTGAACCGCAATATTAGGATCACCAATAATATTATCGATAGGGTGATTCTTGTGTACACATGTCACTGGGATTACTTCCGGCGCAAGTACTAACTCCAAATTGTTAATATCCCCTTCAGTGGCAGGAACAATTGTAGACTCAGGAGCAGTAGAACCTTCAGGTTACGCGGGTTGTTGTGGTTCCTCATCTTCTTCATCATGAGCGTTAAAATGGTTGAAGAACATTTCTTCTTCTTCGGCTTCCTCTAAAGGAGGCATATTAGGATCATCAGGAAGATCTTTTGCATTAATCGTTCCTGAAGTCAAAGGAGCATTCGATGATGGGGTAATAGGAGATGGTTCGGTTGTAGTAGGTGATGGTGTAGGTGTGGGAGTGGGTGTTGCATCAGATGTGTCTTGACATAGACTTATGCCATGAAGTAGGGTGACCAACTCTTCCTCTTCATCTTCTTCGGGCATGTTGAAAGAGTTAAAAACATACTTATAGTTGAACAGCCATTTCGGACCCGTTCCTTGAGGAGGATCCGTGTAACGCAAGCATTTTACCTCAAAATGCTCCTCCACATGGTGTATTGATTTGATGTAAACTCTTTTGTTTGGAGAATTAACTGAATAACCAAGAAAAATCCCTTCAACAGCTTTATCTCCAAACTTTGAGACTTTTTCTTTTGGGATCATAATCAGACATGGACACCCAAACGGCTCTAGAAACTGCAGATTTGGCTTACGGTTATTGAAAAGTTCATAACAGGTCTTGTTCTTTTTCTTAACCGTGAGCACTCGATTTAGAACGTAATAGCACTGCCTCAGCCAGAATATGATAGGTAGCTTAGAATCAGCTAGCATAGTCTGAGCTGTCTCGATAATGGTCCTATTCTTACATTCTGCAACTCCATTCTGTTGAGGAGCTCGTGGGGCACTGAACTGATTTTCAATGCCTTTCGAAGCACAATATAACTCGAGAGTTGAGTTCTTGAATTCAGTTCCATTGTCATTGCGCAGTCTCTTCACCTTTAAGTTGCACAGATTTGCCAACTTATCCAACAGGTATACCAAAATATTTGTTTTTTCACTCTTTGCAACAAGAAAGTATACCCACGAGTATCTGGAGTAGTCATCGGTGACTACTAAGCAGTAGGATCGGCCACCAATGCTCTTAGTAGAAATAGGACCAAACAAATCCATATGTAAGAGCTCCAGTGGTGCAGAAATAGAATTCACTACCTTGGACTTATGGGACTTTTTGTGGAGTTTGCCCTTGTGGCATGAAATACAGCCATCTTTTAGAGCAAAGGACTGTTTTGGAACCCCGTTTACCAAATCATTCTTTATAAGAAAATTCATTTTGCGAAAATGAATATGTCCCATCCGTCGATGCCAAAGTAGTGATTCCTTTTCTGAAGCCTTTGAAAGGAGACAAGTGTACTCATTTGTATTCTCCACAATTCGCATGTTCATCACATAGGTATCATTTCTCCGTGGCGCCCGCATAAGCACCCATTCTTCAAGATCACACATTCTGTTTTTGTGAAAGATTTGGTATAATCCTTATCACAACGCTCAGCAAGTTGTGAGTGAGTTGAGCCACATAATTCACATTCTCAAAGCTAACTCTCCCATTTGTTAGCGTTCCCTTTCCAGTAATCATTCCTCCAGTATCTCCAGCAAAGGCAACATGTCCTCCGGTGTGTGGTTTAACATCCGTCAGAAGAGACACATCGCCAGTCATGTGTCACGAGCAGCCACTGTCCATATACCACTCACTATCTTTAACATGTTCTGACTACTGCAACACATAACAGTAAGGAGATTAGTGAGAAACGGTGACCCAAGCCTTTACAGACTTAGGTCTACCAAGGTCATCAACAATAATCACATCAGATAGAACCTTATTTTTTAATAAATCAGAATTTTCATCTAATGTGTTATTGTTGATGACGGAAGAGTCACTAGAAAACTCCTTTCTCTTCCAAACTTTAGATTGTTCGGAAGTTGGTTTGGGAGCAATGTCGAGCTTTTGTTTTGGCAAAGGTTTTTGCCCAACATTACTTTGCTTTTCAACAGGCTTGGGAGAGTTGGAATAACGCCTAAGTGGTGAAAATGAATTTCTATAAAAAGAAGTTCTTGGCATATCTCTCCCATAGCGTTGATGAGAAAGCCTGGGACAATCACAAATTAAATGTCCCTGTTTCTTGCAGTGAAACAGGAATGATTCTCAACAATCGGTTGAGGCTGAGGATTTACTGTAGTAGATGGTGAGGCATGTTTAGAACAAGCACATTGTGTGCAAATTCGAGAAAATGTTTGCCTCTGTTGATTGGTTGAGGGTGAAGCTTTTTTACATGAAATTCTTGCATTGTTCACATTTAAGTTATCTTTCAAAATCTTTACAGGTGTCTGTAAAGTTTGAGTTTTCTCATTTAAATCCTTTTTCTTGCCCTTATCATTTTGTACTTTAAGGACAGGTTCATTCGTCAAAATCACCTTTTCTGATTTGACCTCAACCTTCTCAACCTTAGGATACTCCTGATTGGTAATATCCTCAATCTCAACTATCTCCTCAACACTAACTGGAGATACAACTTCAGACTTAACAAACTTAAGCGAAGGATACTCTGGCCGCTTGGTTTTCTCCTTTGCCTGTTTGTATTCCTTGGTTGCCTTTGTCTTGATACCATATAACAATGCATAGTCAACGGGAATCTCTTCAGTGCCTTCCTTAACAGGCATAGGATAATATTCAGTGGGAGGCGGGACTTCAGCATAGCCTAGTCCTGCCTTAGTTTTGTTATCTGTCCTCTGCTTATTAAGGATTTCATTGAAGGCAACTGTAGAGGAAGAGGAACCTAGAATCTTGTTCTTATAATGTTCATACTCAATTTTTAAATCAGAGAGTTCCTTATTCAACAATTCAATTTCAGCAAGATAGTTGTTAATAGCATATTGTTGACTAAAAACCTTTGATTTGTACTTTTGAATGTCTTGCTTATAAGCCTCAATCTTCTTATCGTAAAGTTGTTCATTAGCTTTTAGGTATTTATTGGACTCATTAAGTTTTGCAACCTTTTCTCTTAATTCTACATTTTCTTCTTGAAAGCACTTTAAAGATTCAGTTAACTTAATGCATGAAATACAGTTCAAAGGCTCATCAGGTTCATTGCGTACTTCATTAGTAACGTGAGCCATAAGACACTGTTGGTACTTTTCAGCGAACATACTCTAGTCTGTATTTGTAGGCTCGAAGACAACTAAAGCATCAGCTGTTGCTTGTTTCACTTCATCCTTCTCTTGAGCTATAGGAGCAACATGCTTCGTAAAACCCGATGGAGGAACTTTGGGTTTCTCGCATTCCCTTGCGAAATGTCCCAAATTTTAACAGTTATATCAGCGGACCTTGCTCTTTTCAAAACCAAAGCTGGTTTTGCCGTTTCCTTCCAAACTCTTGCGTCCAGTCCTTTGCAAGAATTTTTGAACTCTTTTTGAGATCATGGCAATATTCCAGTTTAAATCCATTTGCCCAAGATCATCATCATCCGGTTGAGCATAGTCTTCTTTAGTAAGTTCTAGCGTAGTCTTTGGTTGCGAAACCAAATCCTTGTAAGAGCTCTAGAAAGCTGTATAGATGGCAGCTTGTTCTTCAATAGCTGGAGAAACCGTAAGTTGCTGTTGTGAACCTAGTGAAGGTCCAGAAGCATAGACTGGATGATGAGCACCAGTAGACTGCAATGGTGAACTAGTATCAGAAATGAAGGCCATTCCACCATATGTCTTCCCGGTGTTTATCTTTCCTCCATATAATGTCAGGTCTTGAACAAACCCACCCAACTTACACTCCTTTTTCTTCAACTCCATTGCGTGATCTTGAAGAACACATATCAACTCATCCAAGTTCATTCTTGCTAACTCTTGATACTCCTTTAGAAATTGCACTTTTACATCCCAAGTACTAGGCAGAACATCTAACAGCTTCTTATTCATCTTAATCCGAGGGAAATTGTAACCTCCCTCGGTTAACTCACTAACCAACTGTGAGTACCTTGTGAATAATCCTGATGCAGTTTCATTAGGAAGAATATCAAACAGATCATATTGTTTCTTGATTAGTTCTAGTTTAGCCTCCTTATACTTTTCGTTTCCTCCACATCGTGTTTCAATGGCCTTCCACAGATCGTAGGTGATGTCATGAGTTTTGAAAAGACGTAGAACATCCTTAGTTAGGCACATAGAGATAGTAGAATGAGCCTTTCTCTCGATGTCATACTCCTTTTTCTCTTCAGGAGTCATAGCTTTATACGTCTTGGGCGGAGGGATACCATGATAATTTCCTTCAGCTACTGGAGCTTCATATCTTTCTCTAAGTGGACCCCAAAGCTCTGGACAATGGAAATCTACATATTGTTCAAATCGGTCACGCCAATAAGCATAATCCATAACCGCAGTAAACAAAGGAGGTTTACCGTTATAACCAACATCATGATTTTGTTTGATCATTTCTCTAATTCCCCTAATATCTTCCTTATCAGCAGCAGCCATTAAAGAAAATCCTGAAAAATAGCTCAAAAACAAAAACTAGAAAACTGATTAGTAACAAATGCGTCACTTGGAAAGTGACGCACTGAAGTGTCGCAACGACTAGCGACACTTAATAAGTGTCGCTATCGAGTAACGTATAAAGTGACTGATGACACTAGAAGCAAGTGTCACTCAATCAAGCAAGTGACGCACCCAACTGTTGTACTTGAGTGACGCAGTAAATCAAACAAGCGTCACTAGTGGAAGTGCGCGTGACAAATAAGTGACGTGCTGAAGTGACGCACATGAGTGTCCTAGATTAAAGCAGACGACACTAGAGGCAAGTGTCGTATTACTCACAAATGACGCTCTTAGTGACGCATAAAGTGACGCACCAGAGTGTCGGAAAAACCCTAATTGGAACTTACAGAGTGTCGCACGAACTGTCGCTATCTAGTGACGCAGCGAGTGACGCAAAAACGGTTGTGATGTCCTAAAAACCCTAAAATTTGAATTTTCGTAGACGTAACGAAAATTCTTCAATCCCAATCGAACGAAACCTGTAAATGTTGATTCAAGTCGTCTGAGTAGCACCCAATTGATCCAAATAACTCGATTGTTCTTGATTCTCTTCACAAAGCAAACCGGAAAACAAGCGATTACGTGATCAATACGTCAATCAAACCACTTTGAGGCTCTGATACTAGTTGTGAGTGTCCTCTTCTGTGGATCTAAGTGATTGATGACAGTGATTGAATGGCGAAAACAAACAATCACAATAAATAAATATAATCGCAAACCGAAATCGAATAAACTAATCAAGATCAACTTTGTATTGATAATTGTAACCTATTAGCTTGTTTACAAACTTGCAATTTCGACAAATGGTGCTAGGGTTTTGTCAACCCTAGCCTGAAACCCGTAGGTTTATATTTATACTAATCGGAAGACATGCGACACTCCCTAAGTGACGCATGTGGCCGCCTTCATGCGACACTACCTAAGTGTCGCTATGCGACACTAAGGCAAGTGTCGCCTAGACCAAACTAAGTGTCGCTAACACAAAAATGACTTTTCTATTACAATTAATCAACGACACTTACAACTCAGTAGACCAACTGACTGACACACTAAATGTACCAACAGTCTCTATCAGAGATAATTGAGATTGGAACGCTGTGTCGGGATACGATCTCCTTCAAATAGATTCGTGTGAGACGTTCCATTTTATCGGTTTCTCTGATAGTGAGGAAATGTGTAGATTTGGTGAGATGATCCACGATCACCCAGATGGTATCGCAAGAGTTAAGTGATGAAATCCATAGCAATTTGCTCCTATTTCCACTGAGGGATGTCCGGTTGTTGGAGTAGACTGGATGGTGTCTGATATTCGGCTTTGACTTTAGAACATATGAGGCACTTGCTGACGTATGTCGCAATCTCAGCTTTCATGTTTGGCCACCAGTATAACTCCCTGATGCCATGATACATCTTATCGGATCCTGGATGTATAAAATATTTGGACTTGTGAGCTTCATCCATCACCAAGTATCGAAGGTTTCCAAAATAAGGCAACCAGATTCGGTTTGCGAAGTACTTGACTCTGTTGGGTTTGGTTTCGAACTATTTCTCCATGTTGCGCAAGGCCTCATTTTTCAGGATTCAATGCTTCAAGTTGAGCGGCGAGGATTTGAACGATAAAATCATTATGAATGGTAATACTGAGTGCTCAGACTCGAAGTGGTTTGGTACGATCTTTTTGACTTAAGGCATCGGCAACAACGTTTGCCTTGCCAGGATGATATCGGATCTCACTATCGTAATCGGTGAGCAACTCGACCCAACGATGTTACCTCATGTTGAGATCCTTCTAATCGAATATATGCTGGAGGCTTTTAGGATCGGGGAAGATGATACATTTTGTGCCATACAGATAGTGTCTCCAGATTTTGAGTGTAAACACTACGGCTCCTAGTGCGAGATCATGAGTGGTGTAGTTCTTCTCGTGAACTTTGAGTTGTCAGGAGGCGTAGGCAATAACCTTGTCCTGTTGCATCAACACGCAACCAAGACATTGGTGTGAGGCATCGCAGTATACCACAAAGTCTTTGTTGCATTCGGGTAATGATAGAATGGGTGCACTGAAAAGCTTTTGTTTCAATAGCTGAAATGCTGACTCTTGCTTATCAGTCCAATCGAACTTCTTCTCTTTCTGAGTCAGTGTCGTGAGAGGTTGAGCTATTTTTGAGAAATTCTAAATGAAGCGTCGATAGTAACCAGCAAGTCCTTAGAATTGGCGTCGGTTGGCGTTGCCGGTGCTTGTCAGCACTTGATAACCTCAATCTTTGATGGATCAACGAGAATTCCCTGTCTGTCAATCACATGACCAATGAATTGAACGGTTTGCATCCAGAACTCGCACTTAGAGAATTTGGCGTATAACTCTTCGTGTCTCAAGAGTTCCAAAATGGTTTTGAGATGTTACGCGTGTTCCTGTTCATTGCGCGAGTAAATGAGGATGTCATCTATGAGGACAATGACGAACTTTTCGAGATATGGTTTGCACACTCGGTTCTTAAGATCCACGAATACACCCGGTGCATTTGTTAATCCGAATGGCATCACTTGGAACTCGTAATGCCCATAGCGAGTTTGGAAGGCAGTCTTCGGAATATCAATGTCGCAAACTCGTAACTGATGATAACCTGATCATAGATCTATCTTCGAATAGAAACTTGACCCCTGAAGTTGGTCTAATAGGTCATCAATTCGAGGAAGTTGGTAACGGTTCTTGACGGTTAATTTGTTCAACTCTCTGTAGTCGATACACATCCTGAATGAACCGTCCTTCTTTTTCACAATTAGGACCGGAGCTCCCCAAGGTGAAGAACTCGGTCTAATGAAACCCTTATCCAGGATTTCCTGTAACTTAGTAGATAACTCTTGAAGTTCGGATGAGGTTAAGCGATAAGGTGCTCGTGCAACGGGTGCTACCCCGGGCACGAGGTCGATTGAGATCTCAACTTGTCTCGGTGGTGGAAGGCCATACAAATCTTCAGGAAAGACTTCTGGGAAGTCTCGAACAATGGGCACATCCTCAAGTTGCTTCTCTTCTGATTTTTTCTCCATAATGTGTGCGAGGATTGCCTGATAACCCTTTCTCAGATATTTACCAGCTTTCATGCATGATATGATATTCAATTTTGTTCCACCGGTCTCCCCTTGTATGATCTGAGTACCACCGGTGACGAGAGGAATACAGACGATTTTATCGTGACAGACGATTTCAGCACGATGCTTGGACAGCCAGTCCATGCCAACAATGACGTCAAAACGTCCGATCCCGACTGGTATAAGGTCGATAGAAAAGAGCTCATCGGATAGATTTAAAGTGCAATTATGTATTACACTGTCGGTCTCTATGAGTTTACCATTAGCTAACTCTACCATGTACTTATCATCTAAAGCAATAGGAGTGATGTCAAGCAATGGACTAAACTCATCAGATATAAAGCTCCTATCAGCACCAATATCAAATAGAACAGAGGCAGTAAGATTGTTGAGAAGGAATGTACCCGAGACCACATTCGGGTCCTGATGGGCTTCCTTAGAGTTTAGCATGAAAGCTCTTCCTTTAGCAGTGTTGTTGCCCTTATTCTTCAGCTTTGGGCACTCATTCCTAAAGTGTCATGTGTCTCCACACTCATAGCAGGACTTATGTCTGTCAGTGGCGGTGTTGACATTGGTAGATCTGCAGTCTTTGGCCAGATGCTCATACCTTTAACATTTTCCACAAGGAGTACCGCAAGGACCTTCATGATGTCGGCGATACTTTGAACAGAAGGGTTTATTCCCAGTGTAACCCTTGTTGGACTCATAACCAGTGTTGGAGACTTTATCAAAATCAGCCCTCTTGAATGATGTTTGTTATCCCCAGAGTTGTTTCCAGCCAGCGTAATAAACCAATAACACCTTCAGTGTCTTTGAAGTTTAGAGGCTTGCAGTTAAGGAAGTCCTTGTATGTGCAAGATTTTGCTTCGATTACTGCGTACTTGATCATGAACGATCTCCATGGTTGCGGCGGTTTCCTCCGTTTGATCGTGAGTATGATGGATAGTTTCAGAGATGTCTTCCTGATCCAAGTACATCTGAGCGATGCGGCCTTGAGCTAGTTCCATCCAATTTGAACGAGTTTCGTGTTGTTCGATTTCCAAGTAGTGTAACCTGCGTTCGTGACGATGCAAGTGGGCAGTTAACACAGGCACGGTGAGATGTGTTGGTTTTTTAGTATAAGGGGAAAGATCCATGGCTGAGTATTTTCCAACATCGGCAGGGATTTCAGTTTCTTTCTCGATTCTCCATGTAGCAACAGCCGTTGGTAACCAGCTCCACTGATGTGCAAGAGCTCGATGGAGATCTATCGCAGACACGTTTTCTGTGACGGCTGGGTTGTGATATGGTCTGGCTCGATATGAGCTAACACTGCGTTTAGCCACGAGTGGTTCTGAGTGGCTGCGATGTGAGTGAGAGATAGACGATGAAGTACGTGTAGTTTGTCTAGATGATGAGTCTGCCATCTTCTATGGCAAGAGCGTTTAACAAGTGAGGCCTATATTCATATCATATCACATCATATAACATGCCTAAAGTGTAGCAATTTTTCTAGTAGTATGTTTCAATCGTGATCCCGAAGGATAATATGGTGGGAAGAATGAGAAGCGATATCTTCCAAGTGTGTACGTGACGGTACGGCGAGACGGGTTGTTATTCATTACGCATATATAAATAGATAGATGGTAGTAGATGAGAAGAAGTCTCATTCTTTATATCTAATGATACGATGGTAGTAAGACGTGTCAGCTTTCGTGACGTGAGCGTTAACGAGTGATTATCATGTGAGGCCTATATATATTCGATATATATAATAACGTAGAGAGTCATACGCGGGCAAGGCCTATTCATATATACCTACAATACATATAATAGCCTAGAGGGTAGTGTAGGGGCGAGGCCTATTCATATATACCTACAATATATATAATAGCCTATTAATCCAGCCCAAGAGTGAGCCTATGTATGTATACACACGTATATCACACAATAGCCTAATGTGTGTCTAGCACAAAACAAGTAGGAGTCCCGATTTCTCTTATGGTCAGAGTCAACTAATGCATTCCGGTTCAATATAACCCCTTTCAGATCTCACATCATCTTTATTTAATCGTACATAGTTAGCTACGCTATGTTAAATTAAACTCGTATGATGTAATTCCTGAACCAGATATACCTAATGAGGAATACTGCCTAACGATCATAGTCTAGGCCCACTAAATGCAACCTAGTTCACTATAACCTTAGGCTCTAATACCAATTTGTAACACCCCCAAATTTACTGTTAGCGGAAGCATACTTTGGGGTGCTACTAATCAATAAACAAAGCACAAAAGATATAACGAACGACTCTACATGCGTCGTTTACAATACATTGATATTATAAAAGTCTTACACTGTTATAATAGTTTACAAAAGCTCAAGATTTAATGAAAGAGATTCTATGGCATAACTAATTATACAAAACATAGTAATGCATGTCAATCTTCTGATGTTTGCATGAGACTCGAGCTAATGGGCATCCTGAGTGAGCAGGCCTACCACTGCTGCGAACCTGAGAATACATGCTAAAATGATCAGCTAAAGCTGGTGAGATCACAGGTTTGTAATATGATGATATATGATTTATGAACCGCAAGATTTAAGTATAATGATTTGCAACTAAGCAAATAAGTAAATGATAAATGATGTATATAACTGCCATGAGCACATAGTCTGAGCTTAACTGAGGTGTCAGGATCACAATCAAGTGCCTGAGCTAGGGTGCCTCTCTGCGAGTGCCTAATTTACACTCGTATGAACAAATGATAATGCGTCCGTTTGACCAGTCAGTGCTTGCTGACCCGGACGGGGAGTGTCAATCCCATATGGTACCATACACTAACATTCACGCTACAAAGTATTACCAAACTATGCTTGGAGGACTTAAATGATTAGAAGAATAAACTCATGCATATTATAACGATATTTAATACTTGCTTTCACATGTAAAACAAAACAAACATGTATTCCCACCCCTGGGTTAAAAACAGTAAAATGAGGGGCTATGAGACTCACCTGAGTCTCATGAGATGCTAGCAAGCAACAATGATGGTATACAAGGAATGATGTCGTCTCCAATGACTGAAACCTGTTGGGCATCTTAGACGCGCAAGGTTATAATAATGATTAGACGTCTCAACAGATCATCTATGCTAGTTGTTCACCCAACTAGTAATGTCCAATGATTTGATTTTGATTAGGTATGATTGGAAAAATATGTATGGCCCGTTGGTGATTAATTGTAATAATAATCTCAAAACATTATTGTTTAAATATTGAAATGATATACTTATAAAGTATATTTGAAGTGTTTAATATTCGTATATGTTATAACATCATTTTAGTTCAAGTACCATAGTGTAATGCTTAAAGCCTTTGTTTCGTGTCAAAATTCTAACATTTCTCAAATAAGTTTACGTTTATCGTCTTGGGGCTCGTTTTCGTTGACTTGGTCAAACGTGTTCGGTTTGACCCGAGACTTTTAGGAAAGTATTAAATATGTTTCTAAAACTTGTAAAAATTATCGGTTCGTGTCGGGGTTAGCCCAAAATGTCGGCTTTTGAAATTATACTAAAACAGTCCATTTTTATATGTATTTCTGTTTTTTGACTTGATAATCCTACTGTTTTCACTACTTCTTATACCGAGTTTGGTCTCAAAAAAAATCCAGCATGTCCTCATATGTATCTAGTTCATTTATGCGATTTATCATGATTTTAGGAGTTCATTTACTATTTTAAACAAAAATGAATATGGAAGGTGGTCAGATTCAGTCCGAACACGAGTAACACTAAAAGATCCACTTCTAGACTTTGATCCGTGAGGATCTGGTACGAGAGTTCAACATGAAAGTCGGAGCTAACATCTTAAGGATCATTTTTTGTTTAGATTTCGTGAGTCGATTCCTCCTAGAACTCGAGTTATAGTCTCGAGAAGGAGACGGATGTTTCTGTCCGCCGGAACAGTAATACGCTCTTTAACGGAATAATTATTTTAAAATAGTAAACGAAGTCAAAACATTACAAAATCAGTGTTGTTGGAAAGATAACATTCCGAACTTGATTTTAGGCTTAAGAAACGTTAATTTCATGTTGTTATGATTTTTATAAAAATCGTTCAAGTGAGTGCATTTTCTGGACAGTAAGTTTTAAGTGAAGATTTTGAGTTTTAAAACGCGTTTCGGTTTATATTTTGGACATTATAACGTTGAGTGAGAACTATAACATGATTATAAACATATTACAAGTAATATGAAAAGGTTTTAAAGTTCTTATAATGTTCTAGATGAAGAGGAGGAAGAATGGAAGTAGTGTGCTCGTTTTCACGTGTTTTCTTGAATTCCGGCTTGGCTGCTCGTGGTGGCTCTATGGTGGTGATGTGGTGGACTTGTGGTGGTGTTAGGAGGTTGTGGTGGTGGCTGGTGACATCCCCAATTATTTTGGGGGAGAGAGAGTAGAGAGAGAGAGCTAGATGGAAAGTGGTGTACATGTATGTATATGTATGTAATATATATTCAATAATTGAGAAACAAGATCCACAATTTGTGGATCTTGTTTTTGGGCTGGAGAAAATCAGCTCTAGTGGGCCCCACAAAGGTGTGGTTTGTCTCAAATTTGTTCCTCGAGTTTGCACTCCGTGCGGTGTTCGTTTTCCCCGGTCGTTTAAACATTCGTTTCCATTTTATACGTTATACGTAAGTGTTTGAAATAACAATTGGTTTTCGATATTTTAAGATGAAGTACTACTCCATATTACTTGATAACATTTATGAAAAAAAAATGTTTGATTAATGTGTCGATTTCCGTTTATGGGATCGCGTTACGATTATTTAATCGTGGCGGTTTTAATTAGACGTTTTTGTGATCGGTTTGATATACGATATTTCAAATGAATATTTTCCATCAAAATAATATATTTTGTATTTATAAAATATATTTTGGTTTTCGTTCGATTGTTGGGCGCGTTTCGCTCGTTTTTGGGTCACGTATGAGCACTTTATGTGATACGGAATACTTATAAAATATTATTGAAATACTATTTAGAAACTATTATGTTTATCAAATAATCTCATATTATTTAATAACTTGGGTTCACCAACGTCCATATTAATGGATTGGAATTTGGTAGATGTAAAATGACACGATTTCATTAATCATGTAAATGCGTATATATAATAATACACGTAATGATACACACAATTAACCTAACACAGAACTAATTACATGTATTAACAAAATGATTAGGACCTAATAACTAATCCTAATTTGACGGGTGTCACATATAACTTTATATTATTATTATTATCATGATTTATTATAGGGTTAAATTAAGAATTCAAAAGTTGGTGTATTGTTTGCATCATAATTATATTGTTAGGGTAATCATTATTATTAAATACGGGTTAAAATCATTATAAGTTTAACTTTTAACCATGATTTATTATACGGGTTAGATTATCATTAAGGAATAAGAACTCAAAATTTAGTTTATTGTAGATGTAGATTGTAAATGACTTCCACTATAACTTTAGTTATGTTGAGAATTATACCTTCATAGTGTATATATGTTATTAAAATCACGTAACTATATAAATCTAACAATATATATCAAATCATATTTTTATTTGTATATAGTATCTTATTAATTAATAATGGGTCTTCACAAAATAATAAGCCATTGAAAAAAAAAATCTCTCTCATATGCAATTATATCAAACAATATGTGGAGAAAAACAAAATCATGCTCAATTGTAAACCCTATTTACTAAAGCTAACTAATTGATAACCAAAACAATAGTTATAATCTTACTAAGTGATAACCAAAACAATACAATTTACACATCACATGCATTTGATTATCTTTTGTAGTTAGAATAACATTAAATACACTTCATTGATTAAAACATGGGAATGTGAAAAAAAGATATTGTAATTTCAAAGTTTCAAATTAGATAGTAAGTGAAAATGAGCATGTAGAATATTGGAATCGTGAAAGAAAAAATATATGAAAAATGGTTGATGTTCATCATCATATATACTTCCTTAAAACTATGTTCAACTTTTCGTTTTCTAGAACGATCATCATGCGTCAATAAATAATATAATATATACATGTAAGTTATGTATAGTTATTGTATTCCATGGTGAGATGGTAATACATAAAACATTATAATTACATTGATATGATAATAATTGATGTAATAATTATTGTATGATGATGACCTGACATGTTGATAGATGAGAAGTATTTATAATTGCTGACATCTTGGATTAGATATAATCTAGCTTGATAATCTAAGAGAATGACAAATAAGCTAGAGAGAAGGCTATTAGTATATAGGGTGTAATCCTAGAGAATGGGTTCAACTGTTCAAGTTCCTTTTCTAAGCTCGATAAACTTGTTGACTTCATGAAAATTGACTTAGACAATGTATTAGTCAACTTTAGACTACTCACAATTGTTGTTTCGTCATTTCTTTTATCAGTTGAGTCACATTAGCAGATAAAAAATCGACGAACAACAGACACGAGTGTCAATAGTTGTTTCATTACTTCAATTTTTGAGTTCCACATTTACCAAAATATCTACATTTACATACACTAAACAAAATATTTACAATACATTAAATATAAGCTGAGTCTCACGAAAAAACCCTTTCCTTTCTTCGGTTTACCGAAGAAGCATCAAGTGATGAAATAAAAGAAAAAGCCATGCCAGTGGGTGACTAAAGCCATGGCTTAGTCAGTTGAAACTGACGAATGCCATTGACATTGGTCATATATCATTTTCCGGTTCCTTTTATATTCGGTTTCATGATTGATTTATGGAAAGCGAAAAACATTTAGCTAACTCTTTAGGGTTTTTTGCCGAAAAATGAACAACTTATTCTCGTTTTTGTGTTTGGGGGTATCAAATATTCTTGACTTTTTAAAATGAACAACTTATTTTAAAATTAGGATTAAATGGTATATGGCTAAAAAGTTCAGAATATTTGATACGCGAAAACATGCTAATGTCAGTGATTTGGTAAATATGACATAGATCGGAGAATGGTTAAATGCTTCTTTGGGAAAAACGAGAATTATTGACTCATTAATCTTCCACAAATGGTTAAAAATTCTGAACTTTTTGGCCATGTACCATTTAATCCTAATTTTAAAATAAGTTATTCATTTTAAAAAGTTAAGAATATTTGATACCCCAAAACACAAAAACGAGAATAAGTTGTTCATTTTTTGGCAAAAAACCCAACTCTTTATTATAACGGCTAATGTTAAGACAAATTTAAAGACTATCAATGATGGTTGTTACGCTCATTACAAGATAGATCTTATTATTATTATTATTATTATTATTATTATTATTATTATTATTATTATTGCGAAAAGAAAAAAAAAATATTGATTTGGAATTATGTATTACATGTGAGGTAGGAAAGACACCTTTCCGATCTATGAATACAACCACAACATTCGAATCTTGACCATCTATGACACACGTTGACCATATATAGATCTTGTTATTAATTGTTTTTGTTGATCTCTAATAAATAAATGAGAAAGAGTAAGAGAAAATAATACAATTTCTTTAATTATTAGACATCTCTCAATGGTGAACATCAACTCACGTATTAGTTGGTGCCACTTAAACGCCACATCAGCTTTTTCTAAAATTGACATAAAGTGACACTACCCTGTCAATAGTTAACATCAGTTAACATCACTTCTCTTTTTTGGGACCCACACATTAATTTCTTTATTTATTTAAAACACAAACTTAAATAAACCATTTTCATTGAAATTTATAACAGTACATTAAATAAAAATAAAACATTTAATTTATGGGTTAATTACATATTTCCCCACCTTAAACCTACCAAATATCATATATACCCACTTTACTTTCAAAATAACAAATATACCCAATTCTCTAATTTAATTATATTTAAATCAAAAGAATGTCTAATAATTATTCATTTACTCACCTAATGACGATAATACCCTCACTCCTTTCCTAAAAGGAGGCAAAACCCTCCGGCTAAGTTTTTTTACGCCGATCAATTCAACCATCGAAAATACTTTTTTGTTTGTTTTATCAAATGCTATAAAAGTTAACGTGCCTTTATTTGTTTCCGTAAATTCTTCTTTTAATATTGTTTAGTGGCTCATTTAATGGTTGAATTACCTACGGTTAACAAAAAGTTGGTACATACAGAAAGAACTTTCTTCACTTTTCTAGTATCGTAAATTAGGTTAAGGGACTATAACACTATAAACAATAAAATATTTCTTGCTCGTTTTCCTTTTGTTTATTTTAGTTTTGTCTATTTGCAGGTTGATAGTTTGTAAGTTGTAACTAGTTTGTTATATTTGTGATTAAGAATCTTAAAGTATTGATCGGAGATAGAGAAACAAATAGATAAGGGTATTATTGTCATTAGGTGAGTAAATGAATAATTATTAGTGATTCTTTTGATTTAAATATAATTAAATTAGAGAATTGGGTATATTTGTTATTTTGAAAGTAAAGTGAGTATATATGATATTTGGTAGGTTTAAGGTGGGGAAATATGTAATTAACCCTTAATTTATAAACCTTAAAACTCATGCATTTTATTATTATATATAAGAAAACAACAGGCTCATTTATTTCATTTTAAGAAACTGCAAGTCCATTTATTTCATTAAAAAAATCTACAAGCCTATTTAAAAATACAAGCCCATTTAAAAATACAAACCCATTCATTTATTTAGGGATTCATTATGCATTGTCCATGTCTTCTTCCCTCACTGCTGCAACTCGTTTCAGAAAAAAAGAGACGAAAAAAAAATCGGTGCAACTTTTTTTTTATTATTTTTTGCTAGTCGTTGGACACAAAGGAAGAAGCGACGCGGGCCCCACACATTTTCCTTTCTCTTCGGTTTGGCAACGGGTTCTACCGACGGCGACGAACCGAAGCCCCGTGCCTATGGCGTCGGTTTCGTCGCTTGATCTGACGGATACCACCGACGAACCGTTGTGACAGGGCTTACTTTGCACATGATAGTTTAACGTCCGTCCAAGGACCACCTACTTTGTTTTATATTTGTAGCTGGAGCTAGAACTTATAGCTGAAAATTATATGTTAAGCCGGAAGCTGAAACTTATTTTCTTATGTGTTTGAAAAATGTAGTTGTAGCTTAAATATATAAATGTACATAAATGAATAAGAAATTAATTGATAAATAAATATATATAAGGGCATTTATATAATTTCTCATTTAATAAGTTAGAAGCTTATTTTTATATAGCTTCTTTTGTAAGAGCTTACTTTTTCTATATGCTTTAAATTTTTGTGTACCAAATAATGCTAGAAACTTAAGCTTATAGAAAAAATAACCATATGTTCTCATAAGCTCCAATAAGCTAGTTTGTCAAACACACCTATAAATTAAGTTCACTTCAACTCACATGAACAAATTTTAACCAAAATTATCCTCCCCGAGTTTGAAATATTATATATAACTGCACAAAACTAATAAATCCAACGAAAAAAAAACAACATTAATCGACCAACCACAAAAGTTAAATTGTCTATAGCTTGTTCACATATAGTGATATAGCTTTAGATTTAGACTAATTTATTTTATATATATGCATGAAATTTCCATGAAACTTTCCAAAAAAGTTGCAAGTTTTTTAAAATTGCTAAGAAACTTCCTGGATATATGTATGAAAGTTATATACTCGTCTATGAGACGTGTAGATTCAATATTTATTTCACGTACCCTTCTTATATTCTCTCTCTCTCTCTCTCTCTATATATATATATATATATATATATATATATATATATATATATATATAGTGTCTCACCTCTGGTCTCTGCATTCAAAGGTAGTTGATCGGGATCCGAGCAACCCCTTCCCCTCTACCTTCTTCTCCACATTCATGTTCCTCTTCAAAATCACCTTTAAACACTACCGGTCTATCCTCTTTGTTACAGATCAAAGTGAAATTAATTTTCGTAAGCGCGTTAGATCGAGCTTCAGTTAACCGGCCATGCATGTTCTTGAACAACACTACCGCTAAACCCTTACTAGCAGGATCACTAGCTAGTTATACTAGATATATATACAAGACATGGGGCGCCTTTTGTAATTAAAAAATATGCTATACATATGCAGTATATATACATTATTACTACTACTTTTTTTTTAACCATTTTACATATTGTTTTTTTTTTTTGAGCCTGACTCTTTGCGATATATGGATCATTTTTTGGCAATCCATAGCTAAAACTGTATACAGTGATGTAGTACGTGTTCCTGCCGGTAAGGGTATAGCGATAATATTGTTCAATTTAAGGACATATATAGCTTTTGAGGTGTAGATGGTTCATCAAGGATTCCAAATTCTTCGGCCACTCGATCTAGTGTGCGCCTCAAGGTGAGCAGCGTATTTGTTTGTCACTTTATATTTCAGAGTCTAATTTAATTTATCAATGTTGGCATATCCATTGTTTTAAATACCTATAGGGTAGGTTAAGATGCATAATACTAGTAATACTCTACGTTGATAATGTACGTAACTTTAATTACACATACACTTAGCGTAGAGCATCAGTATGCAATTAAGTACAACTTTTTTAAATCTAATGAACTTTGATCACATACAATTTCTGGTTTTAACTTGTCTAACCTTTAATTACGATATTTGAATAAAATTTATATCATATAAATCCATAAAGTTTATAAAAACAAAACAAATTTTATAGATGAGAATAATTTAAATTTATAATTCGTTTTTTTTTAATTCAACTTTTATGTATCTAAGTTGACGTTTAATTATGTACCTGTCATTTATACTTCGTTCCTTTAACTTGCCGTTCATTTTGATATATATAATTGTTTTTCTAAATTTTATACTCCCTCCGTCCCAATTTTATTATCCACAGATAAAAAACACACAGTTTAAAAAAAGTGTACTAATTGTACTCTATAACTAATAAGATTTAATCTCTCACCAACTTCAAAGGTTTTAATTGGTTGAAAAGTACAAATGAACTATAAATTTGGGACATCCCAAAATAGAAAAGTGGACTATAAATTTAGGACGGAGGGAGTATAATTTAACAATCTCTCTGGAGAAAAGTTCAAAAAATAATGCTAAAAGGTGAAGAATTGAGGAAACGATGGGATTTCTTCATTTCAAATAACAATTTTCACCTTTTTTCCAAGTTAAATATCTCATAAAACCGTATGTTTATAAATTATAAAAATTTTATATTCGGAATCAACGTCTATAAATTATAAATATCTCATAACAATTTTCGTCTTTTTATAATAGAAGAGAGAAAAAGAAGCTGGTTCTGAATATGTGATTTTTATAATTTATAGATTTACGGTTTGTGAGATAATTAACCATGTGGGTAAAAATAGAAGTGGTTTTTGTAAAGAAATAGAGCAATATTATTGGTTCTCTCATTTTTTACTTTTTTGCATTCTTATAAGATCTCACCTCTCTCTCTCTCTCTATATATATATATATATATATATGTGTGTGTGTGTGTGTGTGTGTGTATGTATATGCATGTCTAATGTATTAATGCATGTAGACCTGGACTGTCCATATCGTCCATAACATAGCAAATAACTTTTAGACTATTTGCAACGCGGAGTGCTGGGCTTGAAATCGGACCAAGAACACCCCTGTATGGGGGTAATGCGGCGTTCTTGGGGGCGTGCAGTAAGGGAGAAGGGGGCGGTGGCGAGCGTTCAGGTGGGGCCCATCATATTAAAAAAAAATTTCTTCCATTTTTTTTGACCGTTTGCAATATTTAAATATTTTTATAAAAATTTTTGCCATTAGCTAAAAAAAATAATTTTTTTGACCGATTACAACGACTCCAAAGGACAATTTTTTTTTAAATACCTTATTTTTACACCTATAAATACACATACAATATCTAATTTTTTTCACACAATCATTTTTAACAATCTTCTCCATACCACAACTCAAAACAAAAACATAATCATGTCTTCTCCAAATGAAAACTCAAACCTTCACTCAAATCAAAACCCGAACCCTCACTTAAATCCCAAAAATATGTCGTACACTAATCTCATGTTGTTTGGAACACCAAACGCTCCGGGTTCAAGTAGCTCACCACCTATTCGCAATCCAATTACGAGATGTATCCCCCGTATAAGCCACCACCATACGAATACAGTCAACATTTTCAACACCAACAACCATACTTTTATTAACAACAACCATTCTTACCCCAACAACAACAAACCCAACAATCCGAACAACAAACCACCCAACGATCCAGAAAACAACCACAACAAAGTCCAAAATAAAGAAGCCACAAAAAGCGTGTTGAACCCGGTCCGAAATCATGTCCAAAAAAGAATTGGGCGTGAGATGAAGAAGCGTGGTTGGCGGCATGTTGGTGTGACACGTCCGAGAACTCCATCACTGGGACCAATAAAAAAAGGGGTACGTTGTGGACCACGGTGGAAGAAAAGTTTAACGCTAATAGAAGCGGTTGGGTTCGCTAAGCCCACGCACTATCCTCCAAGTGGCGTTATATAAATAGATATTTCAAAGACTTCAATGGCATATACGAAGCACATAACAAGATGACTTCTAGGCGTAGCGGTAATGACGATGATATGGTGTACAAGAGAGCTCTTAATGAATACTTTAAGATCTACAAAAGGAGCTTCAACAATAAAGAAGCTTGGAAAGTTGTAAGAACTCATCCAAAATAGCGTGCACCACCGGGGGTTCAAAACGAGGAAGACGGCGTATTCACGGACTCGGTTGATCTCTCTGAGATAACCCGATTGGCCTTCCGAATGAGCTTTTTGGGGATGACCCATATCCACGGCCCATGGACCGTAACAAAGCAAAGAAAGTAGTTAGAAGTTCTAGTTCTTTAGACGCTGCTACTTCTTCGCGTATAAGTACCCCGAAATCAAAGATGGAGGAAATCGTGGAGGGTATTACAAACTACAAAACTGAAATATTACACGCAAGAAAAAAGGCGGTTGAAACTTTCACCCAGAATGAAAACCTACGGACCGCTATGCAAGGTGTAACATTCCTTTCACTCGACACCTCCTACATGGATGCTTCCACCTTTACGAGCTCATAACAAGATGAAGAAAAAAATTATGACCCATTTTCAGGAGTTTTATGAATCGGGAGAGGAAGCCAATGATGAAGGCGGCGAGGAAGGCGACGACGAAGATGGCGATGAAGACTTCGATGATGAGTAGTTTAATTATTGTACTTTTAAATTTGTACTCCCTCCGTCCTAAATTAAGTGTCCTGTTTTGACTTTTTGAGTCTTCCTTTTTAAACTTTGATGGTATGATTTTCATAAAGTAATATATAACACACAAATATATATTTAAGGTCAGAACTGCAAAAGAAAGAATTACAAATCTGATTCAGGACACTTCATTTGGGACGGAAGGAGTATGACTTAATCACAACTTTTAATTATTGTATTTTTATTTTCTAGGATCGTAAACTTTTTATTATTGTAATTTTAATTTCTAGGATCGTAACTTTATTATTAATCGCAATGTAACATTTATTTTTAATTACTAATGAATTACCATAAAATTATTAAAATGTATTTTAGTTTAATTAAAATGAAAATTTATTTTTGTATTTTAAAATAAATGAAATTTAAATTATAATGGTGCTGCCTAGGGGCAACGATGAGTGTTCTGGGTTTACCACTGCACGTGCTAACGTGATGTTGAAGCTGACGTGTTGCCCATAATGGCCCATGATAAGCTTCACTATTGCAAATGGTCTTAACTTTTAAAGTTGTTAATGAAAAAGGGGTGGCCTACCATTTTCTCCGTACCATGGGATATTAGGATGCAACGGTCAAATGCTTTGTAATGCGAAGTTGAATACGTGTATGGTATGCCTGCATCCATTACGTACTTATGCACTTACCACTATAAGATCATCCGTAACGCGGTGAGGTGGCAGACATTCTAAGCCTCGAGAACGCCAGCAACGCGACGTTCTCGCTCGGCGTTCTGGCGGCGTTCTGATTCGAAAAATGCTGCGTTTTTAGCATTCTGGTGGGACCCACGCGATTTTCCTTTTCTTTTTCCTTTTTCCTTTTTAAAAGTGGCGTTCTGGTGTTATGATTAGGGGTGTTATGGTGTTACGCTGATGTGGCACTGATGTGGCACCTGATAATATGGCGTTCTTGTGTTATGGTTACGGATGGTCTAACTATTTATTCAGTATAAACACAAGCTAGAATAACACTAACTATTTATTCACTTATGTGGAAAAGGATATATACAGTACTATGCATAGATTTATTCTTTGTCCGTTATGACTTATGATCGACAAGTTACACGATTAAAGGCCTTCCAGTTCATCTTACGAGACTCCCTTTTATGAATTTGCTTAAGCTTTATCTCATTGGATAGTTCATGACATATTTCTGTCGACAAATTTAATCACACACACACACACATATATATATATATATATATATATAACTTATTGTGTGAGTTGAACCTTCTTTCAAGTACTCTTCCTTTTTGGCGAACATCTCTCAAGTGCGTGTTCAACAACAAATTAAGTAATGCTGATTAGGATATTGCAAAGCAGTATTCTGACTCAAGTGGATTGTTGGTACTGTAATTAACTTAAGGAAATTAAAATATATAGCAGATTGAGGTTAAACTAGCAACAGATGTATATGAGATACTCAAGTGGATTGTTGGTACTGTAATTAACTTAAGGAAATTAAAATATATAGCAGATTGAGGTTAAACTAGCAACAGATGTATATGAGATATGTTTAAACTTTTATATGATGTTAATCTCATCTTAAAATCTGTATTTTCAAATGACAAAAATCATTGTGTGTTTATACTTGAAGACATGTAATCCATTAAGAGCTAATTTTAGCAACTGTTTCTTAATTTTAATATTTCTTAATTGACTATATATATATATATATGTGCATAGACCCTTATCTAACTCCTCTCATCTAAAAGCTTCATTCCTTTGATCCCCATCTAAAAAAGGTTTTATTATTTTTATTGTTTATCATGGTCATTTGATCCACATGGTTTTTTTTATAAGAACCGGGATTTTATTATTATTATTATTATTATTATTATTATTATTATTATTATTATTATTATTATTATTATTATTATTTAGGATTCGAAATCCATTGCACCCGGCGAAGTATAACTCCATGAAATACAACGAATTTCCATTTAGTCCTTTTTTTCCAACGTACTTTTTTATATCTTAATTAACTCCCAATTGTACACTTAGTTCTTGTCCATCTCTCCCCAAGATGTAATATATTTTAATTTTACATTGCCTTTCAAGTTTAATTTAAATTATTTTCTTTATCATTTATCATCAAAAGAGTTTTATTTCAAGCTTGTTTTTTTCCTTCATGATAACCGATAAAAAAAAAATTATGGACAAATGAAATATAAATACTTCAAATAATACTTGAAATTAAGGATTAAAAGTAAAATTAAGTCACACGGAGACAAGAACTAAAAGTACGCTAGGATGTGTAAATAAGAAAGTACGTTGAATAAAAGGGGACAAAATTAAAAGTACATATTGTAATTGTAATATAGGTAAGTTACCCTTAATTCGAGATAACAGTTATTATAAATGCAAAAACCACTTCATTATAACAAACAAAATACAACTTAAGGAAATACAATACAACACAATAGCACCGGTGGAGTGACCAAAGAGCGAAATAGAACGGAATACATATATCATGCTTATTTTTGCTAAGCAACAAAAAGAACATAAAAAAACTAACCCTCAAATTTAGGGAACCAAGAACAACAGAAGTTCCCCACGGACCCAAGCAAAAACAGAATACATTTATCGAGCTACTTATATGCGATAAACATTCTGATTGCCGCCATTGAACCTGACTTGGACATGCAAACCCAGAGGTCATCATCATTTGCAATGAAAAGATGCTTACCCTTGCAGTCTTTATAACTGATTTGGAAATCTTCCTGATTCAGTCTCCTAAATCGCCTTGTCACTTCCTCCCATAAGCATGTGATTCCGGACGAGAAGGGTAGGCTAAACGTGATGGTATCATTCCTATAATCAACTTTTATCTTGATTTCCTTGGCCTTGGTTGCTAACTTTCCTTCCTATATACAATCACAACAAGACAACTATTATACAGTTTGTTTGTATCAAATATATAAACTAATTTTGAGTAAGAATACATTAGTTGCTCTTGATAGTTCATAACATCTTGTCATTTTCCCTAAGGTGATTTTAACGTCGAATGATATAAAAATTAATAAATGCAGAAAACATTCATTTTATTCTGAATAGAATTTTGCTTTGACTTTTAGCACATTTTAAGGTTTCTAATTAATTAATTAAATTTAGCCCACTTATGTATGTGTAGTATCTATGTATAAAGTTGATGGATGTATAAGTTTCTAAACAAACAGAAGTTGTACATTTTGCTGATTGAAAGTTAGCTATATAATTCAAACATTACTTTGATCAAGGCAAATCAGAATGTCAAAAGGACTATGAAAATTATGACAGTTGAACTATAATAAAATTATACTAAACTGAAACAATCTGCGAATTTGATTGAAATCTGCAGCATAGCTTCTTTGTACCGGGTTGAATGTGATAAGCTCGATGACTCCAAAAAGTACACCCTGAAGATTATACACAGGCACAACCAACTGCCCCATAAATTGATCTTGGTCATGGCGTGTCAATTGATCTGCAACCCCCGTTTGAGCAGCTATGCCAGCGAAAAAGTGAACATCGTCAACCTTTGTTTCTGGGCCAACAAAACAGAGACCGAGTGCATGGCAGCTCTCCCTGTGTTTATCAAGCACTTTATGCTTTCGAGTGAATCGATATGGTTGATTTACCACTGAAAGATTCTGCCCATTCTGAGCTGGTGTGCAAATCCAAAACTGTATTGAACCTTTTTTTGCAGAAAAAATATAACTTTTCAACACTTTCTCAATCATGGACCGATCCATTGTAGAAAGCTAAAAAGAAATTGTGGATTGAGGAAGAAGATGACTGGGGGCCTTTATATAGCGCTTATTTGAGGGTGCAATGTAATTGACAGACCATAACAGGTTCAAATAGGTTGGCCAATTAAATAATAGTTAATGTAGGATTCAAAAGTCAGCAATTTGATGGGGTGAATTAACGGATAGAATAATCAGCAAATGAAAGAGGCGGGCCATTGGCATTTGACAAAAAGGTTCAAGATACATAGAAGTTTATATTGTTTGCTTATGTACCTAGGCTTTTCAAAGTTGTACATATTCAATCTCTATCATCATTTTTTTATATAATTACACTAATATTTGTGGTTAGAATAAAAGACCTTTAAATATTATCTTGCGTACGTGGAGATTTATACTATATATTATAATTGTTATCAAGACCTCACGTTTATAGATTACATGATTTGCCAAACCAGTGTTTAGGAAATTGATATTTTCATTACCTTCCTGACATTAGAGGCAAATCAAATTTTACGAATTGGCATGAACAATGATCTATATTATCGTGAATTAGTTATTTTATTTATTTTTTGGGCTAATATGCA
This sequence comes from Pseudognaphalium luteoalbum, assembly GCA_963422505.1. NCBI lineage: Eukaryota > Viridiplantae > Streptophyta > Magnoliopsida > Asterales > Asteraceae > Pseudognaphalium > Pseudognaphalium luteoalbum. The sequence goes on from OY730193.1 coordinate 120,899,190, forward strand.
CCACTTACAAACACGTACCATTTGGTTAATAATTTATTTACACGCTCATCAAATGTGATTGAAGTTTTTCAATGGACCTTCTCTCGATTAAAAATGTCAATCACGCATAACATAAGTGGTACCGGTATCGCAAACGCTTCGACCCCACTTGATTGACCGATATGTCAGGGTTTTGGATTCGTGTCTCAAAATATGTGGTAATTTGTGAGCATGTGATTTGTCCCGCATTGAAATATGGTACAAGAATTAGCGGTACTCTTCAATTAATTTTTTTCCCTCTTGACTAAAATATTTAATACCGAAAACACAAAAACAGAAATTATTGACTCATTTTTCAGCAAAAGAAACTTTGATTAATTTGGTACCTATATCATTTAATTATAATTTTTGAAAAATTTATTCATTTTAAAAAGTTCGGTATATTTGATACTCGAAAACATAAAAATATGAATTATTGACTATTTTTCAGAAGAAAAAAAAAACCCTAAAATAAATGGATTTTTTCATGATTAATGCAAAACTGGGAATTTTTAAAAGAAATTTAATGAAACAAGGCCGTGAGCATTTTGGGAGTCAAAGATATTGAAGTGGAGGAATCAACTGAAATCAAGGAGAACTACGGGGACGGGGGGTTCAAATAAGTTTGAATTGACCTTTCTCTACCGTTTTGTACCTTTTTCTTTATTTTTATTTTTATGCAGTTTGTAAAATAAGGTTAATATTCAAATGATAACGATAATATTAGTACTCCGTAATAGTTTTAATTGAACCCCTTTGTGTTGGTCCCTCTTCTGCTCCTTAATTTCTGCTTATTCCTGTTCGAAAATATATGGACATGTGGTGGTCCACCAATAGGCCATCTCTTGAAACTTATCATCCTATGAATCTTGCCTACGCTTACTCTGCCCAGTCCCACACAAATATACAAGTGGTTGTCATCACATTTGCCTTGAAACAAAAATACTTAATTAACCATAGAAAAAATTAATATAATACTATTTATATTTTAGTAATGACAAACTTTTACCTCCTTCTCTCTCTATAAATATAAATATAAATATGTATCATTATAAAGGAATTTGTTTCCTAACAGTAACAAAACATCTTAGTGATAGGCTACTCAAATACCACTAATATTAACACCCTTGAGTAAGGTTCAAATGAGTACAATAACTTTGGGTAAGAATGAAGAAACCAATCAGAATGCATTATGTGTGACAAAACCCACTTTCCCCAACATTTTTTAAACATAAATATCTCTTAAACGGTAACTCGAAAAATCATAAAAATTGCACCATAAAAATCAACATTTTCTTCTCTTCAAGGTATACTTTCGACGAACTTTTCTTTTTCTTTTTCCGATGGGTTTTGAAAACAACTAACACATGTGTTACCGGCGACTAACACATGTGTTTCTAGGTTAGTGACACATGTGATACCGGCGACTAACACATGTGTTACCATGTGACATCAGCTAGTAACATATGTGTTACTAATTTTGTACAATTTGTAAAACAAAAAATAAATAAAAGTCATCGAAAGTATATCTTGTGAGATGGCAAAATGAAGAGGAAAAAATGCTGATTTTTATGGAGTGTTTTTTATAATTTTCCGACTTACCGTTTGTGAGATATTGATTTTTAAAAACGTAGGGAAAAATGAGTATTGTGACACGTGACGCATTCTGGTTGGTTCCTTCATTCTCACTCAAAGTTTGTGTATTCATTTAAACTCCACCCTGTTATGATTGATGTTCAAATGATAATGGAATTTTTCTTTTGACTAAATGAGAATCAACAAGAATGCGATACATATCACAAAACTCAATTTTTTCACAATTTTGTAAATTAATTATCTCACAAATGGTAAGTCAACAAATCATAAAAATTGCACAATAGAAAATGGTATTTTTTTAATAGGGTTTACAGCGGAATCAAACAACCAACCCAACTATTAGTTGATCACTCTAATACCTGTTGATAAATAACCAACCCGAACAACGCAACATGTAAACGAGGTTATACCCACAAACAATAAACGAATAAGCAAACAAGATAAACGAGACAATAAAGACGCAAGAATTTAACGTGGTTATGTCTAATCTCCAACGTGAAGATTGGTTTAGTCCACGGGGCCGAATCAAAGAGTTTTTACTTTAATTTCCGGAGTCAAAGGGTTACAAATACAAAGAGTTTATATTTATAGGATAAACCTAACTTAGGGAACAAAAAATAATCAATTCTGCCGACTCAAACTTCACGCCGCGATCACAAAAGATCGCATCATGATCTTTACCAAAACACATACTTCGCGCGGCGACCACTACCTGTCGCGTCGCGACCAGTGTCCATCACGTGGCGACCATCATCTGTCGCATCGCAATCACCTACCTGTCAGCACTTGTTATTTTCTTCGTTAAGCCTTCACAATCCTAACATTTTTTCCGGTCTCATTGATTTCCCTTTACATACTCATATCAAACCTCAAATCAATTTCACAAATCTTGCTTAAAAAATAATTAATAACACACAAATATATATATTAATTATTAAGTGTTCACTATTATTAAAATATTTTGACAATAAAAGTTTCAAATGATATCAATTTTACTATTCATTTAAAAGCAAACTAAATTATGAAATTCGGAAAGAGTTTATACAATCAGATCGAAGAAACATAACCAGAATAAAGAATTAAAAATATAACTAAATTTCGTTGAGGAGGAGGCTCATATAAGCAAGTTTTTATCATACAAAGAATTAAAAATAACGCTTGAAAGTCATTAAACCACAACAGAATTTCGTTGACAATGATGATGACTGTAATCTGCTAGCGAAGAGAACGCGGATCACCGAAAATGAATCTACGGTGGCCAGCGGTGGTGAGATGTCGGCGGAAGAAATTAATTTCATTGAGTTGCTGGAACATGAAGTTGAGAAATTCAATTCTTTCTTTGTTGAGAAAGAATAGAGTATATCATTAAAATCTTAAAATAAGATCAAGATTACTAATATATCCATCTTAAACTCATAAATCAAAATTACTTCACTAATGAAAATTTCTATTTTAAATGTAAATCATTGTTCTTGTGTTACTCTCATAACAAGATAAGTAACAAATAAATTATTATCTATAAAATTAGGATAATGAAATGTTATGTATGACTATTCAAGAATGACATGTTATTTTAAGGAAATATAATTGAACATAAAAAAATAAATGAAGATCAAAGAGGCTTTGACCTAGCGGTATTGTGGTGACTCTTCTAACCAAAAGGTTGTGGATTCGAGTAATGGGGATGGAACAAATGTATATATTTGTGGATTAATGTTTGTGATATTAGGGTGCGTAAGAACTTGCATTTCTAAAAAAAAATTCCTTTTAAATGATTATCCCACGTCACAATTCACAATAGGTGAAAGTGACATTTTCATAAATACATTACATATATTAGAATTCAAAACAAGGACAAACCTTTTTATTTTATTTGGCTGACTTAAAGACGGACACATAGAGAGAGTGAAGATTTGTATGATAGTGAAGGAGAAAAAGACCAAAATGTACGCATAGGATAATATTATCCAGTTAGCATTCTACAAGAGTAATAAGGCGGTGCTGCTTATTAATTAAACCCTTAAAAAAACTGAGGTACTCCACGTTAACCTTTTTCATCTAAATACGGACTAGTTTAAATATATATGTCCCTAATCCTAATGGAGTTGGTTGAACCAATTATTGAACCTGTGCCAGTACTGAATACCTATCATCACTTTCCCAAAACTCCACCATACAAGAATATATATAAGATCTGAAGAAAGAAAGAAACAAACAAAATGAGTGACGATGATTCGGTTGAAACAAGTCGTTTAAAGGTTTTAGATGCTTTGAATTCCAGATACACTTGCTTATATGAGCCTCCTCCTCTTTCTGCTGCCGCAAGACCACATAATAATAACACCAACACTCCAACAAGAAGAAGAAGGTATTTAAAATCTCTTTTTGTTTTCGGAAATCGAGAGGAGGTTGAACAGCCACAATCGCATCTGCCCTCCAGTAAGTCCTTTTTCCCAAAACTATGAGCTTTTTTTTTTCTTCCTTAATCGTTATTTTATCTTTTAATAAATTTAAAGACGACTTCCAGGATTGAATCGGGGAAGTCAACGATTTGATTGAGATGTTTCTTATAAATAATCGTATAATCACACCTCAAACCTGATTTCCGATTTTATTCATGCCCTAATTTTAATTTATATTCACGCAATTGCTTGATTAGTTAATCTCAGAAGTTAATAATAATAATTAATAGGAAAACAAGAAATGGAATGACAGAAAGTAAATCAATATAGTAATCTTCAACAGCACATAGCCACAGGAAGCTCTGTAAAATGTCTACTACCTCCTTAAATTTGCTGTTCATGTTTTGCTTTTCAATTATCCCAAATTTAGATGTGTATAATTAACTAAGTTTTTCATAATTACCAATAAACAACATATTTGTTTCAATGTTTTCTACAATCTGGTCACTCTACTCGCAACACTTGTGCACGTGATGTTGTTGCCAATATTACATTGTTTACAGTTTCTTATGCGATTTATATTTTTGTAGGTTTCAGTAAGTTGATCACCGATCAAAATACCGAGCCACATATAATAAAGCAAAAAATTACAAACGCACTTGCGCTTATAAGTCTCCGTGAGCCGCGTGTGCTTGTTCAGTTTTGGTCACCCGTTGCTGTCCGGAAGCGGTGCTTGCTAACAACATTGGACCAACCTTTTGGTCTTGGTGCCATTGATGAAGGACTTTACTTGTATAGATTGGAGTCTGAGCAACGTGTGTTTGTTGTGGACGAGGAGCATAGAGAAGAACTAGGTCCGCCTGGCCGTGTTTATCGCCAAAAGTTGCCGGAATGGAGTTTGGATGTACACGGCTTCTCAACAAGACAATCTGTACAAGATTGGGCCGCTTGTTACAATATCCATGGATATATTAATTTGCCGGTGTTTGAACCTGACAGTGGTTGTTGTGTAGGCATACTTGAACTCATAACGTCATCAAACTATATCGATTATGCTTTTGAGGTTCGAGAAGTCTCAAGAGCGCTAAAGGTTGCAACACTCTTGCTATCATATTTGTACATGTGCATACATGCATGCGTTCACACTTGCATTGCGTCATCCTTGTATGGATGGATGACGTGCTTTATGAAATTAGTATGTCCACTTGTTTAATTGATTTTCCTTGGCAGGAAGAGAATTTGAAGTCTCCAAATGTGTTTGAGGATCCTAACTTTTATGTGAGTTTTGTACATGCATGTATACTTATATATATATATGTGTATATAGTTCTTGTGGCTTTACCTTTGAAAGTTGAAACACAGGTTGAAGATGAAAGAAGGCAACATGAACTCGATGAAATTTACTTGGTTTTGAAGATGGTATGTGATATTCATAGTTTGCCTCTAGCTCAAACGTGGGTTGTGTCGGGTTATAGTAGTGTTGTGGCTAATTCTGGAATTCTAGAGAGGAGCTGTAGTAGTTTTAGAAAAAGCTGCATAGGAAAAGTATGCATGTCAACAAATGATGCTTTACCATTTTATATTCGAGACTTAAGCATGTGGGGATTCCATGAAGCCTGCACAGAGTGCCACTTAGAAAAAGCCCAAGGAGTTGTTGGGAGGTCACTGTCATCTCGTGGTTTATGTTTATGTAGAGACATAACAAAACTCAGTGAAGACGAATACCCTTTGGTTCCATATGCACGTGTGAATGGGATAACTAGTTGTTTAGCTATCTATCTAAAAAGTCTTCAAGTGGAGTTTGAATATGTTATTGAGGTATTTTTGCCAGCACATAGTGAAAATGAGGATGACCTACAAAGTTTGGTGAATAGCGTGGTGAGAACAGTGAAAAAACAGATTAAGACTGCTTCTAGGGTGCAATTAGGGATTATGTCGTCTACTCAAGTCTTTGGAGGAAGTCCTCCTAGTTGGAACCTCGAAGAATCTCCATCTTTGACGGAAAATGGAGACTTACTAGCAGAGTCAAACAAAGAACAACTATTAATAGAGAATGAACAAAATGATGTTGATATTGATATTACATTGTCAAAAAAGCAGAGTGAAGGTGTTTATGTGGAACATATTGAAGAGGAAAATCTGCAAAACGAGCCATCAAACTCTATTGTTGCAGAAACAAGCCAGAGTGTTGTTCCTTCATTGCAGGTAGGGATCGAAGATCCTGGTATTAATCCATGGAAGTCAAGTAAACTTATTGATCATTCCAAGCAACCAATTAAGAGAAAAAGGAAGAGAACTGACAGGTCACTAACCTTGGAGGAAATTAGGAAACATTATGGGAAGACGATGGAGGAAGCTGCGGTTAGTCTTCATGGTGAGTTCATAGTTTTGTTAGTGATGTCAAGAGGTGACAATTTTGACCCGTTTAACTATATATGGGACCATTCTGGGTCAAATGGATTTATCATTTTGAGAGTCATCTGGATAGCGGTTAAATGCGTACTTCTAAAGCATTATATTAAATAAAGCTATAATATTTCAAGTCGTATTTAACACATATTGTAAAGAAATCAAAAGAAGAATACTAAAATATATGCGGGTTGTCCTAGATCTACTCGATTTGACCTGCACTAAAATACTTGTTGTGACCCATTACCTATGGATGCTCAAAAGAATAGTTGAACTGAAACCAAACCGAAGAAGAGATAAACTGTCGCTGCGGGTCGTCTTAGGTTTTTAAAATTGTAAGACGCCGCATTACGTGGGTCATTGTAGGTTCCGTTTTTTAGAAAATTGAACTGCTTATATTTTTATATATTCACATAGTGATATGAGGCTGAGCTATTTTATAGTGATAACAGTATATATACATATAGATAATGATATATTAATCTGAAGTTCTGTATCAAGTAACCAGCATCGTACCCATGTGATGTGGTGGGATGGTGGTGGCAAGAGGTGATGGTAGTGGTGAGAGAGTTTGTGTTTGTTTTAAAGGTGTGTAACATGTGTCTTATGTAGAGTGTTTGGTCTTGTACTAATAGAGAAATATCTGTTGTTTGGTTATATGAGGTAAGAGTTTAACAGTTTGACTAACTTTTAAGGAAGTTGACCTAATTCTTTTATATAACACTATGGTATTAGAGTTTTATCTCCATCTACTGATTAGTTTCAAATTCATTTTTCTTTCGCTGAAATACAGTGGCTCTAACTATGACACTTTTTAACTCGATGTAAAAATATTATCACTTCTCGATGAGAGTTTTGATCGGTGCATATTCTTGATTGTTAATATTTTATTTTGTAGTTCTTGTTTTGTTTTGGCTAGAGGTCAACCGCTAAATGAAAGTAGGTTTATGTTGGGCTTATGGTTTGGTGCTAGGTGACTCAAGATTTTGAGGTTGACCGAACCACAAAATATGAAATAACCCTACTAATGCTAAACTCCCACCTGACCTGTGGATCTTGCCACCTCTAGTGATCTCTATATACGTGTGCTTTTATTTAAAGATTCTTCTCTTCACTTTGTAATTTTCAATGTATAGTTAGCAGATCTACGTTGAAGCGCATTTGCAGGAGTCTTGGTGTACCAAGGTGGCCATATAAGAATGTCCCTGATAAGAGTGATACGCTTTTGAAGCGGGATGTAACAGATGTAGTCAGCCATGCGTCTGAAGAAGCACTTGCCCCAGTGTTTGGTGCCTTCTCTGAACCATTAGATACAACAAATATAAATCATGATAATGCAACTCTTACCAAATATGGTGAACATAGTTCCACACTTGTACCTCATCAGCAGGAACAAACAAATCAGCTTGATGGATATACACAGCCCGAAACAACCATCCGAGAGAAGTATATGGAGAATATAGAAACACTCACGTTGAAGAGTTTGACTGTTAAGGCAACATACAAAGAGAATATTGTAAAGTTTCCGTTCATCCTTTCAGATGGATTGGTAAAGTTGGAGGAGCTGGTTGCAGCAAGGTTTCAGATCAGACGTGGAAGCTTTAGCCTAAAATACATAGACGAAGACGGTGATACGATATTGATTGCTTGTGACAATGACTTAATGGGATCACTGGGAGCAAAACCAGACATTCAAACCGTGATCAGATTATTGGTTACACTAGTTGTCCATCAAGATGGTTAGCCCTTATCTAACGTAAGTTTATGGTTTTCATTTCATACACTATAATTGAAATAGCTCAGTTACTTTCTCCTTGTGACATCATAGCACATTTAGCGGACTCTTGCATTCTGAAAGCAGTAGTGGATGTTAAAAAAGAAGGAAGTTGCAGCAAGTATAAATTTTTAATGAATCTTGAAGTTAGAGTGTTGAGACAGTGTGCTTTTGCGTTGAGAACAAAATATAAGTCATACAGATACAATTAAAGTCAAGCTTTGTGTACTAGTGCTAGCATGTGTGTGTTAGTGATGCCCTTTAATTCTTTGTTTTGGTACATCATCAAGATTACTATTTTGCACATCACAACACTCGCTGTATTGTACAATATGTTGTTAATATAATATTATTGATGGTATTCGTATGGAAAAGTGCATACTATGGCAGGGTGTTCTCGACGGGTCAGTTTTCTGTATGCACAATCAAACTCCCTATAAGCTATTGTCACATATGGTGCGTGTAAGGTAAATTTATTGGTATCTTAACTATAGTTCTAATCTTCTCAGTAAGTACAAATAAGTGCACTATTTAAATTAATGTTAATGATGATGTTATCAGGCATATCAACAACAATGTTAGGTTCTTATGATAGTCTTCCTAATCATATTTGACTTGGCTCCTCTTCATGCCTACTTCATAAACAATACTGATTAATATTGGCCATAATTGATTTTTTTTGTACCTGGTCAAAAAATTCGAGGTCGTTATCCATCTACAGGAGAGGGTTTCCCTTTGATGGATCTTTGACCTTAATCATTTGTATGGCTTGTTTAACCCCCCAACCAGTCCAACAATTTGGACCTCAAGCAAGTTCTTTTTACTATTTTCTAAAATAACAAAAGTCATGATCACTATCACATGACCTGTATAAAAAAGTTAAGCTGCATAATAGTATAATACATACACGTTCATGATGTATCTGATAGCAAATCATTCTAAACAGTGAATATACAACCTGTACAATCATTACTTTTGTAGTTTTTGTTTCATAAAAAGTGTACTTATTTCATTCCTGTAGAAAACTTTCTAACTGGCTACTTGAAGCCTCAGATAAGTTCTATCTTCCTATTTTTGCAAGCACGGCGTCATAAAATGTGTGTATTATTCAAACTACATCAGTTATATATATATATATATATATATATATATATATATATATATATATATTTTCAACCCCACCAGAAATTCCACTCAAATATCCTTGTTTCTATATGGTTACTTGAACCCCCCAAATAAACTCTTGTTTTTTTTCCTTTTTTCTCAAGTAAAGAGTTCATGAACCTTATAAAGTGATCCAGACCTTTATGTTACAAGAACTCATGACTCATGATATAACTTTTGTAACCAAACTATGTTACAAGAACTCATGACTCATGATATAACTTTTGTGTATTAAAATTTTGTAGTTTGAGGGCTTAGAATCCAAGTCTATGGGGAAGACAATCAAATTTAAATTTAACAACGATATAATCAAGTTCATTGTCTTTCTCCGCCAAGCTCGAAGACTTGCAGAAGGAAGTGAGAAAGAGGTTCAAGAAATTGGAGGACAAAACTTTCTCAATTAAGTATGCAGAGACCAATGGTGTCCGTCTTCCAATTTCAAGTGACCACAACACCTCATGGTATGCTTGAACGAGTCTGTTTCAAAGGAGACGACTGTCATCAGAATGTTTGTCAAACCCGTAGCATGATGACATATTATTCTCCATTGATGCAAGCACCAAACAGATATATCCTCTCTCTTTATTGTTTTTTGGGAAATTAATAAAAATGCCATTTTTTTCGGATGTATTTTTCGATTTGCCACTTCAAAAAAAAATTTGTCGATTTGCCCTACCCGGTCGCAGGTCGCATCATGCGACCTGCGACCCGTTCAACGCGACCTGCGACGCTTCTAGTTATCGAGTAAAAGACAAGCAAAACGAACCGTACCCACCCGGTCGCAGGTCACATGATGCGACCTGCGACTTGCGACCGCATACGAGATCGTATTAGATGACATGTTTTGATTTAATATATTTTATGTTTCGTATTTAATTAACACAGTGTTTCGTTTTTCTTTGATAACTTTTTATATACAATGTATAAAATAATTCCGAATATATATTCATTATCAGTGTAATTTTATCTACATTTCGACATAAATTTTATCATCATATGTTATGTATTTAATGAAAGCATTTTTTAGTCTCAAAATCAACTTTTTTTTATATCAAAATGTAGATAAAAATAAACTGGTCATAGTGGTATTTTTAGATTTATGTAGTATAACATATAAAGGTTAATAAATTGACTTTTATATTATATAAAGGTGGACTAATAATTTGACTTTTTGACTTTTTTTAACCTTTATATGTTATACTACATAAATTTAAAAATACCACTATGATCAATTTATTTTTATCTACATTTTGATATAAAAAAAAGTTGATTTCGAGACTAAAAAATGCTTTCGTTAAATACATAACATATGAGGATGAAATTTATGTCGAAATGAAGATAAAATTACACTTATCATGAATATATATTCGGAATTATTTTATACATTGTATATAAAAAGTTATCAAAGAAAAACGAAACACTACGTTAATTAAATACGAAACATAAAATATATTAAATCAAAACATGCCATCTAATACGATCTTGTATGCGGTCGCAAGTCGCAGGTCGCATCATGCGACCTGCGACTGGGTGGGTACGATTCGTTTTGTTTGTCTTTTACTTGATAACTAGAAGCGTCGCAGGTCGCGTTGAACGGGTCGCAGGTCGCATGATGCGACCTGTGACCGGGTAGGGCAAATCGGCAACTTTTTTTTTGAAGTGGCAAATCGAAAAATATGTCTAAAAAAAATGGCATTTTTGTTAATTTCCCTTGTTTTTTTTGTCATTTTTATAAGTCTAAAGTGTTTAGTAGTATAATTGTGGTATGTCAAATTGTCTACATCATGTGAAATAAAATACGATTGATTGTGGTATATCATATTTGTTGCATTTGCATTTTAAAACAAACTTGTAAGGGTAAAATGCACTCAAATTTTATCGGTATGTAATGTAGCTAGTGTTTTTAAAATGCAGTAATTGATAAGATGTAGTGAATATGAGTTTCGATCATTAACAAATTTGTCTTAAAATGCAGCATACCCGATCTACTCCTCCTTCCCCTCATCATTTGAGCCATTTTCATATGATCATACACCTCAAGTCCTCAACCTACTGCTCAAAAAGGTCAAAAAAATTAAAATGTCCTTTTCTGCTGATATCGATTCTTTTGATGAAGAAACTATACGGAGAATTTAGACAATAAATGGATTGGTTTTTTAAATCGTCTGCTTATATTCAGTTTTTAAATGGTGCGTTTTGATTATTCAAAATTTGTACTTTTAGTTCTTGTTAGGTACATGATAATATTAATTTATTATTTGTAAAATAATAACAATAGAAAAAGCCTTTTTAGCCGTTCTTCATCTTTAATTAGTAGTGTTAAACAATGCCCTTAGGGCATTGTTTATTAAAACCCGTATGTATATATGTAAAAATAGAAATTTGATAAAAACAACATAAAAATTGTTTGATGCACCACACAGTACAACAACTTTAGCTTATCGTACAAATATGTAAAAATGTTTTTAGTGTATGAAACAATTTAAATGCTCCATGTAAATGGATAAATCGCCGTCATAGAGTTTATATAATACCAATACATAGCCATTGTCTTCTTCGGGCCAAATAACTTTAATTTTGACAAAGGTATCAACTGTGGTTGATAAATTACTTCATTTAAAAAGTCATCCATTGGAATAATTCACTCCATTATACCGTGGAGAGAATTGGCCGGTGAACGTTGAGGCCCCCTTATGTCGATAGTAAAGCCCATGGAATTGTAGTTCACTAGTTTGAACTGGTCAAGATGAAGAATGAAAAATGCATCATTATCCCACTATTATGAAAAGCCACGCAGGTGATGTGATAGTAGACTTATATAAAAAATTTCTAATTCTTATAATTAAAGTTACCAGTTAAACTAGTAACCCATAACGATATTAATTACCTACATTAATACACTTTTAACAAGTAAAATATTACATACATTTACCGGTCTGTTACTCACCTCGTAACATAAGTGAGAGCACGTTGTTGATCCATATCATTCAAGCGTTTTCTAAAAGAGATAGTTGGAGGTGAACTTTTTTTGAATGAGGAATATTCTTCCAAAATACTTATTTCTTCAAATTAGGACATAAAGGAATAAAGTATGGCTAAAGAGAGCTTAAACCTTTGATGCATAAAGATGGAATAGTATAATAAGATATCTAGTTTAGAACTGAGATCCTATATATCCTGTCGCTAACATGATATTATCTAGGTCATGTATGTATGTTGAACTGTTCTTCTAGGATTTTCTCAATCATCAACATATTTAAAGTTTTGAGCCACATTAATTTTTGATAGCGCACCACATGTAGTTAAAATATATGTTGAGAAGATTAAAACTTATATAAATTAAACACGACTAATAGTAATTAAAAGACTTGTCAACTAAGCTATTAGTTACAGTATAAGCTATTGTCAGTTTGTCACAACTCACGAGCATCCCCTTAGTTTAGGTTCATGTCGATCTTAATTAGTTTCCTATACTACAATTATTACTTTTTCAGATGCATATAAGGATAGTAACATAAAAAGTTGGATACATATATAAAACCACCGATTCCATATATGCCATGCCGTGTATTGTCCTAAAGCTTTAACTGATCCATGCCATATTTTAAGGACGGATATGATCTAGTGTTTACAGCGATGCTGATGCTCTAAATAACGGATCTTCGTAAATGATGCATCAAGTGCATTCTTGGGTCAGAACACATCAATCTATTGGATTGGGTTATCGTTAAAAATTTGATCTAAATTTAGATAGCATTTTTATTACGCATATTTATTCGAAAAGGGTCATCTTAAAATATTCCATCTACACGTATTGATTATATTTGAAAGAGTCATCGTCTTTAGATAGTTCAACCAGACGTACATACATATGGTACAAAAGATAGACCAATTAAATTCCAGATTATTCGAATCGACCTTTTACCCGGAGACTTTTTTTTCTTCTATTGATTAAATACCTAGTGTTATAGCGTACGTTTGTACATATATAAAATGAAAATATAAGCGATCTTATAATATACATCCAATTTAACTCTTGTCTAATTTATATTTAATTAGTACACCTTTTAACTAACTCAATCTCAATTGTACCTGCGTTAAGTTACATATAATTGAACTTGAGGTTTCTACCTGAGGATGTGGAATGACTCTCGTCGATCACTAGCTTATTTGAACCCTGTCCCACCCCCCACTCTTTTCCAAATTTTATGTCGATCACTAGCTTATTTGAACCCTGGTACAAAACATAAACTCATATCTATTCGGAGAAGTCATCAAGTACCATGATCTTCAATAGAAGAGTTTGTTAGCTAATGCATGGTTCCTTCGTCCCACTTCAAAGGTCCTCCAACATAATTTTTTTATGATAGGTTAAATGAAGGTAATTTTTTCACCTATATTTAATGGAAAGTTTGACTAAAAGTTTAATGCCTAAACGATGTGATTCAATGGCCGTGCATATCAAATACGAGTTAAGAACTAAGAAACCTAAAACCAAAGTGGTATTTTTGAAATTGTGTTATTCAATAATCAAAAACCTATCCAACCATAATCCCAAAATTGTTCAAATACCTTTGGATGAAGTTAATACAAAACCCGTTACTAACGGATCAAGGCAATAAAGTTCCACCAAGGAAAAATTACATATATACCCAATTTAAGTTGAATAATATCATATTTACCCAAAGCACAAGTATTCAATGCATGATGTACAATAACTTTTAAGCATATTTGAAGAAATATGTAATTATCCAACTTATATTGGGTATATATGTAATTATCCCCATATTAAATTCCAAAATAAAAGAAGTAAATTAAATAATTAATATGACATGATCAAAAAAGAAAATAGTGGAAACATTTTCCAAGACTTTGGAGATCTCTCTCTATATATACTCTCTCTCTCTCTCTCTATATATATATATATATATAGAGTTTGCATCAAATGATAACACTTCAAAAATAAGAATGGTGAGAACACCTCATAAATGCACAACTAGCCAACAAAAATCATTAAATTCACAGTCATACATCTCAAATATGCAAAGAAAAATAAATACACACTTCTAAAAATGCACAAAAATCGAAATTATCTCTATATTGTGCATCAATGGTTTTTTCAATTTTTGTGTATTTTCGAAAGTCCGTATCTATTCTAATCAATTTTTATACACATATTTGAGATGTATGAGTGTAAATCTAATGACTTTGTTGGCTAATTATGCATTTATGAAGTGTTCTCATTGAAACCTTACCCTATATATATATATATATATATATATATATATATATATATATATATATATATATATATATATATATATATATATATATATATATTGGGATGTTCAAATGAGAACCACTATAAAGTTAAGAACTTTGAGAACTACAACAAATACATGTTTGTTCACATGTGATTAACTTCAATCATATGTGAACATCGATGTACGTTTAATTGAAAAAGAAAAACGTCAAAAAATCATAAGCTTACGTCTTAAAATACATTTTAACTGATTTGTTCATATTATCGTTCACATGTGAACATATATTTATTTTTTTACGTTATTTGATACAATTTTAGGATTTTTTGACTTTTTCTTTTTCAATTAAACGTACATCGATGTTCACATATGATCGAAGTTAATCACATGTGAACAAACATCTATTCTTTGTGCTTCTCAAAGTTCTCAACTTTAGAGTGGTTATCATTTGAACCTTCCATTTTATATATATATATATAGATATAGATCAAGAGGGAAGTGCCTTTTTAGTAGAAGGAGAGAAACATTAATATACATCATGAAACATCTTCCACTTATCAATTAAAACGTCAACTAAAAATTATTTTTACCAATGAATAGTAATTAAAATCGATGTTATAAATAATATATTAATAATTATTTTTGCTTTTTAAGTCATAACAATAGTTGATAAATATTTGTTTTTTAAATTGTTAACATCCACCGTGATGAATCTTAACTAATATTTATTACGATGAATGTTAAAACATCATATTTTTTGAAAAATAGTTTTAACTTTAACATTCATCACAATAAATGTTAACTAACATTCATCACGCCGAATATTAACAATATTGGGTCTAATATTTTATAATTTACAGAAATAATTTATCAAGAAAAATTAAAATTCATAGCATTGATTATGATTAACATTTACTAAATCTCAGTTCGTTTTTTGTGAGATTTGTATGTGCAAAGGTATGCTTCTTGACGAACAATAACGTTACCCCCTCCTCATTGAATCATTCCAATATATATATATATATATATATATATATATATATATATATATATATATATTGATTCACAATACATCGGTTTGAAATAAAAAGTTTGAGTCCCTTATAAGTCTAAAGTTATGGCTAATTGATACCTTCCACCATGGTTGTTAATTGAAACCTGAAGGAATCCGGTTAGTCACTGCTTTCGGCTTTGCGGGGGCGTTACATATGGTATCAGAGATCATAGCCTCTCGGGGTGTGACGGGCACGCGGCTCATGCATCTCCTGGGGTATGGATCCTGGTTATGTTTCGGTCTGACGGACGTCAGGATTTTAAGTGGGGGAGTTTGTAACAACCCGTCCCACATCGATTTGAAATAAAAAGTTTGAGTCCCTTATAAGTCTAAAGTTGTGGCTAATTGATACCTTCCATCATGGTTTTTAGTTGAAACCTGAAGGTATCCAGTTAGTCACTGCTTTCGGCTTTGCGGGGGCGTTACATGAACTTTCATTTTTTTTGCTTTACATATGAATTTTTTTGTGAACCCTTATATTTTTTTTTCACATAAATTTTCGTCATGAATCTTTTTTTTTGTTTCACACAAAGTTTTTAACTTTTTTAATTGTGAGCCTTAATTTTTTCAACTGTAAACCTTAACTTTTTTTTGATTCACAACAAGTTTTTAACTTTTTTAGTTGTGAACCTTATTTTTTGATTTTGGGTTCACATAAAGTTATAAGTTTTTCAATTGTGAACCTTAATTTTGTTTTTTAGTTTTCCAATTTGATTTTATTTTATTATTTTCAACAAAAATATTTTTTTTGTGTGAACCTTAATTTTTTATGGTTTACTTCAAAAGGAAAATAAAAAGCTCACACCTTAAAAAAATTGTGAGTCAAAAAATATTTTCACAGTTTTTTTTATCCCACCTTTATATATATATATATATATATATATGAAGGTTCAAATGAGAACCACTCTAAAGTTGAGAACTTTGAAAACCGTGGTTCTCAAAGTTCTCAACTTTAGAGTGATTCTCATTTGAACCTCCCACTATATATATATATATATGTGTGTGTGTGTGTGTGTGTGTGTGTGTGTTAGAATAGATGGAGGGTGGAGATGTTTTTTCCCCTTTTTTACTTTATCTCCTTGTTTTCACCAAAACCTCATCCCTATATGTATAAAGGCTCACAATTAATAGGTATGTGAAGCGGAAAAATTCACCAAATCAAAAGTGTTTAAACCATTTTTTTTATCTTCAACCCTTATATATATATATATATATATATATATATATATATATAGTAACGGGATAAAAAAGAAGAAAAATTATGTGAAGAAGAAGGAAAAGCAATATGATTAAGTATTATTATTACTATGATTTATTTTTTTATTATTATAATTCAAGTAATAAAAAGTTGAATCATAGTAATAAAAACTCTTAATCACATAAATTTCCTTCTCCATTGAACCTAATTATATATATATATAATCCAAATTTAAGTACAATAATAACTGCTCCCTCCGTCTCAAAATTATTGTCCACCAACAAAAAGCACACAGTTTAATAAAAGTGGACCACAACAGTTTTCTACTACTCAAATAGAATCTGCATACACTAAACTCTCTTCTTATTGGTTGAAATGAGAAGTGGACAATAATTTTGGGACATCCCAAAAAGGTAAGATGGACTATAATTTTAAGACGGAAGTAGTATATATTGTGCTTGCATTAACACAAAAATGTTCATATCTTTACGAGGACATGTTCTCGAAAAGAAAAGTTAGATATACTTAGTTATAGCAAAATGATCTATAATTAATACTCCATCCGTTCCATATCTATCGTCCACTATTTCTTTTTGGGATGTCCCAATTTAATTGTCCACTTCCATAAATAGAAAAGAATAATAAGATAAAGTTCATTTCTGCCCTTAATTTATATATGTAAGACAAAAATGTAGGTAAAAAGTAAAAAGTAAAATTATCTTGTTACCAAAAAGTAAGAGAGATAGTGATGTTTTTCTTAAACTGCGTGTTTTTTTATCTGGGGACAATAAAATTGGGACGGATGGAGTATATAATACTGAGTATTCACAATACGTATAATTATTGTATGATTCTTGCCTAATCTCCGTAGCTTTTGACTAATATTCAATCTACAACGGCGTTGGCTATTTTGATTTGACAACTTATATGATATTAATATCATAATGATCCTTGTCACATGCTTATTTGAACCCCTTCACCATCTTATTTTTCCAATTTGTGGACTGAGACAATGAACTGGTATTATGAACCACATTTCACATATTGCATCATATTATAAATAACGTAACTGTAGTTCATCAACTGATATAATCCAAATTTAAGTACAATCATTAACTATATATTGTGCTTGCATTAACACAAAAATGTTCATATCTTTACCCGGACGTATTTTCGAAAAGCAAAGTAACAAGATAGTCTTAGTTATAGCAAAATGATCTATAATATATACTACAAAGTATTCACTATACGTATAATTATTGTATGATTCTTGCCTAATTTCCGTAGCTTTTGACTAATATTCAATCTACATGGACGTTGGCTATTTCGATTTGACAACTTATATGATTATTAATATCATAATGTTCCTTATCACATGCTTATTTGAACCCCTTCACCATCTTTTTCCAATTTGTGGACCCAGACAATGGACTGGTAATATGAACCACAGTTCACATATTGCATCATATTATAAATAATTGTAGTTCATCAACTGATATATCATTATCCTATCTCAACAGAAAGAGTTCATTTAAGATCAATGGCTTGTTCTACTCTGAATGCGCGAACCGCAACTGCCTCTTGGAAGTTTAAGGTCTTAGATGGTGACTCCTTCAAACGTTTTCAAAAAACTCACTGTGAGTTCATTTATTGTTAGCTAGCTATTTCAATGAGTTCATTTGCTTAAGCATTCTTATGAAGTAATTTCCCTCTAACTTTTTTAATTTATAAATCAAAACATATATTTTCATGTACATAAGTCGTCTCCCCCAACCCGCATGCTATATCTCCCTCTACAGCTGTGTTTTCCTTCGATTTCTACTACTTTTCAGATTAGTGTCCGATATGTAATGTATAGCAACCTCCACTGTTTTTGATTTTGAGAAAAACGACTGCTTTGTGTTAATTGATAGAGTTTCGCGGTAAGCTTTACTTGGATGCCAGTTTTTAGAAGAATTTAGTTGTATTTAATGCAACAATATACTTTCTCCCAAATATCGTAGTTTTAATCATCGATGATCTATCTGTGATGTAGTTTTTTTTACTTGTTGACTTTTGAGGTCAATTTGATCAAGAAACAATGGGGGTTTTGTTAGTCAACTATGATTGACTTAGTTTCTGCTTATTGCCTTGCTAGATCTTGAAGATAGATTAACATCTCGATTTGTTTCATCTTTACGTATATTGGCGTTTTAGAATTCAAGAGTCATTATTTTTTTGTGAGATTGTTAACAAAATCATAGATTTCTGTTTTAAATAATTAGTTGCATAATTTCTCCTGCTAGAAGTTCTTACCATACCACTTCAATTAATACGGACACATCAACTATTGCTGTTATACTCTGCTTCCTTCATATATTGTCCTAAAAGGTTTTAAATTAACAGATATTCGCGCTCCTACACCTGGAGGACTGAAGCAAACAATCATTTCTACGCTTGAAAGTTTACCATTTCATGGACAAAATGTTATTGCTCTGTTGTGGGCGCCAACACAAACAGGAATCAACTCAATTCTACTTACTACTAATTATCAGCCTTCGGTTATTTATGGGAACAATGAAGAGCTTGAATCATACCATGAAGCCTTCTTACAATACAAATATTACATAAATCGTGAGGACCAACTAGCCTTTGGGCTTCCTGGACGAGTGTTTCTGACATGTACACCTGATCAAACTCAAGATGTGCATCACTACCCTAAAGATCAGCGTCCTCGCGGCCGATATGCTTTTCTTACTAGGACATGGGGGTCCTTTTGTGTACCTTTGATTGAAGATGGTCAATGTGTTGGCGTGCTTGAGTTTGTAACAGATAATCTCAAGGATTCTTACGACAATGATATTGCTGTAGTACGAACAGCACTTGAGGTTTTCCTAGTCCTTATCTACCTGTGTTCATTAATTAATATACGTAATAATGCCAAATCCAGATATATAGCTCGTATATTATAAACAGATGCATCCCATCATCCCAACTGTACTTTTGCATCATGAATGAGGCTTATTTCAAAATGTGGTTTTATGTGTGAAAACCACATCTCTTACATATAATCTATACGGAAGAAAGTTCTAGATATTTCCAGAGGTAATCTTACGGCTAATAAATGATTACGATCATATCATGTTGTTAGTAGTAGGCAGGTACGTGTGAGTTTGCCTTTCTAAAAAGAACTAATTTATTTGAATTATGTGTAGTCTAATAACAAGCAATGTATCTAGACACACAAACACATATATCTCAATTACCATATATACATACTACAATCAGGTTCGATAACGGTTAAATACAGGGCAAGCAATGATAATACTATTCCTAAACTATGAGCTAGCTAGCTTCACTCTTCAGTAATCTTACAAATCTTTTGCTACCTTGCAGAGTGCCGGTTTCCAAACTTCAATCCAGATTGAATACCCAAAGACGACCAAGAAAAAGGGCCGAAACAGGGTTCGCAAAACACGGTCATTACGCTTTACGAAGTACGGCCGTCTTGTTTCACAATTTGGACATTGTACCCGCGTTGCTGCAGGCAATCTTAAATGTACGTAAACTTCATTTAATACTTGCATATCATTAAGCTGATTACAACTGTTTCTTGTATATAGTGAAATTGATGAGCTATATATACTATTCTCCTTTTGTAGTCAAAAGAAGTACCTTTAAGAACTTTTGTAAAGACGTCGGAATTTATGAATGGCCATGGATAAAATATACGACTACGGGAGCTTCTTCTGCCCATGGAACTCAGATTAATGGAGTATCATCAAGCAAGACTAGTTCTTCTGCCCGTGGAACTCAAATTAATCAAGTATCGTCAAGCGAGACTGGTTCTACTGCCGATGGAACTCAAATTAATCAAATATCATCAGGTGAGACTAGTTCTTGTGCCCATGGAACTCAGATTGATCAAATATCGTCAAGCGAGACTAGTTTTTTGGAACCTCGGATGCTTCAGATGACATATCCAACCTTTCTGAATTTATTGAAAACGCGTATGTCATTTTAAACCATTTGTGTTCATTTGGTTTTGGTTTACTTTTTTTTTTTTGTAATTTTATTTACTTTTTTTTTTTTTGTAGAAACCTAGACTTTCTCGGTCATGAAACTACGATTGTCAGTGCATCATCTGCCCCTGATTCATCAGAGGACATATCCGATATTTCTGACGTGATCCAAAACATGTAGGTCTTTTCAAACCTTTCACATTCATTTGGTTTTGGTTAATTAACAATACATCCTCTTCCTTTGCCAGAACATCTCCCCCTGAAACTCTAAACTATCATATAGCACTCAATAAAGATTGGATTGAGAGAGAACATGAACGTCCTGAATTCATGCAACAATTTAATGATGACCTGATCGATCAAAGTAACGAAGCTCCTGAATTGATGGACGATATTGATCTTGTTGACGTCTTTTTCAATTCCAACGAATGGGACAATTACCAAGAGCAACGATTTAGGCGTATCCCATTCCCCTAGCTGTTGATGTTAATCAGTATTTTTACTTCGGTGAAGCCGTAAAGATACTGAATTGAGTTTCATTGTGTTGTTAAAGTCCCACATTGGACTACTTGTTTACGTACATTAGAAATGTGTATCTCTTTACAATGAGTTGTTTCATTCTGTTGTTAAAGTCCAACTACACGATGAGGTATCTTATGTTGTAAAATAGTGCCTATTTATAAAATAATACGTGAGGGAATTACATTCCCAGTGATTCATGTGCCATTACTCCTTAGTCGTTTCAAACTAGGCCAAAATCCATTTTGTTACCGTCAATTTGGTTGACCGTGATTATTTGTACCCTAAATTATTAAGGTTATATGATAGTATCCTGAATTCTAAACTATTAATGATATAGTATAGTATCCTGAACTTGTAAATTGTAAATATAATATCCCGACTCACTCCCATGTTATCACATGACTTATTTCCGTTAGTTGAGTGACGGACGATTTTTAATTTTGCTTTGTCGCAGTTAATTACTTTCATCCCACATCTTTTCCTTGTTACTTGGAACTAGGTGAGGTCCTGTGACAACGCGGAGTTTCGACATTTAATTATATATATATATATATATATATATATATATATGTGTGTGTGTGTGTTTGTCTATTGTTTAGCTTATTGTGTACCCCTTTGTCCCAATTTAAGTGTCCCGGTTTGACTTTTTGAGTCTTCATTTTTCAACTTTGACCTTAAATAGTTTTTGTTTGTGTTATATAATACTTGATGCAAAATATATGAATGGATTGAATTTTATATGCATTGGTATAATTTTCATAAAGTAATATATAACACAATAAAAAATATTTAAGATCAAAGTTAAAAAGAAAGACTTCCAAATCTGATTCAAGACACTTAATTTGGGACGGATGGAGTATTATTTAAGGGATTATTAGTTAAAATAATAAAATATTTTAGTTACATTATTTAAAGGATTATTAGTTAAAATCATAAAATATTTTAGTTACGATTTTAATGTATTCATAATATTGCGGTTGTTTGGCTAAATGGATGATCAGTTTTTAGTTTCATAATATTGATAAAAAATTCATGTAATTGATCACTTAAAATGTCATGATATTTAAATTATAAGGACTAAAAAAATAGGGAAGTATTGGAAGTGTCAATTACAATAATTGTGGGTACACATTATAAAAATTGAAATAAATGAAGGAAATAATTTTAACCGTGAGATCTTTAGGGATGGAACCAATCTAAGATTCAGATTGCTCCATTGTATTCTGTTATATATATATATATAGTTTGAGGATAAAAAAGAAGGAAATTTTAATGGAGAAGGTGAAGAAGCATTTTCAACCATTCATTTATAATTTGGGTAAAAGGGTAGGATTGACATTTTGATTATCTCATAATTACTATTTATATTAATTGGTAAATAAGAAATCAACTACTCTACGTGAAATTAGGAGCTATTATTTTATATTTACTCTTCTAAAATTTCAACCACCATATCTCTCTCAATCAGCTACAATTTTTCTTTTCTCAAATTAGTTGAAATCATGCACCGATCTTTGTATTGCACAAATTATATTTTTTTTGTTTTGATGTTTCTAATTAAATAAATTCTTCAATTTGGCTCGAATACGATACGGAAATGAATCAAATGGGCGAAACTTATCATGGAGAAGCATGCTTTCAGTTTTCAAAAACAAAAATAATTTAAGTCACCCAAATGAAGATGATCTAGTCTTAAGTGCTTCTTAACGTTATAATCATCTTTTGCGACCAAATATGCTAAGCGTTCATTCGACATCGATTTAGTTATTAATTTTTGTCTTAGCTTTAATATGCATAGAATTTTTATGAATCGATTTCTTTTCTATAATGAATGGAATTGGACGATCTAGATATCGAATCGTCCATTGCTGGTGGAAAACTGATTGTACTAGCTTGTTGTCGAAAATCTACACATTTACTTGCCAGATTACGTACACAACCGTCCTATATAGCTTGAATTATTTTGAAAAAATGATTCCGAATGAATCAGCTGAAATAGATTCACATACTACATATTATATAACATCGATTCATCAGCTTTACAATACTGATTCACAACTTATAACAATGATTCCTAAATTTTATAATATTGATTCACAAATATATAATTCATAAAGAATATGGCATTGATTTGAAAGTTCATAACAATATAACAATACAAAAATTTAGAACACAATGAATTAACTTAAACATAGATATATGTAAGTATTCATATTTCATCATAAACTCTTTTTAATGATCAAATAAATCCTTTATATGTTTGAGGAAACTAATTATCTTTTATTGTCCGAAGAAATTTATATTATCCATAACATGGAATTTGAAAGTCAAGATTACGAAGGGAAAAAAAAGGGAATCAATTATCATCGTATTATTGTTATGAAAGTGATTCACAAATTGTTAGTGTTGATAGAATCATATATATTTGATTCTGAAATTTATAAGATTGATTTTAAAAATTCATAATATCGATTCAAAAAACATTTATAACACCGATTCACAAAGTTTATAATTTGGCTCGGAAAACTTATAACATCGATTCAAAACATTTTCACAAAGTTTATGCGATTGAATCAAATAAGTTTATGCTATCGAATCAAAATTTTATAACATTGTTTCAAAATTTTGACAAAATCGATTCACAATGTTAATTCTATTGATTCCAAAATCATATGACATTCAACTTGTTTGATTCAATAATAATGTGAATTACTATAACTTAATAAGTACTTTACATAAGAAAGAATACATACTTTTATGCTTTGATGCTCATCTTCCTCGTGAATACAAAATAAAGCCAAATATTAAAAAAATGACCAAGTGCATTCATTATTTTAGGAAGAGATTCCTAATTTTTTAGCGAAAAAGTCCCGGACATTTAAATCAATCCACCATTTAAAAAAGAAAGTAAAACAAATGTCTAGATTACCCCTCTAACTTTAGACACATCACAATTATTTTTGTTAAAAATTACAATTATGCTATCAACATTATGAACCATTGATCAATATAATTAAAGGTCTAGATCATTTCTCTCCATTCTCCCATTTATTTTTCTTCCCCATTGATCCTAATCATATATATATATATATATATATATATATATATATATATATATATATATATATATAAAGATATCAATATATGAATTCCACATTTTGCCTTAAATAACATAAACATGACCAAAATCTTTACTTAACAATAGAAAATTACCCAAAACGTAGATATAATTTAAAAAGAAAATCAAAATTAAAATAACATATACATGACTTAAATAAAATCTATGGAAAATTTAAAACGAAACAATAAACCCTAAATTTAAAAGTAACTTGAGAGATGTTAATCATGCACATGTATTAGCATATTTAACAAAGTTAAATAAGTTTTAGAGGGCAATTTAGCCTTTAGACAATGTTAAATACAATTAAGACAAATATAGAAATAAATTATATGTGTATCACGACAATGTTAAATACAATTAAGACAAATATAGAAATAAATTATATGTGTATCACGAGCTGTAGGGTATTTGTAAACTATAGCTTTTAATTGAAGCTCTAAGTTGTAGATATATTTTTCTAAATGTTGTATATATATTTTTCTAAATGTGTTTCGTAAGTAGATGTAGTTGTAATTGAAATCCGTAAGTATATATTACTAATTTGTTACGATTTATGTTATAAAAATAAACATAAGTATTAAAAAAAATATCTTAGATGCATTATATGTCTTTTTGATGATGTTTAGTATAAATTTGTAATTTGAACCACTCATGAGTGTGATGTTTAAAAATACCTTTGTTAGAATTGCCTAGTTTAGTAGTACAAACACACCATAGTCTACAACCTGTTACGAAGTCCAAATATAAGCTTCAATAGCAGGATTGAGTTGTGCAATATACATTTATGGTCATAGATTACAGTAATCCCAATTAATATATCGGAACAAAAACAACACAACTAAACGTAGCCATTAGGAATCAAAAATAAGCCTTAAAGATAGAAGAAAAAAGATCATAACCCTTCAAAGAATTGACTTTAGTAATATGTATGCACGGGTTGAATTCCACAATGTCCATTACCTAATCATGGGATGTCACCAATCTATAGAGATTAATACGATTTTCAAAAGTCAATATAATCTATTTAAACCGTCCTTTGTAGTTCAACATATAAAGTATCATGGTAATTGAATTTACCATCAACCATAGACTTCGATGTTTTGATATATTAACATTTGATCAACAGATTTAAGAAGCTCCAATTATCATTGGGACAAATAAAACAACTCACCAGTTATAAATATCCTATCATGCTTCCAATAATGATGGTTATTACCATCTCCAAGATACCATACAATAATAAGAGAGTTGGAGATATAAACATGTTTAGTAAGCTATTCATAGATTTTCAATTCAAACTACTTATTGACAGAGGTAGCAACTAAAAAAAGATATCTAGAATCCATGCCTGAAGTTAGAATCGTAGAACTTGGAAGTAGAAGGAACTTGTGAAACAACAAGGTTTCATAATTATGTAGATCTCTAAATAAATTTTTTCATCACATGATAATATTTTTTGTATATACATATTATAATATCCGATTCAACTAAAAATGGCAGACAACAGATACGTTTTTTACAGCCTATATACATATCATTTTATCCGATTCAATTAAAAATGGCAATGGCAGACAACCTATAATAAACCATATAAAGAGAACAAACAGAATGTTAGTTGTACAATGTACATGATAGATTAAAGTCCAGTTACCTCGTGATCAATTAGTATCATTTCTAATGAAGCCAACTGGGACGGATTGTCCTTGAAGGTTTGAGTCCACGACAAAAAAACCTTCACGCGTATCTTCCTATCATCTCTGCTCTTGTTCAAAAGATTGAGAGGTGTGAAACCATTAACTTAAGCCATTGGTGGTACCGCTAAAACTATATAGATTTAGGGGAATGTTTTGATAGGTATAAAAAGGTTGTAGATGAAAGATGTGGGGTAAGGTTATATAGCTGGGGTGGAGGATTCTAAATGTGGTTTTAAGCGGGATAAAAATTGATTGATATCTTTTCAATTTTACCCGAAATCTTATTTTATAAATCAAAATTCAAAATCGGATATTATAAAACATGTAGCAATATTTAGTTTAACAAAAGGTGTAACTATATTGGTGGATATGATAATTATATCAAAATAATAGGCTGTAAATTCGGAGTCAATTTGATTTGAACATATTTGAATTGGTATTAGTTTTATAATTGGTTTTAGTGTTATAATTATATAGTTGTTTAGCAAGGTTAGGCAATTAGTGAATTGTAGTTTGTTGTTCACTCGGACTAATTTTACTGCAAATTAATAATTTTGTGAAGACTTTGCATCTTTTTCGTTTGTTTGGTGTTGAATACGTATATGCTATGTTTGTTTGATGCAAGTGAAGTTTATAGCAAAGTAAATAAATGACATGGAACAAGGTTCCTTTTACCTTTTGGCATTCTTGTGAATTAAGGTTGCTATGTTGTTATAGTGTTCTAATATACAATGCATAGTTGATTAGTACATTGAACTTGATTATGGATCAAAAGATTAATTTATCGAATCAGTGTGGTAATGTAATGAATCTAATTTAGATGAATAGTTGGTGGATGATGATAAAGGATGCTATGATAATTATGGATCATAGTATAATTAAGACTGAATCATAGTACATTTAATGTTGAATCGTTGTATAGCTACTGCTGAATCATAGTATCTGAATCAATGTATGATGCATCTGAATCATATTTGTCACATCTTTAAACATTGGTGATGTGATAAGCTTATGGTTTTTTCTTGTAAATTGCAGCGTGATCGTTTTTGTGAATACTTTGCAACCAAGCGGCACTCTATGATGAAAACTATTCGACGGATTGTTCCATGTAGACTAAGATTGGTGTGGCAAACAACTATCAATGGGATAGATTGTGGAGTATTTTTAATGCGCCACATGGAGATGTTCAAGGGAGCAAAAAACTTTGATGTGGGCCTACGAGCGGAGAATAACAGGCAACAAACACAAATAGATGATCTTCGTAAGATATTGTTATCTAGGTTGTACACTCTAGCTTCCAAAGTAGATTCTGAAGCAAAGGAACATAAAAAACTTCCCATGGACTTTAAGAATTTGGTGGAAAAGAATGCGGACAAGATAAGAGAAGGAAGACTAGCGGCATTTGAAAAATGAAGACATTACGCATAACGTTATTGTGTAGTTAAACATTTATTTTATTTTTTGTACTGGAGCAAACCATAGGTGACTGTCTTTTTAAGAATGATTGAATCATTGGTAGTGCCAATGTTTCCAAAATTTTTTTTGAATCATTGGCAGTCAACTATCCAAAAACAAATTTATCATTTAGTTGTAACAATTGCAAGGGAACCTTGTGAACGTATTGGTTAAATGTATTATATATAGGAATCTTAATGACACAATAACTGTTAACATTGGTGTTCTGATTAACTTATGAATCTATGCGTTTAATATCTGAATCAATGTACTAACTGGCGGAATCAATGTGTTAAATTACTGAATCATTGTGTAATGTTGCCGAATCTACGTGGTAACTATCTGAATCAATGTGTTATTTTTCTGACTCAATGGGAATAAGAAAAAAGATCTACTTTGTAAGTATAATTATGTGATCAACATCTATAAAACACAAGTTATATGAGGGAAACTATAATGACTTTTTAGAACACAAGAAATATTTCATGGAAATCCATGCTCTTTTCGTTTCTATTGTTCGAAGAGTTTTTTGACGGAAAACCAACTTGTTTTGCATATAGTTTGTAAAACTCATAAGCAACGTCTAAATCATCAAATTTGATTCCAATAACCGGTTTGATGTCATCTAGAATATCAGGCACCCAAAAAAGGTACGCCTCCCGGAGAAACATGCATGACACCAACCGATGTTGTGTTCGGGAACGTCTTATTATCCGTTTTAACATATTATCACGATTAGATCAAAACATGATTCAATGTACATGAAAACAAATATATGTTGGAATAGTGTCCAATATCATAACTAATTGGTAAGTACATCATTAAAAGTTGAGTCCTTTTTGGGTCGCCCTCAATGAACAGTGAGTGAAATAAATGAGAGCTAATTAATTATTGGAATAATTAATGGAACATTCTGGAAGCGGATCCAACCGCCGGTTGGAAGGTTCAACCGGCGGCTGGAGTCCAAAGTGGATTGGCGGTGGAACATGCGGGTCGTGGCTTGGGCAAATGGGTCAAAAGCAGATCCAACCGCCGGTTGGAAGGTCCAACCGCCGGTTGGGATTCTGTCCCACATCGGCCAGGTGATGAAACCCTGGGCCTCCTCCTTCACTATAAATAGGGACCTCCCCTATGCTTTCAGATCCATCCCAGAATTGAATAGAGTTCAATTCTTTCTCTCTTTCTCATTCCTACTCCTTGTAAGAGTTTACACGACTTAGAGTCGGGACCCTAGGAGTTTGGGAATTTCTCTTAGTTCTTGGGTGTGAGCCATTAGAGGTGTTCTGGTTTGGGCACTCGCCTCCAAGTAAGGAAGCTCTACGAGATCGTCTACGCGTGAGAAATTGGTTTTCTCGAAGGTTAGTATTTTCCTATTTATCTTGGTTATTTTATTGCTTTTATTTATTCAAGTTAAGATCCCTTAGGGTTTAGTTTCCTAATTGCCTTAGATTAATTTTGTTATAATTCCGTTGTGCATATTAATCTAGTTAGGGAATAGAAAACCCAACAGTGGTATCAGAGCCTTAGCTTGATAAATACTAGCATTTAATTATCTGCAATAGTATGTAGGTAAAGATAAATTGGAAATTGACTTGTCTAAATTGATAAAAAAAATTTACACTTTAGACCCTTATATTTTAAATTGTTTTAAAATATACCCTCAAGTTTTAAAATGTTTTAAAATAGAACCGTAGACTTTAAGAGTTTAAAGAGAGACATTACATATATTATGAGCTATAAGTATATGTATCATTAAAGTTAAATACATCGTTAGTCAATTGATAAATCGGATCACCCATAGTGAACAAACTATAAGAGAGGTATAAGGCGGGTAGCTCAGCTTCCCTAAAGAAGTCAGGTTTCTAATAGGCTTCGCGCTGACCTGCTTCTCCGCTTCTTTGTGCGTTCAATGGAGTTACCGAGGACTTTTGATAGGATGATGTGAAGATCAAAAGTATGACCTAAAAGTACTAAAACAAAAATCCCGTTCTAGATACTAAAATGTGAATAGTATGCTAACCCATGAAAACCGCACATCTTTCGTATGGTCTGTTAATGGAGCGTGTGTGGTTTACCGGCACATTAATATGAGAACATATTGAGAGGTGATGTGGAACTCACGATTCTCGAGCGTACTCGGGCCGGGGACCACGCGGGTTTTGCATGGTTAAGTTCACCATCTTGTTCATGATCCTCGGCATACCAGTCATGAATGGTAGATGAGCATATCCGAGATTAACATGCCGTTGATAAGAATCAATGAATCTCAAAAGAACTAGGAGTTTCATAGAGAATGAAATTGACAAAGGCATTGTCTACCTAAAATAAATTCGCAATATGATTACGGCAAACGTTTTCATAAAACGAATCTAAAATATGGATCCTATCCTTAATTTTGTAATTGGGTAATTAATTAAGGAATATTCAAACTAACTAAAACTGTTTATCTTATAGATGTCTTCTACAAATGGTAATAATCCTCCCGTCCCCAATTCCGCACACAACTCGAACTTCTCACTTCTCTCGGTTCTTGGAAGGGAAAGACTGACTGGTCCAAACTATATGGATTGGATGCGTAACCTAAGGTTTACCTTGAGGTACGAGAACAAGGAGTATGTTCTCGATGAGAAGATTCCCGTGATTGATGAAGATTCAACCCAAGAGGAGATTGAGACACACAGGAAACATTATGATGATGCGAATAAAGTGTCTTGTATCATGGCATCCTCCATGAGCCCCGAGTTACAAAAGACTTTTGAGAATACTTGGGCTTATGAAATGAACCAACAGCTTAAGGAAATGTTCCAGGCAAAGGCGAGCAAAGAACGCCTTGATGTGGTTAAGTCACTCATGGCTTGCAAACCCAAACCTAGAGCATCTATCTGTGCTTTCATCTTGGAGATGAAAGGGTACTTTGATAGGTTGGAATCATTGAATATGATGTTTGACACAGAGTTTTCCATTGCCATAATTTTGTCTTGTCTGCCAGCTGTCTACAATCAGTTTGTAATATCATATCAGATGAATATGAATGAGAGAGAATGCTCAATAATGGAACTCCATAATTTGCTGCAAACCGCTGAGCAAGGAATCAAAAAGGATGATGTGTCCTCTAGCTCAGCAGCTCCTGTGTTGGCAATTGGTCAAACTGCAAAGAAAAGAAAGAGGTCGAATTGGAAAGCAAAGACTACGAATGGAAAGTCCAATCGTGGGTCCAAAAGAAAGACTGATTCTGATATTCCACCAGTGAATGATCCGAAGGAAGCAATGTGCTTTTATTGCAACACTAAGGGGCACTGGAAACGTAGCTGCCCAAAATACCTGAAAGACCTTGAGGATGGTAAGGTCGAAAAGAGTATTCACTCGGTATGTTCATGATGGAACTCCATAATACTACAACTTCTAATTCGTGGGTTCTGGATACAGGGTGTGGTACTCACATTTACACTGTATTGCAGGGTCTAAAGGAAAGTAGAAAGTTGAAGCATGGGGAGCTTAATCTAGTCATGGGAAACAGAGGAATCACGTCTGTTACCAAGATTGGAAAGTATGAGCTCGTGCTGAATTTTGGAGTTAGGATAGATTTGAATAATTCCTGTTATTCGTCAGAAATGACCAGAAACATTATTTCATTTTATGCTTTGTTTAAGGATGGTTATCGATTTTCATTTGATAATGAGAATGGTGATATTTTGGTTCATTTAAATGGTGGTTTTATTTTCAAAGCTTCTCCTTACAATGGTATATATGAAAATGTTGAATGTGTTAGCAATTTGATTTTAAATATTGATTTGTCTAATGAGCTTGATAAATTCAAATTGTGGCATTATCGTCTTGGGCACGTAAACAAGAAACGCATCGGCCAACTCCAAAAGGATAGAGTGTTGGAATCATTCAACCTCAAATCGGATGATGTATGCGAATCTTGCTTATTGGGCAAGATGACAAAATCACCATTCACAGGGTCGTGTGAAAGAGGTGAAGGACTCTTGGACTTGGTACACACGGATGTTTGTGGACCATTCTGATGCGCCACAAAAGATAGAAATCGGTATTATGTTACATTTACTGATGACTACAGTAGATTTGGACATGTCTATCTGATTAAGCATAAGTCGGATACTTTTGAGGTATTTAAAAGACACCAAAGCGAAGTAAAGAATCAATTGGGCAGAAAGATAAAGGTTCTCCGATCCGATACGGGAGGAGAATACCTTAGTATCAAGTTTCTTAATCATCTTAGAGATTGTGGAATAGTTTTACAATTAACTCCTCCTAGAACACCACAACTTAATGGAGTTGCTGAGAGGAGAAATAGAACCTTGTTGGACATGGTTCGGTCTATGATGAGTCAGGCTACACTTCCGATAAGTTTTTGGGGTTATGCATTAGAAACAGCCGCTCGCATCTTAAATCTTTTACCCACTAAGAAGGTTTTAAAGACACCTTATAAGATGTGGAAGAGAAGACGTCCTTCTCTTGGTCACATCAAAATTTGGGGTTGTGAAGTTTTCGTTAGACGAGAAACTCAGGACAAACTAGACTCCAGATCTGAAAAGTGTCTTTTCGTCAGTTATCCACAAGAGTCATTTGGATATCTGTTCTACAGACCCGCGGATAATGTGGTCTTTGTAGCTCGAAGAGGAGTGTTCCTTGAGAGAGAAATGATATCTAAAGAGGACAGTGGGAGTAAGATAGATTTTGAAGAAATTCAAGAGTTGACCGATGAAGAACCTACAGTAAACACTGACGTTCAACAAGAGGTGGAAACACTTATTGAACCTGAAGACATATCCTTACCCGTTCGTAGATCTTGTAGAGTTAGCAAACCTCCTCAGTTCTATTATGGTTATCATGTAGAAGAAGAGGATAAAATTAGTGATGGTACACTAAATGACTTAGATGAACCTGCTAACTATAAGGAAGCGATGGCAGGCCCTGAGGCTGCCAAGTGGAAGGAAGCTATGAAAAGCGAAATTCAGTCCATGTATGACAACCAAGTTTGGAATTTGGTTGACACTACACCCGGTCTTAAGACGGTGGGTTGTAAGTGGATCTTCAAGAAGAAGACCGACATGGATGGGAAAGTACACACTTATAAAGCTAGGTTGGTAGCGAAGGGCTATACTCAAACTCACGGGATTGATTATGAGGAAACCTTCTCGCCAGTAGCTAAGATAAAGTCAATTAGGATTATGCTAGCCATAGCTGCGTTTCATGATTATGAAATTTGGCAGATGGATGTCAAAACCGCCTTCCTTAACGGGAAATTGACAGAGGATGTGTTCATGGCACAACCGGAGGGTTTTGAAAATGCAAAGTATCATAATAGAGTTTGCAAGCTTCAAAAGGCTATTTATGGACTTAAACAAGCCTCTCGTAGCTGGAATCTCTGCTTCCATGAAAAAGTCACAGAGTTTGGATTTTCTAGAAGCGAAGATGAGTCCTGTATATATGTCAAGTTCAGTGGGAATGTCGTAGTCTTCCTAGTATTATACGTGGATGATATACTACTCATAGGAAATGATGTCCCAACATTACAAAGTGTAAAGGATTGGTTGGGAAAATGTTTCGCTATGAAAGACTTGGGAGATGCAGCATATATTCTTGGTATAAAGATTTATAGAGATAGGTCGAGACGTCTCATAGGACTTAGCCAGGACACATACTTAAATAAAATTTTGAAAAGATTCAAAATGGAGAACTCTAAGAAAGGGAATCTACCCTTACATCATGGCATTAAGATCAGTAAGGATCTTTGTCCGAAATCTAAGGAAGAATCGGATAGAATGAGTCGAGTCCCATATGCTTCAGCTATAGGATCGATCATGTATGCCATGACGTGTACGAGACCTGATGTCTCATTTGATTTGAGCTTAGTGAGTCGACATCAACAGAATCCTGGTGAAGGTCATTGGACAGCTGTAAAGAATATTCTTAAGTATTTGAGAAATACTAAAGACAGGTTCTTAGTTTATGGTGGAGAAGAGGAACTTAGAGTAACGGGTTATAGTGATGCAAGTTTCCAAACAGATAGAGATGATAGCCGTTCACAGTCTGGTTGGGTATACTTACTGAATGGGGGAGCGGTGACATGGAAAAGTTCCAAGCAAGATACGGTGGCAGACTCAACGTGCGAGTCTGAGTACATAGCAGCTTGCGAGGCTTCAAAGGAAGCCATCTGGATTAAGAATTTCATTTGAGATCTTGGAGTTGTTCCAACGGTTCAAGACCCTATCGAAATATTCTGTGATAACGAAAGTGCGGTTGCCTTGAGTAGAGAACCCAAGGATCACGGAAAGTCAAAACACATTGAAAGAAAATACCATTTTGTTCGGAGAAAAGTAGAAGAAGGACACGTGATTGTGAAGAGCATAAGATCAGAGGATAATCCGGCTGATCCGTTCACAAAGCCACTTGGAAAGTCCAAACATGATGAGCATGCTAGAAGCATAGGCTTAAGAGATAATGTAAAGTTTTAGTTGTTAGTTTGATTTTGAAACATTGTAAACAATGATGGAAATTGTAATAGACTTGGTAATTAAATAATGGAGATTTATTTATTGGAAGGAGTTCTGCCATTTACTATTGTTTGTCATTGTGTTTCTGTTTTGCATGTTTAGACACCACTTCCCAAGTAAAACAGTTTTTACTTAAACCTCCTCAGCCGTTCACACTCCTGGAAGTAAGTGGTGAATCAAGACTGTCATGGAGTGTTAGTAGATTATCTATGGAGATTAGACATGGCATGGAGATTGCTGCAACACTCATGGGTACTTAATGGAGATTTAAGTATAGGAGAGACCCGCACTCATGGAAGTTACTTCATGGATTGAAATCACGAGTAATCTGAGATGATAATATCCTCTATTCTTAAAATGGAGATACATTGAGTTTCTAGTTTTTCAAGTCTGTTATACTTTAGCCTATTCAAACGCTGTGCGTAACTGCCAGTCATAAAGGGTATGCTAAGTATGACATGATGAGTTGACTAGTACTATGTAGTCCAAATTTATTTGTTCCTTTTCGCCTAATGGGGAAAGTGATATCTTGGGCCCTCTGATGATTAAAGATTGACTCCAAAGTGCTAGGCCTGGCCAAGACTAAGTTGATGGTTCAATAGTCTCATAAAGTCAATGTAATCAGAAATCAGAAAAACTAATCATGGATCTTGAGATTGATTAAAATCCATGTCTCGATTCATACGATATCAATAGAAAGTTGATCACTTATCTAAAGGGCTAACTCTAAGATAAGAATCAGAGTTCGGCAGTTGCGTTAGATGGCACTCTCTGCTTAGTTAATGGATAAGCTTAGACCAATAATAGTTGATGAATTGTCCAAGTGGGAGACTGTTGGAATAGTGTCCAATATCATAACTAATTGGTAACACATCATTAAAAGTGGAGTCCTTTTGGGTCGCCCTCAATGAAGAGTAAGTGAAATAAATGAGAGCTAATTAATTATTGGAATAATTAATGGAACATTCTGGAAAGCGGATCCAACCGCTGGTTGGAAGGTTCAACTGGCGGCTGGAGTCCAAAGTGGATTGGCGGTGGAACATGTGGGTCGTGGCTTGGGCAAATGGGTCAAAAGCAGATCCAACCGCCGGTTGGAAGGTCCAACCGCCGGTTGGGATTCTGTCCCACATCGGCCAGGTGATGAAACCCTGGGCCTCCTCCTTCACTATAAATAGGGACCTCCCCTATGCTTTCAGATCCATCCCAGAATTGAATAGAGTTCAATTCTTTCTCTCTTTCTCATTCCTACTCCTTGTAAGAGTTTACACGACTTAGAGTCGGGACCCTAGGAGTTTGGGAATTTCTCTTAGTTCTTGGGTGTGAGCCATTAGAGGTGTTCTGGTTTGGGCACTCGCCTCCAAGTAAGGAAGCTCTACGAGATCGTTTACGCGTGAGAAATTGGTTTTCTCGAAGGTTAGTATTTTCCTATTTATCTTGGTTATTTTATTGCTTTTATTTATTCAAGTTAAGATCCCTTAGGGTTTAGTTTCCTAATTGCCTTAGATTAATTTTGTTATAATTCCGTTGTGCATATTAATCTAGTTAGGGAATAGAAAACCCAATAACATACTCATACACTAAATATGCATTTATTTATGCAAAACACTTATAATCACAACTTAATCAACGTGGTATTTTCAAGAAAACATGAAGCTACATATTAAATATTAGGAACCGGATCAATGTCTTGTAGCTACCAGATCATTAAGCTCGATCGATAACAAAACTTATCTACAAGAATCAATGTTTTGGAACTACCAAAAGATGAATCTCGATAACAAATATGTGAAACAAGTGCTTATGTTTTTGAACAGTATGAATCGCTCCCAGATCTTGTTGATTGTATTAAAATATGCAATGCAAATAAGTAGAATTGATCAAATATATCATTGTTTTATATCTTGAAGATTTCGTGAATATCCTTCCAAAAAAAACCGCCCAGCAAAAATGTTTTGAACAAATATATATTCAATTATATTAATGCACTGATCAAAACTCTTCTTCGATGAACTATAAAACATATACGTATCCCAAAGTAAAAATGAGAATGAAATATGAAGATGAAAATATTGGTACATTAATTGTTGATAGTTTCCAAAAATAGTGGAGGCTCAATCGTGCAAGATGCAAACCGCCCAGTTTAATGCAATTAAATTACATCATATTAAATTAAAATAATCAAATTACAAATGACTACTATACCCTTTGACCTTAAATTGGAATGATTGGTCAGGATTCCTTCTCCTCCTCTATAAAATTGATCATCTTTTTTAGATCCTCCAACTATATATAATATAATATAATAATAATATATAATAGTGATAGGGATAGGGATATATATATATATATATATATATATATATATATATATATTACACACTTTGAGTATATTATAAAAGGTGTGAATATCAATAATTTAAGAAAATTACATAAAGCATCTTTATGGTTTGCTTCAAATTTCACTCGTGGTCATTTGATTAATTTAATTACACCAATCATCCTTTCTTTTGAAACTTTTTACGTCAATATTCATTTACACTAACGATTGTTAACTCTTCGTTAGAAAGGACCATGTGTGTAATTTTCTTAATTCTTTCAATTGTTTTGAGTAAAATCTAATTTATAAAACCTAAAAGTAGAGAGCTTGTGAGAAGTATAAGTTTACGTATTCGTTCACATGTGATTAACTTCATTCATATGTGAACATTAATGTACATTTAATTGATAAAGAAAAAAGTTAAAAAAATCTTGAAATTATATAAAAAACACAAATAACAAATATATATATATATATATATATATATATATATATGTGTGTGTGTGTGTGTGTGTGTGTGTGTGTGTGTGTATGTGTGTGTGTGTGTGTGTGTGCTCACATTTGAACGATAATGTGAACAAATCGGTTAAAATGTATTTTAAGATGTAATTTTAGGATTTTTTTTGGCTTTTTTTCTTTCTTAATCTATCATAAATCAATGTTCACATATCAAACACGTAATCTAATAGTTCTTAAAATTCTTTACAGATAGTTGATTCTCATTTGAACCTCCAACTATATATATATATATATATATATATACACACACATACACACATACACACACACACACATACATACATATGGGTTTAGTGCGTGCAAATGTAACAAACATTCATAGTATGTACCTAACTACTCGGGGTTCCATTGAATGTAACGAACTTGTAATATTTTTACGTTGTATGTATTTTATGTTACTTTTTCCACTTGCTGACTATATAAGTCGCCACGTGATATCCCTTAGAACCGTTAATCTGATCAAAAAGCATACAATGTAGATAAATTATAAGTTCGTCACATACCATATAGATTTGAAAAGTTCGCTATATACTACGAATGTTAGACTATAGTTTATTACATGTGTGCGCACTAAACCCTATATATATATATATGTGTGTGTGTGTGTGTGTGTGTGTGTGTACTTGTTGATGTAAAATCAACATCATATGACAACAGCTTGTGGATGAAGACTTGATATAGCTTGATTGTGGTATGCGCACATAATTAAGTACGCATTCATGCGCACTTAATAAGTATGCAGAGGTAAATACGCAGGTATTACTAAATGCGTAGTATGCATTTAGTATAAATATGTGAACAATATGTGAACTTGTGTTCATTTGTGTTTAAGAGTGAGGAAAGTGAGCTCCATTGTAAAATCAGAGAGATTGTGATTGAGATAGAGTTTTAAAATTGAGTATGTACGCGTTATTGTAAAAATGAATAAAACTTAGAAACTTTTATTTACTTTCGTGTGTTCGTTACCACTTTATTCATGTACGTAATTGATAAACACATATTCCAAACTGTTTATTGATCGAATTTGAATAAAAAAGTTGAATTAGTGGGACCTATACACACACACACACTATTAGGTGCACATAACATTATATTCATGTTCCTCATTTATTTCATAATCAATTTGGTCATATTCTCCTCTAAAACATATAATTTTATATTTCACCACCATCTTTCTCTAGCTAAATATACATCGGTGTCTTAATTAGTTTCCACTTTCAACGTCATTAACTCTGAAGCTAGTGTCATCGGAATGGACGCAAAAGAGAAGAGATGGTTGCCACCGAAGTCATGATGAAATAAGATAAATGGGTGATGGAGGGTCCTTGGGTGGTGAAAGACGTTTATGGACTACAAAGTCTAATTGTTGGAGATATATCGAACGAACAAACTAAAGACAAATACGTAGTGGAAGTGAATATCAAATTGCAAATCAAACAAACCAAACACATTAAATTCAAACATACCAAACAAACTAATTAACAAATTCAAATTTGATTGTACAAATAAATCCAAAGCTACAAATGTCTCTTTATAGACTAACCTAACACTAATCCAAATTTGACTCAAACACAAAATTAATCCTAGTCTAACAAATTCTAAATCGACTCAAATACCAAATCATATTTACCAAACAAATCCTATAGTTTATATTAAACCAAACACTATCCAAAATCAAATTTCAAATTCCAAACGCTAATGATACTAGCCAAATTCCAAATGCTAGAGATATAATAGCCAAATTTAAATTTTCCAAACAAACCAAACGATCGCTTTTCAAAAACGATCCAAATCAAACGCCGGTGAATTCAAACCACATAGTCAAACGCTAATGACAAATTCAAAACGGTTAACCAAATAAAATAAATCGGCTTAAACGATCTTCAACGCCAATAAGTAATTTCGGGCACCAAATTCAACAGCCTGATAAATGAAGATCTTCAAACTAACAAATTCCAAATGATCGGACAAATCTAAACGACATGATAATAATAAAATCTTCAAACATCAAATCAATCTTCAAAGTCCAAATATCCAATTCAAATTCAAACGACCTACTTATTTGATAATGATTACGGTCCAAATTTTCAAATTCAAACACGATCCGAAACCTAATGATCTAATCCCTAAAGCAAAACCGAAACGAATTCAAACACAAAAGGAATCTCTCCGAATCGCCAACAATTAGTCGACGACTGACTAATTCAAAGT
Organism: Pseudognaphalium luteoalbum; assembly: GCA_963422505.1. Classification (NCBI taxonomy): domain Eukaryota; kingdom Viridiplantae; phylum Streptophyta; class Magnoliopsida; order Asterales; family Asteraceae; genus Pseudognaphalium; species Pseudognaphalium luteoalbum. Next base: position 120,938,427 of record OY730193.1, read on the forward strand.
GTCGAACCGCTTTGATACCACTTGTTGGAGATTTATCGAACGAACAAACTAAAGACAAATACTTAGCGGAAACGAATATCAAATTGCAAATCAAACAAATCAAATTCAAACGTACCATTCAAACTAACAAATTCAAATTTGAAGGCACAAATAAATCCAAAGCTATTGATGTCTCTTTATATATTAACCTAACACTAACCTAATTTGACACAAACACAATATATTAATCCTAATCTAACAAACTCTAAATCGATTCAAATACCATATCATAATTACCAAACAAACCCTATAGTTTAAGTCACTTTCTAACACTAATGTTGCAATGTAGAAGATAAACAATTTGATGATGATTTTGCTTAGTGAAATGTAAAAGATTATCATGATGTTTGTGCACCTAATTATGTATCTATACATATTTTATAATTTATAATTTATATTCACTCAAAAAATATAAAAGAATAAAAAAAGCTACACACGTGGTCCTTCTTAACGGAGAGTTGACAACCGTTAGTCTAAAGTACTATTGACGTAACAAATTTCAAAATAAATGATGATCCATATAATTAAATTAATTAAAGTGAAATTTGAACCAAACTATAAAGATGATTTATGTAATTTTCTCTAATATTTTTTGAGAGAATTACTAGTAAAATAAATGACTATTAAAATATATCAACGTGTAATTGGCTCATTAGTTTGTGAAATATAGGTTTTACTTGTTTACTTGATAGATGGAACCCATGGCTCATATACATGTGTTTGGCGGTTTTAAAAGTGGCAAAACAAGATTCGAATGATAACTTAACTAGCAATGGTCAGTGAGAAAAAAATAAAAATAAGAACTGGTTTGTTGGAGGGTATATAAGTAAATTAGAAAACAAAAAGCTTGTAACATTTCTAAATGATACTTTCAAAAGCCTTTTATATTGGGACTTTTCATTCAAACTAAAAGTTACATCCATTACATAACAAACAAAACTTTTAATATTTTTTGAAGATTTTGTTTTAAAATTAAAAGCCAAAGCTTACAAAAGCTCTTAAAAGCTTCTAACCAAATCAAACATATCCATATGTATTTAATATTAAGATATTGGGCTTATTCAAATAGATTTTGGGCTTATTTAAAAAGAATATTAAATAGAAAAAAAAATGGTTGAAAGGGGTTCTATTAGACCATCTACAACAGTAGAGGTGTGGGGCATTGAGGGAGTGGAGAACGCCCAGAACGCTGGCAATGGAGCGTCGCCGAACGCTGCATGGGCGAAGGTAGAGGCGTTCTATGGGTCCCACTCGATTTTTTTCATTTTTTCTTTTTTCGGTTTAATTATAATAAATGGAAATTGTATTAATATGGCGGGTTCTAGGGGTAAAAATGGGAGTTCTAGATTTACCACTGCGAATGCTATGTAGTGTTGATGCTGATGTGACACCTAAAATGCTCAGATTTCCTCACCATTGCAAATGGTGTTATGGTGAAAAAAGTAGGGAGTGAGGTGATGTTGATATGTTAGAAGGGGTAGAATTTGCCACTACAAATACTTATCTTGATTTTGGAAACACTGCCACAATACCACATTCAACAATACCACCTTAGAGCACCTATCTATTTATATTTGTAAAACAAAGATTATTTTCAATGTTTTTTAGCCATGCTATATCATTTCATTACCTTTTTTTGAATCTTCCTAATCATGCCAAATCATCAATTTGCTTTTCTCTAAAAACATTCATAGATTTTTTCTTGATTTTTAGTCATGTCACATCATCTCATTACTTTTTTTAAAAAAAAACCACATAATCATGTCAAATCATTAATTTAATTTTCCCTTAAATCATTTCAAATCACCAATAATCTCTTAGCCTAGTGGTTAAGAGTGAGGGGAAGGCAATGCCTTCCAGGAGGTCATAGGTTCAATCCCTGACAGAGGTGATAAATTTAACTTGGTGTTACTAACTTACTAACAACTAACTTTGGATCTCTTGCTTGGGTTGTTGGTGGTGCCAATAGTTCCATGGCTTGAGTTTCCTATCTTGCCGATCAAAAAAAAAAAAAAATTCCCTTAAAAATTCACAATTACTAACAGTTTCATCTTTAAAAAATTTTAAATTTTAAATTCATTAACAAACTACTACATTCTATTTTGCAAAGAATCATAATTCAATGTTATTATAATGTATTATAAAAACTTTTCATATTTCTAAATTTCATACGTTCCAATGACCTAATATTATAACATCAAGTTTCATATTTTAATAAATTAAATTTTAATAAAATGTATAGAATTGATTATTATTTGAACATTTTTGGTATATGTTACTATTGACTTTCAATATATAAATTTTCAACTTTCAACAATATTAATACAATTAAAAACCTAAAAAAAATGTAAGGTTAATCGTATTTTATTTTAATTGTCATGTATCGCAAGGGCTTAAATAATTGTATTAAAACTTAACATAATTTTGCAACTGATGGTTGTTATCGTGAGAAGTGGGCAAAAGCCCAAAATCCAACCGCTCTTAAGAATGGAAGATACTACATTATACTTGACGTATCAACGGCCGAAATATTAAATACAAATCCATCCATTGTAGCTTGATTTATGTTATTAGTCATTTTCATTGTCAATATAATTACATTTTTCAATTAACAACTTTAAACTTATAAATTAATATAATTGTATTTTATAGATGGTCGTGCATCGCACGTAGTTTATACCTAGTAATGGTATAAAATGAAAGGGTTTAAGTGAGAGGAGAAAAATTCAAAGAAGAATGGTAAATAAATGTAGAATGAAGGAATCAATAGGATTGCTCCATTTCAAAAACTCATTTTCACCTTCCTTTTAAAAACTAAATATCTCAAAAATCGTATTTTTATGAATTATAAAAATTACATATTCATAATCAACATCTTTTTCTCCTCGATTATAGATCCAATAAGCTATACTGTCGACAAAGTTTTTTATTCATTTTTATTAGGTTTTAAAAATTTTAATGTGATATCACATGTGATTTAACACTAAAAAATAATCACACCCGCTTATATCTCCGATTAAACTTTAAATTTAAATCATTAATGATTTAAAAAGATTTAAACATGAAAAACTAAGTTGTAATCACATGCGATCGAACATTAAAATATCAATCACATTTGATTAAAGAGTAATAAAATACGAATTTTCAAATCATTGAATATAATCATACAGTTAAGTAAAAATCAAGTTGAACTCAAGCATGAAATATCATATATCCATAAATTGCTCATCAAATGTCAATTTTTAAATGAAAATCATAAGTGATTATATGCAAAGTCATATGTGATTATATAACAAATCACGTGTGATTAAATGTACAAGTAGCAATCACATTAGATTTTTAATGAAAACAAATGCAATTTTTAAAATTCTTTTTATAACTATTAATGTGGATGAATATTAAGGTGTATTCACAATTTAATTAACATATAGCGTGAATAAATAATCGTGAACAAATTTTAATTTTGTATCATAAATCACATGTGATTATATTGTTGAACCTGGTTAAAAAAAGAAAAAAAATCATCGAAAGTATAGCTTGTGACATCTCTAATCGAAGAGAAAAAAATGATAGTTCCGAATATGTAATTTTGTATAATTTATGGACATTCAGTTTGTGAGATATTTAAACTTGGGGGTAAAAGTGGAACGTGGAAGTGGATTGTAGAAAAATGGATATTGATTTTCGCATTTTTCAATTTGTTTGCATTCTTACTTGAACCCAACTCTAAATATTTTTGTAAAAAGTCTTTTAGGAAAACCTTCAAACTCCAATGGTTATAACTATTTAAAAGCTTCAAAACTATTTAAAAAATCAACTTAATGTGAGAGAGAGAATGAATAACTCAATTCTTGCATATTCATAGTCTAATCTTATTTATTTAAATGATTTTATTTTAATGGTTTGAAAGCTTTCCAACAGATCTAACCATTGGAGTAAAAAAAACCCTCTTACACTAGTGTTACGCAAAAACCTTTTCATTTTAAGCCATTGGAGATGATCTTCTTAAGAGGTACAGAGCTAGATACTGTCAAGTGGGGCTCTACTGAAGAATTTTCTTATTAAACATAAGTTTAGTTTCAATATGCTCTCTTGGTCTTAAAATGAATATTTATAGATAAAAAAAATACACGGATTAAAAGAAAGTACACTTGTTTCACTGTTCAATCGACCACCAATCAGATTTTAGTTTTAACATATAGAAGCTTTTTGATTGATTAGTCGTAAGTAGGCAATAATTTCGAGACATTCTAGATAAAAACATGAATAATAATTTTGAGATGAAGTACATTTATATTTTTGTAAATAAACCCTCTGTATATAATAATGTTACTAATATTTAGTTTTGCACCGGTAAGAAGAATTTCTGACCTCCCTCGAGTCTAAAATCACCCACCTCCTACATCACCACCACCTATCTATCTTAGTATCATATCATATATATCAGAAAACTACACACATCATGTTAATCTTTCATCTTGAAATCAAAGTCAAAACCAAAAATTGGCGGTTTGCCATCACCACCATTGTCCGTTCTAAAAATAAACACACAAAATTGTTTACATATCTACCATCTTTTCATACAAGGTAGACGCTTCAAAGAAAACAGTGTCGTGTGTACAACCATACACACAGTGTCGTGTGTACAACCATACACACGATCTCTAACCAACAACAAAAACCACAAACGAACACATTGCATGAAGCAGAAGCAGACACAGACGTGCACACCAAGTTGGGTTTTCTCCAACGATTTATACGTACACAGATGGACGCACATTAAAGAAATATAATATTTCAATATACCATATCTATGTTTATTGTACAGTCGGAACTACACATATACCAGTAGAAAATTAGGTTGCACACCAAAAATGTTTAATGTGTTAAGGAACCTGAAGTGCTAGTACATACTAGTACTAGTACAACTACTAGTGCACGTTATGTTCTGTAAATGATTTTATGTGTATCCAAACCAAGATGGTTAAGATGATAACGGTAAGCATGATGATATGACAACCCATAAAGAAAAATTATAGTACTACACAACCCAAATAATAATAATAATAATAATCACATAATTGGCATATATGCTCCAACTAAAGACATAATTGTTCAGAGGATTTCAACTAAAAAAGTTGTAGTTGCAAGTTGAGAAAACACTATATACAATTCTCAGCAAAATTCCAAAGATAGAACATATATGATCAGCCCTTATTAATGACGGTCCAAGGACCAGACTCAATAATCATAAATTAATCTGACACACAGATAACCTTGATACTACCAAAGTATCCAGAGCCAACTTCAAGTCGTCATCATCACAAATGAGTAACAAATCATTCTCTTCATCTCTGTATTTTAGTTTAAGCTCTTTACCGTCTAAGTTGAACCTTTTTGCCACTTTGTTTTTCAGATCCAACCGTGTCAATGGAATAGAAAATTGTAATGTTTTTATAAACTGATTATAAGTTACCTTCACTTCCACCATACCAGCATCAGTAAGGGTATCACATGTTTTCACCATACACACCATTGACTCCAAATCTGATGAATCCATCTGAAACGTGAGGTTGTCAGCCATCCAGTTCGACGATGTTGAAATAGTATCAGGTTCCATATTTGCAATGATAAAGGAGGAATAAATACTGGGAAAGGAAATATTTCTAACGGAACTTTGACTCTTGAAGATGTGAATTATGTTGAACAACTAACTCACAACTTAGTGAGTGTTTCCCAAGTCTGTGATAAAGATCATCCCGTTCATTTCAATGAAAAGGAAGCCTTAGTCCAGAAGCCGGGATTTGTAATCCCTAATAAATGAATATTGATGAGGGCTCCAAGGAAGAAGGACATTTATGCCATAAACATGGGTGTTACTAATTCTTCAATGGAGTCGATATGTCTAATATCCAAGGCTTCTGAAGGAGACTCTTTACTATGTCATAGGAGGATGACACATCTGAACTTTAGAAAAATGAATCATATAACCAAAAATGGTTTAGTTCTGGGTGTACCACAAAAGCGTTTCAAGTCCGAAGACAAATGTGTTCCCTGTTTGAAAGGAAAGCAGCACAAAAAGCCACACAAGTGTGTCCTCTCTCACAGGATCCAGTACGATACGGTCGTCAATCCTTTGGTCATTCGGACGAGGATTAGCAATCGACCTGTCATTTTCTCCTCTACTGATCTACGTGATATTTTACGTTTGGGCACCATAGAGCAGGAAGCCGCGCCGATCCAAAAACCGGATCACATATATACGAAGAAACTAAGATTCCATGTCAAAGTAATTAGTTTGTTCTTGAGCTCATTCGTGGTGTTCGTTTGGATTTCGATAGGTTTATCGAGACTCTCAAGGTTTGTGTTGATTTTGTTTCTTTCTTATATTTTATGGAGTTTGTACTATCTGCACTACCTGAATGTTTTTGTACATATGTATAGCCTGGTGACTTGGAGAAAGCTCAACTTGGTCTGGGCCACAGTTACAGCAGGGCAAAGGTTAAATTCAATGTCAATCATGTTGATAATATGGTCCTTCAAGCCATCTTTCTTCTTGATACTCTTGATAAGGATATCAATATATGTTCCAGGAGGCTCAGGGTTGTTCGTCACATTTTGTGCCATTGTATTTGTATCCACACAAAAAATGCTATCATGAGGTGCTATAATAAAATAACGTGGTCAAATGTTGCTCCAAATATTCAGGAAACACGTATTAAATTTATGACTGAATTGGTTCATGGATGATAATCATAGTGTCAATCCGTAAATATATGGTGATCACTAGCACTAGCCGATCTGTATATGCAGTTTTTTCCTACCATCTCAGCAGTTTGTCCAATAAATTACTCATAACATGTATCGTTACTTAGTATATAGTTCTAACTTATAAAATCAATATTAAATATATTAATTTTGTTATCTACTTGCAGGTATGATCATACAGATGCTTTAAGAAGAGGTTCCATTGGTGATAAGGCATCCCTTAATGATTACTTTAATCGTCCTCAACTTGTATTGAAATTTGACAGCACACCTCCAATACATCACTACCTGTAAGTCATTCTGTTTTAAAAGTTTTATGCCCCTTTTTTTATTACCCAATTAAGTTGATAAGTAGGTACGTGTATTTTACAAACCAACAGGAAACAAAGAATTGCATATATAAAACTGTGGTTCCAGATTGTGTACTATTTTCGCACCTCAATTTCACAGGTAACCTTGTCTGCGGCTATATGTACACATACATACACATATGATGTGGCTTTATGTGCATGATATATTGATATGTGGTAGACTAAACAAACTAAAGTTTTAACGGTTGAAATGTTAATTTTTAAAGACCTTATAGACATTTCAACTGTAAGTATTACCTATTTACTAACATTTGTCTTTGTTTCATATACATTAGTATTATTATTATAAATTGTTTAATGGCCAAAATACATGTACAGTTCACCACTGTTTGTTGACAATCGTTTTTAGGAATACTTCAAGGATTTGAAACAATATAAACACAAATATGAAGAACTAAAAAAACAACTTAACGAGGAATAAATGAAGGTGAATCTTACATTATTAGCATCATTATATTAACTGTCTCTTCTTAAATATTTTTATGCCGTCTAATTTTGACATAACGAGGTATTCTATTTCTTTCTCAAATTTAATAGGACATTATCGTATTAAGCCTCTACTAAATTTACTTTTCATGCTATTTTTGTGCAATTAGTAAATTACCAATTAAATTCTCATGAAAATTTGTTTACCTACTTTGGTTGATTGATACTAAGGTTTAATAATATATACTTCCTCCTTTCCAATGAAATGTATACATTTTGTTCGATAAAAACTGTGGGAAAATAATAAAATCTTATTCAACAGTAGAGTCGTTATTACAAGACTTTGTGTATATTTGTGGTAGAAAATTAGAATGTTATGGAGTGAGGATAAGTTTTTGAGTTCATAAAGACAAAAATTAAAAAATAAACTTTATCCATACATTTCAAGTGTTGTGGATGTTGGATTGGTTTTGGAATTGACAGGTATGTGGGGTCTAACTCCATGTGAATATATCTCTCCGTTGCTCATAATAGCTCACATGTTTACCATCAACCAATTCTGAACATATTGAAACTGATTTACTTTTATATTTAAATATTGATTAGGAGACTACTTTAGTCCTACTCCATGTGAATTTGTTTACCCTCAACCAATTCAAAATACATGTTTGCCCTTAACCAATTCAAACAAATTGATCTCATATTTATACAGAATTTCTACTTATCCTAACTTTTATTTACTCCTATTTTCGTAGGCCGATTCACTTCGGGAGACTACTTTAGTCCACCTTCATCAGATATTGATAACACGACAAACCGCATTAGCATGGCTATATCAGACTACTATGCATGTCTAAATGCTCTAAGTACTTTATGGGTTGCAAGGCCTCGAGAGTCCCAACCAACATGATTAATGCACGTTCTCATTCGTATTAGATGTTTTTAAATTCATAACAGACAAAAACAAATATTATATGTAATGGTAAACGATACATACTATTACTGTGTTCATCTTCGTACTTACATTCATACAGTTTTACTCCCTTGAATTACAACATTAATACAATCAAAGTCAAAATAGCATTTGTAAACTAACAGTACTATTATGTAAAAAATACAATGATCTCGCTCGTAATTTTACGGGTTCTGATCTAGTTTGCAATAAATATAAATATTTATATGTTTATGTATATTATTATTTAATATTATTGTTCTTTAAGCAAAGTAAAACACTTTGAGGGTCGATTATTAAATCTTTGACATGCAATCAACACAAATATTTCTTTTAAAATATATTATAGTTATTTCTTTTTTCTATTTCTCCTTTTATTTTTTTATTCCTTACACTAAAACTTTGTTTGATTTTCGAACTCGTAAGATTCGCACTGAAGAGTCAACATGACTCGAAAGAGTCAATGATCCACTTGTAAGAGTCACCGTCATAAAAAAGTTGGGGTTAGAGTAGCCTAATTTTTTGAATTTTTAACTCAATTTGTAAGAGTCCATTCATGAGTGATAAAAGTTTAATAACTACACTTTTGACGTAAAACTTTTCAGCAAAATATTTTCATTTTACCCTCTATTTCCTTCTGTACTAAAAAAAGCTTTTAAATAGCTTTTTTATATTTGGAGTAAAAGTTTTTATATTGAAAGCTTTTTATCAATCGGAGTGGTCTTATATATTACAAGTGAAATTGAGAATATAAAATATACATGTCGCTAGCGGGTAATTAAACACCTTCAGCTTCAAATTTTTGGCCAAAACCTTTCATAAACAATTTTTTGCTTTGGACCCTAATAAATATCACACGGCCCAATGCCCACTGCCCAGTTTCTGGCCCGCTAATAGTTTTCTGAAATGCATCTAAAGCAGTACAATTACTCCGTATAACAGTTTTCCTGTTCCAAACTAGAAGCCGATTTTATGGCTTGTAATTAAAGATGGCAATGGATAGGATATGAATCCAGTGAAGTCATATTCACATTCGATTCATATCAGTTTAATTTAAATTTAATCATTCATATCTATATATGTGGGGTTAAACGGATTAGTGGATCATCCATTAAATATCAACAATTATTTTGATAAATAATAATGAGAATAAACGTAGTTCTTACAAAAATGGATATAATTAATAACACTAAACTATCATAAATGATACTAACCGTTTATAATAAATACAAATGAAGATTTAAATTTGAAGTTTATCTAATTAAATAGTAGTGATAGACAATGATTAAAATTGATCAAATATTAATATTAAATGTATATTGTATTAGATAACTTGGTATTACAAAGAACATTTTTTTATCAATTAGTCATTTCAAAAAAAAAAATTAAAATCTTTCATTTTATCCTAATAGTTTCATAAAATATATTTAAAAAAGCTTTTTGGGTGGTAAATGAATGCATCCATAAATAATAGGGAAATTAACAAAAAAAAAAAAGTCCTTTTTTCAAAGGTATTTTTCGTTTTGCCCCTTCCCAAAAAAACTTGCGGTTTTGCCCTACCTGGGCGCAGGTCGCACGACCCGTTCACCACGACCTGCGACCCAAACGGTGAACGAGTAAAAGACAACAAAACAAACCCTGCGACCCGAAAGCCATGCAACCTGCGACTAATACGGTGAACGAGTAAAAGATAACCCGGGCGCAGGTCGCACAATACGGTCTGCAACCCGTACATGGCGACCGGCGACCGATCAACGAACTCGTAGCCGAACAAAAATTTTTTCTTTATTTTTTTTAGTTATTTTTTATATGTTTTTTTCACTTATTTTTTCTACATTTTTTTTGAGGACTCTAGTTATTTTTTTACTAATTTTTTATATGTTTTGTTTACTTATATTTTTCTACATGTTTTCTGAGTACTTTACTTTTTTTTTCCTTTTTTTTTGTACTTTATTTTTTCTCCAGAGTACGAATTTTTTGTACTTTATTTTGTACTTGTTTTATTATACGTTATTTTTTTATTTTTTTCCGATAAAATATCTTTTTTTTAGATAAGATTTTTCACGATTTTCGTGATTTTCTAGATAAGATATGTTATTATCTTTTTGACATAAAATATTATCTTATCTTTTTGGATAAGATTTTCTGCGATCTTCTGGATTTTCCGGATAAGATATGTTATTAACTTTTCGAGATAAATAGTGTAACTGTAAGATAGAATTACCAATATTTCATATTCTCACATTTTTCACATATCTTTTTCATTAATCTTTGGAAAATGGTTGACAATGATCATTTTTGGTATTTTCGTTCTCCAAATGAAGAACCATCAACTAAGAAAATATACGCAGAAGTTCCTTGGATGTTTAGTGTTGCTTTTCGTCACGCTGGTCATTTTCAGGGGCAATAAGAATGTACAATCAAGGTTTGTTGACGTTTATTGTCTACGTTGAGGTCAATGATTTTTCAACTAAACTTTTGGATACGGCTTTGAAAGAGCTAGGTTACTGGGCTCCAAAGAAGTGGTACTTTTACTTTAAAGAGCATGATAAAGCTCTAGATAATGGTTTACAGTTGATAACAGATGATGTCGAGCAACTCAAGCAGATAATCGACTATGCATAAATGTATAGAGAAATTGAGGTATATGTTACACGCGATGATCTGTCACATTTCTCGAATTCTGATACTTTAATGCCGTTACCAATATCTCAGATCATTACCGTCTTTTCAAGTGCAAGGCGTTTATTCGATTAGTTATTAGTTAAATCTTGTAATTCGTATTTTTCTTTCAATAAATTGAATAGTTTGCCAATTATGTACGTTGTATTGTTAATCTACTTTTATTATTTTTAATCCTTATATAATGATATGTTTAGTAATGTTCAAGCAAACTTATTGAATCAAATAAACCACAATAATGCAAACATAGATAACATTTTTAACAAGTACATATCATAGTTTTTGTCATCACAACAATTTCAAGTGTGACTCAAGGGTGACTCAAATGTACACTCGTAAAAGTCTTTGTTGAATGATGTCTTGACCATCTTTCTTTCCCCACCTGTGTAAGAACCTTAGATGAACTTGCTAATTTTATAGAAATGACATCAAAATATTCATCAAAATTTGACTTTCGGTAAGCCTTACACATTTTCTAGTAATGCCATCCAAAGTGCTTGACTTTGGAAGATTTGCTTCTCAGGTTCATCAACAAATGACGACAACAGAGGGCATGAAATGCTAATGGAAATACATTAGAAATACCGGCTACAATTGCTGGAGCCCTATAAGAGATGAATGTGAGGTCGTCAATCCTACCATTTGATTCAAGGGCATCACGTAAGTTTCTCATGAACCAGGTCCACATGTTGGACGTCTCTCCCGCCCGAATTCCATAAGCCAGTGGCAAGATCCCATTATTACCGTCCATCGCCACAACAATTAAGTTAGTACCTAAGTACCCACCCTTCAAATGAGCCCCATCTATGATTATTATTGGGCGTGTATGGTTGACAAATGAATGTATCTGCAAGGTCGGATAAATATATATAACTATATAAGAATGTACGTATGTGAATGTAAGATGTAAACTAATAATAATTACTTACAGCTGCACCGATGGACATGTAACACATTACAAATTTACCCTCATCGTCTGTACGGAGATTCGTAGTGCTCCCCGAGTTATGTAGCTTTAGGTTGTGCAGGTAAATGGGAAGCTTGTTAAACGATTCAGCGGAACTACCTCTCAATATCTCTATAGCATAACACTTTGCTTTCCATGCTTGGTTGTATGTAAGGCTGATTTTAAAGCGTTGAGTCATATCAACTTTAATCTCTTTGCCTCTGTATACACGTCCTTTCAAACTCATCGCCTATTTTAATAGGTTACCAAGCACTTTCTTGGTTGCATGACGGCTATTTGACAAGATTTGAGTACGAGAACACGTGTGAACGTCATGTAACTTCCTAACTTGGAAGTTGTCACAATATTAGATACACGTTGCACTTATCTTCCAATCACAATTAGGCAAAATACATTTTGTTGTGTACCTTTTTTTGTCTGACTTCTTTGGCTTAATATGAAAACCTTCTTTGAGACACTTGGTATGCAATTGAAGGAGAAATTCCTCTTTACTTTGAAATGCTTGGCCCTCTCGAATCCGACAAGATGTCTCATACATGGTAACTGGTCGTTATGGAACATCTTCTTCTTCCTCTCCTAACGGTGTTGGTATATTCCAGAATATATCATGTTCTGCTGCTTTTACTGGTATTGGTTTGTCGTATATATCTCTTGGATCAGTCTCATCCTCCTCATCATCCTCATCATCCTCATCATCGGTAACAATGTGATTACAAAAAGGATGGTCATGATCCTTTGGTGGATTGACATTTTCCTCATCATTATAATGATCATAATCATGAGGATAGTCATGATCCTTTGGTGGATTAACATTTTCCTCATTGTAATGATCATAATCATGAGGATGTGGATGTGGATCTGGCTCCTTCACATAGTATTTTGAATTAGAATGATCATAGTGAACATCCTAATGAAAGTTAGAATCATCTTGGGTCTCTTCAACTACCTTAAATGAATGGTTCATGGGGTGTTGTGTTGGATACGCGTGATTTGCTGTGTTTTGTGGAGGAACATGATAATGAAATTGATATTGTGGTTGGTAAGGAAACGGAAATTGTTGAAAGGGTTGTTGAAATGACTGATATTGAAGTTGTTGCAAGGGCTGTTGAAATAACTGATATTGAGGTTGTTATAAGGGTTGTTGAAATGACTGATATTGAGGTTATTGGTAATATTCATTATTGTGATGTTGGTTAAAATTGTGGTTGAAAACCAGAACTACTACTACTAGGTTGATTGCTACCCATACCCGAAACATTTCATACAATATCAACAATGTAAATGTCTATCAGAGCATTGTTAATTGCATGGCACAGAAAATCACCAAAGTCATCGACATCATCATTTATATCAACAACATATTGACCGAGCTTATATTTTAGACAAACTGGTGAATCAAGTGGTAGACCTATTTTTTTAAAATGTTTTTCAACAAAACTTTGCAGGTCATGGGCCTTTCTGGTGCCACTGAAAGTTTTAGCGGCACTCTACTACATTCTATTGGCAAATACATCGGCATGTTGTTAACATATTAAAAAGACCCCCATAACAGATTAAAAGTTTAAACTTATCCATTACAAAACAGAATACTAATAAAGTTATGGAAATTTTCATACCTGAAGACTAATTTCAAGAGTGAAGCATTTGTTATACTAATGATGAGAGGAGTTACTCTAAGATGTGAGTGATTTCGGAGACTGATCTCAAAAGCTTGTTAGATTGGAAACATTGAAGAAATGTAGTAATTTTATAGGTATAACTCTATCCAGATCGTTATCCAAAAAGTACAAAAAAATCCATAAAATCTCGAAAAATCTTATCTTCCAATAATGTTATCCGGAAAATCTTATCTTGAAAAATCTGAAAAATCCCAAAAGTGTCAGAAAATCTTATCCGTAAAATCTTATCTTGAACAATTTGAAAAATCCCAAAAGTGTCCGAAAATCTTATCCGGAAGATAAGGAAATTTAAAATTAGCAAGTTGCAAGTCGCAAGATATCGATATACATATACATATACATCAAAATGGATTAAGGCAATGGATTAATCACTACAAAATTGATTTGTCAAGTCTGATACACCAAAATGGACTAATCTAGTATAATATATCAAAATGAACTAATCAAGGAGGTGGCGGCGGCGGTAGCGGAGGTAGTGGCCGCCAATCAAAATGTGACCTAAAGAAAGTCTGCATCATCCGCTTCCTATACTCCAATGCAAATGACGAGGTATCCCCACTCATCCTATAATCTTGGTTATAGGCAATAGCTTCTATATTCTTGTACACCCATACTCCACAGTCGCCTAGTCCACTATTCTGCACAGGCACATCCTTTAGCAACTCTAAACGCAACTGACAAGTACTTTAAAAGGCTTTTTGTATCCATCACCCCATTTACTCCAAAACCTAATTGCGTCCAGATAATGTACTAGGTAGAGACCAAATTCCCTGACAAGTTATATACGCTCATTATCTCCACAAAGGTTTGGAAGGCTATCGTATCCAGTGACATCAAAAAAAGGAAAATCAAGCACCGATAGTATCCAGTGAGATCTTCCTGGAATGTGGAGCGGCAAAAGTACCTGCATATACATATATTATTATTTTATCTAAGTAAAAATGTATCTATTTTTAGTTACGGCGGTATAGATATTGTTTACTTACTTTGTCACAATCCCACCATGGAGGGTATGGTAGACGAGTACCGTTTGCGAAGCCCATCAGATACTTATAGTTCACTCCCGATTCTCCTTGGTATACATCACCCTCATTATCACCCTTCGAGCTAACTCTTCTTTTCTTATCATCTTTGTAGTTTACGAATCCTTTTATCATATCCACAAAACCAACAGGTATGATCGTCCATCTCAATGGTAGGTGAAGTTGTGTGGGACGTGTAAAAGCCGGTATCTCCACCACATCAATAAGGAGGCCCAACCGTCGATATGCTGAAATAAAAAGTATTAATATAAATTGAACAAAGTAACTCTAAATCACATATGTAACTCAATAATGGAATAAAGATGAAGATAAATGTATGTAGAGACTTACAGTGTTCTCTAAGTATCCTGACTCGATAAATCCATATAAACGGCCCCGAAATTCTTTACCCACACACAAATAACTAATGCCAATTCGGATAAACATACAGCGCACAAGGTCGCCAGATACATATAAGTCCCGAACGGTGGATGGTCCATCAATCAACCCAGGTGTTTCATGGGGTGGAGTAGTGAGGAAACCAGTCTTCGGGTGCACTAAACTTGCAACAATTCCCATCCTCGTGTCCTCATCAATCTCGTTCTCATCTTCATCCGACTTCCTTCATGCCCGACGCTTGAATTTTTTACCCTTTGCAATCGGCCCATCAACCTTATTAATCGGCATTAGTCAAAAACATCATCAATCAATATACTAATAATATATACTAATAACCATGTACATATATTTATACTAATATATACACATTTGAGTTTTTTTTAGCTTTGTAAGCGGCAGTACCGTTGGGGCTGGCTCATTATCCACCCGATCAACCACCAGCTCATCATCCACCTGATCAACCACCGGCTCATCATAAACCTGAGGCACAACCAGCTCATCAACCACCTGGAGATCATCATCGGCTCCTAAACTAACTGATACTTCCTCACGCCCCTCCTCATGCACTTTCAAAGTTTTCTTCAAACACGGCTTCTTAAGTTGTGTTGGGGTAATATACGGGGATAGCCTGGCCGGGGCACGTCGTCGATCTCTGTGACACCCCTCAAAATATTTATACGCGTAGTATTGCTTAATTCGTAATTAGTTATAATTACGCACAAAACATTCAGAACGAACCCGACAAAAGTACACGACCGTTGGTGAACAAAATATTAAATAATACGAAATTATTTAATAAACTCAAAAGCTTAAAAATATTATGCCGATAATATCTAACGAATCATTCGCATCATATAAAATAACTCAAACACGACGAAAACGCGCGGAACGCGCTTGACAATCGAATGAGAACCCAAATATATATTATGAATTTATAATATATTATTTCAAGTAAAACTTTTACTTAAAATATCGTACTTTGAATCGATAACGAAAAAGGTCTGATTAAAACGTTACGCGATTTAACTTCCGTAAAATGAACGCGCAAATCGAGACAGATAAATTAACGGAACCTTTTTATATATGTTTTCAAGTATTTAGAATAAAGATATCACATAAAAATATCGAAATTTAAATCGTTACTTAAACGCTCATATTAAACATTTAACGTATAAATTAACGTCGAAACGATCGGGTAAACGACCACGGGACTTAACGTAACTTTGGAGAATTAAAATTTGACCAAATTTGACCAAGTTTGACCATATTTGACCAGTTTGACCAACTTTGACTAGGTTTGACCACCTTTGACCAGTTTGATCAACTTTGACCAACGGTTTAAGGTTTTTACAAACTAAATAATCTGTTTGCAACATATGATATGTACTAATAAATGGTATACAACAAAACAAACTTAATAATAATGTCTAAATGAATTAGTATTACAAACTTTCACCAATGGGTCGTACATGTTTTAATAAACGAACTTGAACAACTTATTTGGGCATAACTAGTTGATGAACGCTAACATGGATGGTCAACTACGACATCCACATACTTACACTTGTAATCTCATACGTTTAGGACGTTAGGAGATTATTGACTCGAAACATAATTGCATTAGAGACACTAGAAACCACAGGTGAGTTCACAACCCCTACTTTTACTGTTTTCAATACTTTTCTCTAACAGGGGTGAAGGACATAGCTACTACTTTATTGTTTTGATACAAACGTACAACAATTATTATAAATGCTTTCATACTATTACTTGAACTGTTTACGAAATGACTTTTCACACTATTTTGGGAACATGACAACGAATCTTGGTACGGACCTAGGTTTACGAGAGGTAGTTGTGTGCACAAAAGTCCCAATGTACGCAGCCTATAACCATTAGCTAGGTGACTCTAGCCACTAGATATATGGATAGTACTATCGAGTTGACAGCCCTCCCACTATTATAACTTGTTGGTCGCGCCAACCGCACGACGGCAGTCGTAACGAGGAGCGTATATTTAAAATGTTACTGTGGCAAAAACGTGAAACGTCGTGGATTGGTTATAGCACTAGGGGTCGTTACTATAACTCATAAGGTCTAGCTAACCTTTGAGGGATCACCGTCTATATCTCCCAACTATTATGAACATCTTTGGAAATAACATTTTCCTACGCTTGATTACATAGGAATGCGTTCCTACTATTTATACAACTAAATTGTTTTCTTTCCAAACATATACAATTGGATGTGTTGACATCACTCAAACGAAGCGATACTTTTGGATGACGTTCCAACTAAAACGAAACATTATTTGACTTTTGAGTCAACGAACTTACAAACAAAAATTGGTTTTTCGAACCATACTTATAAAACATAAAACCTGTGAATTCACTCAACATTTTGTTGACTTTTTGCTATGTCTTTCAGGAAACTAGCAGCACCAGTAAGACTGCAAACATTCTGGATTAGGCAACCCATGAAGAATTAGGATGCCACGTATTGGGACACTAAGAATTTCCCTTGTAGTACTGATTTCCATTAGTCATACTTGTGAAATCCTCTTTTGAAATATGTAATCTTAAACTATTTGGATCTTGCAAATACTATTCCTACGACTCTGACAAGTTGTAGCTTTTGTAACAAATGCTTACTTAAATGGCATCTTAATTTACTGTTCAGCAATAATCATATGCTCTGATATGCGTGATTGTCCTACGTTAACATCGGCACCCCTACTTAAACAAATGCTTCCGCTAACCACGATTAACGAATTTGGGGGTAGGACAATCTCGCATACTACAACGCAAATCACGTGGAGCCGAGATCTTGCCCGCAGTGGCAATATAAGTGTCGGATACATAACCATCATCGCAAACCCCGTCATCCTGGAAATCCTGTAAAAAAAAGTAAACAACTGATATATATATATATATATATATATATATATGTGTGTGTGTGTGTGTGTGTATGTATGTGTGTATATGTGTGATATATATTAGTAAGGTAAATGATAATAACAACACCATACTTGACCCTGTAACTTAGCAATAATGACATCATACGCGTCCACCCGCTTAAGTAAGGTCTCCACCTGCTTACGTAACGTGGAAATGATCTGATTGCGCGTCGACCTGACCTCATAAGGAGGGCTCCTCCATCCGTGATGCCGACTAAGAGGTGCGACAACGACCTGTACTCGATGTATGACGAGTATCCTGATCGTCATGAGGCGCTGAAAAACAATATCATCAAGCGCCTCGTCATGAGATACGGGGGCAGGAGATGGCCAAGCATTAGCTTTTGGACTATTTCGTGGCTTCTTAGAAGGCCTCTCGACATCATCGACATGTTTCTACTCGTGAAAGAATTTGTAACTATCCTTCCACCAATCGCACTCCTTCTCAGTTTTAGTCGGCCTCAACGTCATCTTCGGAAGCATGTCAGCAGTGGTACAATCCTACAATTAAAAAAAATAAACAAAAAAATTGGAAATGTCCTTTTTATAAAACTAATAAACCAACTAATGTTTCAGCTTACAAGTCATCACATTTTCAGCAATATCAACAATGTATCAACATAAGTTTATAAATAACATCAAAGGAAATATATCAAAGTAAGTCACTAACCGGCACTTCTAAGTATGTGTCAAATTTTTGAGATTTGTCAATCCTAATTTTGCGCTCCAAATGGACACCCCGAGGAACTTGCTTTGACTTCCTGACTATGACATCTTTTAATTGATGGGGAAAAGCATCCCAAATCCAACTCTGATAATATATAAGCACACTTCAAATTAGCATAATAGTATATTATATAGAATACTACATTGAACAATAATAATTAACATGGAGCTACCTTAAACGCCCACCCGAAACCACTCAATGTGTATTTCATCCCATCCTTAGCCACCCAGTTCTCTAACCCCTTATTCAGCTGCGCATAAGTTCTAGCCCACACAAGATTACCCCAAAGGTACCTGACAAACAAAAAAAAAAGGATGACATATATTACTATATGTGAAAAATTGGGCACATTGAAAGTTTTCTAATCGAATAACAAAATTGACTAAATGTTACCTGTCAAACACACCAAAATCCTCAACTAGATGCATATAATAATCCTCGACAACATACGTCGGCTGCTTTCCCATAAAACCCATGTTTATCAAAAGTAGCATACACAATCGAACACAATCCTCATCGCTAAGTTTACTCGACCCTACGAATGTGTTTCGATCCCAAACCTTTTCCTGAAGATTTTTTACTTTCAACTTATCCAACTCCGGAAATACACGTTCTTTAAATGCAGGGCTCCTCTTAAGAACATCCGAGCTAATGTGATGTGCAATATCAACGTTGTGACCGAACCGTAGTCCAGTCACTTGACAAAACTCCCTCCTACCAAATTGTATATAATGTTCCGGGGTGATCTTAAACCACAATTCATCGGCCTCCTCCCGAGGATGCTCCAGATTAGGTCGACTACAGCGCAATTGGAGCATATGATGTACATAGCTGGGGTCATTATCTATTGTCTTCAAATCCAACCAATGACCTAAACAAAGTTCTCGAAATATCTTTTCTTGCTCGGTTATCAGAACATGCGTAAAATCACTAATGACACTGAGTTGGCTCTTCAATGTCAACTTCGCATGAGTAAACTACTGAAAAATCATCAACCAATCATTATTAGTCAAAAATAAAAGTAAACATATATATCCATTTACGCACATATTATACATATATACATACATATTGCGGAACATATTATACATACATAGTGTAATATATATATATATATATTATACTAATGGTCATATAGTATTAATCATATATTATATAATACTTGTATACTAGTATATACAAACATATACATATATTTACTAATATATTATACTAATATCATATACATATATATACTAATAATAATAATATATATACTAATCATCATTTACATATATATATATATAGTAATACATACACACATATACATGTACATAAACGTCTAACGCTTAATCATATACATATATGTATACTAGTATATACACACATATACATATACTTAATAATATCTATAATAATGATCATATACATATATATTCATATAATATCATAATCATACACACACACACACATATATATATATATATGTATATATGTATATATATATATATACTAATATCATAATCATACACACACACACACATATATATATATATATGTATATATACATATAATATCATAATCATACACACACACACATATATATATACACACACACACACACACATATATATATATATATGTATATATATATATATATATATACTAATAATAATATATATACATATGATAACAATTGCGACTAGTGACCAAGACTTAGGACTAATGAACAAGACATTAGTTTGCGACTAGTGATCAAAACGTAGGTCGAGTCAATACTTTCCATATTTACAATGTCTCATTTAATTAAAACATCAACAACAATAGAGAAAACAATGCAAAAAATCTATAAAAAAAAGCACGCACGCCAATTGTTCGATAAATGCCTTAAAGAAATTTCAAAAGAAAAAAATATAAATCAAGTATAAACTAGATTATCCATTATTCTAACCTACCAAACACATCAAAAAACGGTAATATCAATTAAACGAAGCAATGTAGTTGTCTAAATATCTAAAATAAGAACGCACATCAAATGTTCGATAAAATGACTAAGAGATATTTAGAGAATAAAGCTTATAAATCGAGTATAAACGAGTTAGTACTGTTTGAGAGGACATGTTTGGAGCCAATCAACCTTCAAATTCATATCACATTATTTTTGGGCGTCGAAAACAGTCACGGTAGTGGCGGTTTAGCGGTGGTGGTGGTTAACGGCTTGGTGGTGGTGGTTTACGGCTTGGTAGTGGTGGTTTACGGCTTGGTGGTGGTTAACGGCTTGGAGGTGGTTCAAGGTTGGTGGCGGTTCAAGTTTGGTGGTGGTTCACGTGGGTTTAGGTGGTGGTTGGCCGTGAATCGTTGGTCGCAGATTTGGGTAGTCGGGTGGGGAGGGGAGTTCACGAGTCGCCAAAAATAAAAGGGAACGATAATGATTTATTTAACCCGAGGTGATCAAGAGGCCGGGCGCAGGTCGCATGGATTGGGTCGCAGGTCGCTGCGCCCGAGCGATCTACCCGTTTGCTTGTCTTTTACTCGTTCACCGTATTAGTCGCAGGTCGCATGGCTTTTGAGTCGCAGGGTTCGTTTTGTTGTCTTTTACTCATTCACTGTTTGGGTCGCAGGTCGTGGTGAACGGATCGCAGGTCGCATGATGCGACCTGTGCCCGAGTAGGGCAAAACCGCAAGTTTTTTTGGGAAGGGCAAAACGAAAAATACCTTTGAAAAGAAGGATTTTTTTGATAATTTCCCTAAATAATATATGATATCCACATCTATATTCATATTTGCTTATATCATTCATATCCGCGTGCCGTGTGATGGATGATGATTGCCCATCCCTAATCCCTACTTGTAATACCCTCCTAGTTCATAATATTATTATGTAATTTATTTATAATTAAAATAGAGTTTAGAAACAATAAACATGAACCAAATTTTAATTTAGTATACTCCACTTAAAATATATTAACTCAATGTCTCGGCATTTACCGCCTAATTTGCTATATGAAGATTTACATACAATATTATACAATGCAACCTAAATGTTTTTATCCATAAAAAGAAAGGAAAAAAAAACAATTTAAGATACAAGAGTAGGCTTAAGCATTACTTATGAAACACCCCTAAAATAAAGTATCTATTTGGTATTGTTGAATAGGGATCCTGCAATGTTGTTCATCAGTTTTCCTGGTTTTGTCGATATGTACAAATATAGTTAAAGCTTGTCTAAAGTTCAGCTAATTCTTGTAGATTTTTAAGTAACAAATTGATGTCAGTCAATTTGACCTGTTTTCGTACTGTTACACGACCTACAATGGTGACTTAAAAAATGACAATGTTGTTAAATATTATGAGATCTTTAACAATCTTATCTCATACAAGTGTATAATGTATAATCTAACTTAAAATGTTTTTAGTTTCAGGACTTATGTTAGAATGGTTTTTTATCTTGGAGGGTTATTTCTGTATTTTCTAGAAGTATGTTGCTGGGTTGAAGTTTATGCTGCTTGTGTCAAGATAGAAAGCTTCAGGGACCAGTTTTGTAATTCTTCAAATGTCGTGTATATATATATGTATTATTCTCAGTTTTAGGGTTAGAGAAGTTTGTGTGAGAGATTTTATTTTCTTCATTTTACTGTATATCGTTTGATTGTTGAGGTGAAAAGATTTCTTGGTGTTCTTGTGATTTAGAAACATTATCTTGATGTTTCTAAGATCTGTGAGTGTTGTTTGATATTTTGTACATGGTATCAGAGCTATCGTGGTACGATTCGTGGTGTGAGAATTAGGGTTTTCTCAAATTAGGGTTTGTGATTTCTTGAAGATTATTATTTCTGTTTGGGTTCGATTACGATCTGTGGAGTTTCTTCTTTCTTCTCATCAAAGGAATTCGATTGGTTCACTATATTTCTACTAGAACCCTAATTTTCAGATTTGGGTTTCCTGGATTTCGACTTGAAATCTGTTGTTGCGTATTCGTTCATTCTTGGCTGTTCCAGAGTGAATTTTTCCGAAGTCTTCCGCTGCTTATTCTTCTTTCTTTTATTAGCTTTGCACGGAGTACTCTGTGAGAAGTTTCTTACTCTATCTCATACAATTTATATATCTGTGATTATTTGTTTATTTTGTTGCTAATTGTTGTATTTGGTGTATTCTTTTTTTATATTCTTGTGCGTGTGATTATTCTCTAATCTTTCCTAGTTGTTTTGGTAGAAGAGAGGTCCCAAAGTAAGACCTAGGACGGATTCCCTTTGAGAATCTGTCTGTAAGGATCCCTGCTTTGGCTAATCTAATAGGATTTATTATTGTGTTCTTATTAATATTCTGTGTGTGACTGTTTTTGTATTATTCTGTGTTCTACTGTGACTATTTGATCTTTGTTTGCAAACTGATTGATATTAATAATGGTTAATGAGGTTGTTAGTTCATCTAAGGTTACTCAAGTGAGTAATCTTGATTTTGGTGATCCTCTGTATCTTCATGCTAGTGATACAAGTACAACTGCACTTGTATCACTTAAGTTAAAAGGTATAGAGAATTACAATGTTTGGAGTATGGCAATGTTTCTTGCTCTGCAGACTAAGAATAAGATTGGTTTTATTGATGGTACATGTATCAAACATGAAACTGATCAAGTTCTTAGGCTGCAGTGGGATAGATGTAATTTTGTGGTTTTATCTTGGATTCTGAACTCTATTTCTGAAGAGTTATTTTCTGGTCAAGTTTTCTCTAATTCTGCTCATTCTGTTTGGGAAGAATTAAAGGAAACTTATGACAAAGTTGATGGATCAATAACTTTTAATTTGCATCATAAAATCAATACTTTAACTCAGAATGGAACATCAATTTCAGATTATTATCACAAATTGAATGCTTTATGGAAACAATTTGATGCTTTGGTTAAGCTTCCAAATTGTAATTGTAATGCTGCAAAGGGTTTTAAAGATCATAATGATTTAATAAAATTGATGCAATTTCTTATGGGGTTAGATGATTCATATGAGTCTATTAGAAGTAATATTTTGTCTAGAGATCCTCTACCAAGTATAAAAACTGCTTTTGCTATTATTTCTAGAGAAGAGTCTTATAGAGGTTCTTTCTCTATAAATAATAAAAACAAATCTCAGACATCTTCTTTTCTTGTTTCTAAAACTTTTGATAACAAAAAGATTGTTGGTAGAGGACCTAATCCTAATTTGAAATGCAGTAAGTGTAATAGATTAGGACACACTATAGAAAGATGTTATGAGATTTTGGGTTATCCTCCTGGTTGGGTAAAAAGGGGTGGTAATAGTAATACTGGAAGAACTGCTTCTAGTAATGGGTCTGCATTTGATTCTGATGGTTGTAGTTCTAATAATCTTTCTTTTACTACTGATCAAATTTCAAAAATTATGAGTCTTATCAATGAACAGTCTGCTGCTAGTTCTGGAAATGTACAAGCTAATATGGCAGGTACATTTAGGAACTACAATGTATTTTTTAATGATAATTTTACAAGATTTTTTAATTCAAATGTATCTAAAGATGTTGATAATTCAAATTTTGGTTGGATTATAGATTCTGGAGCCTCTCAACATATGACTATGTCTTCTAAACATCTTATTAATATTGTTGATATTTCTAAGTTAAATTTAACTGTGGGTCATCCAAATGGTACTCTTGCCAAAATTATTAATATAGGAGATTTAAAGTTAACTGATCAAATTACATTGTTCAATGTTCTTGTGGTTCCAGAATATTGTGTCAGTCTTTTATCTGTTCATAAGTTGTCAAAAGATAGTAAGATGTTTATTGGCTTTGATGAATCTGCTTGTTATATTCAGGATTTGATTCTAAGGAAGATTGTAGGGACTGGTAGAATGTCTAAAGGATTATATTTGATTAATGAAAAGAAAGGTAATAATACTGTTAAGTGTTATGTGTCTAGTAATCTGTGGCATTGTAGACTTGGTCATCCTGCAAATCAAGTGCTAGATATTTTAAAACATAAACTTGTTATGGATAATAAGGTTAATAATGATGTTTGTGATGTCTGTCATAGGGCCAAACAGACTAGGGAACCATTTCCTCTGTCTGATCACAAGTCAAATGACATGGGTGATCTTATTCATTTAGATTTATGGGGGCCTTAAAGAGTTACAAGTAGAAATGGTTTTAAATATTTTTTAACCATTGTTGATGATTATACCAGGGCTGTCTGGGTATATTTGTTAAAATCAAAAGAGGAAGTATTTGAAAATATTGAAAATTTTGTGAAGTTAATATTAACTCAGTTTAATAAAATGGTTAAGATTATAAGATCAGATAATGGAACTGAGTTCATTAATAATAAAATGGATTTATTTTGTGATAAAAATGGTATAGTTCATCAAACATCATGTGTTTATACTCCACAACAGAATGGAGTTGTTGAAAGAAAGCACAGACATTTACTTAATGTTGCTAGGTCTTTGTTGTTTCAAAGTGGAATTCCACTGAATATGTGGTCTGAATGTATTCTAACTGCTACTTATATTATTAACAGGCTTCCTTCTTCTGTATTGTCTGGAAAATCTCCTTTTGAGTTGGTGTATGGTTTTAGTCCAAATCTCTCCCATTTAAAAGTTTTTTGGGTGTTTATGTTTTGCAACTATTTTAAATAATAGTGATAAATTTAATAGCAGATCTGAAAAATGTGTATTCATTGGTTATTCAAATGTTAAAAAAGGCTATAAACTCTATAGTCTTGATAACAAAATTGTTTTGTTTTCAAGAGATGTAAAATTTTATGAAACTGTTTTTCCTTTTAAGACAAAACATAATGAACAGAATTTTACTAATACTGAAAATGAAACACATCATTTAAATTTTTTTGATTTAAGATTTGAAGAGTCAAAATTCTTTGTAAGACCCAATGATGAAGGGAGAGATTCTATAGAGAGTGAAGTTAGTGGCACTGGTCATGATTCTTCAGATGCTTCTTTTGAAGCTAATGAAAATCATGATACCACTAATTTACTTGGTGATAATACCAATTCTCCTGAGGGCAATTTTAGAAATGAAAATATTATACCTCCTGTTCATGATACTCAAGGCAATACAGAAGTGGCAACAGATCTCAGAAGATCTACTAGATCTAAAGTATTTTCTGAAAAGTTAAAAGATTTTGAAGTAAATACAAAGGTTAAATATCCATTAAATAACTATGTAAATTATTCAAATCTTAGTAGTAATGTTAGGTGTTTTGTTTCTAGTCTTGATAAAATGGTTGAGCCTCAATCATATTTAGAAGCTTCAAAAAGTCAAGATTGGTTAGATGCTATGAATAATAAAAGGAGGCTTTAAACAGAAATAATACTTGGTCTATTACTGATTTACCTGCTGGTAGGAAAGCAATAGGATGTAAGTGGATATATAAAATTAAATATAAGTCTAGTGGTGAAGTTGAAAGGTACAAGGCTAGGCTAGTTGCTAAGGGTTACTCTCAAAGAGAGGGTATAGATTATGAAGAGACTTTTTCTCCAGTAGTCAAAATGGTTACTGTAAGATGTTTGTTAAATATTGCTGTTCAAAGTGATTGGCCTTTGTTTCAACTTGATATAAATAATGCTTTTTTGTATGGAGATTTATCTGGGGATGTATATATGTCTTTACCACCTGGGTATTTTTCTAAGGATGATTCTAGAGTGTGCAAGTTGAATAAGTCTTTATATGGGTTAAAGCAGGCTCCTAGAAAATGGAATGAAAAGTTAACCTCTGCATTGGTAGAGTTTGGTTTTGTTCAAAGTGTGAATGATTTTTCTCTTTATACTTATTCTGTGGATAATGTGTTTATTGCATTACTGGTATATGTAGATGATATTATTGTAACTGGTAATAATATATCCGAGGTCACTAAAGTGAAAGAATTTTTAAAAACTAAATTCTTGATTAAAGATCTTGGTGAGTTAAAATATTTTATTGGTATTAAAATCATAAGAAATCAAAATGGTATATGTATGTCTCAAAGAAAGTATTGTTTGGAATTGTTGTTTGAATTTGGTATGCTAGGAAGCAAACCTATGTTAACTCCTTTGGAAGCTAATTGTGTGTTAAATGCTCATGCTAATGATAATGATAAACCAGTTTCTGATATAACTCAATATCAGAAACTTGTTGGGAAGTTAATATATCTTACTCTAACTAGACCAGATATATCATATTCAGTTCAATGTTTAAGTCAATATATGCATAAACCTCTTGAATCACATGTTAAAGTTGCATTCAGAGTTTTAAGGTATTTGAAGAATTCTCCAGGTAAAGGTGTTTTTATTGCTAAAAATGATGATAAGTATGATCTTAAGGCATTTTCTGATGCTGATTGGGGAAAATGTCTTGGTACCAGAAGGTCTGTTTCTGGATTCTGTTTATTTTTTTGTGGGTCATTAATTTCTTGGAAAAGCAAAAAACAACCCACTGTTTCTAGATCATCAACAGAATCTGAGTATAGATCTCTTGCTGCTACCACTTGTGAAATAGTATGGGTGTTAAAATTATTGAATGATTTTAAAGTTGAGGATTTGTTGCCTGTTACTTTATATTGTGATAATAAGTCTGCTCTTTTGTTGGTAGCAAATCCTGTGTTTCATGAAAGATCAAAACACTTTGAAATTGATCTTCATGTTGTAAGAGAAAAATGTTCTTCAGGAATTATTAAAACTGAGTTTGTTGATTCTAATAAACAAACTGCAGATATTTTTACAAAAGGCTTAAATAAACTTCAACATGATTTTTTGTGTAAAAGTTTAGGTATGATTAACTTGTATGGTGATAAGATTGAGGGAGGATGTTAAATATTATGAGATCTTTAACAATCTTATCTCATACAAGTGTATAATGTATAATCTAACTTAAAATGTTTTTAGTTTCAGGACTTATGTTAGAATGGTTTTTTATCTTGGAGGGTTATTTCTGTATTTTCTAGAAGTATGTTGCTGGGTTGAAGTTTATGCTGCTTGTGTCAAGATAGAAAGCTTCAGGGACCAGTTTTGTAATTCTTCAAATGTCGTGTATATATATATGTATTATTCTCAGTTTTAGGGTTAGAGAAGTTTGTGTGAGAGATTTTATTTTCTTCATTTTACTGTATATCGTTTGATTGTTGAGGTGAAAAGATTTCTTGGTGTTCTTGTGATTTAGAAACATTATCTTGATGTTTCTAAGATCTGTGAGTGTTGTTTGATATTTTGTACAAATGTTAATAATGTTGACTAAACCAAAATGGTTAAGATCATACATATTATCAGTAAGCAATAATGATACTACTCATGAAGCAAAGTGATAGTTGGAGTTTTACATATCCCACCACAATTAAACCAGGGTTGCTACCCCAGACATGCGTAAGTTAATACGATTCACAGATTAAGTTGATATTGTTGGTACTGGCTGACAGAGCCAACAAGTCAACATCACAGTTAATCCATATCAAATCATCATCTTCGTCTATGTATTTTAGTTTAAACTCTTTACCCTCTAAGTTGAACCTTTTTGCCACTTCATTTTCCAGATTTGACAATAGCATTGGACCAGAAAATAGAAAATTTGTCACAAAGTTATCAATAGTTGCCTTCTTTTCTACCATCGCAGCAACTGGTTGAACTGAATCCGAACCTAGTTTACGCTTTCTGCTTTGTTTCACTTGTCCAGTATATGTTGTCGCTGTACTAAAAATTGAGTCTGAATATGATGAATCCATCTGATTCATGAACTTGTCATCCATGTTGCTTGTGGATGTTGATACAGTATCAGGTTTTAGAGACGGATCCATGTGTGGTCCAATTACTTGTGGGATTATCGGACTTTCTGTCTGCAAGATGACAACAACTTGAACATGAGCAATAAAGAAAGGGAGCTTAAAAGATAATGCAACAGAAAACATGTTTCATAAAACGTAGGAGAAGAGTTATGAATCTAGGATATCCTTAATGTCGGTTCTGCATATGTTTGTACATGACCACATACACCTCAACAACCATAGTACTACAGTAGTCACAGTATTCTACCTTAAAGGATAGAATTCGTTATTTTTCAACTCTTGACCACACTGTCTTCTATATTCTAGTGTAATTGAGGAATTAGTCGACACAATAGGTCTGGGTCCAGAAAAATGGTAGGGGTCAAGGGGATGGATCTCCTCATGGGGACCTAGGGGCAATGCTCCTGTCCTGCTGAAGTAACCAGTGTAAAAGCTGACCATGATAAGGCAGTGTCAGGCTTCTTTGCTTCAAGCTGACCATACTTAGTCCGCTTGAGGATAACACTTAGCCTACGCTGCCTATGTATCGGCATAAGATGACCCGGAGTCTGCGCTGACCAGTGACCTAAGGGCCAGCAAGCATTCCTAAACTCTTGGAACTAGACAGTTTTAACTTCCAGAACATTGGGTTTTTTAGAGATGATACATCCATATCTTATGAGGTAAATTTGTTTGGGTGACCAGGGGACAGGGGTTTGATTTTTTAAAACATATGCAGACTCACTTGTAACAACATTTGACACCATTGACTATAAATCCAGTGAAACCATCGTAAATACCTGGGTCTTTGTAGTTGTGGTCGAGAACATCTGGACGGAACGAGGGTCTGTATTTAAAGATAGATTATTGACTTCCTTAGATGGTCCAACAACTTGTATAGCTGATGTCTCACCCAGTTCAAATCCGTATGCTGCCTGAAAATTTTGCTTTAATGTTTGCACCACATTTAGTACACATTTACCGTCTTGCAGAAAAAGCTCTAAAACATAGTCACTGTTGCATTTAACATTGTGTAAGAAGACTGCAAAGCAACTAGTTAACCGACTCATGCGTGCATTGTAGACCAAAGGGTACTCTTCTTCACCGAGTTTGGTTACGTCCTCACAAAAAGATGAACCCCTAGATAATAGCGCTTGCCCAATGTACCCACTGGACATGTCTAAGTGTCGTTCTCTACATGCTCTCCAAAACCGCCACATTTTCAAGTCTTGAACATGAAATGGTAGACCAGTTGTTGACATGCAGACTTTTTCAAGACATTTAGTGTTGAAGCTATTACAGCTCTTCATAATTAACTGCTTATGTGAAGCAAAACTACTTAACGGGACATAGCCCATGTCTGAGCTAGAGGTAAATTATGAGTTCCACACACAACTTTTAAAATACTGAAGATTATATTCATTAAATTTTCTGCGTGTTCATTTTGAACCTGTTCATCAAAGACATCTAAGAATGTAAGCATTTTTAATAGCAAATGGATTAAATAGAAAGCATGGAAAAGTATCATGAAAGACCCAACTCACATTTAAATAAGGAGGATCAAGTGCTTGGGTGGTTATCAGATCCACAGTCTGCAAATCAACAATTCTGGACATTAGGTACACATACAGCGTGAATTTGTACACAACGAAAATGCAAAATGTATTAGTTTTCTATGTCCACTGGACAATTGCATTGAAAGAGTTTATAAGCAACTCCGTATTTTATATCTGACGTAAAGATAATGGTTTATATAATTAACTATGCGAATTTAATCATTTATCATCAAATTTTGAGAGCAAAGATGAAAACCTTCATCGCGCTATGAACTTGTTGAACTTCATAAGTATAATCCGTATACGTTGAAGACATCAAGAGTTCCAGGACACCAACACATAACCTTTCAGTAGAATTGAACACCGGTAAAGCCAAATATCTGCGGAGATTACAACGGATCGCACACTCTTGTTGAGGAAAATCTGTTGACAAGTAATTAGTAATATCAATAGTCCACTCGGGCAATCCTTGCCTAAATACGCGAGCAAGAGGACTACGATCTGCTTCTTCATTGTCTTTTTCCACAACAAAAGGGCTACGTTGAGAGTCCCACCAATACGAGCAAAGTCCTTCGTCAATAACCCCAAGACCAAATGGTTGATCAGTTTTTGTAAGTGATATTTGCTTCCCAACGACATGAGGCGACCAAAACTGAACAATTACACGTGGCTCGCGGAAAGTTAAAAGCTTTAGTGCAGCTTTTAATCTGTCTTGTATTTTCTGATTATGTGGGTCAATTGTCTTACCTTTTGGGTCGGTCCCTATAGTTAGAAGAAGTACATTAGAATCATGAACGAAAATCTAATGAATTTGATTACAAAGCATTTTTATTCCAAACTAGTTGTCGAATGCTAATATCCCAAAAGAAGTAAACAAACTACTTGAAAACATTGTCGAATGCGAAGTAAACAAAATACTTGAAAAGATAAAGTAAAATATGAACTCAAATAGTCAAGTTTGGCGGATAATATCTTGACAAGATATCTCTAAATCATTATTTATAATGTACAATCACCACGCGTATCCGATTTAATATGGAGCAAGTGTTACAGTACAGTAATTGGAGGTAAAGTTTGTAAATTGACATAAAAAGGTACAAAAAAAAAAAAATACTCCGTATTTAACAGTAAAAGATATTCATATAATTTCAGATTCTTTTTCAACCGAATAACACGTGATTAGAAAACATAAGCCCGGGCTTTAGATTTTCAAACAGGTTGACCAGAAAAAAGAAAGACAGACTAGAAATGAATTCAGGAAGAGAGTACTGGAGATTGTGGATTGAGAGGAATCTGATCGATGGAGTTCCTCACGTAGCTCTCCGTTTTCAAAGACCCAAAGAGGCGTCAGGTATCTCGACTCACCGGAAAACGCAACCCTCGGTGGTTCTAAAGAAATCTTCTTCCTTAACATATCGGTTATTCGAGCCATATCTGAACCAGAACCATTTGATGATGATTTGCTTCCATCAAGTTTTATAAGCAAGTCCATAATATTCGATTATTTTCTGCCAGAAATACTTTTAAGTTTGTCTTTAAGCCTTCTATTTGCAAAGTTGAACCTAGAACCCCTGGTATTAAAGATCAATACAGATAAAGTAAATCCCTGGAATTTTCAATCATAAGTTAGTAAATAACTAAAGATCAACAGTTCATAATTAAATTCTTGTTCTGACTAGAAAATGCATGTAATGACAAATAACAGGAATTGAACGATCAACCAAAATAATATGATAACTATGATCAGTTTCCCGGCCTTTTCCATTTTACCTTTTCTATAATTTTATGATAGTAACAGTATGTTAGTTACCTTTGTTTGTGCAAAATTAGATTAGATTCCCAAAATATACAATTTATCCGAATTATATACCCTCGTTGGTCCCACTATATGTGTCCATATATTCTACTATTTTGACTTGTCTCAATTAACTGTTTCTTTCATATTATAACCAATTAAAAAGAAAATTGGTAGATATAATTGTTAAAAAGTATAGTTAGTAGAAATTTTTAAAACGGGAAGTGATATATCTAACTCATTATTCGATAGATCCATCAAAAGTGTACAATAAGAGTTTTTCCGGTTTTAACGACCTTCAATAATTAATTTTGTTGGATCTATAAAAAAGTAAGGGGATATACATCACCATTTCTAAAACTGTATAGGACGAAGGGAGAACGGAGAGATTATTTGACGGGCCCTAAAGAAACAAAAACAGCTACCAAATGATATATCTAGAAGATAGAAAAAAATGGAAAAAAAAAAAAAAAAGAACTATCAAATGTCACATCTCCAAAACAAAACAACAATTGATTGGACGGCCGACATATATCTTTCAACTCAACGTGCAACATATTGAATAATTAAATTAATCGTAAAACTTGTGATCACGTGTATTTCGTAAACCGAACCCATCAGGAGCGAAGCTAGAAAATCCAGACGGAGGGGGTAAAAATTATTTATTTTGTTTTTCTTTATATTTTGAAGGGTCAAAATTCAGAAATTATTGTTAATACTTTAAAAAAAATTCTTTTTTTACGTAATTTTAAAATTCGTGTGAGACAGCTGACCCTGCTGTCCCCATTCTAGCTCCGCCCTGAACCCACATATAGTCCCATATGATTAACTATATTGACCAAACGGCTTTGACATATATGTCTAATAATAAATAATAATGTACCAACCCAGCCTAAAACCATTTCCGATCATGACAGACCAGACTTAAAAGCTAAGCACCACTACTTTCGTTTAAAAAAAATTATAAGAACTATTATACATTTTTATTAAATTATTATGCAATAATAGTACATTGATCAAAATATTTATTTGTTTATAAAATACATTTCCATTGATTTTTGAATTAATAACCTAATACGTATTTCATACCCAAAATAATACTTTTAAAAAGTCAGATAACCCCAGCACAGCCACTCCTTTCATGTTCCCGACTCATCATCATCTTCTTCTCCTCCCTAGTTCCTGGTTCTCTCTTTTTATCAACAAAACCTTTTTTTTCTTTTAATTTTAAATAAACAAGTCACTAAAAGCTGTAAATAAATTTAAAAAGTTTGTGGGCCCCGCTGTCATTCCTTATGTTGGTCGGTCGCAACCATAACAAACCGTCCTACCCGCACTACGGGCTCGACGACTGACCATTGCAAGTGGTCTAATAATTTCAATTATTGACGTGTGGCCTAACCTCCCCATCTCAATATAAAACATCGTTAGATTAACTTTTACTAGTAGTCAGCCACTTTTACTAAACAAGATTTGTCCAACTTTTTTGAAAAGCCAACCTCGATTGAAAAGCTCAACATTCAATGAGCCATAGAAGAAACAAAAAGAACAACCCACACAAACCAAGCTAAACATGATTATAACAGGACACTAAAACCCTCCTTTGACATAAACACTAACATCAACGTTGTTATTAGTGGTGTTCAAAATATGTCGAAATCAGAAAACCGAGTCGAAAACCATTAGAATCGAACCGAATTTAGGTTAACCGAACCTTTTTTTTTTTCGTTTTTCCGTTTCGGTTAACCAAACCGATTTTCTTTCGGTTAACTGAACCGATTTTTTTTTTCGGTTTCGGTATTTGATTTCAGTTCATGATTTTGGGACAATAAACGGTTAACCGAAAAAGAATTGATCAAAAAATAAATTATCTATCAAACGCCACACGTCAACAACTTACAAGAATTGATCGATGATAAAGGTGAGCGTAATTCAATCAATTCAACAGCATATCAAATACAGTAGTTATAAGACAAAAACACAGATTAACCGACTGGTGAAGAAAACTGTGTTGTATAACCTTTTACTTTTGATCAAAATATGACATAAGATAGCATGTAAAAGACAAAAAGTAGTACCTGCAATTTCTACCCAGATCTGGGGGGTGATTTAACTTTGTGAAACACTGCTGAAAGAGGAAGCGAAAAGAGTGTTTTTTTAGAACAGAGAGGGAGAGTGACTGTATTTATTAGACTAGATCACTAGAAGATTAGATTTTGAGAAAAATACGTGGTTCGTCCTTATGGTACATATATTACACAGTTCGTCATTTCAAGAATTTAATTACGTCAGTCGTCCTTATGTTTGAATGCTGTTGCGCAAATGGTCCTTTATGTGGATGGACCTTTAATTCAGCCGTTAGGTTAAAGCATGTGCCCCTAACGTGAGGTTATTACTGTCATTTCACTATTTCCATTTAATCCAGCAAATGTAAAAAACATATACATCAATGATTAATCCTTTCTAGATACCGAAATTGTAAGTTGGACAAGAAGAGACCCCCTTCTTGACTTTTATTAACCTAATTATCAATAATTGGTTCATGAATTTGAATTGGTGAATGGTGATAAATGCTGACAAATGGTAACGGTTGGTGGACGGCGACTTCATCCCCACCGCCACCATCTACTGTACCGGCAAGTTACCACAACACCTCCCTTCACAAATGAAGTACTAAAACCACTTTCACACCGCCTGTCTTTCCGGCTACGGTGCTAGAAGGGTGGTGGTGGGTACTTTGAAATATAATGATGATAGAGATTGGATCATGAGAGTACATGAATTATGGAAAGTATGGAAGTACCAATGGGATGTGTCATTTGTACAAAGAGAATACAAAACCCATTTACCCCCTAACTTAAATATCTCACAAACGACAAATCAAAAAATTATGAAAATTGCACCATTAGATTTAGCGTTTGATCCTCTTCGATTTACCGTTCATCAAGGTATATTTTCCGGGGGAAAAAATCACGTTTTTTGGTCGGTTTTACAATTTACTAACACATATGTTAAAGTGTTACGTTTAGGGTTTAGGGTTTGGGGTTTAGGGGTTAGGGTTTAGGACTCGGTTTTCCCTAAACCCTAAACGCAACACTTTAACACATGCGTTAGTAAACTGTAAAACCCACCAAAAAACGTGAAGAAAAAAATTTCTTCGAACGCATGCCTTGATGGACAGAAAATCGAAGAGGATCAAACCCTAAACGCTTTATATAACTCTAAACCCTTAATCTTACTAAACCCTAAACCCTACTAAACCCTAAACCCTACTAAACCCTAGACCTATTAAACCCTAATAAATCCTAAACCCTAATTCCTAAACTCTGTACTTAAATTAAATATTTAATCAAATATTAACACATGTGTTAGCAATTAGTAAAACCCACCAAAAAGGGTGGAAAAAAATTCATCGAAAGTATGCCTTGATAGACGACAAATCGAAGAGGATCAAACGCTGAATCTAATGGTTCAATCTTAATAATTTTTCAATTTGTCGTTTGTGAGATATTTAAGTTAGGGGATAAATGGGTTTTTAACACGTGAGTATTTTCTTTGTACAAATGACACCCTTTCATTGGTACTTCCATTATTTTCAAAATCCTTGTACTATTCTGGTCTTTTTTCAAGAGTAGAGTTCAAACGAGTACATCAATTTTAATTGAGAATGAGGGAACCAATGATATTGTGCCATGTGTAACAACCGCCAATTTAGGACTTTTGGTTTGTGCCTAAATTACTTGAAATCTACGTGTATTTAGTTTTACAATGCTCTAAATAAAAGTAACATTATGGTATGAATACATGCACGCTTACGCGATCTAATTTAAATCGTACACTTATGAACCGGACAAGGTCCGATATTAAATAATGGACGTTGGTGACAAAACTTTATAATAAGGTGGATTTATCCAAACAAACGTGATTTACATTAATATATTGTGAGAATATATTCCAAGTGTTTCTTATTGATAAAAACACTTTGTACACGACAAACACGCACGAAGCGCGTGAGTCAAGCGAAAACAATTCAAATTATAATTCTATAACTCGTTATTTAGTGTTTTGATAAAACATTTCAGTTAAAATATTTTGGATATACTTAAACACGAAACACGGAACAACACTTAGACAATCGCGGAACGTAACATAAAGATCTGAGCAATGAGTTCACGAGACCGAGACCCAAATGGGTCAGCCCAAATCCGCGGATCCAAGCCCCAACCCGACCCATGACCCACCTCCTTTTAAACTCCTCTTTCCTTCAATTCTTCCATTTTATTCACAAACACACACACTTACATTTCCAAAACCCTCTCTTTTCTTTCCCCTCTTCTTTCTTCTAATCAGCAGCAACATCAACACCACCGTCATCAAAATCGTTCATCATCATCATCAAGAAAAAGCACAAGGACCGCCATCATCTTCTACCTCACCTTCATCATCCCCATTTTCGATTCTTGGTATGAAACGCCTTAAAACTCGATGTGAATTACTTAGGAAGCTTTTATTTACATGCTAGAACGTTTACTCAACAAAGATTTGCCCAAAAATCGACTTGAAAATGCATTTTCATATATAAGTGTTCGAACAGCTCGTTCTGCGAACCGAGATCTGTTCGTCCTGCGAGGCGAACCCAATTACGAACCGAAAATTTGACTCGCGAACCCAACTGCGAACCGAACCCACCTGCGAGTTGACTTGCGAGTCGACCTGCGAGTCGACCTGCGAGTTGACCTGCGAGTCGACCTGCGAGTTGACTTGCAAGTCGACCTGCGAGTCGACCTGCGAGTTGACCTGCGAGTCGACCTGCGAGTTGACTTGCGAGTCGACCTGCGAGTTGACCTGCGAGTCGACCTGCGAGTTGACTTGCGAGTCGACCTGCGAGTAGACTTGCGAGTAGACTTGCGAGTTGACCTGCGAGTTGACCTGCGAGTCGACTTGCGAACCGAACTTGGTGTTGCGAATCGAATTCAATTCGCAGCCTACTGCCTTGCGAGCCGAACTCGGCTCGCACCGTGAACTCAATTCGCACCACTATTTCAGTCCATAACCCGACTTGACCAATTTTCCGAATTTAAATCCTAGATACGATTTTTAATAAAACGATATACATAATAATAACACTCTCGGATTATTTTTACAAACCGTCACCAACGGGCCATACTTGTTTTCAAAATACCAACGATTTACTAAACAAACACTTGGACACGTCCTAGTTGAGTGGACAACTAGCATGGGTGATCGTTTAAGACACCAACTCGTTTACTTGTTTACTTACAACCTTGTGCGTTACGGACGCCAGAAGGTTGCAGGATTCTGAGAATCGATACATAGACTTACAACCGCTCTACCTGGTTGATTACACATACGTATTTACTGGACTCAGGTGAGTCTCATAGCCCCATTTTTACTGTTTTACTTACGGGGTGAGATACATTGCTTATTTTCTTGAACACAAGTACGAACTAATCATTTTACTGTACGGGATTGCATGAGTTAATTACTTTTACGGAAGTCTCTCCATCATATATCGTTAGTTATGTACTTAAGCGCGAACACTAGTTAATGGATCCATTAGGGAAGTGACCCTCCCCGCCCGGGGTAGTAGCGCTACCACGAACCGTTCTGTATAAACGGGCGACTATCATTCGTTACTTATGCTTGCTCAATTTCGAGCATGTCACGGGAGCAAATTATTATTTACGGGTTAATCTTCGATTATGAGCCTCATGGCAACGGTATAACCTACTTACTTTACTATTGCGGGATTACAAATACCCGATTTACGCCTGCGGGCTTTACTGATGAAATCTTGTGTTCAAATACTTACATTATTTACAAACCTGTGAGATTCACCAACATTCGTGTTGACCTTTTTAGCTTTGTATCTCAGGTACACATACGGAGTAGGATTCCCTCAGGATACTAGCTAGAGTCGCATGATTTCTACCCTGCATTTAACGGAGATTCTTAGCATTATCTTTTGTATTTATTATGATTATGTAATAGAATCTCCCGCCTTATATGCGGACTCTAGGGAACTTCATTTTGTAACCAGAAACGATATGTTTCAAACATTTTATGTATGAAAATGTAACTATTTACAAACGTTGCATATAGACGTCGTTTGCTTTACCTTTGTGCTGTGATATTTGATTAGTAGCACCCCAAAGCTTGCTTCCGCTAAACAGTGATTTTGGGGGTGTTACAGATTGGTATCAGAGCCTAAGGTTATAGCGAACTAGGTTGCCTTTAGTGGGCCTAGACTATGACCGTTAGGCAGTATTTCCTCATTAGGTATGACTGGTTCGGGAATTACATCATACGACGTTAATTTAACATAGCCTGATCAACTATGTACAATTAAGGAAAAATGATGTGAAGCCTGAGAGGGGTTATATTGAACAGAATACACTAGTTAACTCTGACCACGAGAGGAGCGAGACCGAATACTACTTGCTACGCTGTTAGACTATCATAGGTACTGTGTATATGAATGAATAGGCTTCACGCCTGTACTAACTCCTCGACTGTAAGAAGCACAATATGACCTACGACCATGGAAATGGGAAAATCCACATCCAGTTAGAACGACTCACTATTTCGACAGCAAAAATCTAACACTTACCGACAACAGTAGTGGCACCCACAGTATTAACACGCCCATGCGTTTATAGCAACGGTGACCCAACCTACCACACGAAATCCCTCTAATATCATAGGATAAAACTTCGTCATTCGTATGAACGGAACACCTAGTTCTAGCCAGGAACATAACCACTGAGACATTCTTTATCCTCTTTGCGCTTTATAGGCTCTCTCCAGCAATAGGCCAAGCGCAGCTATGGAAGAATACCTGTCTGACTCAGACCAGATTCAGGAGGAACAAGTACAGTACACCTACCTCGACGAAGAATACGCACCTGTAGAGGAATTCGGGGTCGAG
The DNA here is from genome assembly GCA_963422505.1 of Pseudognaphalium luteoalbum. Taxonomy (NCBI): domain Eukaryota; kingdom Viridiplantae; phylum Streptophyta; class Magnoliopsida; order Asterales; family Asteraceae; genus Pseudognaphalium; species Pseudognaphalium luteoalbum. The sequence continues at coordinate 120,977,448 of OY730193.1, forward strand.
GAAAACGAGAATCAAAACTTCGGGATAATCGACGTAGAGGCTTATGAACGAGTCATGGAGCAGACAATTGAACTTAATAATCGTACGTGGGAGTTGAAGTACAAGTGTCAGGACTACGAGAAGGAACTGAGGATCATGAAGAGGTCCGTCGCTCGAAAGGTTAAGGACAAATTACATCACTGGAAGAGGGTGGCCGCAAACTTCACTAGGAAGACGAAAAAGTGGGTCAAACGACTGGGAGGAAGGCAGGTGGAAGAAGATGCACTTTACCGTGCACCGCCGCGTTACCAAGACCTACTCGCCGAACGCTATTACCCACGCGACATGTACGTGGAATGAAGTTCCAAGTGATCAGAAGCCTACTTAGGACTAGCTAGATAGCGACTATAACCATTTTGCCAAATCTGCGTAAAGCAGGGTTGTAGGAGCCACAAAATGTATTGAATACTTATAACTAGATGATTGTATTATTACATTCTGTAAAATGTTATGGCATTCGTTCGGGTGTAGTACTGCCCGACAAATTTTGTAAACGAACAATCGGATGTAATGACTACGAATCACCCTGATTCTTAGATTTATTATCTGTGCAAAATCACTTGACATGTGCAATACTAAAACACCCTGACCTCAATAGATATACAGAATCCCCACCTCGTCCAGCATAAGGTTTTTGGAAATTGTGTGAACGTTAACGAGCTCTCGATACCCTCATAAACTTCAAAATTCGAGGATCTTCAAACTCATGACCTTAAGAGCCTTTAATCTTCTCGCTCCACAATATGACCATCACTTAGTACTACTACAGATTGCCTCACTATTTACACCTGTGTGACACACCACAACCTCTTACAACCCACCCACTTATCTCTCTTCTCTGAACTGTCCAAGCATGATGCATGCCCGACGACACACTTACAACAATATCACTGGATATACTACTAGGATTCCAACATTTTGCCCTTCTCCGCCCTGCTATGGTAGACCCAGAACACTAACGTATCTAGGAGTACATCCGTGGACTCCCGAGAACATCCTGGAAAACGTCGTCTTCCCCAAACCCACAAACATCCAATGAGCGAACCGTATGGCACACATACTCCTGGTTATGATCGTACGCCGCGAATCACCAACCCCTACCCTCTAGATCGAATTCGGCAGAAGCCGCGACTGCTAAGACCTATGCTCCAAGACCAAAGAACAACAACAACCATGCACGGGGCAGAGCTTATACCTTTAATGTCGGGGACAATCATCGAGACCCAAACCTAGATACAATTACGGTTCCCACCTAATCAACCTGATTACCCTATATTACATGACTGATAAACCTTGCTGACTGCTTGATGATTCACTGTTATAGATCATAGGCACGACCTAGGATAAGCACACCCCGGATAGGCTGACAGATGTAATACTTTAGTACATCAGGAACGTAACAAACAGACTTTTTCCCATATATCTCACACCGGTTGGGACCGGGACCCACCGGACTACTATCATTATGTGTCGTCTGTCCGAAAACTGCACCACAAATCGCCTGTTGGAGAAAATCATTTGTTCTTTTATTGTTTCACTAGAATACAGTTTTATGCTCGCGACCCCATAATTGCTATTATACCATACTTAATGCCAACGTCAAAACTTTGTGTTGATAACCCCCCCCCCATTTCGTAGGAAATGACAGGTTACTCCGCTGGTAGCCACATGTCTGATGATGATCCATACGGTGAGGATCGGACCATGTTCCCTTACCTACTTACTCTCGAAGGCGACATCGAGCCAGTGAGTGAAGAACCGTTGGAAGAAACGGAACACCCAGCAGGACTCCGAGACTTTCCATCTCAGACCATAGTCACAGAAGTTACCCAAATAACCCGAGCAGACTCCCTTTCAAACCCTGCTACTGATAACCATATCACAACCACTACCATCACCACTCCTCCTACGGTTACCGCCCCGATCATTTTCAATGTAAACACTGACCACTCTAAGCATACTGACGAAACGATGAAGGCATTACGTAACCAACTAACTACTGTTCAGGAGGAAATCACCGGTCTACGCCGACTCACCCACGAGCAAGGACTGCGCCTGCGAACCTTAGAATTCTATTGTGAACAATTAAGACACTTATGCCCAACGCTAGGAGATGTGCTCCAGTCAGTTTCTGACCCATTATCACAAAAAGCTCAAGCTAGCGTCCCTGTGGAAAAGGACACCGAAGCTCAACCGGTAACCCTCAAAGAGAACCCGGGAGGGAGCTCCAACACAGACATTACTCAACCCAGGACTAAAAGGGCAAAGATAACTCAAACCCCCACTACTGAAGCTAAAGGGAGAGCGTATAAGGGAAATCTTCCCTACTGCACCCGATGCAAACACCATCATAAGGGACAAGGCCTCCCTCCTTGCGGCAGATGCAACGCGTTTGGACACCAGGCTCAGAATTGCAAATTCCCTCGAAAGGACACAAGCTCGGAAGCATTGGGGTTGTGCTTCAAGTGTGGAAAGACTGGGCATAAAAAGATAAATTGTCCACTACTAACTACTACAGACGGCATCCCTGAGGCCAAGCATGACACGAACACTACTACGGGTACGTTATACCTTTAGAAATAATTCACTCTCTAACATTTCAGACTGTTACCACTGTTACGAACGCGGAATAAGTCACAAGCTACTGTAGGCTACTAGTACAAATTGTAACTATACCCCACTGATTTCCCGACCGACCCCGTCCATAGGACGTAACGATCTACACACATTAGTAGTTCTCTATCTCTCCCTCTCCCTCTCTCCCTCCTATTCTAACAAGGGGAGGAAGGGAACCGGAGACATTGATGACAACACTAAGGATGCTCCAACGCCTTCTTAGAAAACGTACGTACTACTTCCTCGAATAGATTCCAGATATACCTTACCATATAACGCGAAACGACATTTAAGCAACTACGGGATTTAACCGACAACGACCAGTGAACATGTCACTACAACTAGGCAAATTAGGGATTGAGCTTTATTTGATCGTTAGCTGCCCTGTTAATGGCAGAACAGAACTTTGGTAAGGAATTGGTCCAGTGACTTATCGACTGCAGCTACCACCTGAACTCAGTAGCATATATCCCGTTTTCCCCACTTCTAACTTAATGAAATGCCTGTCTAATGGGACACTAACCTTACCGCTCAACGAAAAACAAATGGATGAAGATCCTCATTTTGTCGAGGAACCTATGGAAATCATAAAACCGCGAAGTCACAGGACTGAAACAAGGTCGTATTCCCATTGTTAAAGTCAGGTTGAATTTGAGGCGTGGTCCTGAATTCACCTGGGAACAAGAAGACTAAATGAGACTGCGATACCCACATTTTGTTCATAAACTCTACTCCTACCGACACCACGACTTCGAGCTAATTTCGGGACGAAATTCTCCTAACAAGGGGAGAATGTAACAACTGCCAATTTAGGACTTTTGGTTTGTGCCTAAATTACTTGAAATCTACGTGTATTTAGTTTTATAATGCTCTAAATAAAAGTAACATTATGGTATGAATACATGCACGCTTACGCGATCTAATTTAAATCGTACACTTATGAACCGGACAAGGTCCGATATTAAATAATGGACGTTGGTGATAAAACTTTATAATAAGGTGGATTTATCCAAGCAAACGTGATTTACATTAATATATTGTGAGAATATATTCCAAGTGTTTCTTATTGATAAAAATACTCTGTACACGACAAACACGCACGAAGCGCGTGAGTCAAGCGAAAACAATTCAAATTATAATTCTATAACTCGTTATTTAGTGTTTTGATAAAACATTTCAGTTAAAATATTTTGGATATACTTAAACACGAAACACGGAACAACACTTAAACAATCGCGGAACGTAACATAAAGATCTGAGCAACGAGTTCACGAGACCGAGACCCAAATGGGTCAGCCCAAATCCGCGGATCCAAGCCCCAACCCGACCCATGACCCACCTCCTTTTAAACTCCTCTTTCCTTCAATTCTTCCATTTTATTCACAAACACACACACACTTACATTTCCAAAACCCTCTCTTTTCTTTCCCCTCTTCTTTCTTCTAATCAGCAGCAACATCAACACCACCGTCATCAAAATCGTTCATCATCATCATCAAGAAAAAGCACAAGGACCGCCATCATCTTCTACCTCACCTTCATCATCCCCATTTTCGATTCTTGGTATGAAACGCCTTATGACTCGATGTGAATTACTTAGGAAGCTTTTATTTACATGCTAGAACGTTTACTCAACAAAGATTTGCCCAAAAATCGACTTGAAAATGCATTTTCATAGATAAGTGTTCGAACAGCTCGTTCTGCGAACCGAGATCTGTTCGTCCTGCGAGGCGAACCCAATTACGAACCGAAAATTTGACTCGCGAACCCAACTGCGAACCGAACCCACCTGCGAGTTGACTTGCGAGTCGACCTGCGAGTCGACCTGCGAGTTGACCTGCGAGTCGACCTGCGAGTTGACTTGCGAGTCGACCTGGGAGTTGACCTGCGAGTCAACCTGCGAGTTGACTTGCGAGTCGACCTGCGAGTGGACTTGCGAGTCGACCTGCGAGTAGACTTGCGAGTTGACCTGCGAGTTGACCTGCGAGTCGACTTGCGAACCGAACTTGGTGTTGCGAATCGAATTCAATTCGCAGCCTACTGCCTTGCGAGCCGAACTCGGCTCGCACCGCGAACTCAATTCGCACCACTATTTCAGTCCATAACCCGACTTGACCAATTTTCCGAATTTAAATCCTAGATACGATTTTTAATAAAACGATATACATAATAATAACACTCTCGGATTATTTTTACAAACCGTCACCAACGGGCCATACTTGTTTTCAAAATACCAACGATTTACTAAACAAACACTTGGACACGTCCTAGTTGAGTGGACAACTAGCATGGGTGATCGTTTAAGACACCAACTCGTTTACTTGTTTACTTACAACCTTGTGCGTTACGGACGCCAGAAGGTTGCAGGATTCTGAGAATCGATACATAGACTTACAACCGCTCTACCTGGTTGATTACACATACGTATTTACTGGACTCAGGTGAGTCTCATAGCCCCATTTTTACTGTTTTACTTACGGGGTGAGATACATTGCTTATTTTCTTGAACACAAGTACGAACTAATCATTTTACTGTACGGGATTGCATGAGTTAATTACTTTTACGGAAGTCTCTCCATCATATATCGTTAGTTATGTACTTAAGCGCGAACACTAGTTAATGGATCCATTAGGGAAGTGACCCTCCCCGCCCGGGGTAGTAGCGCTACCACGAACCGTTCTGTATAAACGGGCGACTATCATTCGTTACTTATGCTTGCTCAATTTCGAGCATGTCACGGGAGCAAATTATTATTTACGGGTTAATCTTCGATTATGAGCCTCATGGCAACGGTATAACCTACTTACTTTACTATTGCGGGATTACAAATACCCGATTTACGCCTGCGGGCTTTACTGATGAAATCTTGTGTTCAAATACTTACATTATTTACAAACCTGTGAGATTCACCAACATTCGTGTTGACCTTTTTAGCTTTGTATCTCAGGTACACATACGGAGTAGGATTCCCTCAGGATACTAGCTAGAGTCGCATGATTTCTACCCTGCATTTAACGGAGATTCTTAGCATTATCTTTTGTATTTATTATGATTATGTAATAGAATCTCCCGCCTTATATGCGGACTCTAGGGAACTTCATTTTGTAACCAGAAACGATATGTTTCAAACATTTTATGTATGAAAATGTAACTATTTACAAACGTTGCATATAGACGTCGTTTGCTTTACCTTTGTGCTGTGATATTTGATTAGTAGCACCCCAAAGCTTGCTTCCGCTAAACAGTGATTTTGGGGGTGTTACACCATGTGTACAAAGAGATTGCTCCACATGTACAAAACCATTTACTCCCAACATCAATTATCTCACAAACGACAAGTCGAAAAATTATGAAAATTGCACCATTAAATTCAGCGTTTTCTCCTCTTCGATTTGCCGTCCCTCAAGGCATACTTTTGACAAAAAAAAAATCTTCATTTTTTGGTGGGTTTTACACACGTAGTAACACGTGTGTTAGTGATTGGTTGTACATTGATTTGTGGTTAGGGTTAGCGTCTAGGGCTAGGTTAAGGGTTTAGGATTTAGGGTTAGGGTTTAGCAGGGTTTAGGGTTAGGATTTAGTATGATATAAGGTTTAAAATTTTGTAAAACGTTTAGGGTTTGGGGGGGTTTCGGGGCGAAACCCCAAACACCCAACCCTAAACCCTAACCCCTAAACCCTAAACACAACACTGTAACACATGTGTTAGTAAATGTGAAACCTACCAAAAAAGTTGGAAAAAAAACTCGTCGAAAGTATGCCTTGAGGGACGGCAAATCGAAGAGGAGAAAATGTTGAATTTAATGGTGCAATTTTCATAATTTTTCGATTTGTCGTTTGTGAGATAATTGATGTTGGGGGTAAATGTGTTTTGTACATGTGGAACATTCTCTTTATACACATGACACAATATCATTGGTTCCCTCATTCTCACATAATTTTCTATTATCATTTGAACCCACCCTTTTTTTCTTCAATGATAGATAACATTATCAGATGAGCACATCTTATGAAAGAAAGATGTACACATTTACATGCATAATGTACACATATAAACATTGTAAAGCAAAATGGAAATAGTGATGGATGGTGAGCTGTGGGTGAAATCAACTGAGCACAAATGGAAAAGGGATGTGGGTCTTTGCTTGTGGAAGACTAGCTTTTTTAAATTATTTCTTTCAATACAATCGTGATTCTTGAACATCGATGGTGTTTAAAGAAAAAATAAATCGAGAATAAGTAGAGGGAAGATGAAAGAAGAAGGATGAATTTGTTTATCATTATGATTATTATATTTTTTATATATAAATAATTAGAAATGTTAAAAGATTTATGTGCTCTTATGTGTTTTCCTTTGATAACGGACAAAATTAAATCCCGTTAGTCTGAAAGACCATTCACGCACCAACTTTCAAAAATAAAGACGACTGACTTAATAAAATTCTTTAAAGGACGAACGGCGTAACTCTTAGATTTTATTAGTAAAAAAAGGTTTTCCTATTTTAAAATCATATGTATAATTTTGACTAAATCTTTGCTATTACCAAAATATACAAACTATTTTATCATGGGAAATTATGAAGCCACTCCAAAAATTACAGATGATACCCCCGGTCCAGTCCACTCCACTCTCAGTCCAGTCCTTTTCCAACAAGTTTTATCTAAGATCACTTTCAGTTCAGTATGAAATCAGTTTTAGTTTTAGACAAATCAGTGATAAGAATTAGAAAATGATGAAGTATACCCAGAAAGTAAAAAAAAAAATGATAGTGATTGATTAAATGGGTATGAGGGGGTATAAGATTGAAAAAAGGGAAAAAGATGTATCTTTATTACTACTATTAAGACACTTTTTTTATTCCAAACTTCATATCATTTACACTGTGTTTTCAAGTTGTATTTTGAGAGGAAAGGAATGGGATTGGAAGGAAAGCTGAAAAAAGTGGCGTTCTTCAAATTTTTCTTTTGGATGGAATTGAATGGAAGAGTTAAACTCATCCGCTCAAAAGTGGGCGGAAGCAGACGGAAGGAAAAAGCCAAAAGTCTCAAATGTTATGCAATGACCACAATGCCCCTTTAATGATTGAAGTTGAGGTAGAATAAAAAATAATTGACCGAGTATATATTATAAGGGCATAATTGGAAAACTATCATTTTTGAAAATATAAATAACTATAGATTCCTTTCTTGTCTTCTTAAACTTAAGAGATAGAATACCCTTCCTTATCTTCCATTCTTTTTTTTCCCCTTATGTTCATTTCTTTTTTCTTTTCCCTTATGTTCATTTCTTTTCCATTCTTTCTAAAATAAAACTGAAGAATACAGTGTTAGCCATTTCCAGATTACATGGATTCGCTTTTTAATAGATTTTTCTTGATTCCAACGGAATATATTAGAACCTCTAATAAGTTAGGTAACCTCATAGTTTCTTTAATATTTAAATTATTACCATTTTTAAACTTTGCTTTATTAACTTATTACTACTGTATAATTATTGGTGCAATTGTACTATACCACTATCTTTTATTTAGTATGTTTATCATTCTATAAATATATATATTGACATTTTGCATTACTTTTGTAATATAAAGGTTGATTTTTACATTAATTCTTCTAATAGTAGTTTTCTAAAAGAATTAGATATCTTCGTGAAAAAAAATAATATTTTGATAGGATCTTACAATCCCGATTCAATTACAATCTCGATTTTGCAAAAGTAAAAACGGTCTAATAATCCGATCCTAACAAACTTTGTCCTAACTTCTAAAAGCCTGACCGTATGTTTGACTTGTCATCTTCTCTCTTTGTTGGTGACTTCTCAATTTATTTTGGGTCCTAAATAATGACAATAAATGAATAAATGATTGTAAATTTGTAGCAAGAAAAGAAAAATTTAGGATAAGGTCAACGATATTATTCGGCTAGCAGCCGCCATGTAGAACGCGGGGCCTACGTGTTTTATATACTCCGTAGTTCCTTCTGAAGATTTGGAATTCCCCTTTTCTCATTTCTTCGTATGTTACCGGCCGGTGTACGTTTTTTAATAAATTTTTTATTACTTTTTTGACGCTCGATGTGTTTTTTACTATCCCGAGTAAAAGGTTTTCTTAAAACTACATATTTACATTATTACTAGTTTAATACTTTATTAACTTATTATTGTTTATTATTGGTGCAATTATACTATATACCACTATCTTTTATTTAGTACGTTTAATCATTTATCGTCCGAGAAATATATATTGACAAATTGCATCATTTTTGTAATATAAAAATTTCAATTTTACATTAAATTCTCTAATAGTAGTTTTCTACAAAAAAAAAGAATTATATTTTGATAGAATCTTGTAATCCCGATCCAATGTTATGATTACGATCTTACAAAGGAAAACACTGTATGATCCGATCATAACAACCTTGATCCTAACTCATAAAAGCCTAACCGTTTGTCAAAGTTTGATGTGATGTATGACTTCATCTTCTTTCTCATTGTTGGTGCCTTATCATTTTATTTTGAAAAAATTGCACAGTTCGTCACTGTGATTTGTCTCAAATAGCACTCGTCGTCCCTTACAGTTTTTTCTTGCACTCGCCATCCCTGTGATTGTTAAATCTTGCACCGGTAGTCCCTTCCGCTAATGTCCGTTAGTTTTTCAGTTAAGTCTAAGGGTACAATGGTCATTTAAGTACATTAGGGACTACGCGTGCAATTTTGTAAACCACATGGACGATCCGTGTAATTTTTCTTAATTAAACTTTTATATTTATTTTTTACATAATAGTATAATATATTTTCTTAATAAGCTTTTCAATTTAATTATATTATTTATTATTATTATTTTTGCTACAATATTTTTTTATTTTATTTTTGTTGTAACTTTTTTTTATTTGATGATTGAATTGATCAACTTAAATATCTGCTACTGGTTCTTTTAAATTAGGGCATTTACAAGATATAGAATAAAAATTATTTAAGTTGATCATTTTAATTAGGCTTGTAAATGAACCGAACAAACAAGAACGAAATATGTTTGCGTTCATTCAATAAGGTTTTATCGAACAAGCGAACGAACTCGAACGGGTATATTTCTCAATAAGAACCAGCTTATATATATATATATTCATTGTGAATGTTCGTTTATGTTGAGAAACGTATCCGTTCGAGTTCGTTCGCTTGTTCGATAAAAACTTATTGAATGAACGCAAACATATTTCGTTCTTGTATGTTCGGTTCATTTATAAGCCTAATTCTTAAATAATTTTTATTCTATTTTCTGTGAATGCCCTAATTTACAAGAACTTGTAGCTGGATATTTAAGTTGATCAATTTAATCATCAAATAAAAAAAAATTGTAACAAAAATAGAATAAAAAAATATTGTAGCAAAATATATATAATTAAAGTGAGCTTAGACCATTCCCAATGGTGACGGAAACTGACTGAAACTGACGCGCCACGTCAGCGTCACGTCAGCTTTTTTACCCAACTGACAGAAACTGACAGGCCCCTCCCAACAGTCATCCGTCAGTTTCTGTCAGTTTCATTTTTCAGGGACCCACACCAATAAACTTAATTAATTAATACACAATAACTAAAATAAAAACACATTTCATTAAAATTAAAAACATTACAATACTTAAAAAAAAAACATTACAATACTTAAAAAAAATTACAATACTTAAAATAACATACAATAATTAAAAAAAGTTACACTAATAAACGAAAGTCACAACAATTAACGACAACGGTAGTTCGGAGGGAGTTGTGCAATGTGCTCGATCAAAGCATTTCAAACTCGGTGATGAACTACCCGATCGCGTAACTCTTTGTCCATACGCAAATGAGTCTCCACTCTTTCTCGCCACGAGCGTCTCGGTTGGACATCCGGATATTGCTCCTCCAGATCACACATATTTCGTCCGTTATCCTCCGTTATCATATTGTGCAGAATAACACAAGCATACATGATTCTTGATATCCGGTTGGTGCTATATGGTCTTGTCAGGTTCTTGATTATTTGCCAACGGCCTTGAAGATGACCGAAAACTCGCTCCACATCCTTTCTTGCAGATTCTTGATATCTCTTGAAGCGTTTCTCATGTTCCGTTAGGGGATGCTTAAACGATTTCACAATAGTGGCCCATTCTGGATAAATGCCATCTCCTAGATAATAACCTCGAGTGAATTCTTCCCCAGCAATTGTGAAGTTTACTTGGGGAGCAGTATCTTGAAGTAAGTCGTTGAACAGATCCGATTGATTGAGCACATTGATGTCGTTGCTCGAACCGGCGGGACCAAAGAAAGCGTGCCAAATCCAAGTATCATAAGAGGCAACTTCGAGCATGATCGTTGGATGCCCATGATCACCTCGAGTGTACTGACCTTGCCATGCCACTGGGCAGTTTTTCCATGGTCAATGCATACAATCGATGCTACCAAGCATCCCAGGAAAACCATGCACCTGAGCATGTCTCTCGTGCAATCGTTGCACATCCGCCAAAGTCGATTTTCGTAAATATTCCGTAGAGTATAAATGAAAAACACACTTACAGAAGTTATCCAAACAATCATATGAAGTTTGCTCACCCATATGTAAATATTCATCAAACGCATCGGCGGCATAACCGTATGCCAATTGCCGTATGGCGGACGTGCATTTTTGCCACACATTAAAACCAAGTAACCCGGTAGCATCAGGTCTTTGAATGAAGTAAGAAAAGTATGGAGGTACCGGAACAGTGGAGTATGATAGTACACCTTGGCAAATACGGAGAAACAATCCTTTGCTCATCCGATAACGACGACGAAAAACATCCGCCAGAAAGGTCGGATTCTCGGCAAAATAGTCTCGATACAAACGTTCCGACGCGTTGGCACGATCTCTAGGAAAGTATCATCGGGGTGCTCGTGGTATCGGAACATAAACTTTGTCTTCGTCGGATGAACCGGAGCTTATCGCATCGAGCAATGCGAGAGTTTGCATCGGATCGGCACAAGCATTTACCGCGGTCACGTCCTCGATATCGGAATCGGAAAATGACATTTTATAAAATGTGTAAGTATACAAATTTGAGGTTTAGAGAGAATTGTGAATTTGAGGTGTGATTTTTTGATGGTTTAAGGGTGTGTATTTATAGTGAAAAAGTGAAGAAAAAAAAATTAAAAAAAAAACGCTCCTTGACCGTTGGGATTTTTTAATAATTTTTTTAAAGCCTAACGGCTATTTTTTTTTTTTTTTTTAAAAAAAGGTTTGTTTTATTCGCTGGCTCCATCTCGTCGGACCCACGCCTCAACCATTCACCTCGTCGGATTTCCGACGGAGGAAACCGACGGACCGAACCAACGGCGCCGTGCCATCGGTGTCGGTTTTGTCGGTTTCAACCGACGGAAACCGACGACACCCGTTGGTACGCGTCTTATTAAGAAAAAATATTATTCTATTATGTAAAAAATAAATATTAAAGTTAAAGTAAGAAAAATTGCACAGATCGTCCATGTGGTTTACAAAATTGCACTCGTAGTCCTTAAAGTACTTAAAATGATCATTGTACCCTTAGACTTAACTGAAAAACTAACGAAGGTTAGCGGAAAGGACTACCGATACAATATTTAACAATCACGGGGATGAGGAATCCAAAAAAAAAACTGCTAGAGACGATGAGTGTTATTTGTGACAAACTACATGGACGATCCGTACAATTTTTTCTTTTATTTTGGGTCCTAATGCAAGCACCCAAATTCAACTTCTTCTAGGTGTGAGCCTACAAGGCTACAACGGAGCAATCATCACATTTCGTGTTTTTTTACCTTTTTATTTTCTTTTGATGACAATAAATCTAATCTGGATCTTCATAAATCTATTATAACTCTGCAACTTTAGATTGTAAAGTACAAGTTTTGACTGTATAAGTGCTATTTTGTGAAAATATTACTATCCTTTACTTTCAACTATTTATTTTCAAAATATTAACGTTTATATATTTAATATAAAATTTATTGCTATAAAGATAATAATAAATTAGTTTTATTGTCCTAATTATAAATATATACTTTGTAAATTTTGTTTATTAGAAAGATTAAATAAGATTCTGTGTTATTATTAGAATAGTAAGTATCCACAATTAACTTGCACAAAATTTAGAAATTATATGGTCTAGTAGTATGATACTTTACCCTTTACTTTTGTACAGATTCATATATATTAGTTTTGAGTACAAAAGATATAGCATGTAAAATGGTAAGGTTATTATTTTGTTTTTGGAGATGGATACTTATTTTGGGTCAAATCATAATTGAAAGCTGAACACTTAATTTAGAACAGAAAAAATATTAAGAAATAATTACTAGTTACATTACTCCTTAATTTATGTAAAATATAGGAAAATAGTTTTTAAGGAAGCTAATAAAACAAATATTTTTTTTTCCATCAATGTGACACCCGTCAAATTAGGACTAGTAATTAGTGCCTAATCAACTGATAATACATGTAATTAGTTTCGTGTTAGGCTAATTAATGTATCGATATATATATTGTTGAATATATACAATTATGCGATTTGATTAAATCGTACGCGATTCAAATTGAATGTAATTCGATTCAATTTATACGGACGTTGGTGAACATTTTTATTAAATAATAAATCATTATTTAATAACGCTATTATATCCAAAATAATATTTTGATAATATTTCATACACAATTCGTATCGTACAAATAAAGTCGACGCGGTTAAAATATGAAACGCACATACAATCAAAATAAAGTTAAGTTATAATTTATAACTCAATTATTAAGTATTTGGTGAAATACTTCAATAAAAAATACCGAATAATTATTCGTATTTTAAAACGTGTATTTAAACGTATAAAATAATTATTTAACGTTTAAACGATCGGAGAAACGAACACCGCACGAAGCGCGAACACAGAGATTAAAATTTGGAGCCAACCACACATGGGTGGGGCCCATGTGGGCCGGGGCCCCCTCCCCTCTCCTTTCCCTCCTTCTTTGACCAAACCCACATCCTTTTTCATTTCATCATCATCTTCACCATCTTTCTCTCTCGCTCTCTCTCTCACTAAATACTTCCACCAACAACCACCATTACCCACCAAAAACTACCACCAAAACTCATCAAATCACTTCACTTCTTTAGAAGAAAACGATCAAGGAGTCACGAGCTACGTATCTATCTTTTCGAAATCTTCTAGCGTTAACTTGTAAGATTCCCGACACTTTCGAAAAACTTTTAGATTTCCTTGTATGTTGTTCCTTTAGCTTAGATGTGCCTATATGTATGCTTAAAACTTGATTTCGAAACATTTGTCGGAAATTTGCGGTTTTGGTCTTTTTGCGAAAATGACACTTCTAGGCACTACTGACACAAACCGATAATTTTCGCAAACACTACAAACTACTCTAAGGGTTGGGTAAAAGTTTCGGGTCGAACCGAGGTCGTTTGACCACGAAACCGACACATGTTGACCATCACAGCCTGTTATGTCGCAGAGGCTCTGGGCCATCTGCGACACAAGCCTCTATGTCGCACCACATCACGGATGTCGCATATAGCGACACAAAACACTATGTCGCAGAACTCATTCCCGTCGCACATAGCTACACAATACCTTTTGTCGCATTAAATTGCGAATGTCGCAGATAGCGACACAAAGACCTATGTCGCAGTCATGACCTACGACACAACAGCCTATATCGCACCTAGTGTCGCATAAGACAGAACTTAGAAAACTCAGATTTTTACTAAGCGTCAGGACATGAAATTTTATCACTCGATTATACCCGAATTCAAATTTTGAGTACGTTTTTACCCAAGCAACATAGTAGAAATAAAAAATTTTCGAGCTGACTTGGCATCTCAACCCCAACTAGGGGCTCTGCTGTAACACCCACTTTTGAGACCTGAGAGTAATTCGGTAATTTTCTTTACTTATATATTATTAATTGTTATATTATAAATATTGTATTTTTATGTGTATTGGATTATAACTAAGAAAATTGGTTAAAAGGTTAATTGTGATTAGTGAATTAGTAACCGTTTTAAATAGTTATAGTTAACGGTAAAATAAAATAGTTTTCCTGCAAAATGGTATTTAGGTTCCAGATAATAGAATTAGAACGGATATAATAATTACTACTAAAAGATCAGTTTGGTGAAGAGGTGTCGACCTCTTTTGTCTAATTATCCCCAAATCTTAACTAATCCTATTCTTGAGAAAACATCACCAACTATACTTATATTTCATCTACATATTGAAGATTAAGAAGATGTGATTCAAGTGAATTAATATCAAGTTCATCATCTTCATCTTCCTAATACTAAGTTGTAAGTGTTTTGATGTTTAATTATATATATGAACTTGATTTCATTGAAGTTAGGTTAATAAGTGATTTTGCTTAGAATTGGTATTGAAATGTTGTAGTTGATAGTGTAAGATTGTTATATAATGTTATAGGACCTTAGAATAGCTAAAAATCTGTGTTGTTGTTGTATAAATTTTGAAAGATTTAAGTTAGGGTTCGTGCAGTAGCTAGTTGCAGGTTGCTGGGTTCTGTGTTGAGGTTCCTTAGCCGATCGGCTAGACTAACTGAGCCGATCGGGTATGTACATTATAACCGAACGGGTAAGATTAGATGAACGGATAACTTAGTACAAATTGATTACAGAACTTAGCATTGGAACAAAGTCTTGGAAAACTTCTATGTAGCCGATCGGCTATAGCTAGTGAGCCGATCGTTTATGGCTTGTTTAGCAGATCGGATAAAATTAGCCATACGGCCGAAATAGAACAAAACTTAAACAGAAGTTGACCTTTAAATGAATATCTTGAAAATTAGTTATATTAGCAGATCGGGTCAATGTGAGCCGAACGGGTAAAGCCCTTAGCCGATCGGCTAAGGCAATGTGAGCCGATCGAGTATGGAACTGAAACAGTAATAAAATCAGTGTACATGTTGATTTTGCTTTTGTGTGAATTCTTAAGCGTATATGTATTTATATTATGTAAGTTGTAATAAGTTGAATTGAGTTATTAATTTAAGTGTTTTGTTGTATTGACAGATAACCCGAAGACTCAGTGATTTAGTCAGCTGAGTAATTGGAGCAAAGTTGACAGGTGAATAGATTTGGAACTTCGGTTCGGGTTAGTTGTAACATATTGGTTACAACGAAATAAACATAGTGATTATTGATTGTTATTGATATATATACAATTGTGATGTATTGTTTTAATGATTTGGAGGTCAACGATTGTTGGACTGATTGTTACAGGTTAGTCAATGTGAGATTTGTGATCATGTGTTGAGAATGGAACACATATTGACTAAAGGTAGCAATCAGTTATCGGTAAATCACTGTATTGGCCTGCAGTGATTGTAAGTGTCGCTTGACCGTGGACTGAGGGCGCCACAAGGACCACCGATCCTCTTGATGATGTAGTGTCTATGTGTTATTTGTTGTTAATTAATATTGTTGAGCTAAGTCAAACTGTTAGTAACAGGTTTATTCACTTAGCTTCGTGTTAATCCCGTTAATTACTCCTTGCAGGTTTTTAGATGATTTGAGCCGGGCAAGGAATGACTGAAGAATGTTTGACCATAGTCATACTCTGATGTTCTTCAAACTTTGATATATGTTTTGATATGTATATAATGCCTAGGGTACAATTAGTGGTTTGTAAACATTAATAACCAGTACATATAACTTATGTAAATTTTGTAGATGACATCATGTTATCTATGTTTGTAATATAAATGGGATTTCGCTTCCGACCTTTAAAAAAAATAATAGATGAAATTATTTGGTGTGTTATAAATTAGTATCAGAGCATAGGTTTGGGTGAATTGAGCAATAGTATAGTGTTCAATCCCAAACCTAGTGGTATTGGTCAAACATTTCAGGTTGTGGGATTAGTGGTAAATGAGATTGGTTAGTATGTTAGTACTAACAATTAACGAATTGTGAGATGTTTTGTGATTATAGGGATGGCCGAGAATGAGCAACCGGACCCTACCCTTAATAATGCCTCAGAGACGAATGTACCTCCAGATTATCAGGGATTTCAGGGTGCATCTAATTCGGTCAGTGGAGAAACAGATCGAGAGTATATGATGAGATTAGAGGCCGAAGTGATAGATCAAAGGAAACAATTAGCCGAGCTTTCTCAACGTCATGTTTTGAGTCAGCCACATGTTGAGAGTGCTACTCCACCTATTACATCTACTTTTCGGATTCCGACAGCAGTTCCGTATGTTCATCAATAGCAACCTCATGGTTATAACTTTCAGACTTCTGCACCAATTTCTACGTCTGGATCTTCTGGTTTTCAGATACCTACATTCTCACCATTTCAGCAGTCAAAGAAAGGTTGTTCTCTTAAAACTTTTATGTCTAGTAATCCTTCTATATATTCTGGGAGTTCTGATCCTACAGTTACCCTGGACTGGTTACGTGATGTTGAGAGAAAACTGGATGCTTGTCATTGTGAGGAGGAAGATAAAGTTCAATATACAGTTCATTTGCTAAAGGGTCAAGCTATGTTTTGGTGGGATTCTATAACTGCACCATTGACTCCACAGCAGCTGAGTGCTATCAGATGGCCAGATTTTCATGCTGAAGTTTGTAAGCAGTTTTGTTCTGAGTATAATCTTTCGCGTATCAGACAAGAATTTCTTGATCTATAGAAGACTAATCAGATGTCTATTGATGAGCTTATTAGACAGTTTTATGAGAAATTGAGATTTGTGCAGCAGTGGGTCCCGACTAATAGAACAAAAATTGATCAGTTTGTTAGGACTTTACCTCCTGATTATCGTACCACCATGAGATTAGCAGGTACGCTTTCTCAAGCTTTCGATTTAGCTCGATCCGTGGATAGTGATATTCGAGATAAGAAACAACGAAATAAAGAAAAGTTTCAACAAAGATCAAAGGGTGATTCGTCGAGTAAGGGAAAACAGAAATGGCAGGGTACTCAGTCGAATAGGAGAGTTAGTTTTGGTGGTTTATCCTATGACAGTTCATATTGCACTAGATGCAGATCTAGGCATACTGGGCCTTGTACTGTTCAAACTTCTAGGTGCATCAAATGTGGGGTATTGGGACATTCAGCCAAGGATTGTACTTATCCTAATCAGGTATGCTAGAATTGTCATAAGGAAAGTCATAGAGCTGGGGATTGTACTGAGGCTAGGAGGTAAATGGGGCTAATATTACTATAGAGGGTCATAATTTTCATGTTACTTTTCTTTTATTGCCTATTCCGAGTTTCGATGTGGTGTTAGGCATGAATTGGCTGAGTCAAAACAAAGCTAATATTAAGTGTCATAAAAAGTTGATAAAAATCCCAATTTCCGAAGAGTCATACGTAATGGCTCGAGGAGAACGGGAAAAGGGTAGTATTCCATTGATATCTGGGATGAAAGCTAGAAAATCTCTAGCTAAAGGGTGTGAGTTTTATTTGGCTTATGTTGTAAATGCCAAGTTAGAAAAGAAATCTGTGACTAATGTTCGGGTGGATTCTGAATACCCGGAAGTCTTTCCTGATGAGTTTCCTGGTTTGCCCCGTGTTAGGGAAGTTAAATATCAGATTGACTTGATCCCTGGTTCCTCCCCTATAGCCAAATCTCCTTATAGATTAGCGCCTTCAGAAATTCATGAAATGATGACTCAGATTCAGGAACTGTTAGATAAGGGTTTCGTACGACCTAGTTCTTCTCCTTGGGGTGCTCCTCTTTTGTTTGTGAAGAAGAAGGATGGTACTCTTCGTATGTGTATTTGTTGATGCATATTAGTTTGTCTGTCAGTTGGTCTATCGAGTTGTAAAAGTGTCGTTAGTCGTTTGATAGAAATATAGATTTTATATGATGCGACACTTAAGTTTTAGGTTAGGTGACACTTGTCTAAGTGACGCATAGCGACACTTAGGTAAGTGACGCATTAAGGCGGCCACATGCGACACTTCCACAAGTGACGCATGTCGGCCATAATTTGTGTATAAATAGAACCTACGGGTTTTTGGCTAGGGTTGACGAAACCCTAGCACCATTTGTCGACTAAACTTACCTGTAATCAGTATCATTACGTTATTCAAAGCTAATAAACTCGTTTACTTTGTTTAATTCAATTGTTTCGGTTTGCGTTTGTTAGTAATTCATGCAATTGATTGTTTCCGCCTTTCAATAGCAGTCGATCATCACTTAGGTCCAACGTCTAGGGCACTCACAACTGGTATCAGAGCCACTAGGTGATTAGATTGACGTTTTGAAGACGTTTTGGATTGATTTCGGTTTCGTTCAGATCAAGAATCGAGAATAACTACGGATTTCGAGTTGATAAGGTGATTTCCAGAAGATATTCATCATTTACTACAGGTTTCGTTCATTAAGGTTCAAGGAATTTTTGTTTGGTTTACGAATATTCGAATTTTAGGGTTTTTGAGATTTTACAGCCGTTTCTGCGACACTCGCTGCGTCACTTGAACGCGTCACTTATAGCGGCACTTCGTAATCCGAAATTAGGGTTTTACCGTCACTTGAACGCGTCACTTGGAGCGTCATTTGAGGTTGGTTCCAATAATAAACCTCCTCTATTTACGGCTGATATGGATTACGCATATTGGCGTGATAGATTTGAACAGTATGTAGATTTCCACTGTCCGGAGCTCTGGGGTCCACTCAGAGAAAGATATGAAGCTCCTGTAGCTGAGGGAGACTATCGTGGTATCCCTCCATCCAAAACATACAAAGTCATGTCTCCTGAAGAGAAAAAGGAGTACGATATTGAAAGGAAGGCTCATTCAGCCATCTGCATGTGCCTTACTAAAGATGTCTTACGCCTCTTCAAAACACATGACATAACATACGATCTCTGGAAGGCCATTGAGACAAGATGTGGTGGAAATCAGAAGTACAAGGAGGCTAAATTGGAACTGATCAAGAAACAGTATGATCTGTTTGATTCTCTGCCTAATGAAACAGCTTCGGGTGTGTTTACCAGATACTCACAGTTGGTTAGTGAGTTGACTGAGGGAGGATATAATTTCCCTCAGATTGAAATAAACAAGAAGCTGTTGGACGTTCTACCGAGTAGTTGGGATGTTAAAGTACAATTTCTGAAAGAAAGTCAAGAATTAGCCACGATGAACTTAGATGAGCTAATTGGTGTTCTTCAAGCCCATGCGATGGAGTTGAAGAAGAAAGAATGTAAGTCGGGTGGTTTTGTTCAAGACCCGACGTTATATGGAGGAAAAGTCAACACCGGAAAGACTTATGGAGGAATGGCTTTTGTTTCTTCTACAAGTTCTCCACTTCAACCTTCATTGCAATCTACCGGAGTTCATCATCCGGTGTATGATTCTGGACCCTCACAAGGGTCACAACCGCAAGTTCCTGTTTCCCCTGCTATTCAAGAGCAGGCTGCTATCTATACAGCCTTTCTCATCTCTTACAAGGATTTGGTTTCACAACCAAATTCTACTTAAGAACTTGCCAAAGAAGATTATGCTCAACTAGATGACGATGATCTTGAGCAAATGGACTTAAACTGGAATATTGCTATGATATCAAGGAGAGTTCAGAAATTCTTGCAACGAACTGGTCGCAAGAGTTTGGAAGGAGATGGCAAAACCAGTTTTGGTTTTGATAAAAGCAAGGTTCGCTGTGATAACTGTCAGAATCTGGGATATTTTGCAAGAGAGTGTGAGAAACCCAAAGTTCATCCATCGGGTTTCACGAAGCCTGATGCTCCCAGAACTCCAGAGAAAGATGAGGTGAAGCAAGCGACAGCTGATGCACTAGTTGTCTTTGAGCCTACCAACACCGACTTGAGCATGTATGCTGATAATTATCAACAGTGTCTCATGGCTCACATTTCTAATGAGGTACGCAATGAACCAGAAGAACCTTTGAACTGTATCTCATGCATTAAGTTAACTGAATCTTTAAGGTGCTTTCAAGAAGATAACGTAGACTTAAGAAAAAAAGTTGAAAAACTCAGTGAGTCGAATAAATACCTAAAAGCCAATGAACAATTGTATTGAGGCTTATCAACAGGACACGCTTAGGTATAAATCTAAGGTTTTTAGTCAACAATGCTATTAATAGCTATCTTGCTGAAATAGATCTTTTAAGAAAGGAGCTTTCTGATCTGAAAGTTGAATATGACAAATATAAAAGTAAGATTTTAGGTTCCTCTTCTTCTACGGTTGCCTTCAACGAAATCCTTAATAAGCAAAGGACAGATAGTAAAACTAAGACAGGACTAGGTTATACTGTAGTCCCGCCTCCCACTGAATACTGTCTTATGCCAGTTAAGGAAGGCACCGAAGAGATTCCAGTTGACTATGCACTGTTATATGGGGTCAAGTCTAAGGTCGATAATCAAAACAAACAGGCAAAGGAGAAAACCAAACGGTCAGAGTATCCTTCGCCTCAGTTTGTTAAGTCAGAATGTGAATCTCGAGTTAGAATTGAAGAGATTATTGAGATTGAGGATATTACTGATCAGGAGTATCCTGAATTTAAAAAGAAGGTTGAAGTAAAATATGACAAAATGGTTTCAAAGGTTGAACCTACAATTAAGGTTCAACCTAAAAAGGAAAAGAATAAGGTTTTAAATACAAAATCTCAATCTTACAGTCACCAGTAAAGATTTTGCAACATAAAGCTACACGTGCAAATGATTTTTGTGATAAACCTTCCACTTCAACCTCTCAACCAAAACAAGCATTTTCTAAGACGTGCACGAAATGTTCATGTTCTAGAAATGCTTCTCCTACTCCTGCGTTAAGTCCTCAGCCTCAACCAGTTGTTGAGACCCGATCATGCTTTTACTGTAAAAGACAAGGACATTTAATTCGTGAATGTCCCAAACTGTCTCATCAGCATTATGGGAGAGAAATGCCTAGGACATCTGTTTACAGAAATTCATTTTCAAAATCTCCACCTAGGCGTTATTCAACCTCTCCCAAGCCTGCTGAAAGGCCGAGTAATGTTGGGCAAAAACCTTTGCCAAAACAAAGCCCGACATTACTCCCAAACCAATTTCCGAACAACCTAAAGTTTGGAAACGAAAGGAGTCTGCTAGTGACTCTTCTGTCATCAACAATAACACATTAGATGAAAATTCTAATTTGTTAAAAAATAAAGTTCTGTCCGATGTGATTATTGTTGATGACCTTGGTAGACCTAAGTCTGTAAAGGCTTGGGTCACCATTTCTCACTAATCTCCTTAGTTTATGTGTTGCAGCAGTCAGAACGTGTTAAGGATAGTGAATGGTTTATGGATAGTGGCTGTTCGCGACACATGACTGGCGATGTGTCTCTTTTGACGGATGTTAAACCACATGCCGGAGGACATGTTGCTTTTGTTGGAGATACAGGAGGAACCATTACGGGAAAGGGAACGCTAACTAACGGGAAAGTTAGCTTCGAGAATGTGAATTATGTGGCTCAACTTACTCACAACTTGCTGAGCGTTTCACAAGTCTGTGATAAGGACTTTACCACTGCTTTCACGAAGACTGAATGTGTGATACTGAAGCCAGGTTTCGTTATCCCTGAAGAATGGGTGCTTATGAGGGCGCCGCGGAGAAACGACACCCATGTAATGAATATGCGAACTGTGGAGACTACAGATGAATACACCTGTCTCCTATCAAAGGCATCAGAAAAGGAATCACTATTGTGGCATAGACGAATGGGACACATCCATTTTCGTAAGATGAATTTTTTAATAAACAATGATTTGGTAAATAGAGTTCCAAAACAGTCATTTGCCCTAAAAGATGACTGCGTTGCATCCCATAAAGGGAAACTCCACAAGAAATCCCATAAGTCGAAGATAGTGAATTCCATCGCTGCACCACTGGAGCTCTTACACATGGATCTGTTTGGTCCTATATCAACTAAGAGCATAGGCGGTAGATCTTACTGCTTAGTAGTCACCGATGACTACTCGAGGTTTTCGTGGGTATACTTTCTAAGTGCAAAGAGTGAAACACCAGATATTTTGGTGTATTTGTTGGATAAGTTGGCAAATCTGTGCAACTTAAAGGTGAAGAGACTAAGATGTGACAATGGAACTGAATTCAAGAACTCAACTCTTGAGTTATACTGTGCCACAAAAGGTATTGATCATCAGTTCAGTGCCCCAAGAACTCCTCAACAGAATGGAGTTGCAGAGCGAAAGAATAGGACTATTATCGAGACAGCTCGGACTATGCTGGACGATTCTAAGCTTCCTATCATATTTTGGGCAGAAGCAGTCAGTACTGCTTGTTACGTTCTAAATCGCATGCTCACGGTTAAGAAAAAGAACAAGACCTGTTATGAATTGTTCAATAACCGTAAGCCCACTTTACAGTTTCTAGAGCCGTTTGGGTGTCCGTGTTTGATTATGGTCTCGAAAGAAAAGGTCTTGAAATTTGGAGCTAAAGCTGTTGAAGGAATTTTCCTTGGCTATTCAGTCACCTCTCCGAATAAAAGAGTCTACATTAAATCAACACACCAGGTGGAAGAGCATTTTGAGGTAAAATGCCTGCGTTACACGGATTCTCCTCAAGGAACGGGTCCTGAATGGTTATTCAATTATAAGGATGTGTTTAATTCATTTGACATACCCGAAGAAGATGGTGAAGAGGAGGAGTTAGTTACCTTACTTCATGGCATCAGTCTGTGTCAAGACACATCTACCTTAAAACCTACACCACCACCTACTCCAACACCCACACCATCACCTCCAACACCTACTCCAACATCTACTCCAACACCCACTTCCCTACCTACTACACCCACACCATCGCCTACTATACCACCTTCGGAAGTTCCTTCGACTTCAGGAACGACTAATACAACAGAACATCCAGATGATCCCAACATGCCACCGTTAGAGGAAGACGAGGAAGAAGAAGAATTGGTTCATTCTCACCTCTTCTCTAATGAAGATGATACGGAGCTTCAACCTCCTGTGCAACCTGAAAATCCTACTGCTCCTACAACTAACACTGTTCCCGTTACTGAAGGGGACATGAACAATTTGGAATTAGTACTTGCACCGGAGTTAATCCCAGTCACACGTATACACAGGGATCACCCCATCGATAATATTATCGGTGATCTTAATGCTGTTGTTCAGACAAGGCACCAAGTGAAGCAAAATCCAAATCAAGAAATGTTAAACTTGGTTGCTCGGATAAATTCTTGTCATTTATCCCAAATTGAACCTAAGAAAGTTGATGAGGCCTTAAAAGATCCATCCTGGGTCGAGGCCATGCAAGAAGAGTTGCAGCAGTTCAACAAGCTGCACGTATGGGATATAGTTCCGTTACCCAAAGATGCTCATTTAACCGGCACTCGATGGGTATTTCGAAATAAGATGGATGATCGGGGTATCGTGATTCGGAATAAAGCTCGATTGGTTGTTCAAGGTTTTAGTCAGATCGAGGGCTTAGATTATGATGAAGTATTTGCTCCTGTGGTAAGACTTGAGTCTATACGGATCTTTCTTGCGTTCGCTTCTTTCAAAGAGTTTCGTGTTAACCAACTCGATGTTAAAAGCGCTTTTTTATATGGACAAGTGGATACGGATGTGTATGTGAAACAGCCTCCAGGTTTTGAAGACCCTGAGCATCCAGAATACGTCTGCAAGTTAAACAAGGTGTTATATGGTCTTCTTCAAGCTCCGCGGCTTTGGTATGAGAGGCTCACTACCCACTTAATCAAGCATGGTTTTGTTCGAGGGAATATCAACAGCACTCTGTTCATACGTAAAGAACGGACTGGCGATCGAGAGGATATGTTGGTTCCTTGCTTCTGATCTAATCGAATCGAAATCAACCAAACGTGCGGAATCCGTTTAATTGAATATATGAACGTTTATGAATCACACGAACACTTCTATAACGTTTTCTTTGTATTCACAATTGAGTATAAACGTTACAAGCTTTTCTCCTCTCTCTCTCTCACACAAAAACGCCTCACTCTTTCTCTCTAATGACCAACGACCAGCCCTAAAACTGAAACATAACTCCTTATTTATAGGCTGTCCAAACCCTATAGCGACACTAGCTAAGTGTCGCTATATGCGACACTTGCTTAGTGTCGCATAAACACTAATTTGTGTATATTCTCTATTTCACTATTCGTTTACAGACTCGCATATACACACTAAACATTATACATACGCGGACTAATTGACTTTAACGATTACAAACGTTTGACCAACTGACTGACACACAAAATGCACCAACAAACTCCCCCATGTCAGCAGCTTGGTCAAATAAGTCTTCAATTAGTCTTCATCAACAAACTCTTTCATGTCAGCAAAAATCAGAAACTCTTTCATGTCTTTAACAATAAGAATCTCCCCCATTGAGATAGCATGGTCTTCAAAGAAATCTTAATGTCCAAATTCATGTGACTGACACAAATTCATCATACAATAAGATCTTCAAACTAGGTGACTATCTCTCAATCATCAGCAGCTTCTCTAATAGAATTTATCTTCACAATCTTTGAAGAATAACCGACATCTTTTACATCTTCAAAATTTGACTTTAACAAGATATGTGATGTTTGAAGAAAATAATATAGAAATAAAATCTTTTTGTATTTTCTTTATAAAGGAAAAGAAAGAACAAAGATTAAAAGAAATTTGGGGATAGGATTGTTTTATGTCTGCTTTGAGATCATATCAGGCTAACATACAATTATTAGGAAATAGTAAGTGTTATCTCGATTATCAGTATATTTGTCCTCTTTAAACTTACTTAGCATATTTAAAGCACCTTTTATAAAAATTATTTCAAGACGATTACTGGTATTGTTTGTCCACTTAAACATGTTACATCCGGGTCTGTGAGTTAACCTTTTATTGTTAGTATGAATATTTCTCCATGGTCCCCACCTATGACATACCCCTGTAACCCAGACATGAGCAAAACTTCCAAATCCAGATAGAATATAAGAATATCATTTTTAAGAATCAAGTCAGCGGTGACAGGTCTGTACTTACGTACAACAGAGCGACATAACTTGATTCAGGTTTAAGCAAAACCAAACTTGGTCAAACCATTTTGGTGACCTTGTTAGGTATCTTATGATTTAAGACTTTTTCAAGTTCATTGACTTGCGTTTGCTTAACTTTTAAGCATATACTAATTGAGACCAGGTCTGTACTTACGTACAACAGAGGAAACAATCAGTATAGACCCCGAAATGATTTCAAATAAACTTCAGGTATAGGAATATGTCATGCTATGTTAAGGAATTAAGACATTTAGTCGTACATCATATGGTGTTTACCACAAGATCATAGACACGTATTAGAATTACTTCTTAAGAACCCAGAAACCGGTGTGTATCATGCCTACCAGTACATCATATGATGAAGCTAATGTTTATAAAAAATATTTTAAAATATGCCAGATAAACCTACTGACACATCAAACATAAACCTTAAAATTTCCATTTTATGCATGTCATCTGATGTACTATCATTTCCCATGTTGTTTACAGACACAATCCGATATCTTTTTGATGAATAAGAATCTTGTTGTTCACATTTCTGATCCAAATAATCAGAATTTTAATTACTCCCCCTGAACAACAAATTCTTTTCAGAAATTCAATTTAAATGTACTCCCCTTAAACATTGAACATATTTTTGTAATTTTTATTTAAGATATTTCGCAACATTGCATTTCTTTGATACTAACAAGTACAAAGAATGGCTGTTGCAATAATAATAAAATTTAAAAGAAAAATATCAAAATCACATATCAAGTCAAATCAAATGTCTTTTAGCACTTTTACCACCTTAATTTCAGAAATTTCAGCAATCCAGTCATCATTCTTCCAACAATACCCACATTCATGCAGTCACTAAAAATATTGGCTAACAAGAAACTGATTGCATTACCACAAACAATCAAACATTAAAGTTTATGGGACACCCAAGCCTTGATAAACTTGGGTTGTCCATTATCATCCATAATCATCACATCCATGAGTTTATGATATTTTAAAAACTCAGTTGATTTCAAAGATGTGTTATTTGTGGATTTTGATTTCCAAACCTGTTTAGGTTCGGATAATTTGTTTTCAACAATGTTGTGCTGTTGAACTTGAGGTCTACTAGGCACAACTTTGTTTACTCTAGCCGTAGGTTTTGGAGAATTTGATGCACAACTAGATACAGGCGAATGCGAATAACGCCTTGAAAAAGGTTTTGAAAAAGAATTCCTGAAAAAGGAAGTTCTTGGCATCCCTCTACCAAACCTATCTAGGGATAATAACCTACAATCCCTAATAAGATGGCCATGTTGACCACAACGATAACAAGAACGACGCTCCACATAAGATGTATTCCAATGAGTTCCCTCAAAGCGTTTCGGTGGAGGACAATACACAGAAGGTCTATTAGCAAGAACATTTCTTGAACATGCACTCTTAGGTGTACATGTTGAAGTAGATGTTCCTGAAGTTGAGTTAGTAGATTTTGAATCCCTTTTATCATTTTTAACTTTGAAAGATTCATTATCAACTTTAGCTTTGCCTTTGCATTTAAAACAGTCAGGTTTGACAGCTATTTTCTCAACCTTAATGGTAGATTCTTCTGGTATATCTTCTACCTCAACAATCTCCTCAGTATGAACAGGAGACTTACTTTCAGCCTTAACAAACTGAGGCAAGGGATACTCTGGCCTTTTGGTTTTCTCCTTTGCCTGTTTGTTTTCCTTTGCTTCTTTTGATTTAATACCATAAAGCAATACATAATCGACTGGAATCTCTTCAGTGCCTTCCTTAACAGGCATAGGACAGTATTCGGCATGGGAAGGTGGTGGTACTTGGTTATAACCAAGTCCTGCCTTCTTTTTACCTCCTGTCCCTTGCTTGTTAACGATTTCATTAAAGACAACAGTTGCGGATGAAGAACCTAAAATTTTGCTTTTATGGTTATCGTACTCACTTTTTAAATCAGAAAGCTCCTTTCTTAACAGTTCTATTTCAGTAAGATAACTGTTAATTGCATCTTGCTGACTAAAGACCTTTGCTTTAAAAGTTTGAGTATCTAACTTGTGAGCCTCAATATGTTTTTCATAAAGCGTTTCATTTTCTAGCAAAAACTTATTAGATTCTGTAAGTTTAACAACCTTTTCCCGCAAGTTTAAGTTATCCTTTTGATAGACCTCAAGAGACTCAGTCAATTGAATACAGGTAGCACAATTAAAAGGCTCAATTGGTTTATTTTGTACCTCAGGTGCATTAGAATCAACGTTTTTGTTCGAATCCACCATTGCACTACGTTGAGGTTGTTCTTCCTTTTTATAGCCACCACAACGCTTTTCAATGGCAGCCCAGAGATCATACGCATTTTCGTAATGCTTAAACAACTTTAAGACCTCCGTAGATAAAGATCCTTTAATTGCGTTGAAAGTCTTCTTTTCAGTATCCCATGCTTTGCGTTCTTCGAGAGTCATTGATCTATATGATTTTGCAATTTTTGTTCCTTCCATGACTGGTATTTCATATTTCTCAGTCAATGTAATCCACATGTCTGGATCATTAAAAGAGATATAGTCTTCAAAAGCTCTTCTCCAGCTTGAGTAGTATGAGTTTGGAGTTAACATCGGAATGTTGTTGCCAACACTATGCAAGCGTGACATCTTTTAAACAGGAACTTTAGCAAAAAACCCAGACAACCAGATTCTCCCACCAAAATTTGATTTGAAAATATTGAAAATTGAGCGAGCACAACTAAACTTTTCCCAAGCTAAAATTATGAACTTTTAAGCTCAAAAACAAAATTTTGGTACTACAAATTTTTCGCGAATTTCCCGCCAAAAATTCAACCGAAAACGTCCAAAAATGACCGGGTAAAATGAAACTTTTTCCAGGCTAAAAATGAACACTTTTAAGCCTATGGAAAAATTTTAATAACGCAAAAAATTTCTGGAATTTCCCGCCAAAAAACTTTTTTTTTTTTTTTTTTTCGAATTTAGAGCGACACTAAGTAAGTGTCGCTAAAAATTCACAAGTGACGCTATGTAGTGACGCACAACAAGTGACGCACTGAAGTGACGCTAGAGAGTAAGTGACGCTGAGAGGGTAAGTGACGCTGAGAGGGTAAGTGACGCACTGGTAAGTGACGCACTAAGTGTCGGACTTGAGTGTCGGCAAAACCCTAGTTGGAACTTACGAAGTGACGCACTTGAGTGACGCTCGAAGTGACGCTTGAAGGTAAGTGACGCTATCAAGTGACGGATCGAGTGTCGCAAAAACGCGGCTGTCAGCTCCAAAAACCCTAAAAATCGAAATTTTCGAAACCCTAACGAATATTGACGAATGGCAGATGAATTTGTACCAAAAATCAACTCAAAACTCAATATAATCAACACAAATAACCTAGAAACTGATTATAATCGATTAATACCTTCGCGAATCAACCGAAAACGTTCAAAACACGATCCGAAACCGTCGAATCCTTGATTCACGGCTCTGATACCAAATGTTGGTTCCTTGCTTCTGATCTAATCGAATCGAAATCAACCAAACGTGCGGAATCCGTTTAATTGAATATATGAACGTTTATGAATCACACGAACACTTCTATAACGTTTTCTTTGTATTCACAATTGAGTATAAACGTTACAAGCTTTTCTCCTCTCTCTCTCTCTCACACAAAAACGCCTCACTCTTTCTCTCTAATGACCAACGACCAGCCCTAAAACTGAAACATAACTCCTTATTTATAGGCTGTCCAAACCCTATAGCGACACTAGCTAAGTGTCGCTATATGCGACACTTGCTTAGTGTCGCATAAACACTAATTTGTGTATATTCTCTATTTCACTATTCGTTTACAGACTCGCATATACACACTAAACATTATATATACGCGGACTAATTGACTTTAACGATTACAAACGTTTGACCAACTGACTGACACACAAAATGCACCAACAGGATATGTTACTTGTGGAGGTGTATGTGGATGATATCATATTTGGCTCTACAAATGAAGCGATGTGCAAGCATTTTGAGGAGATTATGAAATCTGAGTTTGAGATGAGTGCGATGGGGGAGCTCAAATTCTTTTTAGGTGTACAAGTTGAGCAGTCTCCAAAAGGTATTTATATTCATCAGTCAAAGTATGTCAAAGACATGTTGACTCGATATGACCTGCTCAATTGTAAAACCTATGGGACTCCTATCGAACTTAATCACAATCTCAGACTCGCTGACGATGAGGAAGTTTGCAAAGAAAAGGACTATCGATCAATGATAGGTTCTTTGATGTATTTAACCGCTTCTCGACCGGATATTGTATTTGCGGTATCCGTCTGCTCACGCTTTCAAGCCAAACCCAAGGTGTCTCATATGAAGGCAGTAAAGCGAATCTTTGGTTATCTCAAACATAGACCCAATCTTGGTCTATGGTATTCAAACGAGAAATCATTCGCTCTTTCTGCCTATTCGGATTCGGATCATGGCGGCTGTAGCATAGACAAGAAATATACCACTGGTGGATGCCAATTCCTAGGATCTCGATTGGTCTCTTGGCAATGCAAGAAACAGACTACAGTTTCTCTTTCAGCTACAGAAGCTGAGTACGTTGCTGCTGCGAGTTGCTGCTCTCAGGTTCTATGGATTCAGCATCAACTGCGTGATTACGGGTTACTTCTTTCTATGACTCCTATTCACATAGATAATACTGCTGCTATTTCTATCACACGCAATCCCGTACAGCACTCTAAGACTAAACACATTGAACTTAGGTTCCACTTTATACGGGATTGCTATGAAAAACACCTGATAGACCTTGTCCACATAGACACCCTAAAGCAGAATGCCGACCTTTTCACAAAAGTTTTTTCGCGTACTCAATTTGATGAACTAATCAACATGATTGGTTTAAGGTTCTTTATCGCTAAAAAGTAATTTGTAACTTGGAACGTAATTTATGTCTTTTTATGTGTGTTAAAAAAAATGCAACAACTACTCTTTATACTTTTTAGTATTAAAGAAATGCACCGTTGCTAAAATTTTAAAATAGACGTTGAAGTTGTGTCTGTAAACAACTTGGGATATGATAGTACATCGGGTGACATGCATAAAATGGAATTTTAAGGTTTATCTTGGATGTGTCAGTAGATTTATCTGATGTGTTGAAAACAGTTTTTATAAACATTGTCTTCATCAGACGATATATTAGTAGACATGTTATGCAAAACTCTTTGAGATCTCTTAAGAAGCCTAATAGTTAATTGTCTATTTCCCGTGGTATAACATCATTAGATGTATGACACAAGTCTTAATTTCTTACTTACGCTAGACATGTTTTCGTGAAAGGAGTTTATTTGATATCATTTGGGGGTATATATTGATAGTGTTCTCTGTTATACGTAAGTATAGACCTGGTCTCTGTTAATATATACTTAAAAATTAAGCAAACACAAGTCAAAGTACTTGCAAAGTCTGTAAAATTAAGATACCTTACACGGTCGCCAAAATGGTTTGACCAAGTCTGGTTTTGCTTAAAATTGAATCAAGCTATGTCGCTCTGTTGTACGTCAGTACAGACCTGTCACCGCTGACTTGATTCTTAAATTTGATTTTCTTATATTCTCTCTGTCAATGGAAATATGGTCTATGTCTTAAGTTAAGATGTATATCTATGGTGGGGACCACAGTGAAATGTACATGCGAATAATAATAAAATTAGCTCTTAGATGTGCGTGTAACATGGTTAAAGTGGACAATTATACTAATAATCGTTTTGAAATAATTATTATAAAAAGTGTTTCTAACATGTCAAGTAAATTTAAAGTGGACAAATATACTGATAATCGAAATAACACTTATTGTTCCTAATAAATGCATGTTACTCCGATATGATCCCTAAACAGATTATTTCAACCCCGTCACCAAAAAGAATGTGTTAAATTTTCTATTTGTAAATTTGCTTTCTTTTATGTGTTCTTGTATTTTCTATAAGTTAGTTTACTTTTAGATTTTATCCAAGTTATATTTACCTTTTCAAAATTGAGTACCGAAATCACAATGCAAAAATCGATCAAATCGCAAGCTTTTCACTAAAAGTGACCTGTTGCGTCACTTCCATAAGTGACGCTACTAGTGACGCATACGCTATTGCGTCACTTACATTAGTGACGCTGTAAGTGCCGGGTTAAGCTACGCTATAAGTGCCGGGTTGAGTGACGCATGCTAGGGTTTTTGTATAAATACCCTGTCCAACGACACTCAACCTCACCACTTTTCAAATTCTTATACCGACACTTGCTCTGACATACCGTCACTACTTGTGTCTTTGCGTCACTTCTTCTGCTTGTGATTTTCGATCTGGTTGTGACTTTTCACGCTTTGTTTACGCATTCGATCGTGATATTCTTGTTCCCCTCATCCACACGACTCATTTGGTACTAATCTTAACCTTTATCTTTCTGTATTCGCGTTTTAATTTTGAATTAGGGTTACGGTTTTTTTGGGTTTCTTTGAAATCATCAAATTTGGGGCTTGATTTGTTAATGTTTTCTGATATTAAATGGTGTATTTCACTCGTTTTTTACATGCGTACGAAGTGATAACTTCAATTTTGAAAACCCCCAAATTTTATTTCTGGGCATGAACAGTGACACGATGATTTCAGTGGTTATATTTTTGGCAACATGGTTGAGAATATCCGAGCTGGTAAGGATAAATGGCTGCAGTATCCAAGGTTTGTGCAGTTATTATTAAATGATTTGAATCTTGAGATAGCTCCAGATCAGCGATCCCTTCTGG
Organism: Pseudognaphalium luteoalbum; assembly: GCA_963422505.1. Lineage (NCBI taxonomy): Eukaryota > Viridiplantae > Streptophyta > Magnoliopsida > Asterales > Asteraceae > Pseudognaphalium > Pseudognaphalium luteoalbum. The sequence goes on from OY730193.1 coordinate 121,009,925, forward strand.
TGCCGACACCTATGCTTCTTCGAGTCTTCAATGACTGCAAACTCACGCCAAAGGGTGAGCAAGTTTTGGCTGACCGTGAGCTTTTCGGGCACATAGTCAATGAGAACTATGTTGCGCCGCTCAATGATGGTTTTGAGGATGAGGTAATTCCTCCGGTCAATGACGATGACCTGGTTGACACTGAGATCGCTCAAGATTTAGATGATATTGATCGTGTTGACCGGGTTGAGGATGATTCTGATGATGGTGGGCCCACACCACCCGATTATGAGGGTGACGTGCCTCCACAATCTGCTTTGGACGGGATTCAACTCGCTGATCCTCGACGCTTTAAGCGTATCTTGAGACGGATTTCTGCTGGCAGGGTCCACGTCCTGAGAAATCCAGGCAAACGTCCTGCTGGGTCTTCACCTTCTTATGCAGATTTACCTCTTCGAAGACGCCAGCGGACTACGGTTGTTATTGAGGAACCCACTCAGCATACTTCTCAGCGACCACCACTTCCACCACAGACTGATTTGCCATCGATTCAGATGCTGCTTGCTCAGATGGAGAGTTTGACGAAAAGATTTGATGATCAGAACGCGATCATTGCAGCTCAGGCTTCTCAGATCAAGGAGTTGGAACTTAAAGCTGCACAGGTGGATGAGTTAAAGCTACAGGTCTCCGAGTTAGATTCTAGGTTGCTAGAGTTGGAGTCTGTTACTATTGTTTCGGGGGAGGAAGGTCAGCGTACCTTGGAAACAAATGTAACGCCTCCCCCAGAACCAGAAAATGTACAACCTTCTGCAATTAATGAAAATATCTCTTTGGATTACTTTGTTGAGGTTCAGGGTCAGGCAAGACCAATTGTTGTTGACTATTCGTATGTAGATCTTACATTTCTTCAAAATATGATGAATGAAAATACATCGATACCTGAGGAAGATGTGATAAATGATCCAATGGCAGAGGATTGTTTCTTTGAAGGAAATGATGATGTTGAGGTTGAGGGGGAGCAGCTTCAAAGTGATGAATGTTATGATGATGCTCCTATTATCGAATCAGATTCTTCAGAAGATGAATCAGGTCATGAGATAGAAACTAATGAGCAATCAGCTTCTACGGCTGAACCCTCAATGATAAAGCCTGACATAGTGCTTAAACCTAGAGTTGAGGTACCTGTTACATGTAAATTTTACAAAGTCAGAACTGATTATACGGGTTTGATAAAAAGCTGGAAGTTTGATGAAAATAATTCGGTATTCATGATTAAAAGGAGTGATGGCATTCAGTACTTCAACTTAAAGTTTTATAAAATAAGTACTTTGCCAAAATCTGAGCTTCAAAGATTATCTCAGATACCCTTGATCAACCGTGCTCGAGATTCACGAGCAGATTTCTTTCAAGTGGTTATTCGTCCAGAAATTAACAGCAAGAAGTATAATCTGATTAAACCGACGTTGGGTATGAGATATAAGTTTAAGAAGAAGTTGGATCCGGTTACACGACAACCAATTGTAAGGATGATCTATCTACCAGCAAAATGCTTACAGAAGATACCTTTAGAGATCATTCCTTTGGACTTTTTGAATAGGTTGTTATACTGGGAATACGATGATATTACGGGTGAAGCTGTGATTGTGTTTATTCCAAAATCCGAACCAGTTACGGATCCAGAGTCTTTAGATGCAAATTTGGAAAATGAAGAGAAAACAGCTTGGGATGTTGTTCAACCTAAAAAGAGGTCTATGTGGGTCTAAAGAGAAAGAGATTTTGTGTATTTGACCCTCTTAGTTTGATTAATCTTTCTGTACAAGACATGAAAAGACTACATCAGAACAAGATTCAGTTCAAAGAAAGAGATAGAGCAGAAGCCATTAAATTTCAGAAGATTATCGATATCTGCGTAGCCACTGGGGTACACGCTGGTGGTGTATTTCCAGCTGGCTAGAAATAGTTGAAGACTCAAAGATTTTGAAGACCAAGCTGAAGACACGGGGGAGTTTGTTGATGCATATTAGTTTGTCTGTCAGTTGGTCTATCGAGTTGTAAAAGTGTCGTTAGTCGTTTGATAGAAATATAGATTTTATATGATGCGACACTTAAGTTTTAGGTTAGGCGACACTTGCCTAAGTGACGCATAGCGACACTTAGGTAAGTGACGCATTAAGGCGGCCACATGCAACACTTCCAGAAGTGACGCATGTCGGCCAGAATTTGTGTATAAATAGAACCTACGGGTTTTTGGCTAGGGTTGACGAAACCCTAGCACCATTTGTCGACTAAACTTACCTGTAATCAGTACCATTACGTTATTCAAAGCTAATAAACTCGTTTAATTTGTTTAATTCAATTGTTTCGGTTTGCGTTTGTTAGTAATTCATGCAATTGATTGTTTCCGCCTTTCAATAGCAGTCGATCATCACTTAGGTCCAACGTCTAGGGCACTCACAGTATTGATTATAGGGAGTTGAATAAAAGAACCATCAAGAATAAATATCCTTTGCCCAGAATTGATGAGTTATTTGATCAGCTGCAGGGATCTTCTTATTTTTCTAAAATTGATTTGAGGTCAGGTTATCATCAAGTGCGAGTTCGTGAAGAAGATATTCCTAAAACTGCTTTTCGCACCAGGTATGGCCATTATGAGTTTCTAGTTATGCCATTTGGGTTAACTAATGCCCCTGCTATGTTTATGGATTTAATGAATCGAGTTTGTCGACCGTTTCTCGATAAATTTGTAATTGTATTTATCGATGATATTTTGATTTATTCTAAGTCTGAGTCTGAAATGAACAACATTTGAGATTGATTTTGGAGACTTTAAAAAGGGAACATCTTTATGCTAAGTTTTCGAAATGTGAATTCTGGTTGCGGGAGGTACAGTTTTTGGGGCATATTATTTGTAATGAAGGAATAAAGGTTGATCCTTCTAAAGTTGAGGCTGTAATGAATTGGAATATACCTAAATCTCCATCTGAAATTAAGAGTTTTCTGGGGTTGGCGGGTTATTACAGAAAGTTTATCAAAGATTTTTCTAGAATTGCGAGTCCGTTGACTAAATTAACCCGTAATAATGTTAGATTTCAGTGGGATGATCAACAAGAAACAGCTTTTCAGACTCTGAAATAGTTATTATGTCAAGCTCCAGTTTTAGCCTTACCGAGTGATTCTGATGATTTTATTGTTTATTGTGATGCCTCTCATGTTGGGTTGGGATGTGTTTTAATGCAAAGAGATCGAGTAATTGCTTATGCTTCTCGTCAGTTAAAAACTCATGAAAAGAATTACCCTACTCACGATCTAGAACTTGCAGCTGTAGTGTTTGCGTTAAAGATTTGGAGGCATTACTTATACGGTACTAAGTGCGTTATTTGTACTGACCACAAAAGTTTACAATATATGTTTACTCAGAAAGATTTGAATATGCGGCAGAGACGTTGGTTAGAGCTAATTAAGGATTATGATTGTGAAATTCGATATCACCCGGGTAAAGCCAATGTGGTGGCGGACGCGTTGAGCAGAAAGTTATCTCTTGGTCGGGTATGTTTTATGCGTTTGAGTATTTCTTCTGATTTGATTTCTCAGTTAAAAACTGCCCAATTGAAAGCCTTATTGGATGTTAGTTTGAAATCTAAAATTATGTTGAGACGAAAGGATTTATTAGTTAATGATTCTCGGGGTTTGAAAACTTTCCGGTCTCGAGTTTGGGTTCCATTGATTGGGGGACTTAGGAATTTGATATTATCCGAGGCACATAAATCTAGATTGTCTATACATCCCGGGCGTACAAAAATGTATAATGATCTGAAACCTTTATATTGGTGGCCTACAATGAAAACCGATGTTGCACGTGTCGTGGAATCTTGTCATATTTGTTCTAAAGTTAAAGCAGAGCATCAGAAACCGTATGGTTCATTGAAACAGCTTGATATTCCCGAGTGGAAATGGGAACATATTACTATGGATTTCATCACCAAGCTTCCCAAAACACAGAAAGGTAATGATATGATTTGGGTAATTGTTGATAGATTGACGAAAAGTGCTCATTTTCTGGCTATTAGTGAGACTGCATCTTTGACCCGATTAGCTCAGTTTTACATTCATGAGATAGTTTCGAGACACGGGATTCCTTTATCGATTGTGTCAGACAGGGATTCCAGGTTTATTTCGGGGTTTTGGCAGAGTTTACAACTTGAATTGGGTACCAGAGTTAATCTTAGTACGGCTTATCACCCACAGATAGACGGTCAGACAGAGCGTACCATTCAAACTCTGGAAGATATGTTGAGAGCTTGTATATTAGAGTATGGTGGTTCTTGGGATTCTCATTTGCCTTTGGTAGAGTTTGCTTATAATAAATTGTTGGTGCATCTTGGTGTGTCTGTCAGTTGGTCTAAGTCTGTAATGCGTTTGATATGTAATTACGTTAGTTATAACGTTTGTATTAATTACATTTGTATTTTGGCGACACAAGGTCTTTGTGTCGCAATAGTTAACTTGGTGACACATCTTGTGTCGCATGAGTCGGCTTGGCGACACAGCTTGTATCGCAAAGGTCAGATTAGGTCTAGTATAAATAGACACATACGGCTCATTAGCTAGGGTTGACGAATTTGTGAGATCAGAGAGTATATTGTAACCGTTCTATTCAATACAAGTTGATCGACTTTTGGTATTCAATTGTTATACTTTGTGTTTAATTCGTTGTTTATTCATTTAACGTTTTGTTATCAATCGTGGGATTCCGCACTACGTTTGATTGTTAGGGATTCAGTTAGGTCCGGTACAGGGGTCCTACAAGTGGTATCAGAGCCAAAATCTCAGGATTTGGCGTTATTGAATCCTTTTTGATACGTTTCTCGGATAAAAACAACTAGTTTGAGTTATAATCTTCATTGAAAGGTGCTTAGAAATTGGTATTTAGCTTTTCTGGAAGATTTTGGGATTATTATTCATCCTCCAATCGTGAATTTTCGTTAGGTTATCGAGAATTTTCGATTTTAGGGTTCTTTGGTCGCTGGTCAGTCGTTTCTGCGACACTACTCTGCGACATATCTCTTATGTCGCGTCTAGGGTTACTGCGACATACGCCTTTAATTTGGCGACATAAGCTTGTGACTCAAGCTTATCCTGACTTGCGACATACGCCTTTAATTTGGCGACATAAGCTTGCGACTCAAACTTAATCTGATTTGCGACATAAGCCTTCATTTAGGTGACACAAGCTTGCGATATAAGACTTGTTTTTTATTCCGTCGCTATCTTTTGCGACATAATATTTGTGTCGCAAGACACCTTGGAATTCTATTTTTTCTGCGACATAATCTTTGTGTGGCTTGAACTTTCTGCGACACATACTTGTGTCGCATAACAGTTTGTTCTTTGTGTCTTTGATTGTTTTGCAGGTAATTTATAATGACATCATCTTCAGCACATTCTATTCAGTCTGTTGGAGCAATGTTGAAACAAAACAATGAGGTCGGATCTGGAAACAAACCTCCAATGTATATGCCTGGAATGAGTTATTCTGATTGGCGTCAACGCTTTGAGTCTTATGTTGGACTAAATGACCCTGAAATGATGATATATTTAGAGGAAAGATATGAATGTCCTCTAAGAACATGAGTCTTCAATGGTCCAGTTCCTGAGAAGTCAATTAAATCAATGACTCCTGAGGAACGTGAAGCTTTTGATATGGAAAGAAAAACTCATGCTGCAATCACTATGGCATTTCCTCAACCTATCATGAGACAATTGAGGTAACATAAGATTGCATATGATCTCTGGAAAGCGTTTGAAAAGAAATGTGGTGGTAGTGATCAATACAAGAAGAAAAAGATTGATCTGATCAATAAGCAGTACGAGATTTTTGATATGCTTCAGGATGAGTCTTTGGAAGATCTGTGCAGCAGATATTCCCAATTGGTCACTGAGTTAATGGAAGGAGGTGTAGTTCTTGAGCGTAATGATGTAAACAAGAAACTTCTAGATTCACTTCCTAAGAAGTGGCATACTCGGGTGCTCTTGATGGAAAGAGATGAGGATATCATGGACATGGAGCTCGAAGATCTTATAGGTCACATTGAGGCTGAGCTTCTTGAGATGCAAAGAAAAAAGACTAAGGCTACTTCACATCTCCAGAATCCAAAATTATATGGAGTAGATGTTCCGGTATCTTCAAGCAAGCCTACAATTACCGCATTTATCGCTAGCAATGCTAGTGGAAATGCATCTACTAGTACTCCATCAGGTGGTACTTATTTTCAGAGTTCTGAATTCTCTTCTGGTGAAGATTATTCTTCCACGTTTTCAGCATTTTTAGCATGCGCTGGTGACTTTTCTGATGAAGATTTTGGTCAAATTGATCAAGAGGAATTGGAGAGGTTAGATTTAAAATGGAACATGGCTATGCTAACAAGGAGGGTAAAAAACTTCTTGCACAAAACCGGGAGAACATCTGTGAACAATCCGGGTGAAAAAGGCATTGATTTCAATAAAGGGAAGGTGAGATGTTATAAGTGTCAGAACTATGGACACTTTGCTCGTGAGTGTGAAAAGAATAAGACACCACCTTCAGGTCTTACCAAGCCTTCTCCAACTAAGGCTGAAGAGAAAGCAATGGTGTCAGCTGCTTTGATGCTGACAGAAACTCCATGGGACAACAGCTGGTCAGATGCAGTTGATGATGAAGAAGAGAACACTGCGCTAATGGTTGAGGTTCATGAGGTAGATGATGAACCTTTATCTTGTGTTTCATGCATTAAACTTACTAACCAGTTTAATAGGTGTAGAGAGGATAACGAACGCGTTAATGCTACTATTTCACAATTAACAGAGAATAATGAAATGTTAAAAGAAAGTTATAAGGCGTCTGAAAAGAAACTAAAGGCTATTTTTGAAGAAAAGAAAGAACTTAAAGCCAAAATTTTTGAACAACAAGATGAAATAGGAAGTTATGTGGATATGTTAACTTTTGTTAAAAAGGAACTTGTTGATTCACAAGCTGAAGTTCTTACTTTAAATCGGAAATTATCAAATTTTTCGATATCCTCTCTCGTCTTTGATGAAATTCTTCAAAAGCAAAGGACAGATACTAAAAGTAAGGCAGGACTTGGTTATCACCATGTCCCACCTCCAAAAGACTATCTGCCTATGCCTCAACAAGAAATCATCAAAGATTTTGTACCTACTGTTCCTCAAGTAGATACAAAACCTGTCAAACCTGTTAAAGTAAGGATAAGTAGGCCTCAAGTTGGGAAGGAGGGACTAGGTTTTCATCAAGTCCCACCACCAACAGAGTATCATCAAGAAGATACGGCCGAAAATGTTAAACATGAGTCTAACAAACCTGTAACTAGTATGCCTGAGCCAGTTAAGGCATCGACTAGTGAGCCTGAAAATTTGAAGGCTCCTAAGGTTGACTCAATTAAGAAGCTTGATGTCAGGGCTGAGCCATTTAAGCCCATTGAGAAACAGGAAACTAAGGCTGAGCCTATTAAGCCTGTTGTAGTTTCCAAAGCTGTCAAATCAGTTACTAAGTTGATTCCTCCAGTAAGTTTGAAGGAGGAAATTGAGATTGAGGATATAACCGATGAAGAATACGGTTATTTGAAAAAGAAGAATGTAACCAACGACCATCATATCTTCACCAGTGAAGGTTATGATGAGATTTATAAAATGAAAGGTAAATCTAAGGCTGAACCTACAAAGGAGATTTCTCAACCAGAAAATTTCAAATCTAATAAAAAATCTTCTAAAAATAAATCTCAAGGTTCAACTTCTGCTTGTACACATCAGTGTACTTGCTCAGCACATCCATTTTTTGGCCGAGCTCAACGGTTTATACCTCAATCTTCTGATAGTGTTGAACAACGATCTTGTTTCTATTGCAAGAAACAAGGTCATTTGATTAGTTTGTGTCCATTGCTTGCTAAGAAGTATGGTCGAAGGGGAGATACACGAACCTCTAACTCTCAAAATTTTTCAAAAAAATCTATGAGAGGTTCTGCAGTTCCACCAACTACTTCTGAGAATAACAATATTGAGCCAAACAAAGTTAAACAAGATAAGCTCAATAATGTTAACAAGCAACCATCCAAACCTCAAAAGGTTTGGAAGATCAAGGAGTCATGTTCTGACTTTTCATCTGACAATGATTCATCAGGCAATGATTTCGATTTGCTAAAAAATAAAATTTTGACTGATGTAATCATTGTGGATGATGTTACTGGGTTACCCAAGTCTGTTAAGGCTTGGGTCTCCCTTACTCATTGATCTCTTTATTTGTGTTGTCATAGCAATCTGAAGCAGTTCAAAATAGTAGATGGTATATCGACAGTGGTTGCTCGCGACATATGACAGGCGACTTATCTCTGCTATCTGAAGTCAAGGATTATAATGGAGGATATGTTGCTTTTGCCGGTGATAAAGGAGGAGTTATTACCGGACAGGGTACACTCACTAATGGGCAAGTGAGTTTTGAAAAGGTTAATTTTGTGGAGCAGTTTACTCACAACCTGCTCAGCGTATCACAAGTGTGCGACAAAGAGTACACTACGGCATTTACCAAAACTGAATGCTGTATTTTGAAACCAGGATTTGTAATTCCTGAGGAATGGGTGCTACCGAGGGCACCTAGGCGAAAAGACATGTATATTCTCGATATGAAGACTGTTGAAACAACCCAACATACGTGTCTACTTTCAAGAGCTCCTGAAAAAGAATCACTTTTATGGCACAGACGTATGGGTCATCTGCACTTCAGAAAGATGAATTATTTGGTGAAGCACGATCTTGTGCGTAGAGTTTCAAAGTAATCCTTTGGAATCAATGATCTTTGTGTTTCCTGTCAAAAAGGGAAACAGCACAAGAAGTCCCATAAGTCAAAAGTGGTGAATTCTGTTTCAAGTCCTTTGGAGCTACTGCATATGGATCTTTTAGGACCTGTAAGTAAGAAGAGTATGGGAGGTTCTAAATACTGCTTAGTATTAACTGATGATTACTCTCACTTTTCATGGGTGTATTTCTTAACTACTAAGGATGAAGTTCCTGAAATTCTCACCTATTTGTTTGATAAGCTCGAGAACCTATGCAATTTGTCAATTAAGAAACTGCGATCGGATAATGGTACTGAGTTTAAGAATTCGACAATTGAGTTGTACTGTTTAAGAAAAGGCATTGATCATCAATTCAGCACAGCACGAACTCCTCAACAGAATGGAGTTGCTGAACGCAAAAACAGGACACTCATTGAAGCCGCACGAACAATGTTGGCAGACTCTAAGCTGCCTATCTCTTTCTGGGCTGAAGCAGTAAATACTGCTTGTTATATTCTTAATCGGGTTTCAGTGGTTAAAAAGCACAATAAAACGTCTTATGAACTGCTTAATAATCGGAAACCTTCGCTACAGTTTCTTGAACCATTTGGTTGTCCCTGCACCATTATGTACACAAGAGAGAGAGAGAGAGTTGCTAAATTTGGAGCAAAGTCTAGTGAAGGTTTATTTTTGAGCTTTTCAAATAACTCTCCAAACAAACGCGTGTACAACTTGGCAACTAAGCGTATGGAAGAACACTTTGAAGTCACGTGCTTTCGTTACTCTGACAATCCGGAAGGAAAGGGACCAGCACACTTGTTTAATTATGAGGCAATCTTTGATTCATTTAATCTGCCTAAGGAAGATGATGAAGTTGATCAGGTGGTCACATTACTTCATGGCCTTGATTTATCTTCAAATACTTCACAGCCATTAAAATCAAAGACTCCGACTGTCTCTGCTACTCCACCTACTTCTCAACACAATGTTGATGTTCCTGAATCATCCACAAGAAATCAAGAAACATATACTGATGTTCCCGAGTTGTCTGATGATGAAGATGAACCGTTTGAGAATACGAGGGAGTTTGATTCGGCACAGGAAGCCGATTTCACAAACTTGGACTCTGTCATTGTGCCTGACGAGATTCCTAGTTCTCGCATTAATAAGGACCATCCAGTAGAGAATATTATAGGTCCTTTGGATAAGGGGATTCAGACAAGAAGTCAAGTTATTGCTGATACACATCCTGCATCCCTTTCTGACTCTTCTGAGTCGGCTTCTCTTGCATGTCTTTCTGCTGAGGTTAAATCATGTTTTCTATCTCAGGTGGAGCCTAATCGTACAGAAGATGCTTTAAAAGATCCACACTGGGTTGAAGCAATGCAGGAGGATTTGCAGCAATTCCAAAAGCTGCATATTTGGGAATTAGTACCGTTACCTAAGGGTGCACATCCAACCGGCACTCGATGGGTTTATCGAATCAAGAAAGATGATCGAGGATTAGTCATTAGAAACAAAGTAAGGCTAGTAGTTCAAGGTTTTCATCAAGTAGAGGGTTTGGACTATGATGAGGTATTCGTTCCTGTTGCAAGACTGGAGTCGATTCGTATCTTCTTGGCCTTCGCGTCCTTCAAAGAGTTCATTGTTTATCAGCTTGATGTAAAGAGCGCTTTTCTGTATGGACAGGTTGATACCGACGTTTATGTGAAGCAGCATCCTGGTTTTGAAGATCCGTTGCATCCAGAATATGTCTGTAAAATTAATAAGGCATTATATGGTCTGCATCAGGCACCACGACTGTGGTATGAGAGGCTTGCAACTCATCTTGTTAAGAATGGATTCGAAAGAGTTAGCATTGACAGTACGTTGAATACTAAAAGAGATGGAGAAGACTTATTGCTGGTACAAGTATATGTCGACGACATCATTTTTGGATCTACCAAAGACTCCATGTGTAAAGACTTCGAACATCTCATGAAGTCTGAATTTGAGATGAGTGCAATGGGGGAACTCACGTTCTTTTTGGGTGTTCAAGTTGAGCAGTCTGCCAAAGGAATTTACATTCATCAGTCCAAATATGTCACTGATATGTTAACCAGGTATGACTTGCTTAATTGTAAGACCTATGGAACCCCCGTTGAAATTAATCATAATCTCGGACCGGCCATTGATGACGAGGATTGTAAAGAAAAGGACTATCGCTCAATGATTGGTTCTCTCATGTATCTGACCGCATCCAGGCCGGACATCGTATTTGTTGTGTCCATCTGCTCAAGATATCAGGCCAAAGGTTTCTCATATGAAAGCAGTAAAGCGAATTTTTGGGTACCTCAAACATAGGCCAACTCTTGGTCTATGGTACTCCAGTGAAAAATCGTTTGAACTGACTGCTTATTCGGATTCTGATCATGGCGGTTGTAGCATAGATAAGAAGTCAACAACTGGTGGATGCCAGTTTCTTGGATCACGTTTGGTATTGAGGCAATGCAAGAAGCAGACAACGGTGGCTACTTCCACTGCAGAGGCTGAGTACGTTGCTGCGGCTAGTTGCTGTTCCCAGGTTCTGTGGATTCAGCATCAATTGCGCGATTACGGGTTACTTCTTACTATGACTCCCTTACATATTGATAATACTGTTGCTATTTCAATTACACGTAATCCCGTACAACACTCTAGAACTAAACACATAGAACTTAAGTTTCACTTTATACGGGATTGCTATGAGAAATACTTAATAGACTTTGTCCATATAGATACCCTTAAATAGAATGCTGACCTATTCACTAAGGCTTTTTCTCATGCCCGATTTGATGAACTGGTCAACATGATTGGTTTGCGCTTCTTTCAGCTTAAGAAGTAAATTTTTTTGGACTTGGACTATTTTCAATTAAAAAAAAAAGTGCAACAGCCACTCTTTATACTCTTTAGTATTAAAGAAATGCACAGTTGCAACATTTGTAAAAAGACGTTTAGTTGTGTCTGTAAACAACTAGGGAAATGATAGTACATTAGGGTGCATGCACAAAATGAAAATTTTAAGGTTTATCCTTGATGTATCAGTAGGTTTATCTAGCATACTTACCGCAACTTTTATAAACGTTAGATTCATCATATGATGTACTAGTAGGCATGTTACACCGGCCTTTGAGCACTTAAAAAAATAATGCTAATACATGTCTATTATCATGTGGTCAACATTCTGTGATGTATGACTAAGTGTCTTAATTCCTTAATACAGCTTGGCATACTTTGAGTTTAGTTAATAATATGAAATACTTTGGGGGTATATATTTCTTGGTTCCTCTGTTGTACGTAAGTACAGACCTGGTCTCAAGTTGTATATACTTAAAAGTTAAGCAAACGCAAGTCAAAAGAACTTGAAAAAGTCTTAAATTATAAGATACCTAACAAGGTCACCAAAATGGTTTGACCAAGTCTGGTTTTGCTTACACCTGAATCAAGTTATGTCGCTTTGTTGTACGTCTGTACAGACATGTCACCACTGATTTGATTCTTAAAAATGACTTTCCTCTATTTTATCTATCTTGGAAGATATGTACTTGTCTAAATTACTGGGATATGTCTATGGTGGGGACCACAAATAATTATTCATACGAACAATAAAAGTTTTGCTCATAGCCGTAGATGTTACATGTTTATGTGGTCAAATAATACCAGTAATCATCTTGAAATAATATTTATCAAAGGTGTTCTAAATATGCTAAGTAAATTTCAAGAGGTCACATATACTGATAATCGAGATAACACTTACCATTTTCTAATAATTGCATGTTATTCTAATATGATCCCTTCGCAGACAAAATAACTACGTCACCAAAAAGAAAATTAATTTAAGTTTTATTTTAGGTTTAGTAATTCAATTATTTTTTATCTTAAATTTGTATATTTATTTTTCACAAGTCCAATTAGTTACTCTTCCATCGGGTTACAAAACTTGAAATTAAAAAATTAAGTTTTCTGGGCACTGCGACATAAGTATTGTCCTGCGACATAACTTATGTCGCCTTCTATGTCGCTACATTATGTCGCTAGGTGGGGCAGAGGTATAAATACCTCACTCCAGTCGCTTTCTCCGTTCACACTTTTAGCGACACAAAATCAAAAACCTGCGACATAAAATTCACTCCTGCGACACAAAAGTTGCGGTGTATTTCGTCTCTCGATTTCGTTCGTCTGGAGTTTATCTTGGCAATCAACCTCTTGTTTCTTGTTCCCTACTTTCTACTCGATCGATAGGTACTAGTTTCACCCTATTTTACCGCTTATTTGTGCTTTAATCGTTAATTTTAGTTACGGGTTTTTAGGGTTCACGGGTTTGGGTTGATTAGTCACAAATATCTCACTGTTATTTGTTAATATGAATGTTTTCGTGCTTCTGGTGTGTTGGCGTACCCTAGGGTATGTCTCGTTTTCAAAAACCTCAAATTAGAGGTTAGGGTTTCTGGGTTGGGACTTGCTGTTCGTCATTGCGACATAACCTGCGACATAAAAACTTATGTCGCAGAGTTTCTGAAATTCAATTTATGTCGCTAACATTTGCGACACAAAATTTATGTCGCTGACATTTGCGACACAAAATTTATGTCGCTGGCATTTGCGACATAACTTTTATGTCGCCAAGTAATAATGCGACATATCTTATGTCGCTTAAATCAGTTTAGCCTACTCCTCACTTTTGTCCAATTATGGTATAGCCATGGTAGGTGATTTCGTTCAGGACAATGGTGTTTTACACTACTGTGTTCATTGCTTCTGCCCAAAGACTATCATGTCTTGCACTTCCGCGACTTCGAGGATCACCTTCCGGTCGTGGAAGCTTACGTGCACTCAGGTGTCGTGATAGCATTCTTGCTTGATCGATTACCTTTCGTTTTTGGTGGTCTAGTGGGATCCCCTTATTTTCCTGGATCTTAGCCTGGCCTTGTCTTGAATCTTGGCCTTTTGTGTATTAATAGTATTCGAGGATACTATCTAGGTTTAGGGTTTAGGGTTTAGAAATGTGATAATTTGTAATCATAACTATGTACTAATCTCAATTATCAATTAAACCCTTATTTTGTGCAAATTTGATTTCCTTGCTTGTTATTTATGTGATTTTGCACTCTGTTATGCGACACAACTTTTATGTCGCCTCATTTTAGTGACACAAATGTTTTATGTCGCCTGATTGCTGCGACATAACTTTTATGTCGCATAAAATCGATTAAATTCGAATTAATTGGAAAATGCGACACAACTCTGTCCGTCGCATTATTCTTTAGCGACACAATTCCTTATGTCGCTTACTTTGTCAACAATCAATTTCTTTCTGTTAGCGACTCAATCTAATTATGTCGCAGATTGTATGCGACACAATTCTCTATGTCGCAGTCAATAACAAATTGATTTGTGTGTTTCGATTAAATTTGCTAATGCTAACCGTTTGCGCGTTTCATTTCTATACTTTGCACAGCAATGGCAGATGGTGATATTCTATGGGAGCCACGTCACAACATTGTGGCATTTTTGGATGATTCGAAGGATACGGCTGCGCCATACAGGCCAATGGTGGCAAAATTCTATGCAGGTCTCATATTCATACTGCTATCACCGCAACAACCACTATTTACAAGGACCAGGTGTCCCAATTTTGGGAAAATGCGGTTATCAACTCCGAGCTGCCATTTACCAGGATTAGCTACACTGTGGGTGATCGTCAACTCATTATCTCCGAACAGGTTATTCGGGAATTCTTCCACTTTGGAGATGCTACGGAAATGCCTACTCTTTTTGGCAATGAGTTTATTGTTGGGGCTATGACACGTCTCGGTTATCCTGGTGTGCCCAACGACCAATATCGCAAGGCGAATCTGCCTAAGGTCTGGAGATATTTGATGCATGTGCTTATTGTTTGCCTTTCTCCTCGTAAGGCAGGATTTGACGGCATTAGTCATTCTACGGCTTCTGCCATGTTTGCGTTGATCTACAACAAGCCCTTCAATTTTTATGGGTATATCTTTAGGGCAATGGTGGATAATCTTAACGCCGAGGATAAGCGTTGGAATTTATATCCACGCTTCATTCAGCTGTTTCTTGACAATCAGCTTCTCGGCCTTCCGCAAAATGTTCGCGAACGCTTGCGTCCTACTCCCATGAACGTCCGAATCTGGACGGTTTGTGCGGCTGGTGCGAACGCGAATAACAACTTTCCGTTGTTTGGGCACATAATCAATGAGGCTTATGTTGCGCCGCCCAATGACGGTTTTATGGACGTTTTGCCTGCACCTGGGCAGGAAATTCAGGAGGAGGAATTACACCTCCATGATGCTCAAATAACGGTCGATGATCTGTTACAGGAAATTGAAAATTTCCAAGCTGGAGAACAGGCTGATCAGCCTAATCTTGAAGATCCAGTTGTTGAAGATTCAGATGGAGGCTCTACTCCTGAGACTTCTCCAAGGGATATCCCCTCCGGAGATGCGTTGAGGAATATCCAACGCTTTGATCCACGTCGGTTCAAACGAATACAACGTCGTATTCGTGCATGTACGAGTTATGTGCGCCCCGATCAGGGCAAACGACCAAGAAGTGCTGATCTTGATGATGAAGATTGGGTTCCACCTCAGTCTATTCATCGTACTTCTACGTCATCTTCGAGGCCACGGGTTGACATTCCCCGTGTTGAGGTTCCCATTCAACCTTTGCCTTCGGTTATCAAGGAATTGTTGAAAAGAATGGATCAGATGCAGCAGACCATGGATAATCAAGCTAAAATGATTCAGTCTCAGGCATCGGTGTTGGAGGTTCAGGCTGCTCAGATTAAAGTGTTAGAAGAACAAGCAGCTTTAGTTCCTACTTTGAACACTAGGGTTTTAGAACTAGAATCCCTAGCTGTCGTTCTGGGGGAGTCAGCCGGAACACAGACTGACAATGTAGATGATAATGTAAATATTTCTGATGATAATGAATCTCTTCGTTTAGATTATTTCTCTGTCGATGACATTCCAGGTCAACCAAGACCGTTAGCTGTAGATTTTTCAAATGCTAATCTATCTTTTATTCAGCAAATGGTTAATGAGGTAAATCAGGCATCTGAACCTGAATTTGAAATAAATGATGATGTTGAGATTGAAGAAGAGGAGATGCATCCTGATGAATTCTATGATGATGCTCCGACAATCGAGACTGATTCTTCGGAAGATGAAGCAGAGCCAGCTGGAACTTCGCAAATTGTTCCAGAAACTACACCGGCTTCTGATACTGCTTCTACTTCAACCTCTGAGCGGCCTGTGATTTGTTTTATTCCCAGTGAATCTATTCATGTTACTTGCAAGACATATAAGGTTAGTGGGAATTATACAGGAATTATTAAAAGCTGGAAAACCTACAAAGGTATTTTCATGATTAAAAGAAGCGATGGCATTCAGTATTTCAAAAGATCATTCAAGAAACTGAGTACGTTGCCAAAGGGAGAAATAAATCGTCTAGCTCAACTGGAACTGATAAATCCAACTAGGGATTCAAGAGCTGACTTTGTA
The DNA here is from genome assembly GCA_963422505.1 of Pseudognaphalium luteoalbum. NCBI lineage: Eukaryota > Viridiplantae > Streptophyta > Magnoliopsida > Asterales > Asteraceae > Pseudognaphalium > Pseudognaphalium luteoalbum. Next base: position 121,026,267 of record OY730193.1, read on the forward strand.
CAGACAGTTTTGCGTCGTGAAGTAAAGGGCAAAAGATATAATTTTATCAAACCGACGCTTGGTACAATATTCATATTCAAGAAGAAACTTGATCCAGTTACAAAGCAGCCAATTTGCAAAGTGCATTATCCACCAGCTGATTGTTTAACTGAGATTCCATTGGAGACAGTTCCTTTTAACTTTCTAAGAAGATTTTATCATTAGGAACTTGATCCCCATACAGGCGAAGCTGTGTTCATTTTTGTTCCAGAATCTGAGCATCCAGAGAGAACTTCGCTCTATGGTTTGAAGAAAGCTCAATTTAAAGTTTTTGATCCTATGAGCTTGATCAATTTGTCACAGAAAGACTTGAGGAAGTTGTTTGATAATCCAATTCGCTTCAACGTAAGAAATGTTGTGAATTCGATTTTGGCTAGACAATTCCAGAGAGTTGTGACTGTGTGTGTTACGCATGGGATTCATGCTGGAGGCAGATTTTCTGCAGGCTGGGTTTAATTGAAGAAATTTTGAAGACCAAGCAGAAGACACGGGGGAGTTTGTTGGTGCATCTTGGTGTGTCTGTCAGTTGGTCTAAGTCTGTAATGCGTTTGATATGTAATTACGTTAGTTATAACGTTTGTATTAATTACATTTTGTATTTTGGCGACACAAGGTCTTTGTGTCGCAATAGTTAACTTGGCGACACATCTTGTGTCGCATGAGTCGGCTTGGCGACACAGCTTGTGTCGCAAAGGTCAGATTAGGTCTAGTATAAATAGACACATACGGCTCATTAGCTAGGGTTGACGAATTTGTGAGATCAGAGAGTATATTGTAACCGTTCTATTCAATACAAGCTGATCGACTTTTGGTATTCAATTGATATACTTTGTGTTTAATTCGTTGTTTATTCGTTTAACGTTTTGTTATCAATCATGGGATTCCGCACTACATTTGATTGTTAGGGATTCAGTTAGGTCCGGTACAGGGGTCCTACAAGTGGTATCAGAGCCAAAATCTCAGGATTTGGCGTTATTGAATCCTTTTTGATACGTTTCTCGGATAAAAACAACTAGTTTGAGTTAAAATCTTCATTGAAAGGTGCTTAGAAATTGGTATTTGGCTTTTCTGGAAGATTTTGGGATTATTATTCGTCCTCCAATCGTGAATTTTCGTTAGGTTATCGAGAATTTTCAATTTTAGGGTTCTTTGGTCGCGGGTCAGCCATTTCTGCGACACTACTCTGCGACATATCTCTTATGTCGCGTCTAGGGTTACTGCGACATACGCGTCTAGGTGTAATCAGATTTGGAAAACGTTGAAAACTCGGCCCGAGGTATATTGGCCCATTCAGAATCCGACAGGTGGTGAATGATCAGACAGTCGCCTTGGATCTTCCTTCTGAGTTATTTGGCATTCACGATACCTTTAATGTTTGTTATCTTAGAAAATGTAATGTGGAGGATCAATCCCAAATCCTTCCATTTTAGGACCTTAGAGTTGATTCCAGTCAGAAATTAGTCGAGGAACCCATTAAGCTAGTTGATAGGAAGGTGACTAAGCTACGTAAGAAAGAGATTCCGATGGTTCTAGTGAAGTGGAGACATAGTTTGGGGATGAACCTTACATGGGAGATTGAGTCGAGTATGTGCTCTCGATACCCTCATTTGTTTGAATCTAGCGAGATTTCGAGGACGAAATCTTCCTAAGGAGGGAAGATTTGTAACACCCACTTTTGAGACCTGAGGGTATTTCGGTAATTTTCTTTACTTATATATTATTAATTGTTATATTATAAATATTGTATTTTTATGTGTATTGGATTATAACTTAGAAAATTCGGTTAAAAGGTTAATTGTGACTAGTGAAATAGTAACCGTTTTAAATAGAATTATAACGGATATAATAAAATAGTTTTCCTGCAAAATGGTATTTAGGTTCCAGACAATAGAATTATAACGGATATAATAATTACTACTAAAAGATCAGTTTGGTGAAGAGGTGTCGACCTCTTTTGTCTAATTATCCCCAAATCTTAACTAATCCTATTCTTGAGAAAACATCACCAACTATACTTATATTTCATCTACATATTGAAGATTAAGAAGCTATGATTCAAGTGAATTAATATCAAGTTCATCATCTTCATCTTCCTAATACTAAGTTGTAAGTGTTTTGATGTTTAATTATATATATGAACTTGATTTCATTGAAGTTAGGTTAATAAGTGATTTTGCTTAGAATTGGTATTGAAATGTTGTAGTTGATAGTGTAAGATTGTTATATAATGTTATAGGACCTTAGAATAGCTAAAAATCTGTGTTGTTGTTGTATAAATTTTGAAAGATTTAAGTTAGAGTTCGTGCAGTAGCTAGTTGCAGGTTGCTGGGTTCTGTATTGAGGTTCCTTAGCCGATCGGCTAGACTAACTGAGCCGATCGGGTATGTACATTATAACCGAACGGGTAAGATTAGATGAATAGCTAACTTAGTACAAATTGATTACAGAACTTAGCGTTGGAACAAAGTCTTGGAAAACTTCTATGTAGCCGATCGGCTATAGCTAGTGAGCCGATCGGTTATGGCTTGTTTAGCAGATCGGATAAAATTAGCCATACGGCTGAAATAGAACAAAACTTAAACAGAACTTGACCTTTAAATAAATGTCTTGAAAATTAGTTATATTAGCCGATCGGGTCAATGTGAGCCGAACGGATAAAGCCCTTAGCCGATCGGCTAAGGCAATGTGAACCGATCGGGTATGGAACTGAAACAGTAATAAAATCAGTGTACATATTGATTTTGCTTTTGTGTGAATGCTTAAGTGTATATGTATTTATATTATGTAAGTTGTAATAAGTTGAATTGAGTTATTAATTTAAGTGTTTTGTTGTATTGACAGATAACCCGAAGACTCAGTGATTTAGTCAGCTGAGTAATTGGAGCAAAGTTGACAGGTGAATAGACTTGGAACTTCGGTTCGGGTTAGTTGTAACATATTGGTTACAACGAAATAAACATAGTGATTATTGATTGTTGTTGATATATATACAATTGTGATGTATTGTTTTAATGATTTGGAGGTCAACGATTGTTGGACTGATTGTTACAGGTTAGTCAATGTGAGATTTGTGATCATGTGTTGAGAATGGAACACATATTGACTAAAGTAGCAATAAGTTATCGGTAAATCACTGTATTGGCCTACAGTGATTGTAAGTGTCGCTTGGTAGGCCACCGCGGACTGAGGGCGCCACAAGGACCACCGATCCTCTTGATGATGTAGTGTCTATGTGTTATTTGTTGTTAATTAATATTGTTGAGCTAAGTCAAACTGTTAGTAACAGGTTTATTCACTTAGCTTCGTGTTAATCCCGTTAATTACTCCTTGCAGGTTTTTAGATGATTTGGGCCGGGCAAGGAATGACTGAAGAATGTTTGACCATAGTCATACTCTGATGTTCTTCAAACTTTGATATATGTTTTGATATATATATATAATGCCTAGGGTACAATTAGTGGTTTGTAAACAATAATAACCAGTACATATAACTTATGTAAATTTTGTAGATGACGTCATGTTATCTATGTTTATAATATCAACGGGATTTCACTTCCGACCTTTTAAAAAATATATATGAAATTATTTGGTGTGTTATATCTGCCCCTTGGACCCCGCCAGGGGTTACCACCCCTGGAACCCCGCTAACCAGGGGCGCTGCCCCGGACCCCCGTCCCCTAAAGTTTATAAATACTTTTTAAGAATAACACCTTTCCAAAATCAAAATAAAAATGTGGGATTATTATTACAAACAAATCACCAATGGGCCGTACACGTTTTCAAAATATAATCAAATCAACCAAATCGTAGTAATTTGGACATTCTAGTTGTACGAACAACTACCAATTATAGACTTTTCCTTTATACTAATCATGGTATTACATGTTAGCAAAATTAAAGAGAACTTATACAATTAGGGGTAGATTTGGATTCGTTAAATAGAACTATAGGGTCTTAATCTAGTAAAATTATTTTGTGTAGACCTTGTGGATGATTGTGGAGTATCTTTTCGATCTTGAGAGCTTTAAACAATTATTCAGGTACGGATGTCTGTACTCTTCTTTCAGTGTTATCTTGAAATGCTTTGTTGATATCCTTGCGTTCTATTGATATCCTTGTGGTTCATTTGATATCTTGATAAACCTTTGTTATATGATTCCCCTATTTGAGATAAATGGTTTTGAACTAAAGTGTTATTTGAAAATTGATAATTCTAGAAACTTTGGAGAAAACTTGCGTGAAAAATGAGTTTAGAAAACTTGGGGAATTCATTATTGCGAGCTATCTTTGATTCATTTGATATAGGTTCATATGTATGGTGAACATAATCTGGTGTGCTGTTGGTTTATATGTTCACTGTACAACCATAGAACCCTAGATTTGTAGACAGGAGATAGGCAACAAACTAATTTCGGGACGAAATTCTCCTAACAGGGGGAGAATGTGACAGCCGACAATTTAGGGTTACTGATTAACCCTCTAGAAACCCTAATTACGTGTGTTTAGTTTAGTATTAGGCTAAATACTTATAATTACTTGTAACTATTTGTATATTTTTATGTGAATATACACCCCCGTAATTGATTTATATTACGCTACGTAATTAGTTGTAATTACGCTTACGCAATTTGGTGAAATTGTGCAAAACAACCGGACGGAGTCCGACACAGTATAAATACGGACATTGGTGAATAAAATATTAAATAGGGATTAGTGTCTGGGAATGTATCAAACTTTAACCAAATCTCTATTGTGTATATCCAACTTACAAAACTCAATATTAATGCACTCAACTTGTAAAAACCCTAATATTGATGTACTTTGATGACTTGTCACGCACATAGCATGCCACGTGGCACAAGGAGAGAGTAACACGTCATCAAAGTACATCAATATAAGGGTTTTTACAAGTTGAGTACATTAATATTGAGTTTCGTAAGTTGGATACACATAATAGAGATTTTGTGAAAGTTTTAAAACATTTCCAGACACTAAGCCCTATTAAATAATATGAAATTATTTAATAACTCAAAAACTTACAAATATTATGGTGATAATATTTAACGAATCATTAATATCGTATAAAGTATCATAGACGCAACGAAAACGCGCGAAACGCGCCCGACAATCGAACAAAAGTCAAAATACATTTTAGAATTTAAAACATTTAGTATAAAACTATCAATCAAAATATCGTGTCTTTAAATAATAACGAAAAACGTCCAAATAAAAAGTCACGCGATTTAGAATCCGTAAAATGCTAACGCAAATTGAGGCCGGTAAATAAACGGAACGTTTTATAAGTATTTCCAAGTATTTAGAATAAATATCTCAAGTGAAATTATCAAGATTTAATTTTTATTAAAAACGCGTGCTTAAAACGATTAACGTATATATAAATACCGAAACAAACGAGGAAACGAACACCGCGCGAAGCAAAAATTGGAGAAACAAGAAAATGACCAAAATACCATTGGTGGGACCACATGGGATCCGGCCACCCCATGTGCCACCTCCCCTCTATATCCACTCCCATATCATGCAATATCATGATTAGATTCTTCACCATTTCACCACTCCACTTACATGCAATCCCCTCTTTCATTTCCCCATTTTCACTTATCAACCACCCTCTCATTTTCTCTCAAAAGGCTGAGAAAAACATCCCTAAACATCATCAAAATCACCTTTCATCATCATCAATTTAAGAGGAAGATCAAGAACAAGCTCAAGAACACCATCTCCTTCATCATCTCTTCTTCATCTTCATCATTTCTTTGTAAGGACCACTTGAACCCCTCACTTATTTGGTTAAATACTACTAATTTAAATGTTTATTAGCTCATCTAACTAGATTATGTCTTAAAAACTTGTTAAAATACGTTTTTGAAGTTTTTGTATATAAGTGATGAATCTGTCCAGAATTTTACAGCTTACAAAATCGACCATTACTTAAGTTCTAGGAAGAGTTAGACAACGAATTTTTTTAAAGATGCGTATTGAAAAGATCTACAAAAAGTTCTTGTTTGGATCTTTCCAGAAATGTACGGATTTTTAGATATAACCAGATCTTTGAGCCTGGTCTGAAAGTTTTCGAAAACCGAGTTTGATTCCTTAGCAAAATTAATTACATATGTAAATGGACACTATAGTTGCTGTAAAAGTTATATGTTAGACTAGAAACCATGATGATCAGTTGGAAAAATTTGTGCGACCCGATTTGGACCAGAAGTTAGTAAGATTTATGGCGAAACAAACCGACAAAAGTTGAAAATATGAAATCTTGAAGTTGTAAGATGCAATATAAAAACCGACACTTTTGATGAACTCCAACATGAACCGACAATTTATTTGGACTCTATGAACAGAAATATGGGTTGGGTGAAAGTTTCGGGTCAAACCGAGTAAGTTTGACCAAGTCAACAAAAGCGGCTCAATTTCTAAAATTTACTATATTTGGAAAATGGTAATAAAAATGGGTTTGGGTGACTTAGTTAGTAACTTGGACCAAAAACTAATTTTAGAAAGTTCCCGAATGAAAAACCGACACTTGATTACACTTGGGCTAAATATTGAAATCTGACCAGACCTCAGTGTCGCATGACCTGCGACACTACCTGCGACACTACCTAAGTGTCGCTAACTAGTGTCGCTACTTATTTAAAAACTGATTTGAACCTGCGAGACAAGACTTAGTGTCGCTATCATGCGACACTCACTGCGACACTTACCCTAGTGTCGCATACACTGCGACACTTACCCTAGTGTCGCATGACCTGTGACACTGACCCTAGTGTCGCATGACCTGTGACACGGACCCTAGTGTCGCTACTAGTGTCGATGGGTCGAGTTGCTTACCGATTATGACTACGAAATCAAATATCATCCAGGCAAAGCACACGTTGTTGCTGATGCCCTCAGCCGGAAGGAACGTTCAAAACCCCTTCGTGTTCGAGCCCTTGGTTTAACCATTCACAATGATCTCACCACTTAAATCCACACCGCTCAAATCGAAGCACTCAAAAACGAAAACATCAAAAACGAGGCCTTGCGAGGCATGGAAAAACAATTAGAAATCGAACCCATCGGAACCCGATACTTCTCCAACCGAATCTGGTTACCAAACTTTGGAAACCTGTGAAATTTGGTGATGGATGAAGCTCACAAATCTCGATACTCTATACATCCTGGTTCCGACAAGATGTATCACAACATCAAACAACGGTATTGGTGGCCCAACATGAAAGCTGACATCGCCACTTATGTTAGCAAATGTTTAACCTGCGCCAAGGTTAAGGCCGAATACCAGAAACCCTCCGGGTTGCTACAACAACCCGAGATACCTCAATGGAAATGGGAAAACATAACCATGGACTTCATCACCAAACTACCGAAAACACCGAGCGGTTGCGATACCATTTGGGTGATCGTCTCACGAAATCTGCCCATTTTCTAGCTATCAAAGAAAAGGACAAGATGGAGCGTCTGGCTCGCATCTACATCAAAGAGGTTGTGGCACGACATGACATTCCTATTTCAATCATCTCAGATAGAGATAACCGCTTCACCTCTCGATTCTGGCAAACACTTCAACGAGCCCTCGGTACTCATCTCGATTTGAGTACTGCTTATCATCCGCAAACCGATGGTCAGAGTGAACGGACCATTCAAACCTTAGAAGACATGCTACAAGCTTGCGTAATTGACTTTGGAAACACTTGGGAAAACCACCAACCTCTTTGTGAGTTTTCCGACAACAACAGTTACCACACCAGCATTGATGCTGCACCGTTCGAGGCACTTTATGGGAGAAAGTGCCGATCACCCATTTGTTGGACCAAAATCGGCGATAGCCAACTCACTGGTCCTGAAATTATTCATGAAACAACCGAGAAAATCGTGACCATTCAAAACCGGCTTAAAGCCGCATGTGATCGTCAGAAAAGGTATGCTGATGTGAGACGTAAACCACTCGAGTTCCGGGTTGGGGATCGAGTACTCTTAAAAGTGTCACCTTGGAAAGGTGTCATTCGTTTTGGCAAACGCGGAAAACTAAACCCCAGGTACATCGGACCTTTTGAGATTCTTGAAAGAATTGGTCCGGTGGCATATCGACTGCAGCTACCACCACAACTTAGTAGCGTGCACAACACATTCCACATTTCTAACCTAAAGAAATGTCTGTCTGATGAGACACTTGTAATCCCGCTCGACGAAATCCACATTGACGACAAACTCCATTTCGTCGAGGAACCTATTGAAATCATGGACCGTGAGGTCAAACGCTTGAAATAGAGCCGTATTCCCATCGTTAAAGTCCGATGGAATTCTATGCACGGTCCTGAGTTCACTTGGGAACGGGAAGACCAAATGCGGTTGAAACATCCATATCTATTCTTAGATACCCCACAGACTGCGGCAACAAACTAATTTCGGGATGAAATTCTCCTAACAGGGGTAGAATGTGACACCCGACGATTTAGGGTTACTGATTAACCCTCTAGAAACTCTAATTACACGTGTTTAGTTTAATATTAGGCTAAATACTTGTAATTACTTGTAACTATTTGTATATTTATATGTGAATATACACCCCCGTAATTGATTTATATTACGCTACGTAATTAGTTGTAATTACGCTTACGCAATTTGGTGAACTTGTGCAAAATAACCGGACGGAGTCCGACACAGTATAAATACGGACGTTGGTGAACAAAATATTAAATAATATGAAATTATTTAATAAACTCAAAAACTTACAAATATTATGGTGATAATATTTAACGAATCATTAATATTGTATAAAGTAACATAGACGTGACAAAAATGCGCGAAACGCGCCCGACAATCGAACGAAAGTCAAAATACATTTTAGAATTTAAAATATAACATTTAGTATAAAACTATCAATCAAAATATCGTGTCTTTAAACAATAACGAAAAACGTCCAAATAAAACATCACGCAATTTAGAATCCGTAAAACGCTAACGCAAATCGAGGCCGGTAAATAAACGGAACGTTTTATAAGTATTTCCAAGTATTTAGAATAAATATCTCAAGTGAAATTATCAAGATTTAATTTTTATTAAAAACCCGTGCTTAAAACGATTAACGTATATATAAACACTGAAACAAACGAGGAAACGAACACCGCGCGAAGCAAAAATTGGAGAAACAAGAAAATGACCAAAATACCCTTGGTGGGACCATATGGGGGCCGGCCACCCCATGTGCCACCTCCCCTCTCCATCCACTCCCATATCACGCTATATCATGATTAGATTCTTCACCATTTCACCACTCTACTTACATGCAATCCCCTCTTTCATTTCCCCATTTTCACTTATCAACCACCCTCTCATTTTCTCTCAAAAGGTTGAGAAAAACCATCCCTAAACATCATCAAAATCACCTTTTATCATCATCAATTTAAGAGGAAGATCAAGAACAAGCTCAAGAACACCATATCCTTCATCATCTCTTTTTCATCTTCATCATTTCTTTGTAAGGACCAATTGAACCCCTCACTTATTTAGTTAAATACTACTGATTTTAATGTTTATTAGCTCATCCAACTAGATTATGTACTAAAAACTTGTTAAAATACGTTTTTGAAGTTTTTATATATAACTGATGAATCTGTCGAGAATTTTATAGCTTACAAAATCGACCATAACTTGAGTTCTTGGAAGATTTAGACAAAGATTTTTTTTTAAAAGTTGCGTATTGAAAAGATCTACAAAAAGTTATTGTTTGGATCTTTCCAGAAATTTACAGACTTTTAGATATAACCAGATCTTTGAGCCTGGTCTGAAAGTTTTCGAAATCCGAGTTCGATTCCTTAGTAAAATTAATTACCTATGTAAATGGACACTATAGTTGCTGTAAAAGTTATATGTTAGACTAGAAACCATGATGAGCAGTTGGAAAAATTTGTGAGACCCGATTTGGACCACAAGTTAGTAAGATTTATGGCGAAACAAACCGACAAAAGTCGAAAATATGAAATCTTGAAGTTGTAAGATGCAATACAAAAAATGACACTTTGGTTGAACTCCGACATGAACCGACAATTTATTTGGACTCTATGAACAGAAATATGGGTTGGGTGAAAGTTTCGGGTCAAACCGAGTAAGTTTGACCAAGTCAACAAAAGCGGCTCGATTTCTAAAAACTTACTATATTTGGAAAATGGTAACAAAAATGGGTTTGGGTGACTTAGTTAGTAACTTGGACCAAAAACTAATTTTAGAAAGTTCCCAAATGAAAAACCGATACTTGATTACACTTGGGCTAAATATTGAAATCTGACCAGACCTCAGTATTGCATGACCTGCGACACTACCTGCGACACTACCTAAGTGTCGTTAACTAGTGTCGCTACTTATTTAAAAATTGATTTGAACCTGCGAGACAAGAGTTAGTGTCGCTATCATGTGACACTCACTGCGACACTTAACCTAATGTCGCATACACTGCGACACTTACCCTAGTATCGCATACACTGCGACACTTACCCTAGTGTCGCATGACCTGTGACACTGACCCTAGTGTCGCTACTAGTGTCGCTAAAGGCAGAAAATATGAAACTTGTTTTTCACTAAGTATTGAACTTGGGTAACAACTTATAACCACACATGATACATACTATAATAATGTATACAATTATACAAACTTAATAATAATCTCTTTTAAGAATTATTATTACAAACTTTCACCAACGGGCCGTACACGTTTTTGATAAGCGAACTCGAACTACTTATATGGACATACTAGTTGATGAACTAGCTTTAGGTGGACATAAAATCCCCACCTACCCGATTGGCTTAAGTGGACATTAACCCCCACTTATACAATCACTATAGATGGTCTTTTGAGACATCTACTTATACAACCTCATACGTTTAGGGCGTTAGGAGGTTGCACACGGGAACGAGAACCCCCACTACTTGCTAATATTTGATATTGCTTGCTACCTGCTTAACTCTAGTGAGTTTCATAGCCCATTTTTACTATTTTTCACTGGGGTGAGAATACATACAACTGTTTTATAAACTGCTTTATGATCACAAGTACTGGCAACAACTTTACGTACGGATTGCATGAGACCTTATGATAATCCACTAAAGTCCTCTACTTATCATAGTTCATTAATATATGCGTGAATATTATTGGATAGTACTATCAGGGTTTGACAAACCTCGTCCGAGCTAGTCGCGCTTGCCAACCCACGGGCGCAATATTATTTGTGAATTAGAGGTGTATCGGATTAGTACTCTTACCGGAGGCTAACAACGTTAAGCTCGAACTACGAGACTCACCAACTTTACGTTGACCTTTTAGTATGTATTTCTCAGGTAACCCGCCGCAGTAGGAAGCATTTGGAAAGCTTAGCTCGAGTCGCATTGTTTTTAAAACATCAAGAGATTAGATTGCATGTAGCTGTATTTTGTAAATTCAGTAATGTATTAGAAATCTCTAAATGATTTATGCGAACTCCAGATATATTTTGTAAATATTTGAATTATTGTAATGAAACTAGTTTTCAAACGTCTCATATAGAGGTCGTTTGCTTTAATTTTTGTGTTGTGATATTTAATTTGGTCGGCGCCCCCATGACACCTCCTACTTCCGCTGCCACGTATTTTGGGTGTGCGACATATTACCATTTATTATAGATGAACATTTATTTAGGTTATCATTTAATAGACATTGTCATTTATTATTTTTTTTAAAAAAAATTATTAGTAGTACATTTATTATTTAGCAATAAATGTGACCTCTCGTTTCATTATCGGGACGGGGGTATTACAACTTATGGTATCAGAGCCTAGGTTCCTTCTTGTAGTTTGCCTTTAGGTTTGACCAGTGAGTTTTGGGTAGATCATGAAATAGGATTAGAACATGGGTTAGGATTCTGATTCCTTTATCTTGTACTCCACCGTATTTCATTTGATTTCAATAATTGTCTATACGTGTTCTATAAGGAGTTAATCTACGTCTATCGATAAATCGATGGGGAATTCTTGAATATTATGCGCGTGTTTTGTGAGCATTCGTTATTGATTGAAGATGATGTTCTTTTGGTTTTAACTACTTCTTACGACAGTCTCCAAAGTCTTGTGGTGGAATCACTTCGGAATATAAGACACACGTAAACTCAAAAAGTCTATTCGCGAATGATATTCTCATCTAATTGCTTAAAGGTTGTATACATAATATTGTTAATTGAGAGAACGAAATCATTCTTTTGGGGTGGATATAATAATAAGGAATCATTATGAATGGAGATAAAAAGATATTGAATCTGATATTATGATTCTAAAATAACACTAAAGTATTTAAGTTATATATACTTGAGGAACTTTTAAAACCAAATCCGATTGAGCAAGAAGATCATTAATAATATTAAAATATAATGTCCTAAAAGTATATGATTAATGATTCTTGTTCTTCTTAGACCATATGAATATAAGACCAAATAAGCATGTATAAGAAATATTAACTTATAGTTCAGATGTACAATGATGAATCAGTAATGTTATTGTAGGGAACATGTGGTCATGAATGAAATTAACATGAGTCAAATACAATATACATGATCTGTTGATTAAGGTAAAAAAATTAATATAGTAATAAATTTTACAATTGAGATCATATAAATGAATTAAAAGTATATATATAAAATAATAATAATAATAATAATACTGTAATAATAAAATAATTTGTGTGAGATTTATTGGTTCTTTTGAGGTGTTGGAAAGAGTTCGAGAAGTTTTATATCACGTCGCATTACTCCACACGTTGTCTAAAATCTATAATGTGTTTTATGTGCTTACTTAATGACGCCATAATATCAGCCACTTCAGATTCGTGAGGATCTCTCTCGTGTGGGAGAAACATTCAAGGTTGCAAGAATGTGAGACGCGCCTGCGGGAAACCGAGGATGCTCTCAGAATAGTTAGCAGAATTGCATAGTCTGTGGACCATCTCACCTCACTACTACCATAACTCAATCTACACCAATATTAGTGTAGTAACTATCTAGAAATCTATTGTACTTAAGTAGGATTTATGTAATTCGATAAGATGTAACAATTCTTGGCATCTTTTGTAAACTATCTAAGTCTGTAACTTTTGAAACCCGTAGCTCGAAATTGTTTGTAATCATTTAACTCTGTAATATCAATTGAAAATTTCTCTCTATGACTCGACATTATTGGTCTTTACATTGTGATGTGTATATTATCACTCTTATATATACATCTACCTCAATTATCAATTCTGGTGCAATCTCTCATGTACCTCCTGTTTCTTTCTTGAAGAATCAAGAAGAAAAGTTACAGCGATGCTGAAATTACTGCTCTCGTTTCCCGAGCTGTGGCCGAAGCCCTGGCATCTCGGGAATCACCCCGAACATCTAGGAGAAGTGATGACAGTGCTGACAATAATCCTGTCATCAAACCTTGCTCTTACAAGAATTTTCTTAGCTGCAAACCGCTCTACTTCAAGGGCACGGAAGGTGCTATTGGTCTAATCAGGTGGATTGAACGTATGGAATCCGTCTTCAACCTCTGCAACTATACTGAGGATAACAAGGTCAAATTCTCTGCTTACACCTTTTAGGAAGGTGCACTTACATGGTGGAACACCCACGCAAACTCTATGGGCATCGAGATAGAAAACCAGCTTCCTTGGGCTGAACTGAAGAAAAAGCTTAGGGAAAAATACTGTCCCGAAGAAGAACTGCACCGTCTGGAGGAAGAATTATGGCACTTGAAAGTGCAGGGAACTGACATTGCTGGATATACCACCAAATTCCAGTAATTCGTTTTGTTATGCTCGGATTTGGTTGACCCGGAGGAGAAATGCATCAAGAGATATATCCGCGGCCTCCCGGAGAATATTCATGGGAACGTCGCCTCATCTAAACCAACCACTGTTGAAAGTGAAATCCAGTTAGCTCATGAACTCATGGCAATGGTCGTCAGCCGTGAGACACCACTCCCATCCTCCATCAACAAACGCAAATCCTCTGAACACCACGATCAACTAAACAAGAAACCCAACGCCATCCAAGCTTACACCTCCAACACTGAACCCAAATGCGGGTATACTAGGAAAAAACCGTATTGTTCCAAGTGTAACCGCCACCACGAGGGTCAATGCAATACCCCTTGCAACAACTGCAAGAGGTACAGGCACTCGACCAAAGATTGCCGAGCTCCCAAATCCAACAACAATACCTCTAACAACAACAACACAAGGCCACCAAGAGCCTGTTTCGAATGTGGGAACACCGGGCACTTTAGGAATGAATGCCCGAAGCTGAAGAACAACAACAACAACAACAACAACAACAACGCTAGAGGTAGAGCCTTCGTACTCAACTCTGGGGAAGCCCGCGAAGACCCTAATATGGTCTCGGGTATGTTCCTCCTCAACAATTTAACTGCTTCTGTTCTGTTTGATACTGGTGCCGATAGAAGCTGAAGATTCCCGTATCTTTGATCTAACGGATCGTTTAATCAACCAAACGTGCGGAATCCGTTTGGTTAGCGATTATTGAACGAATAAACAAACACACGATTTCTATAACGTTTTCTGTATATTAACAATTGAAGTATAAACGTTTAGACACAGTTTCTCTCTACCTCACGATCTCTCTCTCTCTCTCTAGGGTTAGATCACCCTACAAATGAAACCCTATATGCCTATTTATAGGCTATCCAACCCTATAGCGACACTAGCCAAGTGTCGCTATATGCGACACTAGCCAAGTGTCGCTATATGCAACACTAGCTAAGTGTCGCATAAACACTAATTTTGTGTATATATTCTATTTCACTATTTGTTTACAGACTCGCATATACACACTAAACACTATACATACGCAGACTAATTGACTTTGACAATTACAAACGTTTGACCAACTGACTGACACACAAAATGCACCAACAAACTCCCCCATATCAGCAGCTTGGTCAAATAAATCATCAATTAGTCTTCATCAACAAACTCTTTCATGTCTTCAACAATTGGAATCTCCCCCATTGAGATAGCATGGTCTTCAAAGAAATCTTGATGTCCAAATTCATGTGACTGACATAAATTCATCATACAATAAGATCTTCAAACTATGTAACCATCTCTCAATCATCATCAGCTTCTCCAATAGAATTTCTCTTCACAATCCTTGGAGAATAACCAACATCCTTTACATCTATTTGACTTTAACAAGATATGTGATGTTTGAAGAAAATAATATAGAAATAAAATCTTTTTTTTTTGTATTTTCTTTATAAAGGAAAAGTAAAGAACAAAGATTAAAATAAATTTGGGAATAGGATTGTTTTAAGTCTGCTTAGAGATCATATCAGGCCAACATGCAATTATTAGGAAATAGTAAGTGTTATTTCGATTATCAGTATATTTGTCCACTTTAAATTTACTTGACATGCTAAAAACACTTTTTATAAAAATTATTTCAAGACGATTACTGATATTGTTTGTCCACTTAAACATGTTACATCCGGGTCTGTGAGTTAACCTTTTATTGTTAGTATGAATATTTCTCCATGGTCACCACCTATGACATACCCCTGTAACCCAGACATGAGCATAGCTTCCAAATCCAGAGAGAATATAAGAATATCATTTTTAAGAATCAAGTCAGCGGTGACAGGTCTGTACAAACGTACAACAAAGCGACATAACTTGACTCAGGTGTGAGCAAAACCAGACTTGGTCAAACCATTTTGGTGACCTTGTTAGGTATCTTATGATTTAAGACTTTTTCAAGTTCATTGACTTGCGTTTGCATAACTTTTAAGCATATACTAATTGAAACCAGGTCTGTACTTACGTACAACAGAGGTAACAATCAGTATAGACCCCCAAATGATTTCTAGATAGGACTCAGGTATAGAAATATGTCATGCTACGTTAAGAAATTAAGACATTTAGTCGTACATCATATGGTGTTTACCACAAGATCATAGACACGTATTAGAATTACTTCTTAAGAACCCAGAAACCGGTGTGTATCAGGCCTACCAGTACATCATATGATGAAGCTAATGTTTATAAAAGCTATTTTAAACATGCCAGATAAACCTACTGACACATCAAACATAAACCTTAAAATTTCCATTTTGTGCATGTCATCTGATGTACAATCATTTCCCATATTGTTTACAGACACAATCCAATATCTTTTTGAGGAATAAGAATCTTGCTGTTCACATTTCTGATCCAATTAATCAGAATTTTAATTACTCCCCCTGAACAGCAAATTCTTTTCGAAAATCCAATTCAAATGTACTCCCCTTAAACATTAAACATATTTTTGTAATTTTTGATTTAAGATATTTCGCAACATTGCATTTCTTTGATACTAAAAAGTACAAAGAATGGCTGTTGCAATAATAATGAAATTTAAAAGAAAAGTATCAAAATCACATATCAAGTCAAATCAAATGCCTTTTAGCACTTTTACCACCACGAAACTTCAGAAACTTCAGAAATCATCATAACATTTTTCCAACAATATCCATATTCATGCAGTCACTAAAAATATTACTGTACAAGAAACTGACTGCATCACCACAAACAATCAAACATTAGTACTTATGGGACACCCAAGCCTTGATAGACTTGAGTTGTCCATGATCATCCATAATCATCACATCAATGAGTTTATGATATTTTAAAAACTCAGAAGATTTCATTGATGCGTTATTTGTGGATTTGGGTTTCCAAACCTGTTTAGGTTCAGATGATTTGTTTTCAACAATGTTATGCTTTTGAACTTGAGGTCTACTAGGCACAACTTTGTTTACTCTAGCCATAGGTTTTGGAGAGTTTGATGCACAACTAGATATAGGCATATATGAACGACGCCTTGAAAAAGATTTTGAAAAAGAATTCCTGAAAGAGGAAGTTCTTGGCATCCCTCTACCAAACCTATCTAGGGATAATAACTTACAATCCCTAATAATATGGCCTTGTTGACCACAACGATAACAAGAACGACGCTCCATAAAAGATATATGCCAATGAGTTCCCTCAAATCGTTTCGGTGGAGGACAGTACACAAAAGGTCTATTAGCAGGAACATTTGTTGAACATGCACTCTTAGGTGTACATGTTGAAGTGGATGTTCCCGAGGTTGAGTTAGTAGATTTAGAATCTCTTTTAACATTTTTAACTTTAAAAGATTCATTGTCAACTTTAGTTTTGCCTTTGCATTTAAAACGGTCAGGTTTGACAGTTAATTTCTCAACCTTAATGGTAGACTCTTCTGGTATATCTTCTACCTCAACAATCTCCTTAACACTAACTTGAGATTGACTTTCAGGTTTAACAAACTTAGGCAAGGGATACTCTGGCCTTTTGGTTTTCTCCTTTGCCTGTTTGTTTTGCTTAGCTTCTTCAGCTTTAATACCATAAAGCTTCGTATAATCAACTGGAATCTCTTCAAGCCCTTCCTTAACAGGCATAGGACAATATTCGGCATGGGAAGGTGGTGGTACTTGGTTATAACCAAGTCCTGCCTTCTTTTTACCGCATGTCCCTTGCTTGTTAACGATTTCAATAAAGACAAAAGTTGCGGATGAAGAACCTAAAATTTTGCTTTTATGGTTATCGTACTCACTTTTTAAATCAGAGAGCTCCTTTCTTAACAGTTCTATTTCAGTAAGATAGCTGTTGATAGCATCTTGTTGACTAAAAACCTTTGATTTGTAAGTCTGTGTATCTAACTTATATGCCTCAATTTTCTTATCATAAAGTTTTTCATTTTCTTTCAAAAACTTGTTAGATTCTGTAAGTTTTACAACCTTTTCCCGCAACTCTAAATTGTCCTTTTGATAAACCTCAAGAGATTCAGTCAATTTAAAACAAGTAACACAATTAAAAGGCTCAATAGGTTCATTTTTACCTCGGGTGTGATGTGAGCCATCATTGGAGTATGTTGATCCTCTTCTTTATTTACCACTATTTTCTTTTGACCATAAGTCTCTATAAGAGCGTCCCATAACTCTGTAGAAGTTGATTGATTTTCAAATTTACTTATCACAACTTCTGGCAAACACATGGTAATCATCTCATATGCTCTATTGTTATTGTCAAACTCTTCCCGTTCCTTGACTGACATTTGTGCTCTTGACTTAAGCACCTCATTGAGTGTTGGTTGCTCATATCGATCAATAGTATTAAACCAGTTCCACAACTTTGGATCTTTGTGTTCAATGAAATTGCATAGCTTAATCTTCCAATTAGCAAAATCACTATAGAACAAAGATGTAGAAGGAGGCATTTTCGTACCGAAAGCCATCACCGAATTTTCCCTCCAAAATTGAATTCGAAAATTTCTTAAACTTTTCGAGTATGCGAAACTTTTCCGACACTAAAATTAAGCTCTTTTAAGCTTAAAAACAAATTTTAAAATTATCAAATTTTTCGCGTTATTCCTGCCAAAATTTCGTCCAAAAACGTCAAAAATGACCGGGTAAAATGAAACTTTTTTCAGGCTAAAATTGAACACTTTTAAGCCTATGGAAAAAATTTGAAAACGCAAACAAATTTTCGGGGTTTCCCGCCAAAAAACTTTTTCTGAAGTGACGCTAGAGGGTAAGTGACGCAGATAAGTGACGTACTGAAGTGACGCTAGGGGGTAAGTGACGCTAAGAAGTGACTCACGGAAGTGACGCTCTAAGTGTCGCTATCAAGTGACGCTATAAAATGACGCAGCGAGTGACGCAAAAACGCGTCTGTCAGCTCCAAAAACCCTAAAAATGGAAATTTTCGAAACCATTTGCGAATCAACCGAAAACGTTCTAAACACGATCCGAAACCGTCGAATCCTTGATTCACGGCTCTGATACCAATTGAAGATTCCCATATCTCTGATCTAACGGATCGTTTAATCAACCAAACGTGCGGAATCCATTTGGTTAGCGATTATTGAACGAATAAACAAACACACGATTTCTATAACGTTTTCTGTATATTAACAATTGAAGTATAAACGTTTACACACACTTTCTCTCTGCCTCACGATCTCTCTCTCTCTCTAGGGTTAGATCACCCTACAAATGAAACCCTATATGCCTATTTATAGGTTGTCCAACCCTATAGCGACACTAGCCAAGTGTCGCTATATGCGACACTAGCCAAGTGTCGCTATATGCGACATTAGCTAAGTGTCGCATAAACACTAATTTTGTGTATATATTCTATTTCACTATTCGTTTACAGACTCGCATATACACACTAAACACTATACATACGCAGACTAATTGACTTTGACAATTACAAACGTTTGACCAACTGACTGACACACAAAATGCACCAACAGAAGCTTCATTTCCGATGAATTTAATCCACTACTTAACATCACCCCTGTTGCTCTAGATGTTAAGTACACTGTAGAACTAGCGAACGGTAAACTCATAGAAACCGATAGGGTGATACCTAATTGCACTTTAAACCTAGATAACGAAACCTTTTCAATCGATCTTATGCCTGTTGAAATCGGAAGTTTCGACGTCATCATAGGAATGGACTGGTTGTCCAAACACCGAGCCGAAATCATTTGTTACGATAAGATCATTCACATCTCTCTCGCCACCGGTAGAACTTTGATCATACAGGGGGAGACCGGTAGGACGAGACTAAACATCATATCTTGTTTGAAAACCCGAAAATTTCTAAGAAAGGGTTATCCGGCAATCCTCGCACACATCATGGAGAAAAAGTCATAGGAGAAGCGACTTGAGGATGTGCCAATCGTTCGAGACTTTCCAGAGGTCTTTCCCAAAAAACTGTCTGGTCTACCACCACCAAGACATGTTAGTTCTCAATCGACCTCGTGCCAGGTGCTGCACCTGTGGCCCGAGCACCATATGGCTTAGCCTCATCCGAACTTCAGGAGCTGTCCACACCCAGTTACAGGAACTCCTGGCTTGCGGATTCATTAGACCGAGTTCTCACCGTGGGGAGCTCCGGGTGTTATTCGTGAAAAAGAAAGACAGTTCTTTCCGAATGTTCATCGACTACCGAGAGTTGAACAAATTGACCGTCAAGAACCGATATCCACTCTCGCGTATCGATGACCTATTTGACCAATTCCAAGGGTCGAGTATTTCTTCAAAGATCGATCTTCGGTCAGGTTATCATCAACTTCGATTTGTGACACCGATATCCCGAAAACTGCCTTCCGAACTCTCTACGGGCACTATGAATTTCAGGTAATGCCCTTCGGTTTAACCAATGCACCGTCTGTATTCATGGATCTCATGAATCGGGTGTGCAAACCTTACCTTGACAAGTTTTCATTGTCTTCATCGACGACATCCTCATTTACTCGCGCGACGAACGTGAACATGCGCAACATCTCAGAACCATCCTAGAACTACTCAGACACGAGGAGTTATATGCCAAATTCTCCAAGTGTGAGTTCTGGATACAATCCGTTCAATTCCTTGGACATGTTGTTGATAGTCAAGGAATCCATGTTGATCCATTGAAAATCGAGGCTATCAAGTGTTGGCAATCACCAACAACTCCAACCGAAGTACGCCAATTCTTGGGTCTTGCTGGGTACTATCGGCGATTCATTGAAAATTTCTCGAAAATAGCCCAACCACTCACGACTCTGACTCAGAAAGATAAAAAGTTCGATTGGACTGATAAACAAGAGTCAGCCTTTCAACTACTGAAGAAAAAGCTTTGCAGTGCTCCTCTTCTATCATTACCCGAAGGCACCGATGACTTCGTGGTATACTGCGATGCTTCTCACCAAGGTCTCGGTTGCGTGCTGATGCAACGAGACAAGATCATTGCCTATGCCTCTAGACAGTTGAAAATTCACAAAAAGAACTACACCACTCATGACCTCGAACTTGGAGTTGTTGTTTTCGCTCTCAAAATCTGGAGACACTACCTTTATGGCACTAAGTGCACAATCTTTACCGACCACAAAAGTCTCCAACACATATTCGATCAGAAGGATCTCAACATGAGGAATGGTCGGTGGGTCGAGTTGCTTACCGACTATGATTGCAAGATCAAATATCATCCGGGTAAGGCAAATGTTGTTGTCGATGCCCTCGGTATGACCATTCACAATGATCTAAACATTCAGATTCTCACTGCTCAACTCGAAGCTCTGAAACCCGATAACATCAAAAATGAAGCCTTGCGAGGCATGGATAAACAATTGGAAATCAAACCTAACGGAGTTAGGTACCTCTCTAACCGAATCTGGTTGCCTAGTTTTGGGAACCTGCGAGACTTTGTGATGGATGAAGCTCACATGTCTAAATACTCTATCCACCCGGGATCCGACAAAATGTATCACGACATCAAGGAATATTATTGGTGGCCGAATATGAAAGCTGAAATCGCCACCTACGTCAACAAGTGTCTTACTTGCTCAAAAGTCAAAGCTGAGTATCAAAAACCTTCTGGTTTACTCCAACAACCCGAAATCCCTCAATGGAAATGGGAACAAATCGCCATGGATTTCATAACCAAAATTCCCAAGTCATCGAGCGGTTGCGATACCATTTGGGTGTCGTGGACCGTCTCACAAAATCTGCTCATTTCTTTGCGATCAAGGAAACCGATAAAATGGAACGCCTCACACTTATCTACATCAAAGAAGTTGTTTCTCGACACGGTGTTCCAATCTCGATTATCTCGGATAGGGATAGTCGATTCACATCTCACTTTTGGCAGTCACTTCAGAAATCACTGGGTACTCGTCTTGATATGAGTACCGCATACCACCCTCAAACCGACGACCAAAGTAAACGAACGATTCAAACACTGGAAGACATGCTATGAGCCTGCGTGTTTGACTTCGAAGTAAACTGGGAAAAACACCTACCGTTGTGCGAGTTCTCGTACAATAACAGTTATCACTCCAGCATTAAGGCTGCACCCTTCGAGGCACTGTACGGTCGTAAGTGTCGATCACCTATCGGTTGGACCGAAGTGGGAGATAGTCAACTCACTGGTCCTGAACTTATCCACGAAACAACCGAGAAAATCTTCGAGATTCAAAATAAGCTCAAAGCCGCACGTGATCGTCAGAAAAGTTATGCTGACGTGAGATGCAAACCACTCGAGTTCCAGGTTGGGGATCAAGTGCTACTCAAAGTTTCACCTTGGAAAGGTGTAATTCGATTTGGTAAACGAGGAAAAATGAACCCTAGATAATTTAGACCTTTTGAAATCCTCGAAAGGATTGGTCCAGTAGCATATTGATTGCAGCTGCCACCCGAGCTCAGCATCGTGCACCCCACTTTTCACATTTCTAACTTGAAGAAGTGCCTGTCTGATGAGACACTTATCATTCCACTCGATGAAATTCATATCGACAACAAGCTTCATTTTGTGGAAGAACCCGCTGAGATCATGGACCGTGAGGTCAAACAACTCAAACAAAATCGTATTCCCATCGTCAAGGTCAGGTGGAATTCGCGGCGTGGGCCGGAATTCACTTGGGAATGGGAAGACCAAATGCGACTCAAGTATCCTTAGTTATTCGCTGAAACTACTCCAAACACGACCTCGAACTAAATTTCGGGACGAAATTCTTTAAACAGGGGGAGAATGTGATACCCGCCAAATTAGGACTAGTAATTAGTGCCTAATCAACTGATAATACATGTAATTAGTTCCGTTTTAAGCTAATTAATGTATCGATATATATATTGTTGAATATATACAATTATGCGATTTGATTAAATCGTACGCGATTCAAATCGAATGTAATTCGATTCAATTTATACGGACGTTGGTGAATATTTTTATTAAATAATATACCATTATTTAATAACGCTATTATATCCAAAATATTATTTTGATAATATTTCATACACAATTCGTATCGTACAAATAAAGTCGACGCGGTTAAAATATGAAACACACATACAATCAAAACAAAGTTAAGTTATAATTTATAACTCAATTATTAAGGATTTGGTGAAATACTTCAACAAAAAATACCGAATAATTATTCGTATTTTAAAACGTGTATTTAAACGTATAAAATAATTATTAAATGTTTAAACGATCAGAGAAACGAACACCGCACGGAGCGCGAACACAGGGATTAAATTTTGGAGTCATCCACACATGGGTGGGGCCCATGTGGGCCGGCCCCCCTCCCTTCTCCTTTCCCTCCTTCTTTGACCAAACCCACCCCCTTTTTAATTTCATCATCATCTTCACCATCTTTCTCTCTCGCTCTCTCTCTCTCACTAAATACTTCCACCAACAACTACCATTACCCACCAAAAACTACCACCAAAACTCATCAAATCACTTCACTCCTTTAGAAGAAAACGATCACGGAGTCACGAGCTACGTATCTATCTTTTCGAAATCTTCTCGCGTTAACTTGTAAGATTCCCGACACTTTCGAAATACTTTTAGATTTCAATTTATTTTACCTCTATGTTGTTCCTCTAGCTTAGATGTGCCCAAATATATGCTTAAAACTTGATTTCGAAACATTTATCAAAAATTTGCGGTTTTGGTCTTTTTGCAAAAATGACACTTCTAGGCACTACCGACACAAACCGATAATTTTCGCAAACACTACAAACTACTCTAAGGGTTGGATAAAAGTTACAGGTCGAACCGAGGTCGTTTGACCACGAAACCGACACATGCTGACCATCACAGCCTGTTATGTCGCAGAGGCTCTGGGCCATCTGCGACACAAGCCTCTATGTCGCACCACATCACGGATGTCGCATATGATGGAATATTTTATCAATTTCACTATTTTAGTTCTTTTCATTTTAGTTTAGGGTTTGTTCTTTCTTATATAGAATCACAAAACACTATGTCGCAGAACTCATTCCCGTCGCACATAGCGACACAATACCTTATGTCACATTAAATTGCGAATGTCGCACATAGCGACACAAAGACCTATGTCGCAGTCATGACCTGCGACACAACAGCCTATGTGGCACCTAGTGTCGCATAAGACAGAACCTAGAAAACTCAGATTTTTACTAAGCGTCAGGACATGAAATTTTATCACTCGATTATACCCGAATTCAAATTTTGAGTACGTTTTTACCCAAGAAACATAGTAGAAATAAAAAAATTTCGAGTTGACTTGGCATCTCAACCCCAACCAGGGGCTCTGCCCCTTGGACCCCGCCAGGGGTTGCCACCCCTGGAACCCCGCTAACCAGGGGCGCTACCCCCGGACCCCCGTCACCTAAAGTTTATAAATACTTTTTAAGTATAACACCTTTCGAAAATTAAAATAAAAATGTGGGATTATTATTACAAACAAATCACCAACGGGCCGTCACATTTTCAAAACATAATCAAATCAACCAAATCGTAGTAATTTGGACATTCTAGTTGGACGAACAACTACAAAGGTAGTCTTTATAGATACATGCTCACATTTATAACCATCGTGTGTCGTGGACACCCTTAGGTTACCAGTCTTCGGACAACTCATTTCGGCTAATCAACTCAAGTTTATTAAGTTAAACTCTCAAGACTTAGGTGAGTCTCATAGCCCCTATTTTACTGTTTTACTCAGGGGTGTGATATCATTGCTCGTTTTATTTTAACTATATGAACGCAAGTACGAAAATAAACAATTACTACATGAGTTATCTTACTAATCTTTCAAAGCCCTCCTTAGCATAGATTGGTAATGCGTTGTAGCGTGAATATTAGTATATGGTACCATATAGGATTGACCCTCCTCGTCCGGGTTAGCAAGCACTAACTGGGTAAACGGATGTACTAATATTTGTTCAGACGAGTGTAGATTAGGGACTCGTGGGAGACACCTCGATCAGGATTCCTTAAATGTGGACCTGACACCTCGAGTTAAGCTTAGACTATGTGCTCATGGCTGTATAACTTTTACTTTGCTTAATTGGATTTTAAATTCAATTAATTCTTGCGGTTCATACAAATATGTGTTGACATACAAACCTGTGAGCTCACCAGCGTTTTCGCTGACCCATTTTAGCATGTATCACAGGTACTCTGCAGTAGGTTGGACTGCCCAATCAGGATTCATTAGCTCGAGTCTTCATTCAAACAATCAGAGATTTAATTGCATTATCAAATTTTGTATGAAGTAATTATGTAATGTAAATCTCTCAATTTAAGAACGGAGCTGATGTAAATAATATTTTTGATGTAAACTTTTGATTTAGCAATACAAATGTAAAACAACGCATATAGTGGTCGTTCATTATATCTTATGTGTTGTGTATATTGATTAGTCGCGCTTCGACCCGATTCACTTCCGCAACCCGAATTTGAGGGTGCAACAATCATCATCAAAATAGGTGGTGGAGGGCTGTAGGTTATGACTTATAAGGGTGCAACTATGATGCCTGTTTATTTTAGAAGGTTAATATTTGTATATCATCATTTATTTTATCTTACATTACTTTTCTAATTTACAGTATGATGTACAATATCATATAACATATCTAATGGTGTATGAATAAAAAATAGCGGTGTACAAATTAACAATGAAATTTGTAAAGTGAGATTGAAATCTTTATCTAATAGTGTATTAATTAATTATATATGACTTTCTGAAAATAAAAGATCGAGTCAGATCAACCCGAAATAATTTTATCTAGTTAGATTATGATTTACTATTATTATAAATTATTATTACTATTACTATGATACAGTGAATGTACTTACAATAGGGCTGGCAATTTCTGACACGACCCGAAACACGACCCGAGACCGACTCGAAAAATTTCAGGTTGGGTCAGGATTTTTTGACCCATTGACCCACCAACCCGACAACCTGATTTTTTTTCAGGTCGGGTTCGGGTCAAGTCGATGGGTCATCAGGTCAACCCGATGACCCGAAACCTAAAAATATAAATTAAATTTTTAAATTTTTTATATTTGAGGTAATATATAAAACATATGAACCTCTATTTGCCCAATTACCCACAACTCGCAATTTTTTCTATAATAGTAAAAAGTGTAAAGTTTAATACATAACGAAACAATAAACCCTATAATTATATATGGGAGTGAGGAGTGATAAAATTTTCAATTATATAATAACACCTACAGTTAAATAGTTAAAATTTGATAATTTGTTTTCAAAATGTTCATTGCAGAATCATTTTACTTACTTTAAGCTAACATTATCCTTCTCTTACGTAGTTTTTAACCTCTACATATGTATTGTATATATAAATTGATTGTGTTACTTACATAACATTTTTAATGTTAGAGATACATGCTATATATGATGGAGCACAATTATCTATATAACTTGAGACTTTAGTTATGATTATTAATCATTTTTATGCTTATTAATGGTTATCTATTATTTTTTAGACAATTGACCCACATGACCCATTTGACCCAAAACCGACCCATTTGACCCGAAAGTAACCTGAAAACTGACCCATTTAACCCGAAAGTAACCCAAAAACCTATTTAGTCAAATAAAAATCGGGTTACTCGGGTTGGGTCCGGGTTATCGGGTTTTGAGTTGGGTTGTAATTTTCAACCCGATTATAAAATCAGGTCGGGTTCGATTTGATCATTTCTGACCCGTCAACCCGCCAACCCGAACCCAGTAACCCAACCCGATCCGAATTGATCATTTTTTATCTTATATTACTTTTCTAATTTACAGTATGATGTACAATATCATATAACATATCTAATGGTGTATGAATAAAAAATAGCGGTGTACAAATTATCAACGAAATTTGTAAAGTGAGATTGAAATCTTTATCTAATAGTGTATTAATTAGTTATATATGACTTTCTGAAAATAAAAGATCGAGTCAGATCAACCCGAAATAATTTTATCTAGCTAGATTATGATTTACTATTATTATAAATTATTATTACTGTTACTATGATACAGTGAATGTACTTACAAAAACCTATATCATTTTAGTCATCATCGTCATCGTCTGTAATATTTTGATAGAGGACAAACAGTGTAATTCCTTACTCTAAAAATTTTGGAACTTTTGACAATATTTTTGCAACACATTATCTTATAATATATTATTATAATTATATTATATAATAAGGTCTTAGTTTAGATACTATGATACGATGAATGTACTTCCAAAACCTGTATCATTTTATAATCATCATCATCAATGACATCATCTGTAGTAATTCCTTACTCTAAAACATTTGAAAGGTTCCTACACTCTAAAACAGTGTAATATTATTATATTATATAATAAGGTCTTAGTTTAGATACTATGATACGGTGAATGTACTTTCAAAACCTGTATCATTTTATAATCATCATCATCAATGACATCATCTGTAGTAATTCCTTACTCTAAAACATTTGAAAGGTTCCTACACTAATCATACCATTTTCTTTTCTTTTTTATTTTAAACATAATTATTATTGTACTTTTTCTGTATTTTTTTCCATCATTTTTTCTTATTATTATATACTTTTATGTACTTTTTCCTTTTTTAATACTCCTTCCGTCCCAATTTTATTATCCCCAGACAAAAAACACGCAATTTAAGAAAAGTGTAATATTCGTACTATACAATCAATAAGATTTAATCTCTCACCACATTCAAATGTTTTGATTGGTTCAAAGTAGAAAGTGAACAATAAAATTGGAAAATCCCAAAATGAAAAGATGGACTATAAATTCAGGACGAAGGGAGTAGATAAATCCCTTTTTGGCCCCTACTACCCATATCATTTTCTTTCATTTTTTATTTTAAACAATAGTTATTACTTTACTTTTTACTATCATTTTTTATTATATTTTGTACCTTTTGTACTTAAATTGGTATGAAAAAAAATCCCCTTTTAAAGTAATATTGGATAGATAAAGCCATTTGGAACTTTTGACAATTTTTTTTCTAACACGTTATCTTATAATATATTAATACATTATTATTAGCTTAGATACTATGGTGAATGTACTTAAAACCCTATATCATTTTATAATCATCATCATTGTCTCATCATCTGATCTTAAAAATGACAGAAATAGCAAGGACAACCATGACTTCCTGATGGTCATGAGTAATTAAAATATGTCATGTATTTTATTTATCATAAAGGTACTTATTTGTGAAACGCATGACTCACAATCTTAAGGTTTAATCTGCACGAGCTTCGGCTTGGACGTTGTAGTATATGTGATGGAAGTGATTTGTGAGGTGCTGTTGGACCTTGTAAAGGTTCGATCGTGCTTTATTGAAATATATATGAAACAGTTCTGGTGGATTGGCCATATACCCTGTTAGTAATTTGGTGTAATTGAGGGATATGGTTATTAGACTTGGAAATGGGTTAGGAGGTACGGAGTGTACGCCCATCAAGTCGGTAACATCCCTGATTGAAAGCTATTGCGGAAATTAGTGGTATTATTGAAATTGGCCTAGTCCAAGAAGGAGGCCTATTTCTAGACAAAATACTTGATTGCTGATTTTATAGTCCTGATTGATTGATTTTCATAACCATGTGGTTGATTTTCTAGCATGATTTTTTCACATTATGATAGTGAAGAAAAAAGTTCATACATTTAGTGGTGAACTAAAAGATTACACATTTAAAAGCATGAACTAATATTTTTTGTTTCCACGCTTCTGAGCGTGAATAAATATATTTAGAACTACAAAAATATTTCACGCTTATCATTGTGAAAAATATGACCATACGTATATTATTCGTTGCCCCTATTTTTAAAAGAATAATCAGAACTATTAACGCACAAGGCCATGAACAACGAACCCAAACTTGATAGTTGATAGCCCCAATTCGTCGTATTCTTCTAGTTAATCATATTTATAACTATTTTTTATTTCTTCGTCAAATTCACAAATTCATATCGTTGATCATGAACCGTAATCTGTTAAACGATCAAATTGATGCACCGATTCCTCAAAAGAAAGTTCATTTCATCAGGTTGGAACACTCGACGATCAAGCATATATGTTATCGATATCAAACAATTGATACGAAGATCGAGTATATTGCTATCGATATCAAGAAAATGATCGACGTTTGGTGATTTCACGGAGAAACTTATCATGTCCATTTCAATTCGATCACATTTTCATGATTTCAAGGTATACTAATCTTAAACCCTAACTTCTCTTCTTCAGTAAATTCATAAAACTGATACATCTATTTTCAAGCATATGATGTCTGAATCTTTTAGAATGTATCGATCTCTGAGTATGTAAGTTTGTGATTTAGAATGAATCAATTTTTACTTTGATTTCTAGCGTTTTGGTTGTCATATGTGGTGTATTAGAAGAATGATTATAAATTATAAATAGACATGTATACGATTTATATTAAATCTGTAGCACAATAGCAGGTTTTAATCAAGTTTTTGTGTCATATTTCATTGTAATTTGTCTAGAAGAAGCGAAACGATAAATCATCTATACGACGTACAATAGTGATCAACTTATCAAACTATTGAAATACTAGTCAGTGGGCATTTGCTGTGTGATCTAAGTTAATCGTTTAAGTCTTGTGATGGTAAATCTATTTTATGACTTTTTTAGCTTGAATAAGTTGCTGATAGACCTTACCTCTTGTCATTTTGCTGAACATCATGTCCTAATCAGCTAGAGTTCTAAATGATAGAACTTTTTATTGTTAAAAGTGTTGATATACTATAGTTGTATGCTCTAAACCATCATCTTGTTGTGCTTTGATGCCTACAGGAATCTTGGGAGGTCTTTAAACTATCATACGCAATTACCAATTGTTGGTTGCAGCTTGTGAATGTATCGAGTAACAACTCACAACTGTTTTATTTTTGTTTTATACTTGCGAAAATATTTGGCTTTGTTGTTTTATTCTCAATTAAAAGTTTTTTCACGCATTGCAGATTGTTGTATCTTTATAAACCTCGATAATAATGATAATACTTACAAGATTGACATGTGATTTACATCAATTTCTCTATGAAAGAGTCTCACAAACAGGTATGCATACATAATACTGAATTCTACTTCCCTGCTTTTTGTAGTTTTTGTGTTGCATGTATCTCTTGTTGAATGCTGGAGTCCATATTTATACTCTTAATTAGCTACCGTACATTTTTTGGAAATACATCTTGTTTTCAAAACTTCATTATATATGTTTGTATGTTCAATTGTCCTAAACCATAGTAGCTATCTGTTTCAGGCAACAAAAAATGAATGTACAAAGCTGATGAATGAGAATGAGCAGCAGAAAATGATAATCGTTGATAAGAAGGTATGCTCAAGTTTATGGGTTTCCAACGACTTATCATATAAAAGAGTGCATGCTATAAATTCTACATTATTAGATCCATACTTATATAATATTATATATGTGTAAATCAATCTAATTCTTATCTTAGATTTCCATACTTGCATATCTAGAGCTTCTGTTGTGTAATTTTCCTGACATTTAACTCTCCCGTCGTTCTTCTCCTTTGACTTTCAAATTTTTATGCAGGAAAAAACCAAATCAAGCTGAAATTGTATCTCTAAGAGAAGAATATCGTTAATGGGTCTCAAATTTGGAAAGAAAGGTTGGCTCGATTTGAGATTCAAGGCTTGGCTCGATTACCATTAAGAACCCCAATAATGATCCGTATGAAAATTATGTTGAAAAGATAATCAGAGGGTCTTTCATGAAGTTTGAGAGAATAAAGACAAGAGTCGGAAAGACAATAAAGCTAAAGGAAAGAAGTCAGAGGACTGGGAGAAGACAAAGAAAGAAAGTATATCCAGTTGTTAAGTGTGTACATCAGATTCCACTCAAGCTAGTACCACATAATATACTGAGAAATATGAAGAGATGGCATGTTGAAGCTATGACTGGAGAAGCTGTTATGTTTGAAGTTGATGATGAGATTGAAGGTGGTGAAAGGGAAATTTTGCATATCTATGATCACCGATATCTTATGAATCTTTCCAAGAGTGATCCCAAGAGTGATCTCTTGATGTTACACAAGAACACGATCACTGCTACCGAAGGTTGGGAAGATTTCGCACGTGATTATCAGCTGATGATAAAGACTTGCATGAAGCTGAAGATATATACAGGCAGCAAGATTTACAAATGAAGATCAAAGATAACTTGAAGATAAGGACGCTAGAACTATTGTCAAGGGGGAGTCTATTGAGACATGTTTTGTGACAACGGATCTAGCGTGTAATAGGACTAGTGTAATTATAATCAAGTATGTATATTGGTTTAGATTTGTTAATAAAAGATATTAGTTTGAGATTAATATTTGTTATATATATTAATATGTTAAAGTGTTAGACAAATATCGTAATCGAACTAAAGTCTGCGATGCGAACCAAGATCTCAAGTCGCAAGTCGTGGGACTGCGAGATGAGATCTGGGCTCGCAATAAGCATAGCGAGCCAAGTTGAAGACTGGGCTTGGGCTGCGAGTTGATTCGGGGCGCAGAGCCCAAGCGATGCGAGCCGAGACGTATAAATAATGATTTCAGGTTTAGAAAATTATTAACTTTTGCATTCTTACCCATACGAAATTGCTATTCGTTCCAGAGAGAATATAATCGACTAACGGCTTGGTTTTGCTAGTTTTACACTCGTGATAATCAAAACAAAGTTTATTAGTTAATATAATCGCATTATAAACGCGATATAAACATTATATAATCATATAACACGTATTGAGGAATTCCGCACCTTAATACTATAGATAACCTCGTTATCGATCCAAGTACTAGGGACTTAAACATATGTGGCCCAACTTCTTGTATAAATGATGTGTCGCCCAGTTCGAATCCGGAAGCTGCCTCAATATTCTGCTTCAATGTTCGCACCAAGTTCATTAAATATTCACCATCAATAATGCACAGCAGGAAAAACTCCAGCACATAGTCACCATTGCTTTCAGCACTATGTAATGAGATGGCAAAGCAAGTAGCAACCCACTCATGTGTGCATAGTGGATCAAAGGGTACAATGTTTCACTAAGTTTGGTTACATCTACACAAAAACATGAACCGCGGGATGACAATGCCCTTCCAACAACCCCGCGGGACTTTTCCAGGTGTTGCTTTATACTTGCCTCCCTGAAAGTCCACATGCCCAAGTCTTTAACATGATAAGGTAGACCACTTGTGGACATGCAGACTTTCCCAAAGCATCTACTATCGAAACTACTACAACTCTTCTGCAGAACATCATCATGTGGAACAAAACTACTAGGTTGGGACAAATCCCATGTCTGAGCAAGAGTTAAATTGTAGATCTCACACACATCTTTTAGAAAACTGTGAAGTTTATATAACTCTCGCATGCGTTTACTGAAAACCTGTATATAAAAGATATCTTCCACATAAGAAAGTCAAACCAAAAGAAGTTTTTAAAAAAAGTTTTTTCAAAGTTTTCAATCTAAGTAATAGAAATATAGGTGCATAAATCTGAAAGACCAACTCACATGTAAAGCAAGAGCATCAAATACTTGTGGGCTTATCAGATTTTCTTTCTGCAAGATGGCAACAAATTGATAATGAGCAGCTAAAGAAAGGAGCTCAAAAAATAGAGAATATGATTCACAAAATTATTATATACTAATCTTTTACTCCTTTATTATAGATGCATTGTCAAAGATTGTACGAGAAGAGTTCCAAATATAGAAAAACCCATAATTCGGGTTCTGCATATGTTCGTGGATGACCCCATGCAACTCAACAACCAGAGCAGCAAAAGCATTTTCCCTAAAGCATATCAATAGTTACTTTTTGAAACGTTGACTACACAACTTAGAAATCCTATTTTAAGACAACAAACTGACAGACAAACCAGGCACAACATTACAAGGTAATTAAGACATTAATGGTGTTTAGCGGTCAACTAAAGGAAGTAAACTGAAAACAACTGGAAACTTAGAACAGGGAGAATAAAAAGGTACCTGCGCAGAACACTGGACAGAGAGACAGATTTGAAAGATAAAATGTAAACCTTCAGTGCCTCTTGACTATGCTGAACCTCATACGCAAAACTTGTATACTTGGAAGATGCCAAGAGTTCAAGCACACCAACAGATAACCTTGTAGTAGAATTGAACACCGGTAATGCCAGATACCCATGAAGATTGCAAAGCACCGCACAGTCTTGTAGTGGAAAGTCTTTTGGGTTGTAATTAGTTAGATCAGGTGTCCACTCTGGCAATCCTCGACTAAATACTCGAGCAGGAAGACTACTGCCTTCTACATGATCCTTATCTATAACAAAAACGTTGCCTTCATCACCAAGACCATATGGCTTATTTACAGTTGTAACTAATAGCTGCTTCCCAACAGTATACGGAGCACAAAACTGAACGAGAACACATTCCTCACGGAAATTTAAGAGCTTTAATACAACTTTTATCTTGTCTAAAAGTTCGTGCTGTTGGGCAAGAACCTCACCTCTCGGCTCAAAACCTATAGTTTCCAGAAAACAAATCAGAAGTTCAGAACCACAAAGGGAGTACTAATACCGATATTCTAAACAAGGAGAAGTCGCAGCTTAATCTAGACAAGTTTGAAAGAAAAGTTGCAAGTTTCATGAATGGAGAGTGTATAGTTACGGAATAAACAGCATTAAGAATGCGGGGATACTGGTAAGGATATGACCATTTAATTAGAAAGAAAAAACAGTCAGTGAAATAGCTAGATCAATATCTTTGATCACGTACAAAGACGTACCTTGCAAGGATAATTAAATCACCATATAAACTTTTAATACATGATTTTTTTTCAAAACATACCGATTCCTTTGCATTATAATAAAATCCTCTTTGTTGAAAAATCTATAAATAAAAATTTCCACAAATATTAGACAGACTAAAACCGAAATTAGAGAGAAAGAGATACCTATGGTTTTGGATTGCAATGAATCAGATTGATGGAATTCATCCCGTGACTCTTTTTTGCCAAACACCTGAAGTTGTGTCATGTATGTTGAATCACCATGCAAAGCAACTGTTGGCAGAATGCTTATCAGGTTTGGTAATGGAAATAGAAGTAATAACTGAATGGGTAATAACTGACCTACCTGCCTGATAGAGTCAAATTAGAAAACGTAATTACGAATTGAAATCCGAACAAATTAATCAATCAAATTAGGAACTCACTGTTTATGAATTGAATCCGAAATTGATTGTGAATTTGTAATTATAAATCGAAATAGCAGCTAACTGAATTACAGAGAAAGAGATTTAATTACAACTGAATTGGATAACCGTGATGAAATGACAAAGAGGGTATTCATGCACCCACACTCGACCAACAACCAGTAACCAAGATTAATTAACTTTTGTTGACTTTCACTAAACACATGCAACTCATGTGAGCTTTGTATCAATCCACTCCCCTTAGAGAACCTTGTCCTCAAGGTTGTCTTTCAAAATGTGGAAAATGTTGAATCAAGTCTCCATACACTTCCCAGGTTGAATCATCGTCTTGTTGGTCAGACCATTTCACCAAAACATACATCACTGGTCGCCCATTAAGTTTGCCACGCTTTCTTGTCTTTCAATAGTTAACAACCCATCTGCACCACAGAGTGGTAAAACACCTCCTTTATCAGCTGTGCCCTTGCATTTCTTGAGCTGAGAAACGTGGAAGACAGGATGAATTTGACTATGAGCAGGCAATTGACGCTTATAAGCCACTGCTCCAACTTTGGCAATTATTAGAAATGGACCATAGTATCTTGAAGAGAGTTTGGTGTTTTGACTCTGTCTAGGGGTGTGCAAAATACGGTTCGAACCGTGAGAACCGGCAAACCATACCGGAACCGTATCGTCCCGTACCGAACCTCTTCTCTACGGTACAGTTCTCGGTTCTAATATTTGTAGTTTCACGGTTCGCGGTTCGGTTCGGGCCGGTCTACACTTAGGGGTGTGCAAAACACGTTTCGAACCGTGAGAACTGGCAAACCGTACCGGAACCGTACCATCCCGTACCGAACCGCTTCTCTACGGTACGGTTCTTGGTTCTAATATTTGTAGTTTCACGGTTTGCGGTTCGGTTCGGGCCGGTCCGGGCCGGTTCTAGCACTTTGCACAGGCCTAACTCTGTCTCACGGTCACCTGTCGATGTGGTTGCAATTTTAAGTACACCCACATTCCCACTTCAAATTTTCTATCAGATCTGCTTTTGTTGGCCAAACTTTGCATTCTGTCTTGAGATCTTCTTAAGTGGAATTTCAACATGCTAATCGCTTGTTCCCTAGCTGTTAAAGATCGATCCACACTGTCGACTGGACTGTTTCCACTCTCCAGCTAAGTAAGGAAGATGAAGTGGTGGTTTTTGACCATAGACCACTTAAAATGGTGTGGTATTGATTGAGGAATGAAAGTTGGTATTATACCAGTACTCTGCTAAAGCTATCCATTGGGCCCACTCCTTTGGTTTCTCACCTGACATGCACCTTAGGTAGCATTCCAAACACCTATACTTGCTTAATCTGTCCACCACCACG
Source organism: Pseudognaphalium luteoalbum (assembly GCA_963422505.1). NCBI lineage: Eukaryota > Viridiplantae > Streptophyta > Magnoliopsida > Asterales > Asteraceae > Pseudognaphalium > Pseudognaphalium luteoalbum. Next base: position 121,061,797 of record OY730193.1, read on the forward strand.
AAGATCACAGTTTTACCCTGAGAAGATGGCAGACCTTCTATGAAGTCCATCGAAATGTCAGACCAAATTTTAGTAGGAATTGGCAAAGGTTGAAGTAACCCTGGATAAGCACTTAAATCCGGTTTCATTCGTTGGCAGACATCACATTCACTAATAAACTGTTTAACCATCTTGTGCACGCCCTTCCAATATACCCCACTGCTCAACTTTTGCACCGTAACTCTTGTACCAGAATGCCCACCTACTGAGTCATTATAAAAATATTCAATCAACTTGGTTTTTAGCTGCACATCATTACCAACTACCAACTTACCTTTCCTTCTTAATTGCTCATTACTTCAGGTGTATTTCTCATTCTCATTGGTACCTGCCTTTAGCTTTTGAATGATAGTTTGGATGTCTACATCTGCAATCCAACTGCTCATTATATCTTGTAATAGATCACTAGTCACAGTAGCAATCGCAATAGTACACAACTCACCTCCAGTAGTCACCCTAGACAAAGCATCAGCTGCTCTATTCTCACTGCCCTTTTTATATGAAATTTCATAGTCATAACCCAAGAGTTTAGGCAACCACTTAGATTGAAATGGGGTAGTTAGCCCTTGATCTAACAAATATTTCAAACTAAAATGGTCAGTATTAATTTTGAAATGTCTATCCAATAAGTACCCTTTCCACTTTTCTAAAGCCATCAACACAGCAAAGAATTCCTTCTCATAAGTGGACAAAGCTTGATGTATAGGGGATAAAGACTTACTCAGATAAGCAATAGGGTGTCTATCTTGCTGTCAAATTGCCCCAATCCCGGCACCAGATGCATCAGTTTCCACCACAAAGGTTCTATTAAAATCGGGGAGTGCTAACACTGGTGATTGCTGCATAGCTGTCTTTAATTTTTCAAAGGCGGCTTGAGCTTCTTCATTCCATTTAAAAGAATTCTTCTTCATTCCATTTAAAAGAATTCTTCTTCAACAAGGTAGTCAATGGTTTACTAATGATCGCATAATTTCGGATGAACCTCCTATAGTAACCAGTAAGCCCAAGAAACCCTCGCAATTGTTTGATTGTCGTGGGGACAGGCCATGAACTCATAGCTTCTATCTTGCTAGGGTTGGTAGACACCCCTGCAGCTGAAATAATATGACCTAAACACTCCACATGTGTGACTGCAAATGTACACTTGCTAAGCTTCACATAGAGTGTATTAGTCTTCATGACCTGCAATACCGCCTTCAAGTGTTCAACATGATCTTCTAAGGTCTTACTGTAGATTAGAATGTCATAAAAAAAAAAACTAAAGTGAACTTTCTGAGGAAAGGTTTGAACACAGTATTCATGAGAGATTGGAATGTGGAAGGAGCATTAGTTAAGCCAAAAGGCATAACTAGAAACTCATAGTGCCCTTCATGTGTTCTAAAAGCAGTCTTGTATATATCCTCTTCATTCATCCTGATTTGATGATATCCAGACCTTAGATCCAGTTTAGTGAAAATTTGAGAACCACTCAACTCATCAATGAGCTCTTCAATCACAGGAATGGGAAACTTATCCTTGACTGTGTATTCAACTGCCTATAATCTACACACATCCTCCAAGTCCCATCTTTTTTCTTCACCATCACAATTGGACTTGAAAAAGGACTTTGGCTATTTTTAATGACACCTGATTCCATCAACTCTTTAACCATAAGTTCTATGGCATCTTTCTGAACTGGTGGGTGCTTGTATGGCCTTATGTTGATGGGTGGAGTGTTGGGTAGCAAAGGAATTTTATGGTCATGGGACCTTTTTGGAGGCAATTCAGTAGGAACATCAAAGTCCTCTTGAAATTCATCAACCACACAGCTTGTATTTGTAAGGGCATAACTGGTTGGGTAGCATTGGTATTCTCTCCCACTGCTTGCATCAAAGTATCAGGATACACACATAAGCTCATTGCAGCCAGTTCCGCTACTCTTTGCTTCTCATGAATTCCCTTCTTGCCTTTTAACCATTGTACAGTTGACTGTTTAGTGCCTCTCAATACCACCTTTCTGCTAACATAGGTGTATTCCATCACTAATTCCTTGAAATTGACTTTAATGCTGCCCAAAGTGGCTAACCATTGTATACCTAACACCATCTCACATCCACCTAATGGCAGTATCATCACATCGGATTCATACTGTTGACCTTGTATGGTCCACACAAATCTTTGACATTCATACACACTTGTCATCATTTGTCCATTAGCCACCGCTACTTGTAGTGGACATGTACTTTTTATCTTGCAACCTATTCTTTTTGCAGTCTGTAAATCCAGAAAGTTGTGAGTACTTCCTGAATCAACCAACATGTGCAATGATTGCTTTCCTACATAACCTCTTACTCTCATTGTCTGGTAGGTGTTGGCTCCGGTCAAAGCATGTAACGAAATTTGTGGAACAACATCAACAGGCACTTCAAAAGTACTTTCTTCATATTCTTTCTCTACAGCCACTGTTTCACTTGTTCCTTCACCAAACTCATTGCCAATTATCTCTAGCGAATACAACTAACCTGTGCACGTGTGGCCAGGGGTATACTTCTGATCACAATAGAAACATTGATTTTTAGCCCTTTTTTCCTCTAACTCTTTTTGTGATAGCCGCCTTCTGTATGGATTATTGAAAGTTCTAGCAATTGGTGTAGTATTCTTGTTCACAGGTGGTGCAGGTAAAGCAAGTAGCACATATGGAGCTGGCAAGGTTAAAGGCTTGTTCACATAGTTATTGTATCTAGGTGTAGGTAAGACAGGCGTGACCTGTTTTTGACTGCTTCTAATGTAGCTTCTTGCATCTTAGCCAAACAATACACATCCACTAGTGACGTAGGTTTAAACATCCTTACTGCCATTCCTATTTCATCCTTTAATCCACCAATGAACAAACTAACAGCATACACTTCACTAACCTCAACCTTATTTAAGAGTGTTTCAAACAAATCCTGAAAAGATTGCACTGTAGTTACTTGTTTCAAGTTCTTAAGTGCTAATATAGGATCCTCAAATACATGAGCAAAGCGTTTTAAACTTCTGATTCATACAGTTCCCAAGGTACCTCTTCACCATGCCTCCTAATGAATTGTTGGTGTCAATTAAGTGCCTTATCAAAAACGTGCATAGAAACGAGTTTTACCTTTTGATCATTATTCACTTCATCGAGTTGAAAGAACTGTTGAACTCTGTTCAGCCAACCTTCAACATCTTCTCCATTAAACTTTTGAAATTCGAACCTAGTGAGCTTTCCGTACTGTGATTGACCTCCTCCCCGTGGATTACCTCCGGCACCGGTGTTCAACCGTTGGAACTCACCGGTTGCAAACTGCTGAAATATCAGTAATCCGCTTATGTTGTTATTAATACGATCAATTGATTGTTGCAAGTTTGTCATAGCATCGCTCAATTCTGCTCGAGTGATCAGACCTTCAGGAACATCTTCACGCGCTCGTGTATTAACCATTTCTTCAATCCTAATAATGAAAATTGAGATTTGAGTAGTAGATCTCAGAATTGAGTATTGAATCTTCAGATTGAGACTAAGATTGCTCGATTGATGCCAGAAACGAGCTCCGATACCAAGTGATAGAGTCGAATTAGAAAACGTAATTACGAATTGAAATCCGAACGAATTAATCAATCAAATTAGACACTCACTGTTCATGAATTGAATCCGAAATTGATTGTGATTATAAATCGAAATAGCAGCTAACTGATTACAGATAAAGAGATTTGATTACAACTGAATTGGATAACCGTAATGAAATGACAAAGAGGGTAACCAAAATTAATTGACTTTTGTTGACTTTCACTAAACACGTGCAACTCACGTGAGCTTTGTATCACTGCCCGGAGTTGATGTTACTTAAAAAGAATTATGTTTACACGCGATGGTTCAAACTCACTGATGTAAGTATTTTAGCATGAAATTCTGGGCAGATAATTGGAACTGTTTACAGGGATAACAAACTGCAGTTTTAGGACACAAACACTGCAGTACAACTGCAACTGTCAAATGGGCTGGATTGGGCTGAAGAACAGATTCTGCAGGTTGAAACTGGTCTAAACTGGACAGTTCACGTTAACTGAGAACCCACCCACTGACCCACCCCGTACCAAAAGAACAATTTGACAGAACCGTTTATTAACTAAACTAATATATATCAACTTATTTGACTTATTGACAACTTCATCCCTATCTTCCTTTTTGTTCTTCTGCACCTTTTGAAGGGGTTGACCTTTTACCACTATAAGCTCTTGAGCCAATCCAAAGACTATATACAAAGGCTTACTTTGATGATACATAAGTTATTCTTATTAAAAGTAGTTTAAACTTCTAAAAAAAAAACTTGCCAAAACACCCCTAAGATCAATCTAGCTATGGTAACAAGTAATCAAATAATCTAACTTAGTATAGTACACTAATAATCCAATGGTTGCTTCAAATAAGCAAATATGCAATAAAAATTCAGTTTTAAGAAATTTTACAGAAAAGTCAGGTTCCTGAAACAAGGAGTATACAACCAAGATGTTAGAATTTTATATCAAGGTTACTTTCCTAAAAGTTTCTGTCTTGTATATCAATAAGCAAAAATACGTCAGGTAATGCAATTGATCTGTGAATGTTAATCTCCAAATTAAATTTGAAGTCCTAATAAATATTTATACGAATCCATTTACACTAATAGATTTTGACTTGCGAGCAGGTAACGATACGTCTTCGGTTCAATAAGTGTTTCTACCTTTTGTTGAACGTCGGTGTTTACTATAGGTTCTTCATCGGCCGACTCTTGAATTTCTTCAACATCAATCTTACTCTCACTGTCCTCTCTAGATATCATTACTCTTTCAATGAACACTCATCTTCAAGCTACAAAGATCACATTCTCCGTGGGTATGTAAAATTGATTTCCAAATGACTCTTGTGGATAACCGACGAAAAGACGTTTATCAGATATGGAGTTTAGTTTGTCCTGAGTTTCTCGTCTGACGAAAACTTCACAACCCTAGATTTTGATGTGACCAAGAGAAGGACGCCTTCCCTTCCAAATCTTATTAGGTGTCTTTGAAACCTTCTTGGTGGGTAAAAGATTTTAGATGTGAGTGGCTGTTCTAATGCATAACCCCAAAAACTTATCGGAAGTGTAGCCCGACTCATCATAGACCGAACCATGTCCAACAAGGTTCTATTTCTCCTCTCAGCAACTCCATTAAGTTGTGGTGTTCTAGGAGGACTTAACTGTGAAACTATTCCACAATCTTTAAGATGATCGAGAAACTCGATACTAAGGTATTCACCTCCCCTATCGGATCGAAGAACCTATCTTTCTGCCCAGTTAGTCTTTTACTTCGCTTTGATATCTTTTGAACATTTCAAAAGTATCTAACTTATGTTTAATAGATAGACATGTCCAAATCTACTATAGTCATCACTAAATGTAACATAGTAATGTTTTCCATCTTTTGTGGCGCATCAGAATGGTCCACATACATATGTATGTACCAAGTCCAATGGTCCTTCACCTCTTTCACACGATCCGGTGAATGGTGATTTAGTCATCTTGCCAAATAAGCAAGATTCACATACATCATCTGATTTGAGGTTGAATGAATCTAACACTCCATTCTTTTGGAGTTGGCCGATGCATTTTTTGTTTACGTGCCCTAGACGAAAATGCCACAATTTGAATTTATCAAGCTCGTTAGACGAATCAACATTTAAAATCATATTGCTAATACATTCAACATTTTTATATATGTCATTATAAGGAGAAGCTTTAAAAATAAAATAAACATTTAGATGAACCAAAATATCACCATTCTCATTATAAATGAAAATCGATAACCATTCTTCTTTTCAACTGCTCTCTAGCTAGTTAAGTGCCTTGAACAACTTGTATATGTTTCAAATTTCACGAGATTATCCAAGTAATAATCAAAGATGTTGTAATGGTGGTATGGCAGGAAGTTAGATAGTACTGTGTGGTTGGCTAAGCAATTAAGGAACTCGATATTTCCTATAGCATAACAGAGAACACAAAAGTAGTTTACAAAAAATGGTCCCTGTGTAATACATTATTTACACTTTCAGTCCATTGATCAGGGTTTTTTGCATGTGCAACCCCTAGATAGTATGCTTTATTACATTAACGGTTCCTCTTAAAATGACTAAAATACCTGTAATTTAAGCTTATGTCCCTAGTCCAATGGTATTGTGTTAATATAAGACTTCAGATGGTCAGGGACAGTCAATGTAACAAAACGCGCCTTCTAGGACCGTTCTAGGACCGAACATGTAGAAAACCTTATCTAAAGACTAAAAATGTAGAAAATGCAATAACACACGGATCATCCTTGTAATTTACGTAAATAGTCAAGCTCACAATTAATGTGGAGATGGCTGCACGTTGTCATCACGACAAAACATCGATTTAGAGAAATTAAAATAGGTGCGTTAAATATCTTTGCATATTTAATGCATGCTCTCACTATTTACAAACTTAGATCACTCCCAACCGTGGTTTCGTTATTTCTTTCGTCGATTGTGCCACATCAGCACCCAAAACTGAGACAGATACAACGGTGCCAATAATGATTTCGTAACTTTAATTTTTGAACCTCACATTATCAATACACCTACATTAACATACATTAAACTAAAAATAACAATACATTAAATATAAGTTGGGACCCACACTAAACAAGTTCCCTTTCATCGTTAAACCAAAGAAATTGGAACCGACGAAACAAAGAAGCAGGTGATGCCAACAGTAACGAAAGCCATGGCTTCGTCGGCCCCCAACCGACGAATGCCGATGGCATTAGTCTTATAACTCCAATCAGTTTCCAGAAGTGATTTGTATACAATATAAAGACACATTAATTTGCTCTTAATTAGAGTTTGTTGTACCTTCTAATTATAAAGTTAAAAGTAACTTTGTAAAGACCACAATAACCAATGACGACCACAAACTGATTCAAGTATTTGCACATGCATGGAGAAGTCCATGCCCTAAAGGTTCTTTTGAACCGAGTTCAAGTCCTAAGAGCACAGGGTGTGGTGACACTGTTTTCACAGTGTTTTGGACAATGTTATGAAGAATGTTGTTGAGAATTATGTGGTGTGGTAAACACTGTTTTGGACATTGTTCTGGAGTTTTTTATTATTTATTTTAATTGTTTTTTTAGTAAAACTAATTGAATAAATCATTTTTTAAAAATAAATAAATTAAATAAAACAACGTTAAATTGATTAAAACAAAATCAATAAATTTACAAAGTCCTAAAATTTAAGCCCAGGAATACCTTTTATCAAAATAAAAAAAAAAGCCCAACCCAAATAAAAATAAACCCATTTACATTTACAATGAAAAATAAAAAAAGAATGAAACTAAAAAACCTTATATGCTTCTCCTTCTCCATTTACAGCTGACACCTCCATCTCTTTTTTTCCTTTTTTTTCTTTTTTCTTCCTCCATTTTACACCTTCAGCTTCCAAATTTTTTACAAAAAGCAAACAAACAAAAAAAGAGAGAAAATAAAAACGTTTGAAATCAAAAAAGAAAAAAAAGGGTAAAATGTTGGTTGGTGTGGCGTCGGATTTGGGACACTGGTTGTTGAACGGCGATGGGAATGGCGACGAGAACGCCGTCCTGGTGCGGCAGAACGCCATCCGACGACGTTCTCGACCTTGAACGGTGACGAAACGGTACCTCACAACCGGTGCTCTAAGAGTCCTTTCATAGCAATTGTCTTTTTGAAGGCAGCCGGGAATGAAGCATGGGCCATGGTGTCTATTCAATCACTGCAACAAAATACTGTATTTAAATAGTTGTAATATGTTACTCTCTCCGTCCTAGTTTTATTGTCCGCTCTAAACTTTTCGAGTCTTTTTTGACAACTTTGATCTTGAATATTTTTATTTTTATTATTATTATATAATACTTGATATAAATTATACCAATGAAATACATTCAAACCTAATCCATTCATATATTTTGCATCAAATATTATATAACACAAACAAAAATATTGAAAGTCAAAGTTGAAAAAAAAAATAGTTCAAAAGTCAAAACAGGACAATAGATTTGGGACGGATGGAGTAAATACGTATAAATTTCCATAAATAATTACGATTAATTTTTGACCTCTTATCAAGGAACAAAGATTGTTCAAGAACTCAATTTGACAACTGAATTATTTTCAGTATTTCAGAATATATAATTACTTGGGCTTCAAATGATAGGCTATCAAACGACACCTTTAGGGTGTGTTTGGCAGCAACGGGATGGAGTTTGTGGATAGAGCTAAGGCAGGAATTGAGGCTTGGGCTTCTATCAAAAAGCCACTTCAAAAAGTTCCGTGTTGCTTTCGAAGCTTAATTTTTCAAAAAGCCCCATTTTTTTATGTTGCAAAACAAAGCTTATAGCTAGGGCTTATACAAAATAGAAGTTCAAGCCCCTATAAACCCTCATCCAAACACATCCCATTTGCCTTTTCATTACATGTAAATAATGAGTAAATTACACTCCCAGTTCCTCTGGTATACACGTAATTTCACTCTCAGTCCTTGGGTCATTTTTTTGCATCGCCAGTCCCTCGACCCGGGTTTATGTATCATTCCTGGTCCCTAGTTAAATTTACCCATCTTCAACCCGGGTTTGTATATCATTCCTGCTCCCTAGTTAATTTTACCCGTTAGGTCAATCTACGTGTGTGGCACAAGAGGGCAAAATTGTTTTTTTTCTATTGTGAACACTTTTTCAGTCTTTAGACATCCATCTACCTTTTCACCCCCTTGAAAAGACCTTGTTGAGTCTGGTCGCTGATCTCAACTCATTAGTCGTTGATGTGAAGTCACTGATACTCTCTCTGAGAGACTTATTGAAAATGATCGTAGTTGAAGCTGCTGTTGCAAAAGTTTTAGTCTCTGATCCTATCTCTCCAGTTAGAAGATGAAGAACCTATCAAGATAAAAGACTCAACTGTGTGTGTCGCTGATACTCATCTATCAGCGAGAGTCTCCAAGTCTTTTTAAGTTATTCCTTCTGCTGAATAAAAGAAGTCACTCTAGTACTGTAGCTCAAGTTACTCTTCAAGAGCACGTTAGCTCGCAGCGAGTAAGGAGAACTTCTACTACTTCAGTGACTGCAGCATTAAATGTTGCATTAATAAGGAGTTGACATATTCTACACTATTACGGCGCCACACGTGCTCCTCGTGACTTGGTCCAACATAGAAACTAACGTGGCAGCAAGTGATTGGCTTCAAGGTAAAAGGTGATATTTCTCAAGACAGAATGTCGGACCATGATGTATCACATCTCAACTACCTCACCAATCAAGCAGCGACACGAGTCCTTCCAGATCTGGAAATTAAGGATTTCAGTGTCTATAAATAACGTAGTATGTTGTACTCCATTTGGTGTCGATTGTTCGTATTGTTACTTGTTTGTCAGTGACTAGTTTGTCTAAGATACGAACAACACCAGCGAGTGAACTAATAGCGTGTTTGTCCACTATTGGTTCATCTCAGCGAGTGAGCAAGTTAGCGTGTTTGTCCACTACTGCTCATCTCCATTTGTAAAAGCTGTATTGTTTGATTTAGATTAGCTTTGGCTAATCTATTCCGCAATCAACAATAGATAAATTTCATCAATAAAAGAATTTATCTTTCAGCTAGTATTGCATCAGCACTTGAACTGACTATCATACTTATGTATACTTGTGTTATTGCTGTCATTTAAACACGGTTAAAAACTTGCTAAATAAATTAACACATTAAAACAGAAAAGTTTTTAATTGTATTTAACCCCCCCTTCTACAATTAACCGACTGTTAACGATTCATAATCACTAACATAATAGTGATTAGGGACTCACAATTGGTATCAGAGCAGAGTTGATTTAAATATAATTAAATCAGATCTGCAATGGAATCGGTTAAATATAGTTGTGTTGATTCTGAGTACCAAAAGGGAAATGGCTCCACTACTAAACCACCAGCTTTTGATCCATCTAGAATTGAAACCTGGATGTCCAGGATGATGATGTTCTTAGATCTTGTCGATGATCGCCTTTGTACAATAATTATTAATGGTCCATACACCCCAACTACTATTGTTCCTGCAGTTGCAGCTACTGCAACCACTCCTGCTATACCTGAAATGGTTATGCCTAAAAGGGAGGAACAATGGTCAGATGAGGATAAGCGTATGGTAAGGCTAGACAAACAAGCTAAAATTTACATAAGCATGGCACTTCCTGATGAAGTGTTTGAGTCTATTAGATTGTGCACAACAGCGAAACATATGTGGGATACTCTTAGAAACATCTATATTGGAACTCCTGACATAATTCGCTGTAGATAAGTAAATCTAACTCGTCAATATGAGTTGTTTGCTATGGAACCCAATGAGTCACTGGCATCTACCTACACTAGATATCAAGCTTTAATTAATAAAATGGAAAAGGGTAATATAGGAAAGGACCAAAGATTCATTGTTGAAAAGTTTCTTGAGTTACTACCTAGGAAAACTTGGGGAACCATTGCAACATGCATAAGACAAAGAAATGATTATAATTTTCTCAATCTAACTCAAGTTTATGGAATTTTACTAAATTGGGAACAATCTGAGAAGCTAGCTGATCAAAGTGAGCACATTCGTGCTGCACTAGGAGGACAAAAGATTTCGAATGCCCTTGTAGCTGAGCTTGATGAAGTTGATCAAAAGCAGAAAGCAAAGTTCACCAAGTTGAGCTCAAAGTCACTGATTGCAGAAGAAGAAGGTAGTGTCGCTGAAGATCAGTCAGAAGCAAGCTATGATGAAGGACTAGAGAAGTTGGAAAGAGATATGGCCATGATGGTTGCAAACTTCAGAAAGAACAGCACATTCAACAGATTTGCTGGTGCATCATCAAATGATGATTCTAAACCAAAAGGTGAGTGCTACAAATGTGGCAAGCCTGGCCATTTTGCAGCTGAATGCCGGTCCAAAGCTGTCAACTCTTTCGCTGATAAAAAACCCAGCTTCAGAAATGGCAAGTACAACAAGTACAAAACAAAGTACAAGAAGCTGAAGGAAATGTCCAAGTCAAAGAAAAGGAATAAAGGATTTATTGCTGAAGAAGGATCTGTCAGCGACTCTGACTCAACTTCATCATCTGATGAGGAAGAAGCTATGATCTGTTTAGACAAGGATTACTGCCTGATGGCTGACGATGCTGCTTTCCATGAAGACATCAAAGAAGTAGCTCAGAAATGTTCAGCATCTGGGTGGGATCCAGAAACTCTCTACAAGGTACATTGTTTTAAGTCTGCATCAGCGACTGAAAAAGATTTAATCTTTGAGACTTTGATAGTTGACTTATCAAATGCTCATGACATTCAGAAAAGACAAGAATGTATGATCAGTGACTTAACATCTAAACTTCAACTTCAAGAAGAAAATTTGTTAAAAATAAAAAATCTTACACTTGATCTTGATGCACAAATACATGCAAATCAAATATGCATTCAAGAAAAAGTAAAGTTTGAAACTAAATTTTCACAACTCAATGAAGTGATGAAGTCATGGTGTAGGTCTGCATTAAAAGTGAATCAATGCATTAGTAATCAAATCCCAAAACAAGTTAAAGCTATTCTGGGAGGAGATTATGAAACTGCTGCTGCTCTCGCTGATGCAACCAAAGTCGATCAAATATTCAATCCTGATGAAACATTCTCAGAATTTGTCTTTGACCCAATGTCAGCTTTCAGTGAGCCTAAACCAAATTACTTTGTGAGAAGTTCACTTGTTACTAATAGTTATGATATTGCTGCAAGTATTGATGAACTAAAGAAACTAGAAATTATTGAATCAACAACTTGCACAGCTCTTATCAAAACTATCGCTGACGATCAAGAATCTATCAGCGACTTCACTTCTGACACTCCAGTCACTGATGATCTTATCATCAGTGACTTGAAGTCAAAGAAGCAAAATGAGGTAGTAAATCTGAGAACTTCTAAGTCTTCATCAGGTCTGAACAATAAGACAAAGAAATCTAAATCCACAAATAAAAAATGCTACAAATGTGGAAGTAGACAGCATGTGTCATCAGATTGTTCATCATCACAAGTTTCATTCAACCAACCATCATTAGTATGTCAGCATTTGGTATCTGAATGTTTAGCTACATCATCTTCAAAAACACAAATAATCAGTGAGCATTCAGATACTATTGATGCAAGCCAGTGGAAGCCTGAACCAAAGCCTGGCCACCATGAACCCATCTCAGGATGGGTTCATCAATTGAACTAATTGTTTGTGTATGATGCAGGGCATTCTCAGAGAAACAATCTGGTATCTGGATAGTGGTTGTTCCAGACATATGACCGGATGTAAGTCCTTCCTCAGTGACTACCAGGATGAAAGAGGTCCTGATGTAGTGTTTGATGATAACAACATTGGTAAGACCAGAGGGTATGGGGTCTTGACCAATGGTAATGTTATGTTTAAAAAGGTGGCATATGTTGAAGGACTGAAGCATAATTTATTAAGCATTAGTCAGTTCTGCGATGCCAAAAATAAAGTGCTATTTGATCATGAAGCTGGAGTTGTTTACAACAAGAATGGAAGCGCTGTCCTGGCTGCTCAAAGAAAAGGCAATACATATGTAGTCAATATGGACTCAGCACAATCATGATCATGCTTTTATTCCAAAACCGTTTCAGAAGAAAAATGGTTATGGCATAAGCGACTCTCTCATCTGAACTTCAGAGCTATCAGCATGCTCAGCAAGTATGGCCTAGTCAATGGTCTGTCAAAGTTATCTTACGAGAAAGACAAGCTATGTTCAGCATGTGAGAAGGGAAAGCATCACAGCTCTTCATTCAAAAGTAAACAAACATCTTCAGTGACTGAATGTTTTCATCTACTTCATATGGATCTATTTGGTCCAGTGAGTTCTCCCAGTCTTGGTGGTAAAAGGTATTGCTTGGTAATTGTAGATGAATACTCCAGATACACTTGGGTATTCTTTCTCAAAGCGAAAAGTGAAGCAACACAGGAAATCATATCCTTTATCAAAAAGATGGAAAACTTAAATGATTATTCTGTTAAACATTTAAGAAGTGATAATGGTACTGAATTTAGAAATATTGACCTTGAAAGTTTTTGTGATTCAAAAGGTATTTCTCAAAACTTCTCTGCACCAAGAACACATCAACAAAATGGTGTTGCAGAGAGGAGAAATAGAACCTTGATTGAATCAGCAAGGTCAATGCTCATAGATGCTGGTCTTAAGACCCATTTCTGGGCTGAAGCAGTCAACACTGCCTGCTACACTCAGAATAGGTCTCTGATTATCAAAAGACATGATAAGACGGCCTATGAAGTGCTAAGGGGGAGAAAACTTGGCATAAGTTTTCTCCATGTTTTTAGCAGTACCTGTTATGTCTTAAGAGATCACTTAGGGAAGTTTGATCCCAAAGCTGATGAAGGTATATTCGTTGGTTATTCAACCATTTCAAAAGCTTTCAGAGTTTATAATAGAAGAAGGGAATGTATTGAAGAATCAATGGATGTTACCTTTGATGAATCTTATGATAAATCACTCACTGATCCAAAAGACTATGAAAATCTTATTTTTAATACAATCAGTGATGACAAGCATGAGATTCATACATCAGATTCTGAAAGGGAAGAAGATGTCCCTGAGGGCATTTCTGGCTCTACTTTAGCTAAGAATGATTCACGAACTTCATCTCTGCCTGTTGATATCCCATCATCATCATCTCACCATCTGCATCAAAATGATAACACTCACTATTTAAATCAAAGCTTAAACATTAATCATGCTTCAAATGCTGATGTGTCTGATGGATCATCTCTGGGTAATCAAGTCACTGCTGAACCTCAGCGAATGACTAAATGGATTAAACATATAAATAATCAATTGATTATTGGTGATCCACAATCCAAGGTCCAGACCAGATCAGCAACTGCTAACTTTTGTTTGTTTGTAAGCTTTGTGTCACTGATTGAGCCCAAGAAGATTGATGAGGCACTCACTGATCATCACTGGATAGCTGCCATGCAAGATGAGCTATCTCAGTTTGAAAGAAATAAAGTCTGGAAGTTAGTACCTCAAGTAGCTGGGAAATCTGTGATTGGAACTAGATGGGTGTTCAGGAACAAGATGGACGCTGATGGTGTTGTGATAAGGAATAAGGCTAGATTGGTTGCACAAGGTTACTGTCAACAAGAAGGAATTGACTACGATGAAACCTTGCACCAGTTGCTAGACTTGAAGCAATCAGGTTGTTCTTAGCATATGCAGCTCACAAGAAATTCAAGGTATACCAAATGGATGTAAAAAGTGCCTTCTTGAATGGAAAGCTGCAATAGGAAGTGTATGTTAAGCAACCACCTGGATTTACTGATCCCAAACATCCAGGTTATGTCTATAAGCTGGAAAAAGCTTTATATGGGCTAAAACAAGCTCCTAGAGCTTGGTATGACACTCTCTCTACTTTCTTAACTAAATGTGGGTATGTCAGAGGCAAAATTGACAGTACCCTATTTATCAAAAAGGATAAGAGAGATGTCATATTGGTCCAAATTTATGTTGATGATATTATTTTTGGGTCTACTAACAATGACTTGTGCAAGGAATTCTCTGACCTCATGACTAAAAGTTATGAAATGAGCATGATGGGTGAACTAACATTTTTCCTTGGTCTGCAAATAAAGCAAACCAAGACTGGTATTTTTATAAATCAAGGAAAGTATGTTAAAGATTTATTAAATAAATTTGAATTCACTAACTGCTCATCCCTTGCTACACCAATGTCATCTGCGGTAAAATTACATGCTGACCCTGATGGTAAATCTATAAACATTACTGCTTACAGATGAATGATCGGGTCACTGCTGTATTTAACTGCTAGTAGACCAGACATTATATTTGCTACATGTCTATGTGCTAGGTATCAAGCTGATCCAAAGGAATCTCACTTGCTCGCTATCAAAAGAATATTTAGATATCTGAAGGGTACACCAAATCTTGGTCTCTGGTACCCATCTGGTTCAGATTTCTCGCTGAAGGGATATTCAGATTCTGATCATGCTGGATGCAAAATGGACAGAAAGAGTACCTCTGGTAGCTGTCAGTTTCTTGGAGAAAAGCTTGTAAGCTGGTCAAGCAAGAAACAAAATTCAGTCTCAACTTCTACTGCTGAGGCTGAATATGTCGCTGCTGGAGCTTGCACTGCTCAAATTCTGTGGATGAGGAATCAGCTCGCTGACTATGGTTTTGACTTTGGCAATGTTCCAATTTATTGTGACAGTCAAAGTGCTATTGCCATAGCAAATAATCCTGTGATGCACTCGAGGACAAAGCACATTGATGTCAGATATCACTTCATCAGGGACCACGTCATGAAAGGTGACATTGAACTGCATTTCATTCCAACTGACTACCAACTCGCTGACATCTTTACAAAACCTTTAGATGAGAAAAGATTCACTTTTCTCATCAGCGAGTTGGGGATGTTGAACTTAAATGATTGAACCTGATTGTTTAACAAAAGGTATTTACAAAATGTATGGTTTGTAGTTCCAACTCGCTGGCTTATTATTCTCACTGATATGATCAGCAAGAATAATGAGTTAGCATAGTTATGATCAATAAATTATATACTCTGTAAATACACATGAAAATTCTTTATATCACATAAATAGAATATGTTTTATGCTTCACAATTTGGCTAGCTGATTAGATTAATATTCTAAGTTGTAATTTGATCAGCGAAATCAAATATGAGACATAATATTTATTTTATTTTAAGATATAACTTATTTTTATCTCTCTGATATCTTAGTTTAATAATTTAATTGGCAATTAAATTATAAAATTTAATGTATCAACGAAGATTCTACTTATTTAATATGGCATTTATTTCGACATATATTCCATTACATTTAATACATTTTGTATTTAATGGTTAACGATTTATATTCCTTAGAAATGCTTTATTAAATATCTCATGGTACTCCGAAAAGGTGCACTTTTTCTGACACATCGTATACCTTTCCGGCGTACCACTCCCATCACCATTTAATGCTACCACTCACCACCATCATCACCCTACTCACCTACCATCAACCACCACTTTTTGACCACGTACATACGCTTTTTGACCACATGTTTTGAACCTCAGCAACCATATATAAGCAGCGAGTCATTTTCAATTTCATTTTTACGCTTTCTTGTTTTTCTAACTTCATCTTCTTCATTTTCTTTCTGCAAAAAAAAAAAAAAAAAAAAAAAAAAAAACCTAAATCTTCTTTCATCTTTTTAATGGCACGTTCAAAATTTTTCAACAACAGTTACACACCGACCCCAGAGATTCAAGCTCTTCGAGCCTCGACGGTCAGTGAGCCACTGGTCGTTACAGTTCCCAAATCAAATTATTTGGGAAATGTAACTTGTGCTAAACCAGAGTATGCGGAGGCGATAAACTTTTTACAAAATCACTTTATCCTCCCTGCTCTTACCTTGTCTCCTGGGGAAATGAACCCAGAATGGCTTAGTGAGTTCTGGTTTACCTGCACTCACCAAGTTGTCGATGGTGTTTCCCAACTCCAGGGTTTTATCGACAATGGTACCCAACCCATCATCATCACTGCCAGCACCATCCGGTCCATTTTATAACTGCCAATCGCAGAGTCTTACGAGTCGCTGCCAGAGAGCGACGAAGCCAAGCAAGGCTTAGTTGATCTTACTGAGATTGAGTGTAAATACTCAGTCGATAGCAGTGGCAACCGTAAGTACTCTACAGTCCACAAAACTAAAATGGATGGTATTTGGAATGCCATTTTTACAAATTTTATTCAATCCTTGGGTACAAAATCAGGGAGCTATGATCAATTCAGCTCCCTGGAAGCCCAGATTAGCTGGTCACTGATCAACTCTCTACGAGTTGATTATGCAAGTGTGATCTTTAATGAGCTGATCACCAAAGTCGCTGAGCCTACCAGGGCAAAATACGTACCCTATCCAAGGTTCATCTCACTGATCTTTAGAGATCAGTTTGATGCCTACGATAGGATACCGTTTCAGGGATTTGAGCCCACTCTGGTAGGATCTCAAATTTTTGCAAAACCAGCGACTGTGGTTTTACCAACCTTCATGAAACATCCGGGGATACTTGCACCCCAGCCTGACTTCTGTACATATGTCCGTTGCTGCCCCCCCATCGACCACGTCACTGACCACACCCCCAGTGACTACTGTTGGTCAACCACCAATCAAGAAACCACCAACTGCTCCCAAGAAAAAATCCAAATTAGGGTCCCTGACATTAAAGGATCAGGGACATAGCACAAAGAAGACATCCACGGATGTCAGGGGTGAATCAGCGACTGTACGTTCAGTTGCTGAGGGCACCACTGCTAAACCCTCCACCTTACCTGCTTCACTGGATTCCCGAAAGTCCAGTGATTCTAAAAAGGGAAAACTACAGACAGCTGCAGTGGCTCAAACCACTGTTAGCAGTGATTCGGGTGCACCCCACACCCTTCTATCGAGTCAACCCATCAGCCACTTGTCATCCTCCCGAAAGGTTGACATTTTAGACAAAGGGCTAGTGACATCAGTGGGTGATAACACACTCATTGCTGATGTCACACCACTGGCTACAGACCCGGGCCACCTCTTATCTATCACTGCACCGGCTGTCAATGTCTCACCACCGACCCATGGTGAGATACAGGTCGCTACTTCTATTTCCAATGAAGCATCAGCTAAATCACAAGCTGATGATGAGGAAATCATGCCAATGGACACCTCAGATGATACCCAACCTATTCCTCCACCCACCTCTAACTCTCCCATCAGAGAACTCTCACCCACCTCCTTCTCAAGTGACAACATCCAAGTCACTGTTGCTGGTCAGACCACACCCACTGACCATGTAGCCCATTCTACACCTACTCCCACTATACTTCCCACAACTACTCCAACAAACACCTCTACCCACTCCATATCAGATCAGCTACTGATGGAGTACATTGCCTCATCCCAAACCCATATTAAGATGCTCACTGCTGACCGTAAGGCACTTATAGGCAATGTCTCTGTTCTTCAAAAAGTCGTTATTGCTCTTACTGATGTATATAACTCCATTGAACCATGGAGCTCATCTGTCAGTGAGAGGGTACAAACGGTAGCTGATGCTAGCACTGCAATAAACCATGCAGTCGCTGAGCTAACCTCCACCTTCACCACTAACTTCACAAATCATGCCGCAGCCATTGCCCAGCTAACCTCCAACCAAAATGACCTAGCTATATCTGTATCCAATTATTTATTCAACACTGATGCTATTGTTAAGGTGCTTCCACAAATTACTAAAGAAATGGGAGCAATAAGAGCTGAGGTCGCTGCCCTCAGAACAGAAACTGCAAATAGGTTTGATAGGGCAGTGAGCCAGTTTGCGCAGACCAGTCAGGGGGAGAATGATGAAGAAGAAGATGACATCTCAGTCTCTGATCCTGAGATGCCTCCTGCTATGACTGATCCGCTTGCAAACAAAGCTCATAGGGAGATAGTGCTCACCACTTATGCACTTCGACCAATTGCTGAACAACCAGAGTTGGAAGCCCTTGCAGTTGCTGAACTGCATTGGGTAGATATGGATGTAGCTATGGATATAGTGGATGTCGCTGAACGCTTTCCTGAGTTCAGTGCTGAAGAGCTCAGGAACTATAATGAGCTAGTAAGGCAATGGGCTGAGGATGAGAATGCTAGGGTTGAGGGTACCTCAGTGAGCTACGAATTGGCTCGCTGGGAGTGGATGATTAGGGAGGTTGTAGATGATGTATCTGATGATGAGGAAGATGATACCATCATGCATGATGCTGATGATGATGATGACAATAATGATGATAATGGTCAGGGAGGTGGTCATGGAAATGGTCAGGGTAGAAAGTCAGAAAGTGAAGATGAAGATGATGTCAATATGGAGGATCAGCAACCCATATCATCTGTCATTAAAAGGAAAAGGACCAGTGACACTTCTCCTGCATCTATGCCTCCATCTAAGAAACAACAGGTCAGTGACCCTCAATCACGTACTGTCATATCTGAGGTAACTGTACCTTCATCTACACCACCTACCCAAATCTTACCCTCACCAACAGCAACTAAACCTATCCTCACCCAAACAATCACCACAATTACACCGACCCCAGCAACTATTATACCAATCTCCACAGAAACTCTCTCCAACACTACTACATCAGACACTTACCCCACAACATGCCTTTCCTCTGACTCAACCTCAGGTATCCCTTGTCCTGATGAGCAGGAATTGATTTTGAAAATAAATTTTGAGGCTGAGTTAAGAGAAGAACAAGAAAGAAAAAGACTGCTGAAAGAACAATCTGATGCTGATCGAGCTTACCTGCTGCAATTAAGCACTAAAGATGCAAATGAAAGGGCCAGACTGCTTAAACTTAAGCAAGATCAAGAAGAGTCTGATGCTGCAATTGCTAGGGTACTCGCTGAAATTGAAGAGAGTGAGCTAGAGCAACAGAAATTGAAAATATTAGCTAGCAAGAGCTCTAAAAAGAAAGGGGGAGCTGTCAAAACATCAGTGGATAGAAAATGGGATGAGATAGATAGAAAAAGGTTTGCTGCCCGTATGACAGGGAGATCAAACCCTGCACCTATCACCAAGGTAAAGCTAAAGAAGTCTAAGAATCAATCTCAACCTCAGATACTCATTCAAAGAGGTTCAGAGACTCAAGCCATGCTACTTGATCAAGTATGCAAGCTGCACAGAGAGGAATGGAATGAGATTAGACTAGCTATCAGCCACTCTACAAGTGCAGCTAAGGCTGATGTCCTAAAAGAAATTGATAGGCTATTTCAGAAAATGGTGTCACTGGAACTTCTCAGACCAGAAGATATTGTCACATATGGTGAAGAAATTGTTCAGACACCAAGCCCAAGGTATAGGTCAGGCACCAGCAACATCTATCGAATTCCCAATACTTTAAAGCTAAATCTGTCTATCCCTGTTGGTGTGCCAAAGCTTGAAGGACATGAGGTCACTGAGGGGGAGAAAGGTCTGGTATACAGGGAGTTAAATGGTGTCCTAAGGTTTCAAAGAGAAGCTGAGCTTGAGAAGGTTGATCAGAATCAACTTGTTCACCTAATCAGGTCAGCAAGCATACTTCCAAAGAGCTCAAAGATCAGAAAAGCCTTTCTCGATGAAGCCTTGGCAAGAAAAGTCAGATACCTGCTCTCTCAAGAAAAATATGAGCTTGAAGATGAACTTAGAACTGTAAAAGAGGAGGAAAAGTGGAGAGATAAGTAGTATAGACTACCTGTAATAGATAGCATTTGTAAATCTTTATATATATATAATGCTCTCTTTTGATATCTCCTTGTTGGAAAAGATTACAAGTGTAAGTCTCTGAACGACCAAACAACTATCAGACAACTGAAACCTCTCTGCAACAAATGTCACTCAAGAATTTTCACAGGGCTTCAATCACAATCATTTAGGGGGAGATTGTTGAGTCACTGGTCGCTGATCTCAACTCATTAGTCACTGATGTGAAGTCACTGATACTCCCTCTGAGAGACTTATTGAAAATGATCGTATTTGAAGCTGCTGTTGCAAAAGTTTTTGTCTCTGATCCTATCTCTCCAGTTAGAAGATGAAGAACCTATCAAGATAAAAGACTCAACTGTGTGTGTCGTTGATACTCATCTATCAGCGAGAGTCTCCAAGTCTTTTTAAGTTATTCCTTCTGCTGAATAAAAGAAGTCACTCTAGTACTGTAGCTCAAGTTACTCTTCAAGAGCACGTTAGCTCGCAGCGAGTAAGGAGAACTTCTACTACTTCAGTGACTGCAGCATTAAATGTTGCATTAATAAGGAGTTGACATATTCTACACTATTACGGCGCCACGCGTGCTCCTCGTGACTTGGTCCAACATAGAAACTAACGTGGCAGCAAGTGATTGGCTTCAAGGTAAAAGGTGATATTTCCCAAGACAGAATGTCGGACCATGATGTATCACATCTCAACTACCTCACCAATCAAGTAGCGACACGAGTCCTTCCAGATCTGGAAATTAAGGATTTCAGTGTCTATAAATAACGTAGTATGTTGTACTCCATTTGGTGTCGATTGTTCGTATTGTTACTTGTTTGTCAGTGACTAGTTTGTCTAAGATACGAACAACACCAGCGAGTGAACTAATAGCGTGTTTGTCCACTATTGGTTCATCTCAGCGAGTGAGCAAGTTAGCGTGTTTGTCCACTACTGCTCATCTCCATTTGTAAAAGCTGTATTGTTTGATTTAGATTAGCTTTGGCTAATCTATTCCGCAATCAACAATAGATAAATTTCATCAATAAAAGAATTTATCTTTCAGCTAGTATTGCATCAGCACTTGAACTGATTATCATACTTATGTATACTTGTGTTCATATTGCTGTCATTTAAACACGGTTAAAAACTTACTAAATAAATTAACACATTAAAACAGAAAAGTTTTTAATTGTATTCAACCCCCCCCCCCTTCTACAATTAACTAACTGTTAACGATTCATAATCACTAACATAATAGTGATTAGGGACTCACAGACCTTTTTACCTTTTTATACCGTGCAAGTTGGATGACTTAACGAGAAAAATTAACCAACGTTAAGATTAGGGACCGGGAGTGAAACGTAACCCAGGTCGAGGGATTGAGACCGCAAAAGAAAACATACAGGAACTGAAAGTGAAATAATATGCATAGTAAATAGACACTAACTTAATTGCAATGTTTTGAAAACCGGATTTTGAATCAATTCGGATACCCCTCCGGTTCCGGTTCAACCGGTACCCCAAAACCGGACCAAACTAAAAAAGAATTAAAAACTGGGCAAAACCGATCAAAACCGGATTGGACTGCCGGTCCGTTGCCCAGTCAACGGAGGCCCAAAATCGGTTCCATCCCGGCAAGAAACTTCAAATTTCCCAGTTCAACCGGTCGGACCGGGTCGGTTGAACCGGTTTTCAAAACATTGCTTAATTGTATCATACACAACAACTTACATACAACACAATATAACTTAAATTGTATTAGACGCATTAATTAATTGCATGTATCACTAACATAATTATATCATACAGTAACTTACATACAACAACTTACTGTTTGAAAGAAAAATTTAAAAGAATCTCAACTACTCCTAATGCGGAGTGCCATATTTCTAGCCTCGACCGTGCTATTGTGTGCCCTTGGAGCAAAGCTTGGAACATTGTGCTTGTAATAGGCAAGATGTTACATATATAGATTAGTCGCCAGCCATCTGGACGATTAATTTTACGATGTTTTTATCGCCTGAGGTAGCTGAAAATGTCATAAGATAATGGAAGTCCGAATCACAAGCAACGAGTATCAGATCATCATCTTCATCCCTATACTTCAGAAGAAGTTTCGTACTGTTTAACTTGAACCTTTGAGCCTCTTGGTTTTTAAGTTCCAAAAGTCCTAACGAAAGAGGGAATTGAAACTTTATCATGTCATTTTTAAAAGTCGCCTTCACGGTCACCATTGTTTGACCCGAGACATCAACCACATTTTTCTTAGGGTATGCATGAATCATGTCTGAAGTATACAACAGCTGGTCATTAACAAGGTAATCGTTGCACGGCATTCTACGCATTTGCACCACAGTCCTCTTTCTCCAGCGTTTTAGGGCCAGAAGTAAGCACGCTGCTTCATATATACCAAAACGTTCTTGCGGAGACTTGGAACAGAGAATCAGTGTCCTTATTGAGTCGTCCGATTCTTTTAACTGTTGTGGGACGTAAAGTGGCCCACCAATTGTCTCTCCCTTAATAGCTGATGGGTTTGATTTGGAAACAAAAGCATTATGCTTGCCACAAACCCACCACCTAGAGGAAAAGCCATGACGATTACTTGAACAACTCCAACCCTTGACCCTTATAAGCAAGAACACAATAACGGATATGCCAAAATCAGCATATTTTTTATTGCGAACTGGCAATGGCCAACTAGGGATTTGTAGCTCACGGCAAACACGCTTTAGTGTAGAGCGGCTAACTGAAAAAGTAACAAAAGGTTGGTTAACGAAAACCGATATTATTGAAATACTAATATTCACAAATAAATTATCTTTTATAAGTTATAACATCAGCCGATAAATATTAAGTAAATATCTCATTAACCTTCATCGTTGATAAAAGAAGTTAACCAACGTGGATGTTATCAATTAATACCTATCGGAAATATGTATTTGACAGATAGTCAAAAGAATATCCATCAATAAATTTTTAGTTGTAAACTCATTAACATATATCGAATGAACGCTCATAATGACTTCACGAGTTTTGTATCTTTGAATATTTCGGACCTTCGAATCTGATATGTTATTCGAATAAAAACCGCTTCAAATTTGTCATTGTTTGTTTGTATTGGTTTGATATCCTAACAATTGGTATCAAAGCCATGAAGAAAAGAAAAAAAAAAAGATCGATTGAGTTTTGATTTGAAGCAATCCGAGTCTCGTTTGTTTGTTCGTTTTTTTTAATTCGTTTAGCATTTGTAATTGAAGCGTCGATCAATATGTTCGCTAATTTGGGTTATCGGAGGTACGGTCATTTTCATACATTGGTCACCGTTTATATTGTAGATTTAGTGGCTTGTACGTTGGTTTTGGATTGTAGTGGGCCAGAAGGGTAATAAATTGGGCTTGGGATTGATTAGATTGAAGTTTTTCGGTATCCTGAATTGGATTTGAAGTGGTCTGAAATTTGTGGATAAGTTAGTGTTCGAATATTGGATTTTAATTCAGTCATCTGAATTACGTTTTCGTTGATCGATTCATTAGAATTTTGAGTAACCATTTGTTTAAAGAGTACGATCAGGTTATCTGGGTATTGATTTGAAAGTGATATTTGAAATTTGTAGGTCGATTTTGTGTTTAGAGACTTGAATATTATTAGGTCGTTTGGATCTATTTGATCTTTTGAATTTGTTAGTTTGAAAATTTGGATCTTCTATTGTCGAGCTTTTGAAATTTGTTGCCCGAATTTCATGGTTGGTATTAGAGAGAAATTTGAGCCGGTTTGTTTTGTTTGGTTGACCGCATTAAATTTATCTGTAACCTTTTGATTGTTTGGTTTGAAATCATCAGCGTTTGTTTTGGATCGATTTTGCAAATCGAACGTTCGAAAGCTATTAATTTGTTAGATTAAGATTGATACTGTGTTTGAGTCTATGATTAGTCATAGGTTGGTCACTATAAATAGACATTAATAGCTTTCGAACTCTTTGTATCTTTGCATTAGGATTTTGTATATTTGAATATTTGGCAACTTAGAATTTGATTTGTTATTTATATGAATAATAGTTTCCGCTTTGAATTTGTCATTCTTTGTTTGTATTCGTTTGATATACTAAAACATGCTTTATTGGAAATAATGGTACCGTGTTGATCGTACCTTATGTAGATACTTCTCTAATTGTATTGTGAAATAAACTATAAGATATAGAATGAAGAGTAAGGGGATGCTTGGTAGGAGGTTATGCAAAGGAATGGGAAAGGAATTAAAAAGTTATGATTGGTTGCCTATAATATAATCATCATTCCCTATTACCCACAATTTTGAGGGTTATGATAAACCATTACCCACTTTCCCTATTTTACTGCACAAAATACCATCACCATCTAATATTTCTTCGTTTACTTAATTTTTTCTTGTTATTCTCAAGGATCTCTGACTTGTGTTCCATTTCTTATTGTCTCATAAAATCAAATCGAATTGTTACTTGAGTTGTCTAATCAATTTTTTATTGTACTACGTATTACATATCTTCTTTTCATTTTTTGTTTTTCTTGAACATGATAAAAATATAAAAGAATTAAAATGTTTTAGTCTGAACACGAACTCCATAATTAATTTATATGACTAGACTATCGAATTTTCTAACATGACTTAAAAAATATATATTGTGTGATTTGTATTGTGTGACTTGTATCCCTAACCATTGTAGGTTATGAGGAGAATTTCTTTTTAGTGGAATACAATTTTATAATAGTTTCTGTAAAATAGTGTAATGATTTCTTAATGTTTACCAAGCAACATCAATGCAATCATAATACCCATTATCATTCCTTTGCATTCTCTTAATCTTTCTCATTCTCATTCCTTAATACAAACCAAGCAAGGGTGTTCAAAATATTCCGCAATCGAAAAAATCAAACCGTAAACCGATTGAATTGAACCGATTTAAGGTTAACCGAACCGATTTTTTTCTATTTTTCAGTTTCGGTTAACCGAACCAATATTTTTTCGGTTTTTCAGTTTCGGTTCATGATTTTGGGATAAATATTAGAAACGGTTAACCGAAAAAATTTATACATAGTTTTAAATATATGTATATATATTGTATGTATTATATTTATATATAGATATTTACACTTGTATTTTAATATAATCATTTATATATCTTTTGGTTTCATTTTAAGGTAGTTTACTATTTTAAATTTGCCCTAATATGTTAACTACTAATACTTTATTCTAATTATATCCAAACGATTATACTACGTATGATATAAATACACAATTATAGAGAGTAAAATACTTATTATATGATGTTTTTATCATCAAAATATCTTAAATATAATGAACACTTATTAATGAATGTGTATATGTGTATTATTAATTACATTTTATAATAGTTGTTAATTAATAAACGGTTACACGATTAACCGATTAATCGAACCGAAAAACTTCGGTTTAGGTTCAAGAAATTAGCGAACCTAATTTTCGGTTAACCAGTTTTCGGTTAACCAAACCCCCGGTTAACCGTCCATAAACACCCCTAAAACCAAGCACCCCCTAAGGTTCAAATGATTAAAACAACTTTTTGTGATAATGAGGGGACCAATAGGAATGCACCACGTGTCATTAAACCCTCTTTCCGCCATGTTTTTGAAATTAAATATCTCACAAACGGTAAGTCGAAAAATCACAAAAATTACACCATAAGAATCGGCGATTTATCCTCTTCGATTAGAGATGTGACAAGGTATCCTTTTGACGAACTTTTTTTTTTTTTGTCTTTCGGTGAGTTTTAAAAACAAGCAAGTAACACATGTGATACCAGCTAGTGACACATGTGTTCCTAATTTTGTATAACCCCAAAATAAAATAAAATAAAAAAGAAGAAGTCGAAAGTATACCTCATGAGATGGCAAATCGAAGAGAAAAAAATATTGATTTTTATGGTATAATTTTTTGACTTACCGTTTGTGAGATATTTGATTTTTAAAAACGTGAGAAAAAATGAGTTTTATGACACGTGACACATTTTAATTGCTTCCTTCATTCTCATCATATTTTTCATTCTCATTTAAACGTCGCTCATACAATAATTAATAAACATAATAGAATCTCAACATTTGAACGGTGAACTAATCAGACAAAAAAAATCAAGGATTATAAACTTAAACAATTACTATAGGGTAAAAAGGCAATATACAATTTGTGGATTTGTGATGCCCGATTCAAGTCATACTATTTCTTATCATTTCTATCATTCTATGTATTTTTAGTTACTTCATTTTAAGATTTATTTCTTTAATACAAACCTTTTATATATATATATATATATATATGAATATAATAAAAATTATAAATTAAAAAATATGTACTTATATGCTCACCACCAAGACTTTTAGATGCTTCCCCTATTGGCTTTCCAAAATATTGATGGATGGTCTCTCGTGTAAGAGAATCCCTTTTGCGCTTTCTCCTTCGTTTAGTAGAGGCTTTCATGTCCACCGAATCGCACCCTTTTTCTACCGTAACTAAATCAATCTTCTTGGTTACAACATTTTCCACAGCTAATTCCTCTGTATTAGTAATGGCAGTGTTACAGTTCTTGAGGTAACTGTAGTCAAAATCATGTTCATCTTGAACAATTTGGCAATCGATTTCAGCATTAGTTTCTGCTACAGTCTCTGAATCTTTAGCATCTATCTGCACTATTTCTCTTGACAAGGAATCATGGCATATGGAACCTTCACCAATCCGCTTTCCAATATAGTTCCCCATGTTCTCTGAAATAAGAGAATCACTTTTGCGCTTTCTTTGTTTCATTAATGCTTCGGTTTCCCCATTAAGCACATCTAATTTCTTGCTTGTAGCATCATCGACGGACTTTTCATCTGTGCTTGCATTAGCACTGCTCCAGTTCTTGGGATGAGCATTGCTAAGTTTATCTTCATCATTCATGCAATTCATTTGAGCATTAGTTACCCCTACAGTCTGTGAATCTTTAGAATCTAGCTGCTTTATTTCTCTTGACAGCGATGTCGAGATGATATGATGTTGCATTGCTAATGACAATTGACTAGCCTCCATAGGCATTTCAATCACTTCAGTGCTCAACAGGCCTCCAAATTTAAAAGAGGAATACTTAAAATGCATCTTCAGCATTTGTACCAAGTTTTGTAGGTCTGCACCTTCTTTCATGTCGACAGGTGAAAAAAATTCTAATACATAACCGTCATCATGTTCACTGCTATGCATGTAGATAGCAAAGCAGCTAGTTAACCCACTCATGCGTACATTGTGAACCAAAGAATACTCATCTTCTTCAAGTTTGCTTACATTTGCACAAAAACATGAACCTCGAGATGAAAAGGCCCTCCCAACAACACCTTTAGATTTTAGCACGTGATGCTCTCTGCAAGCTTCCCGAAAATTCCAAAAACGTAAGTCGTGAACGCAAAATGGTAAGGCAATTGTTGACATGCATACTTCTCCAATGCAACTGCAGTTAAAGCTACTACATGCCATTTCTATTTTTCTTCCGGTTGCAACAAAGCTACTCTTCGCAGACACTGTCCATGTCTGTGCAAGTGGTAATTTGTGAACGTCGCAAACATGTTTCATAATCTTGCAGATTTCATCTAGCTCATGCTGCCGGTTTAAGTAGTCAACCTGTGCATAAAAGCATTTTCAAACATCAGAATGTTGCAAGTGTTTGAATTACTATATGTAAAAACTAATAAATGTAATTTATTGTAATCAACGCACCCAACTCACATAAGATATTGGACGACTGTATGCTTCTGGTGACGTCAAGTTTGCTACCTGCAAATTAACATGAATTAAAAACTTAAAATAACATTAACAGGAGTACACGTTAAAAAAGATGAGCCGGTAAGTATTTTGCATAAATGTTTTAATTTAATTAAATAAAGGAGAGAGAACGAGAAAATGAATAAAAACAAATGAACGCACATGCACAAGCGCACACAACGAGTAGCTATGCATATGAAAGTGAAAATTTGGATGCAAACCTTAAGGATCCGGTGAACTTCTTGAACCTCATAAGCACAATCACAATATTCAGAAGGTGTAATGGACTCAAGTACACCAACACATAACTTGGTAAAAGAATTAAAAACTGGCAAGACAAGATATCCACAAAGATTGCAACGAATGGCACAATCTCGTTGCGGATGGATTTTTGATAAGTAATTAGATATGTCTGAAGTCCACTCTGGCAATCCTCGCCTAAATACTCGTACAACAGGATTAAGGTCTTCTTCTTGACAATCCTCATCCAATGGAAAACAAGTACCTTCAGATTCCCTCCTGTAAGTACGAAGCCCTTCATCATCGATACCAAAGCCAAAAGGCTGATCAACTGTTTTTAAATACGTGCACTTCCCACAGTAAAAGCTGACCAATACTGAATGAGAATGCACGAGGCATGGAGAGGTAAGAGCTCAAGTAATTTACATATCTTGTCATCATACACTTCTTTTTGATTTGCAGCAATGTCTTGACCTCTGTTCTTGAGACCTATAGTTGAAAAAACATAGTTAATTACAAATTCACCACCACGGCTGCTGCTGCTGCTGCTGCCGCTGCCGCCGCCGCGCCGCCGACGCTGCTGCTGCCGCCGCTGCCGCTGCTGCCGCTGCCGGCTGCTGCTGCTGCCGCTGCTGCTGCTGCCGGCTGCTGCTGCTGGCGGCCGCCGCCGCCGCAGCGGCCGCCGCTGCCGCCGCTGCCACTACCACTACCACTACCACTACTACTATTATTTTTTTTATTTATTTATTTTTTTTTTGCATTTTGAGAGTTTGAGATTTTTTTATGTTGATAATATGAAGTTATGTATGGTTTATAACTATTATCGGTTACATGTTAACGTGGACTTGGGCCAAATCTGTGATAAACCCAACTTACTTTCTCTTTTTTCTCAAAAAAAGGCCGATGGTTTTTAATTGTATTCCTGAAAAAGTGAACTTTATGATATCTTTTTTTTTTTAAGAAAAAAAGACCAATAATAACCGAATATATAGTAAACAGAATTTTAAAACTTTTCTATTATGTTTATATATATATATATATATATATATATATATATATATATTCGACATGAATGAGCATGAGCTCGAATTACCATGCGAAACATGTTTACAGCACTAGCTAGCTTATACATTGGTTTTTAATACCTACTCCGTATGTGCTTCACAATACACACTTATCATTAGGCCTGTAAGCGAACCAAACGTTCGGCGAATTATTCGTGAACCGTTCGGCAGGAAGTTCGTTTATGTTCGTTCGTTTTGTTATATGAACGAACATTAACAAATTTTTACGTTTGTTTAATTATATGAACGAACATGAACATATGTCTCGTTCGTTCATTTATGTTCGTGAACGTTCGGTTAATTGTTCGTTTGTTAACTAATAGTTTAATTAAATTAATACATATTTGTATATCTTATTTTAATCTAAGCTAAATTATTAATAATATTATTACATATTTAGATATTTTCATATAATAATATTAAACATCTCAATATTTTTACCTTACATTCACTCTCATATTTTCCTCATCTCCAAACCCATTCTCCCTCTCCATTAGTTCCATATCTCTTGTCCTTTCCTACGATCGGAGCAAGCAAGGGAGTTTATCTTAATACAAAATTGTGATCCACTTGGATGTCTTATAAAACTTGTTTATGTATAAGAACTAAACATCATATTTTGATGGTTTTGTATGTTGAATATCCATCGCAAATTTTAAAGCTATATATGTATATGTTAGTTTGTAATTGTTGAGGTTTGTTTAAAAAATTAACTAAGAAATACATTAAATTATGTATTTGTTCGTGTACGTTTGTTTGTGTTCGTGAACAATCA
The DNA here is from genome assembly GCA_963422505.1 of Pseudognaphalium luteoalbum. Lineage (NCBI taxonomy): Eukaryota > Viridiplantae > Streptophyta > Magnoliopsida > Asterales > Asteraceae > Pseudognaphalium > Pseudognaphalium luteoalbum. Next base: position 121,092,063 of record OY730193.1, read on the forward strand.
AAATTTCTTAATGAACGAACATAAACAACAAAATTTGTTCGCTTATCCGTTCGTGTTCGTTCATTTGTTCGTCAAAACCTTAATGAACGAACACGAACAGACTCCGTTCGTGTTCGTTCGGTTCGTTTACAAGCCTACTTATCATAGATCCCATGTTTTATCATATTTATATTTTTGTGATACATGTTATGGAAGCTACAAAGCTATCTTCATTTATTTGAGAAAAATTTGGTACATATAACCCTTTTTTCCTAACAAATTTTTCTTACACACAACCATATAAAAATATCCCTACTTTATAACTTTTTATACTAACTTTATTTAAAATTACTATATACCAACATAATAATCCAAATTTTTTTTAATAATATACTGATATGATATGTAGATTTTTTTGATTTTTAAGAGCCCTAAAATATCTACAATTGACTTCTCGTTTGATCTGTACAACTATAACATTCAAAGTGTCAAACAAGATTCTGAGATCAAAGATGCTTAAATATTATGAGACGATAAAATGATTCTCTCTAAGAAGTGTATTCAAGTTGGATAGAATTGTTGAAGAAGATAGAAATTAAATTAGGTTTTATGGAGTAGTATTATTTGTAGTGGGTTTTAACTCAAACTAAGTAGTTTTGAGGGTTTCGCATCCAAGTTGGAACACACTCACAACTATGTTATTTACTTAAAGTTTAATAAATTTCATCCAGTCACACACGATCATAAAGGGAATGTAAACTCGTACCATTAACTTTGAAAAAAAAGTAAAACTTACCTTCTCGCGGCCCCTCACCAACTAACATAAAATTCGCGGTTAAAGAAACATGGGATGGTAATTGTACTTGCCGTGACCTTTGTATTCATGCTCCATGTCCCCACACCACTAAGCTATCACTACGGGGACAACTTTGAAGAATGAGGAATATTGATAACTGGCGGATCTTGAACGTACTTTTTTTAAGGGGAAAAAAATAGCTAATGTGTAACACGTAAGCATAGAACATTTATTTGGTTATGCTCAATGAGTATACAATCAAGTTTATAATTTTCTTTTGACATGATTCAAATGAGCAATTATCAACTAACACTATTATAATTTACAGTTGTCTGACTCGTAATTTGATTTGTGATTTTAACAATTAACTCGTGATTCAACTAATGTGCTGTAAGTTTTTACTATAACTTGTAGAATTTAGAATTACTATATAATATACAATTATAATTAAAACAAATTTATGGGTTATGTCCATAGCCAAATGCAGATTTGACATAATGCTTATGATCAAACTAAAATGTAAAATAGAAACATCAATAAGTAAAAATAATTATGAGAAAAACAATAAAAGAAAATTAAGTGAAAAGAGGCTCTCAAAATTGGTCATAAGGCATCTTTTTTTGTCACGTATTTCAAGAACAAAAAGAGAAAAAAATAAAGTTGTATATTCATCGTCTTCAACCTCCTTCTTCTTCACAACCAATTTAATCACCTAAAATCTTTAACTTCCCTAATATCATTTAATATATAACATCACTTGCTTAGAATTTAGGGGCGCTCGGGACCCCTCCCTGCCCCTCTTAACATCCACCTTTATTGATAAGATATGTTGTTGCTACTTATTGGTATCTACTTTTATGTGTGTGTATGTGTGTGCAATGACTTAAGAATCAACTCAAGGAGGTGATTCACGAGTTCAAGACGTTGAGAATTCAGGCATCACTATACTTGAGATAGTGAATGTATATATTCGTGGTTGTACATATATAATATTTAAATGTATATATTCGTGGTTGTACATATATAATATATAAGTTAGGTTGTAGAATTGTTGTTCTAAACAAAATAAAAAATTACATAAATAAATAATATTAATAATAAATAATAACTCCAAAAACCCTTACTCTAAAATTTTTTATAAAGCTTTATACAATATTTTAGTTTACTTAAGTTGCCTGATATAAATCATAAATTATGTAATGATTCTACAGAACACGTCTTTACATAATTCAGAATTCAGGATACGGATCGATTAAACAAATTAATCAGGATATTAATTACACCCAAGAAGGAAGTGTCCCGAAAGTTTATTGTATAACAAATAACCGTGCAAGCCATAGAAATATGAATCGTAAGTAATGTAATGATTTGTTGTATTCAACTTAGGTTTCGCTCATTGATCAAGAATTGGAAAGTAGAAATTGATAAAAGAATTTTGAAAAGACGATTGTACAGGAATATAAATCATTGGGTGATAGAATGAAACCATGAATTTTTTAGGATTGAAAAATAACGTACTGCGGCTTTTTTTAAAGGGGAAAAATAAATAAAGAAAATTGAAGAAAGAGTTTGAATTATACAAATAATGAATAAGTGCTGGATCTTAGTATTTGAATCCCATCTAATGGTATTTTTACCCCTTATATTAGACCTTGCACTTCTTCCTTACATTTTGACTACTTTACCCTTATTATTCAGTAATCAAAATTGGTGCATATTTTTAGTATATATTTGATCTATTTTAGTTATGCTAGTACCCGGAATCAATTTCAATTCAGAAATGATGTTGATCCCTTATATGAATTTCCTTACCTTTAAAATATATTTCGGTTTTAAACACCAACTAATAGAAAAGGGATCGGATATAATAATTATAATAATTCCGGCAACTAATAGAAATGCAAATTGTGTAAATCGATCTGAATTCCCTTTGCTTAAAACACTTACCGTTGGTTGTGGTCTGAGATTGATGATGAATTTCTAGTTCCGACAACTCTTCTATTTTGTCTTCTCCATATGAAGAAACCCCAGAATCTTCCAAGGAGCATGATATCGATCTGGACTGATCCTCTCGACGATGCAGATTTGAACCACCCATTAATAATACATGATAACGGATCTATCTATCTATCTGCAAAAGTTTTGTATGGCGTGTATTTACGGGGAACTAAATCTTTTTCTTTATGACTTTATTTATGTGGTTAGTTGATAAGATCTCTAATTACCGTCAGACCAATTGCCGTTATATATTGAACCCCCTACCAACTTTGAGTGCACACACAAATATCTTTTAAGAGGTGGGATGGCCCCACCAAAATAACTCATACTATATGATTCGAACACATTGAGAGCACCCGTAGTCGTGAACATTTCTTCATTAAAGTGTTGAGTTCAATACGTGTACGGAAAGTTGAGGGATTTTGTTAACACTAAAAAATCAGTCAGTTTATTATCTTTCTTTTGTCAATGAGTTTAAAATTTGATTAAACTTGATGGGTATCTACAGTGGCGGATCTTGAACATAATCTTGTGTAATCGTTCAATTATGCATAAAGGTTCAAAATTAACATATAATATCTAACGAGAGATTATATAATTTGTTGTAAGCTTTTATTCAATAGATTAGTTTATAAATTCATAGATAATATCGAATGAGAGATTATATAAAGGTTCACTTCACTATGCTCTAGAGGATTCTTCGTTATATTCAGGGCACACTCCCTTAATATCTTCAACTGTATGCTTCATCAAATACTGCTCTCACAGTATACTCGGGTTGCATTCCGTTCGTGTTGAGCGTGTGCTCGAACAACAGGGCTCATGCTTAGCCCACTACAAGTGGTCTAAATGGTGTCTTTCTACCAACGTTCTTTGGTAGAGGTGAGCATGGTATGGAACCGGTACTGAACCGTACCGACCAGTTGTTACCGGTTATTTTTTGATCCTAAAGTGAGTATTAAATACCCGACCGTTTAAGGTGGTACAGTACTGGTACGGTTCCGGTACCGATACGGGTAAAATTGGTACTATACTGCTTTGATACCAAAAAAATAGTAGAATAATAAGTAAACATATCTACGTATTTTGTATTCGATAGTATTCAAAGAAGTTAAATATTAATGAATCTCAAATAAATAATAACATCATATCATTAAGTGATTTAGATGGATATTGACGAAGAAAAAACAAATATATACAACGACGTTATTGTATCGTGTTAAGTGTTTTAGTAATGACACAAGTCATGATCCTTACCTTTATATTAACAAGGAATATGTTTGAAATCAAATGAATGAGTAATTCGAACTAATAATATGTTAAACCACCAAGTATAGAAAATGACCGAAATCGATTATTCAATCTATGTTAATGGACGAAAAGACTATAGTTGGTATTCATAAATGTCAAAGGTAGACAGGTTACGAAAAGAAAAAAAGAAAAAACACAACCTAACCTAATTGGCATCCAATGACCAATCAAGCCCGAAATCACTTGTAACATTTGGACTTCTTGTAACATTTAGCATTTGACATTTTCCTCCTCTTATTCTTCATCATTTGTTTGATCGATCACAACAATTATTTATTTGTTATTTTGGTAAGGGACCATTGATCTAACGTTATTGAGAAGATCCTTTAATCATGAGGTTATGAGTTTAAATTTAGGGGTTGATATAAGTAAATATTTGTAGAAAAATGTGTATTTTTGTGGTGTGAATGTATGAGTTGTTCACTTTCTAAAATATTACTGTATAAAATTAATTTGGCTGCCTTTACTAACTGATGTTGCACGTACCACATATAATGTTCGGATGTATGCAAGTTATCAAGAGAATTATTATGAAAACGATAATGAGAAACGCTTATTGCACCACACATATATATTTTTCCATCGCTGTAGGTAGATATCTCAATATTTGCACCCTTTTTATTTGTATTTTTTTTCTTTTAACAAAAGAAACAATTATATTAAGGGAAAATGACGTTAACAGCCCTTAGTGTTGTTAATAAGAACCATAAGACAAGGCGAATGCTAACAATAGCTCTAAAGGTTATGGTTTATTGTTTCTATATTTAACATTTTAAACTATGTTGAATTAATTATAAAGTATAAGTTTTACTTTTTAATACTGACTTACCTTAATTATTTTTGACAAGAGTGTTTATTCATGGTAACCATGAGTTATAAATACGGAATTAAGTTAAATATGGTATGTTTAACCATAGCCTTAAGGGCTATAATAGTTAGCATTTTTCTATTAATAATAACTTCAACATTGTTGAAGAAAAAGAATTTGCATCCAACGGCATGAGAAGAATTCATTAATCAAGTCATTGTGGGTTCAAGCATAATTTGAGACAGTGAATTTATATATATGTGATGGTTATACATAACATGTGTGATAGATTAATGAAGTTGACGTTTTTTGAAAAGAAAAAAAAAACATGCTTAAAGATTTACGGATATTGCCAAAACTAAATATTGACCATACGAGCTCAATCCCTTTTCTAATTTACCTAAGCTAGAGAAAATATACACGACCACGAGAACTCGATAATATAGAACCTTCGAATGATTGACAAAAAAAAAAACTATTGAGCAACCCTTGAAAGTCTTCGACTGCATACTTGAAAATTGAATTAATTGATTAATTTATCATCAAAAGCATAAATTTTGAAAATTCAAAAGGAAAAGGTGGAGAATGATCCGGAGTCCACAGACAAATCGTAATTTAATTACCTGGAAGTTCAAGTTTGGAGAACCAATTATTTAAGAATTCGAAATTTCTCATCCGATTTTGACTACAGACGCCACCTAACGTATGATATAATTTTCTTTTTGAAACCAAAATATGTTGAGACTCAAAAATTTTAAGAGGGCTAAAGTTATGGATCGGTATTAAACTTACACTTTTGTAACGAGTTAGCAAACTAACCCATTTTATTTAATAATGTGGGTAATTAACTAGTTATCTTTGTGATGAGGTAGATAGTTAACTTTTGTTGACCAATTTTATTTTGAAAAAGCTGACATGTTAGTCTCAAATCATTTGATTATAGCTCATATAAAATTTTAATGAAATGTCACGTGTATAACGTAATTTTCAGATAAGCAATAAAGATTATTAAAGCTTCAAAATACATATTATCTACTTCAACATAAAATTAAAAGTTATTCCATACACTAGTAATAAAATGGATTCTCTATCTAATGAGGAACAAAAGTTCATTGCTAATCGGTAATTTTAACTCTTTTAAAATTTAGTGGGTTGTTTGCTATTGACCTTAAGGGCACCAAAAATGAGGAAAATTAAAATAGAGGGTATCAAAAAGGTTCAAAAGCTAGATAAAATCATTTTTGTCGGCTTTTTCAGGAATGTGAACTCTACCAGCCGAAAGAGATAAACGCTAAGAATATATCTAATGCTATAAATGTGCTAATAAGAAGAGTTTATAGCTTTGTCACACATCATATTATATACGACAGAATTACTTTAATCATTCATGTAATTTCCCGTTTAACTTCACATGTTGTTTCAAAAATTTAAAAGGTATATTAATATTTCACTTTTTGAAAATTTTGCGTATGGAGTTATGGGTAGTCTAAAAATTGAGTACTTAAAATTTAATATTTTTGAAAACTTTGTTTATCAATACTCGATTGTCCAAAAATGGATTCGCGATGAGCAATATAATAAAATATCTGGACTACTAAAATGAACTTTGAAACTTTGGAATGACCGGTAAAGAATGTGCATTAACTATTGATTGGGGATCATAGGGGAATGAGTCATATAAGGAGAAATAGGAGAAGTTTTATTTGTGGTCATTGAATGATCTTTTGAGTTTGATTAATGGTTAAAAAGGGTGACAATTTTGTAATTACTTTCAAAAATAAGGGTATTAGTTAACAAAAGAAAAACATAACATTAATTTTCACTCCACATCTCTTCCACTATTTAAACTTTTACATTTTAACTCTTTCACTTTATTTTCTTCTTCCTCCAACCCCACCTACCACCACCCCACCACCCCCACCATTTGCTGCCACCACCTAACTGCCGTCAGCCGCCGGAATTTTTAATATTTTTTTTTTCAGAAAACTTTTTTTTTCCAAAAAAAAAAGAAAAAATTCAAAAAAAAATTTTTACAAATTTTTTTTTTCATAAATCTTTTATTAGATATAGTATTCCTTTTCCTACTCCATTTTTAATAAAACTATACACTTTTTTCACTGCATTTTGTATATTATTGTTAATTAACTAAAAATTTTATATATATTACTGCATCTTCTATACCCGACGTTAACAAAATACCGTACAAATGAATAATATATATAATCTAAAATGCAGTAAAAAGAGAACAATATGTCTTAAATGATGTATATGCAAAATGCAATAAAAATAATAATATGTATTATACTTTAATACAAAATGCAATACAAATAGATAATATGTAAAATACAAAATGCAGTACAAATCGATAATATGTAAAATACAAAATGCAGTGAATAACAAATAATATATAATGAATGAAATATATGAAAAATGCATCAAAAATAACAAAATGCAGTGAAAATAATAAAATGCAGTACAAATAGATTATATATAATATAAAATGCAGTAAAAAGCGAACAATGTGTACTAAATAAAGTATGAGAGAGTAGTGTACACTATTAAAAAGGTGAATGGGGTAAAAATGAAAATTTAAAAATTCTTCTCCTCTTTCTCCTCAAATGATACTTTCTCCTCTGAACCTCACCCTTAACTATTTGAATAATTCACATTTTAAAATATAAGTCTCTGTAAGCCTAACCATAGTTGTTATGACTCCAATTTTGATTTTAAGATCTTACGATTTTACGATCTTCGTGAACGAAAATGATCCCGATATAAGATATGCTTAGGATCCCAATTTGAGCATAGGATCTTACGATATCGATCCGATTCAATCTTAATTAACATGAATCTATGAGTTAACAAAATATAAATTAGTTAATTTTTGTCCAATAAAAGGTTAATGGGTTTATCATTTAATCATTTACTGCACATAAAACTAATCAATTCTTAAACTAAAATAGTTTATCATGTTAAAATGTATTATATTAATAGTAAATATAGTAATCTAAGTCGCTATGATAAGTATGAATTGATGTTGAGGTTTTTAAACTATAAAAGTTTAATTAATTTGTCATGCATTTGATGTTTCACATGTATCAAATAAGACATTTATGATACCATAATGTAAGAGTAGGATCTTACGATCTCGATCTGATCTTACGATTTCAATTTCGTGAAGACAAAAACGATCTTATGTAAGATCCAGATCTTGACAACCTTGAGCCTAACACGTACTTCCGATCCTATTAACTTACACAAGTTCATAATCATAATTAATTCCGTTATCTATTTAATTTTATCATTGTGTATATTTTTAAGCATAATTTCTCTCTTAACTAGTTAACTTCATTGCAATGGACATAGTTGTCAACTCGTGACTCATACCGTGTTTCGTTTTCCTTGATTTTTAACTAGTGTATCGTAACGTGAATCGACTCATAAGAGTCACGATCAAACATTTTTATGATATGTATCTAAAAATATAATAATAGTTAATAATATAAGCACATTTTTACTATAATATTACAATTTTGCTAGTTTCAAATCATAAACTCATAAATCAAGCACCACAAAGTAACAAAAAGTGACTTTGAAATAGAAAAAAAACTATTATTTGGGCTTTTTTGTTTTTTAGATAAATACTTCAACTTTGAGATAAAGCAAAACCTCAAAATTAATCTTTCTTTTTTCCAAAATATCTTTTTCAAGTCTACTTTATTATTATTATTTAATTATTTGATCGATAAATGTGTAAAAAAGTATACACATCACGTGATTCGTACGAGACACGATTCAAATCGGCTCGATACCATACGGTGAATTTTTACAAGACAAAATACGAGTCAGAGTAATCTCCAAGACACATTACGAGTTGTATCTTTTTCCTTCTATAACATCCTAATTTCAACAATAGTATGCAACTTTGTATGTAGTTATATAGATTAATTATAATAATAATAAATTAACAAATATGATATCACAATAAATATCAAAAGTAAAAGTATGTATACGATTAATCGTTTCATGTGTTTGACACACTTCGACTAATCCGTGCGTGAGTAATCACACACTACCTTAAGCTTTGCTACTAACGGCTTACGATTTTAGTTAGAAGTCTTAGGACTGTGACAACTATCCAAGTAAATTGGTGAGTATAAAACTTAATAGTTAAGAAATAACTAAGTGCAAGCCACGTACTAAAATTTCATTATTGCCTACAATATAGGCTTGATGACAAGTAGGTTAATCTCCTACTATAAATAGGCTACCAAGTTAACTTCAAATTTCATCTCCCGCACTTATACATACATACACAGTAAATATAATCCATCCAGCCCTGGTGTTTTCGTTTCACTAACGAGAAAGGCCGGAAAGCATGGGACCTATTTAAGTGACCAGGCCGATGGACACGTAGTAGCCTAGCTCTATTGCAATCATCATCATAAGGTTGATCTACAAAACAGAAATATCACAACCTAAGGTATCAAAGTGAGTTTCGTGTTATTTTCAAAACTGAGATATATGCGATATACCATGTGATTACCTGATTACTTGATTATTTGTTTAAATTGCATTTAAACACGAATGTTGATTTTGAGATATATTACGTCACGTTAGTCGTCGGGTAACCCTCATTGGCTCATTAATATATATGTTTTTTAATGGCTGAAACATGATGGTTGTTGGCTCACATATATATTGGTACGATTAGTACACAAGCGGTCACTTGTTTGTACTAAATCAGTACTAGCAGATACCTGTCACTATCAAAATTGGTAAGAGGGTTGGCAAATCGCTAAGCTGGACGGTCAACCCATTCACAAACATGATATGTGAGGTGGTGGATCGAAAAAAGAATGGTACAGTCAACTTGGAAGCAAGAACATGCACTTGCAAGCAATGGCAATTATCTGGTTTACCTTGCGGGCACGTAGCGGCAGTAACTAGTTACTTTAAAATGGACAATGTGACCTGCTTTGCGGAGAGGTATTTCACCACGGAAATATATCAGGCAACCTATAGTGAGGCTATAAATCCAACGACTCATCCTTTAGAATGGGACGATCAAGGTAATCTGCAGATTTTCTTACCGCCGATATTATCGAAGAGGCAATCTGGTCGCCCACCAGGCCGTGCTCGTATTCCTTCAAATGGAGAGGAGAAACGGGAATACAAAAATTAATGTAGTCGTTGCAAGGAACGCGATCATAGTCGAGTTAATTATACAACTCCGTACGATAGAACAGGTGAGCCAAGCCGATCAAGAACCACCGCAAGATCTAACTCAAGGTCAAAATCTAGATCAAAATCAAGATCGAAGAAAGTAAGTCGTTACTTTTACTGATAAAAATACAAAAATTTACATTGTATTATTCAGTTCCTATTATTAATGCACTCGTCATTATTTTGACTTGCAGAATACGTCCACAAAATCAACGTCAAGCAAATTCGAGGAGGAAGGAGAACCGTCCCAGGCGACTCAGACTTTTCCAAGTGTACATTGGTACATAATAGATCCAATAGTCAAAGCATAAGGAACCCTTTGCATATGCTCCACCTGAGTAGGTGTAGAAGCACACTGTTTGCTATTTAAGTCAAGTCTTTCTAATATTGGTACATTTCCACATTTAGAATTCTCCATCGTAAATCTTTTTAAGATCTTATCAATATAAGCACTTTGACTTAGTTCAATTAACCGCTTAGTTCTATCTCTATAGATCTTGATTCCAAGAATAAATGTTGCTTCTTCCAAGTCTTTCATAGTGAAACACTTTCCAAGGTAGGATTTTATATCTTGTAACATTGAAATGTAATTTTCTATGATCAATATGTCATCAACATATAAGACAAGGAAAGTAACATTACTCTCACTATCTTTTTGATATACACATGGCTCATCAAGGTTTTGAGTAAATCCTAACCTTTTGATTTCCTCAGCAAACCTCTTATTCCAGTTTCTCGATGCTTGCTTTAGTCCATAAATGGACCCTTGAAGCTTGCATACTTTGCTGGAATGTTTTGGATCAACAAAACCTTCACGTGAAACTATATAGACATCCCCGTCTAAGTAACCATTAAAGAAGGCAGTCTTGACATCCATTTGCCAAATCTCATAGTCATAGTACGTTGCTATGGCTAAGAGAATCCTAATAACCCTAATGTCTGCTATAGGATAGAAGGTTTCATCATAGTGAACTCCGTAGATTTGAGTATAACCCTTCGCTACGAGACGAGCTTTATAGGTGTGTACATTCCCATCGACATTCGTAGTTTCAAGCCATTTTTTAGATTCTGGATCTGATAATGCAGCGTTGAAATTAGGAGGTTCATTAAGATCCCCTAACATGTGCTCCTCAGTTTCTACATTTAGACATAACTTATCGGAAGCATATATTGTCCTTGCGGACCTACGAATTGGAACAACATCGACTTGAGGTTCAACACTTTGAATACTTCCCCCCCCAAGTTGATGTTCTCTAGTGTTTGTAGAAGGTGATGCATCTTCCTCTTGATTCTCATCAAGTTCTACAACCTCCCACTGTTTTCTTGAGCTATGAGATTCTTTTCAAAGAACTCAACATATCTAGCAACTTTAACAATATTTTCAGAAGGATTGTAGAAGTAGTAACCCATTGTTTCCTTTGGGTATCCTACAAAGATACACTTAATAGATCTTTGCTCGAGTTTGTCAGTCATATCCCGCTTCACAAGCGCCTCACATCCCCTGACCTTTAAATAAGATAAATTAGGGACTTTCCCATGCCACAATTCATGTGGTGTCTTATTCACTTTCTTTGTTGGAACCATATTCAAAATACGTACAACAGATTTAAGAGCATAATCCAAAAATGATAATGGGAGAGTTGTAAGGTTCATCATCGAACTTACCATGTCTAGCAAGGTTCGATTCCTCATTTCTGACACCTCATTATATTGTGGTGTGTATGGAGGAGTAAGCTGTTGGACAATTCCACATGCTTTCAGATAATCCTTAAACTCTTGGCTGAAGTATTCACCACCTCGATCCGAACCAAGGATCTTGATGGTCCTACTGAGTTGATTTTCTACTTCACTCTCAAACACTTTAAATGTTTCATAAGTCTTCATGTTTATGTTTAAGCAACTAAACATAACCATAACGGCTGAAATCATTAGTTAAAGTGATGAAGTAGCTAGCACCCCGTCTTGACACATGTCTAAATGGACCACAAACATCCGTATGTATAATTCCAAGTAGATCTTTAGCCCTTTGCGTTTGATGCGAAAAGGGTTTCCTTGTCATCTTGCCAGAAATACAAGATACACATTTATCAAAAGATTCATCATCATTTAATTTTAAAAGCCATTCACGTTGAAGCCTTTCAATGCGTTTCTTGCCAATGTGAGCAAGACGACTATGCCAAAGATAGGTAGAGTTCAAATTAAGCTTGACTCTTTTATTGCTAACATATTACATAGAATTAACTTTTGAAACATAAACATGCATATCAATTTCAAAAATACCATCACAAGGAATAACATAATCATTAAAACATTGATAAATCCATTATCTTTCAAAAGTGAAACTGAAACTATAACGCACCTCTTTCCATACAACACTTTTATATTATTTTACTCGAAAGCGTATATTAAAGAAATACATTTCATTACTATATATTAAACATTATACATAAACAGTTTACATTTTCAATATTTACACAAAATTCAAACTGTTTAAAACTACATAAGACGGTGTATTATATTTTATCAAAACAAGGTTTATGACAAAACCATATAACAAAAACCTTGCATCAAAGCATCCTTTCCTGACACCCACTTATAACAAAAACCTGCAGGAAGTAGGATGAGGGATTAGCACGGAGCTAAGTGAATGAATTTATCACACACAAACCAACTTAGCATAACTATCTGTTTACAGCAAATAATTATAAGCACATTTCTTTTTCAATGAGGATCGGTGGCTCTGGAGATATCATAATACCCAGGGATTCTCCAACAACACTTAACGTCAATCTGTATGGCCAATACAGAATAGACTGATAACTATTTGTTATTAAATTCATACACAAGTCTCAAACACAACAAATGAATCAAAACCTGTGTAATTCACATAATAACCAAAAAGTCCAACTACATGTTGACCTCAATAATCTAATGCACATAGATTCACATATTACATAGATTCATAATCAATAACACAGATTTACAATCTTATAATCAATCTACGTATACTTGTTGCAACCAAACCGTTGCAACTAAATCGAAGGGTGAGTTCTAAATCCACTCACCGATACCTTTGTCTTCACAAACTCAGAATCCAAGTGTCACTTATCTTTTGGAGGATCTGAGAATCAACAATCAGATATAAGTTAGTAATCAGAATTATCGATACTTAGCTTATATCAACCTATAACAATAGGAACTTAACATAATCAACATTACAATTACAAGTTCCTAATCACATATTATAAATTACAACACAATATTATCATGTACCACTACTGGTTTATCAATGTTATAACATGTAACAATACAATTAACATTAACATTTAACAAATAAAAGATATGCTGGAATGGCTCATGACCCGCCGGCTGGGGTCCCTTACCTGCCGGCTTCACCTCCCCAGCAGCCGGGTCACACCCCCAAGCCGCCGGGTACAAGGTATTTTAAGTAACCAGCGAAAAGATGCATTTTAAAGCTTCTAGCAGCAGCCGGTTTGGGTAATTAACCCGCCGGTCCGGAGTGACAAGCCATCGGCTTGGGTCTTTGACCCGCCGATTTGCCATCCCAAACAAGTACCCGCCGGCTTGGCTGATCAAGCCGCCGGCTTGTTCTTCAGGTATAGCAGTAACACAATATCAACAAACCCAAATACGAGCTAAACTCAAGAAACTCAACTTTGCTGTACATAATCACTTAAAACAGGTTTCTAACATCAAAGGGATACCATTAACAACTAAACCACTTCAATAACATCTAACAACTTCAAGAATTTCAAGTTTGGTGCCAAAATCATACAACCTATGTATTTCATTTATTTGAATCAAAATTGCCATTTAAGAGCTATAATTCACAGATTCAAACTATGAATTCAAGTTCACCATCATCATATTGGGACAATTCATCATATATCTCTCAAATATCAATAAAATCATCAATTTACATAATAGCCAAGTTCTTGAAGATTGAAACAAAATACTTACTTAGAGTAAGAAGAATAACAACAAGATGATTACTCTGATTATGATGAAGATAATACACTGAATCAAATCTTCGATTTGGTATGTTTGGTTAGGATCTATGGTTTAATTTTGAAGTTCTTAGTGAATAGGGAGTAAGGTTTAGGTTAAGAAAGTAAGATTTTCTAATTTGGGGAAAAATGGAGCAAATGAGTCGGCCTCTCCATATAACTAATTTTAGTTATTTGGGTATTTTATATCCGTCCTAATTCTATTGTCTGGAACCTAAATATCAATTGCGAGAAACTTATTTTATGGTACTGTCAACTATAGTAAATTAAAACAAGTAACAATTTACTATTCACAATAAGTTCTGAAACTTATTTACCTAAGTTTCTCAATAACAATTAATACTAGGTAATTCCTAAATAATTAAATACTCAATTAAAATAGAGAATTACCAGACCGATAGGGAGGATGTTACAAATCTCCCCTCCTTAAGAAGATTTCGTCCCCGAAATCTCATCGTGACTAAACAATCCAGGATATCTGGATTTCATAGACTCCTCGGTCTCCCAGGTCAAATTGGAACCTAAACTGTGTTTCCATTTCACTAACACCATCAGTATCTGTTTCTTTCTAAGTTTAGTAACTTTTCTATCGAGAATTTCAATAGGTTCTTCAACTAATTTCTGGTTCTGGTCGACTTTCAAGTCTTGTAGGGGAAGAATCTGAGATTGATCCTCGACATTACACTTTCTCAAATAACAGATATTGAACGTGTTATGAATACCAGCAACATCTGGAGGAAGATCCAATGTAACGGACTGATCATTAACCACTTTGCTGATTCTGAATGGACTGATATACCTAGGAGCCAATTTACCACGTTTTCCAAATCTAATAACCCCCTTCCAAGGTGAAACTTTAAGATAAACAAGCTCACCTTCAGAGAATAATACTGGTCGTCTACGTGGATCTGCATATTGTTTCTGTCTATCACGTGCAGCTTTCAATTTCTCACGTGCAACTGCTACTTTGTCAGCTATGATCTGTACAATGTCTGGGTCTGCAAACTGTTTTTCTCCAGCTTCTAACCAACATGTGGGCATTCTACAACGACGTCCATACAACATCTCATAAGGAGGCATACCAATACTGGAGTGATAGGAATTATTATAGGCAAATTCCACTAATGGCAGGTGAGAATCCCAAGAACCGCCATATTCTAGAATACAAGCTCTCAACATATCCTCAAGTGTCTGAATCGTACGTTCTGACCGACCGTCGGTCTGAGGATAATAAGCTGTACTGAGATTTACACGTGTACCCAATTCTTGTTGCAAACTTTGCCAGAAATGAGAAATAAAACAAGAATCCATATCTGACACAATCGATAATCGAATACCATGTCTCGAGACAATTTCATTAATGTACAGCTGGGCAAGTTTAGTCAAAGATGTTGTTTCACTTGAAGCAAGAAAATGAACACTTTTAGTCAATCGGTCAACGATAACCCAAATCATGTCGTTACCTCGAGATGTACGTGGAAGTTTAGTCACAAATTCCATGGTCAAATGTTCCCACTTCCATTCTGGAATCTCTAACTGTTTCAACGACCCATATGGCTTTTGATGTTCAGCTTTAACTTGAGCACATATATGACAATTACCAACAAACCGAGCTATATCAGTTTTTATTGTGGGCCACCAATATAACGGTTTCAAGTCATTATACATTCGAGTACTGCCTGGATGAACAGATAAACGTGACTTATGGGCTTCAGTCAAAATCATATCCCGAATACCACCAATCAGAGGAATCCATACACGAGACTGAAAAGTCTTCAATCCTCTAGAATCATTAACTAATAACTCTTTTCTTTTCAACATGATTTCTGACTTTAAATTAGGATCCAATAAAGCTTCAATTTGTGCATCTTTAACTTTATCCACTAAGTTAGAAGAAACATCAACTTTCAAACAATAAATGCAGTTAGAAGTACCTTTTTGGCTTAACGCATCAGCAACTACGTTTGCCTTTCCGGGATGGTAACGAATTTCACAATCATAATCTTTGATTAGTTCTAACCACCGTCTCTCACGCATATTCAGTTCTTTCTGAGAAAACATGTACTGAAGACTTTTGTGATCTGTACAAATAATACATTTCGTACCATAAAGATAATGTCTCCAGATTTTCAATGCAAACACGACAGCTGCCAATTCTAAATCGTGAGTGGGGTAATTTCTTTCATGCTGTTTCAATTGCCGAGAAGCATAGGCAATAACTTTGTCTTTCTGCATAAGAACACCACCCAAACTGTTGGTGCATCTTAGTGTGTCTGTCAGTTGGTCTAAGTCTTAATGCGTTTGATATGTAATTACGTTAGTTATGGCGTTTGTTGTAGGACCCCTGTAGTCGGAGCTAACTGAACCCTAATATCCAATCAACGTGCGGAATCCAAAGATTGAATTTATAAACGTTTAACGAATCAAACAACACAAACAGAAAGTATATTAATACTCAATTGAATACCGATCAAATTATATTGAATAGCTAGAGTACAATATGCTCTCACAATACCTAAATTCGTCAACCCTCACAACTGAGCCGAACTCGACTATTTATACTCAAAACCTAATCTGATCTATGCGACACAAGCTGTGTCGCCAAGCCGACTAATGCGAGACAAGATGTGTCGCCAAGTTGACTAGTGCGACACAAAACCCTTGTGTCGCCAAAACACAAAATGTAATTAATACAAACGTTATAACTAACGTAATTACATATCAAACACATTACATACTTAGACCAACTGACAGACACACTAAGATGCACCAACAAACTCCCCCGTGTCTTCAGCTTGGTCTACAAAATTTCTTCAATTAAGCCCAGCCTTCAGGAAACCTGCCTCCAACATGAATTCCATGCGTAACACACACAGTCACAACTTTCTGGAATTGTCTAGCAAGAATCGAATTCACAACATTTCTTACGTTGAAGCGAATTGGATTATCAAACAATTTCCGCAAGTCTTTCTGTGACATATTGATCAAGCTCACAGGATCAAAAACTTTGAATTGAGCTTTCTTCAAACCATATAGCGAAGTCTTCTCAGGATGCTCAGATTCTGGAACAAATATAAACACAGCTTTGCCCGTATGTGGTTCAAGTTCCCAACAAAGAAATCTTCTAAGAAAGTTAAAAGGAACTGTCTCAAGCGGAATCTCAGTCAAACAATCAGCTGATGGATAATGCACTTTGCAGATTGGCTGCCTTATTACTGGATCAAGTCTCTTCTTGAATATGAATCTCATTTCAAGCATCGGTTTGATAAAGTTATATCTTTTTCTCTTCACTTCACGACGCAAAACCATCTGTACAAAATCTGCTCTTGAATCCCTGGTTGGATTTATCAATTCCAGTTGACCTAGACGATTTATTTCTCCTTTTGGCAATGTACTCAGCTTCTTGAATGATCTTTTAAAATACTGAATACCATCGCTTCTCTTAATCATGAAAATACCTTTGTAGGTTTTCCAGCTTTTGATAATTCCTGTGTAATTCCCACTAACTTTATATGTCTTGCAAGTAACAGGAATAGGTTCACCAAGAATAAAACTTATCACAGGTCATTCAGAAGTTGATGTAGAAGCAGTATCAGAAGCCGGTGTAGTCTCTGGAACAGTTTGTGAAGTTCCAGCTGGCTCTGCTTCATCATCTGAAGAATCAGTCTCGATTGTCGGAGCATCATCATAGAATTCATCAGAATGCATCTCCTCTTCCTCAATCTCGACATCATCATTGATCTCAAATTCAGGTTCAGATGCATGACTTTCCTCATTAACCATTCGCTGAATAAAAGATAGATTATCATTTGAATAATCTACAGCTAACGGTCTTGGTTGACCTGGAATATCATCGACCGAGAAATAATCCAAACAAAGAGATTCATTATCATCAAAAATGTTTACATTATCATTTACATTGTCAGTCTGTGTTCTCGCTGAAGCCCTAGATGTTGTTTCTATGGCATGCAGGCCTGACTCCCCCGGAACAGCAGCTAGGGATTCTAACTCTAAAACCCTAGAGTTCAAAGTAGGTACTAAAGCTGCATGTTCTTCTAACGCTTTACTCTGCGCAGCTTGAACCTCCAAAACCGATGCCTGAGACTGAATCAATTGAGCTTGATTGTCCATGGTTTGCTGCATCGCATCCATCCTTTTCAAAAGCTCCTGTATAACCGAAGGCAGAGGTTGAACTGGAACCTCAACACGGGGAATGTCGACCCATGGACTCGAAGACGAAGTAGAAGTACAAAGAATAGACTGAGGTGGAACCCAATCTTCATCATTGAGATCATCGCTTCTTGGTCGTTTGCCCTGATCAGGGCGCACTGAAGTCGTACCTTGACGAATACGACGTTGAATTCGTTTGAACCGACGTGGTTCAAACCGTTGAATATTCCTCAACGCATATTCCGAAGGGACAACCCTCGGAGAAGTCTCAGGAGTAGAACCTCCATCCGAATCTTCAGCAACTGGATCTTCAAGATTAGGCTGATCAGCCTGTTCTTCAGCTTGAAAATTGTCAATTTCCTGTAACAAGTCATCAACCTGTATCTGTGCCTCATGGAGGTGTAATTCCTCCTCCTGAGGTTGCTGCCCAGGTGCAGCCAAAACATCCATAAAACCGTCATTGGGCGGCGCAACATAAGCTTCATCAACTATGTGCCCAAACAACGAAAAATTGTTGTTCGCGTTCGCACCTGCCGCACAAACCGTCCAGATTCGGACGTTCATGGGAGTTGGACGCAAGCGCTCTCGAGCATTTTGTGGAAGGCCGGGAAGCTGGTTATCAAGAAAAAGCTGAATGAAGCGTGGATATAGATTCCAACGCTTGTCCCCGGCATTAACGTTGTCGACCATTGCCCTGAAGATATACCCAGAAAAGTTGAAGGGCTTATTGTAGACAAACGCTAGCATGGCAGAGGCCGTAGAATGACTGATACCGTCAAAACCAGCCATACGAGGAGAAAGGCAAATGATAAGCACATGCATCAAATATCTCTAAAACTTAGGCAGCTTCTCTTTGGTATTGATCATTTGGCACGCCTGGATAACCGATGCGTGTCATAGCCCCAGCAATAAACTCATTTTCAAACAGGGTGGGCATTTCAGTTGTATCACCAAACTGGAAGAATTCCCGAATAACCTGTTCTGAGATAATGAGTTGACGATCGCCCAAAGTGTAGATAATCCTGGTAAATGGCAACTCGGAGTTGATCACCGCATTTTCCTAAAATTGACCCACCTGATCTTTGTAAATGTTGGTGGTTGCGGTGATAGCAGTATGGATACAAGACCGGCGTAGAAATGCCACCATTGGCCTGTACGGAGCAGCCGTCTCCTTCGAGTCATCCAAAAATGCCACAATATTGTGACGTGGTTCCCAAAGAATATCACCATCTGCCATTGATGTATAAAGTATAACAATAAAACTCGAAAACAGTTAGCATAAGCAGATTCAATCGAAACAAATCAATTTAATATTCTGTTATATGCGACATAGAGATTTGTGTCGCAGGACTACTGCGACATAATTGACTTGTGTCACTTACAGAACAAAAATTGATTTTAAAAAGTAAGCGACATAAGGAATTGTGTCGCTAATCACTAATGCGACGGAAAGAGTTGTGTCACTTTTTGCAATTAAATCGAATTTAATCAAATTTATGCAACATAAACAATTTGTGTCGCAAAAATGATGCGACATAAATGTTGTGTCGCACAGCAGAATGCAAAATTACATATATAACTAGTAAAGAAAGCAAATTTGCACAAATTAAGGGTTTAATTGATAATAACAAAGATAAACACATTGTTATGATTACAAAATATCACATTCTAAACCCTAAACCCTAAACCTAGATAGTATCCTCGGATACTATTAATACATAAAGGCCAAAATTCAAGACAAGGATTGGCAAAGATCCAGGATAATGAGGGGATCCTACCACACCATCAAAAACAAAAGGTAATTGATCAAGCAAGAATGCTATCACGACACCTGAATGCACATAAGCTTCCACGACTGAAAGGTGATCCTTGAAGTCGCGGAAGTGCAAGACATGATAGTCTTTGGGCAGAAGCAGTGAACACAGGATTGTGAAACACCATTGTCCTGAACGAAATCACCTGCCATGGCTATACCACAATTGGACGAAAGTGAGGAATAGGCCAAACTGAGTTAAGCGACATAAGTTATGTCGCATTATTATTGAGCGACATAATAGTTTTGTCGCAAATGTCAGCGACATAAATATTGTGTCGCAAATGTCAGCGACATAAATTGGAATTCAGAAACTCTGCGACATAAAAACTTATGTCGCAGTGACGAACAACAAGCCCCAACCCAGAAACCCTAAACACTAATTTGGGGTTTTCGAAAACAAGACATACCCTAGGTTACGACATTAAACAAGGAGCACGAAAACACATATATTATCATCTAAGAGTGAATTATTTGTGTCTAATTAACCCAAACCCGAAACCCCTAAAAACCCGTAACTAAAATCAACGATTAAAGCATAAATAAACGGTAAAATAGGGTGAAATTAGTACCTATCGATCGAGTAGAAGTAGGTGAACAAGAAGCAAGTGATCGATTGCCAAGAAAGATACCAGATGATCGAAATCAAAAGACAAATTCAACCGCATCTTTTGTGTCGCTAGATTGTATTTTATGTCACAGGTTTTTGATTTTGTGTCGCTAAAAGAGATAATAGAGAAAGCGACTGGGGTGGGGTATTTATACCTCAGCCCCACCTAGCGACATAATTAAGCGACATAAAAGGCGACATAAGTTATGTTGCAGGACAATAGTTATGTCGCAGTATCCAGAAAACTTGATTTTTAATTTCAAGTTTCGTAACCCGATGCAAGAGTAACTGATGGACTTATAAAAGTAAAAATACAAAATTGAAGGTAAAATTAACTAAAATAACTTAATTACTAATCCTAAAATGAAACTTAAATTAATTTTCTTTTTGGTGACGTAGTTATTTTGTCTGCTAAGGGATCATATTAGGATAACATGCAATTATTAGGAAATAGTAAGTGTTATCTCGATTATCAGTATATTTGTCCTCTTTAAATTTACTTAGCATATTTAGAACACCTTTTATAAATATTATTTCAAGATGATTACTGGTATTGTTTGACCACCTAAACATGTTACATCTGCGTCTATGAGCAAACCTTTTATGTTAGTATGAATAGTTATCTGTGGTCCCCACCATAGACATACCCCTATAATTTAGACAAGAACATATCTTCCAAGATAGAATAGAGGAAAATCGTTTTAAAGAATCAAGTCAGCGGTGACAGGTCTGTACAAACGTACAACAAAGCGACATAGCTTTATTCAGGTGTAAGCAAAACCAGACTTGGTCAAACCGTTTTGGCGACCTTGTTAGGTATCTTATGATTTAAGACTTTTTCAACTTCATTGACTTGCGTTTATGATAAGCATCAAATAGATACTATATTTTATATTATTTATCCCTATATTTGTATACATTTTTATGCATTTATATGATTTTAGATACTTATTTTGTTAATATTTGCAGAAATGTATTTTAATTGAAGATTGGAGAAAAAGAACAAAAATAAGACCGAAACTGAAGGAATTAAAGCAATTGAAGAAAAGAAGATCTAAACCTTAAAAGAAATGAAGACTAAAATGATAATATTAAAGATTTGGGCCAAGAAAACAAGTGAATCCGTTTAAAGAAGAAAAAGAAGCCCAATTTGAAGCCCAAGCCGTTTATGGAAAATTCTGGAATTTAAGTCCAACCGGCGGTTGGATTACCCAACCGGCGGTTGGGGCTAAAGGTTCAAAGCGGTAGAGAAAGCGCAGAGTTGGAGTAATACTCAATTAACTCCAACCGGCGGTTGGAGGTCCCAACCGGCGGTTGGAGGGTCGGCCAGGATTAGTATAAATAGAGACTTAGTTTTGATTAAACGATATACGATTCTTAGAATTAAAAGTTGAATATTAAGGTTTAAGGTCGACTTTAGGTGCGAATTTGGAGGCTAAGGAGCTAGGGTTTGAAGGTTTTCAACCTTAGAAAAAGCTAGTTCGTCAATTGGTTCGGTTTCTTTATCCTTGTAGCTTCACTAACCTTTTGGGTTACTATGGATATTATTTATTTGCTTGTTAGATTTTCATTATGAATGTTTAAATGTATGTTTACTATGTTTATTATATGAATTATATGTTTATGTTGGAACTATATTATTGAATATTATTATGCAAGAATTATGTGTTATATTATGTTAATAATCATAATTAACTGATTTATAGATAAACTCACTAACCTTTTGGGTTTTTAAATTAAGTGATTATGTTTTATTAGATGTTAAGTAGCATTATGATTCAACCGACCCTGGAATTGCATCAATAATATGTTGATAGATCTTAATAAATAGTGATACTTTACATAACCTTTGACTGTATTGCTATATGAGAATTGTCATAACCTTTGAGGTTTTCTAGATATTATGGTTTGACTGCTGCTGATTTTTTGACTTGCACACCCGTTACCCTTGGGATGTCCTTGCTAGGCGAGGACAAGTTGATTGAGCTAGGGATTATACAGTTTGGTGTACAGGAGGGGATTTTGTTATGGACACCTGAGGTTGCGCCAGGACAACAGCCGGTCCATAGAGCCAGATTGAGAGGACCACCTGTTCCACTGCTGTTAGTTCCTAAGATCCCAGTACCTGAGGTTGAGCTACCAGCAGGTAGAGGTAGAGCTCGTGGTAGAGGTCGTGGCAGGGGTGATATGTTAGAGGATATTCATCAGAGATTAGAGAGGATGGAGATTGCTCATGGTAGGAGATTTGATATGATTGATCATCAGTTTACCAGCTTTGAGCAGCGATTTGATAGATTTGAGAGGGAGAGTTATCACAGATCTGATTATCAGCATGAGTTACTGCAGCAGCTGTTACGAGAGAGGTCTATTCAGTACCAGCCATATGTTCCTTCATTCTTTGATGCTGGAGCTGGACCTTCGAGACATTCTGGGCAGGAGGATTCGGATGATGATTAGTTTTTGTTTGATACATTTGATATACATTTTGGATGACTGTATTTATTATTATTATCATTAGTACTTATTATTATTATTATGCTAATTTGGTTGTTTATTTTTGATAGCACAAGTCTGGCAGTAAGTTCAGCACTTTCTTTCATACAGTCTATTTTACAAATGAACTTTGTGGGTATGTTCCCTGGAAACCCTCACGAGACTATAACTCGTCCACTCGGGATACCGAGGGGTTTAAAGGCTTATTGCATATGCTAAATGCAATCGTGATTAACTACGACAGTGTGGATGTTGTATATTATTTTTCAAGAGATCAAAAAATCAACCAAGCAGAATTTCTCTTAGCCAATGATGAATTTTGACAATTCAGTCAGGGGAGTTTTTATGTTCTATTTTTCTTTTCCCTTACTCACTTTTGTTTATCATTTTTATACAATGAGGGCATTGTATAATTTAAGTGTGGGGATAGGGTTCGTAAGAAAAAAAATTTCTTTAATTAATTATTTAAGTTTCTATTGTTCTTAATAAAATTTAAAATTTTAAGTGTATAATTGAGTATTTATTAATTAGAATACTTTTGTTAAAAGATTTGTTTTGTATCTAAAAGTTTAGACTTTAATATGGATTAACTATTTTGTATATATAATGTAAGCTATTTAATAAATAGTGATATATAGTTACATGATATGATGTACTAATAAGCAATCTATATGAAGATTTCTGGATTTTAAGAAATTAATTTAAATAACTTGTTTATTATTTTATGGTACATAATATGATGTATGACATAAAAGTCTTAAATAGATACTATATTTTATATTATTTATCCCTATATTTGTATACATTTTTATGCATTTATATGATTTTAGATACTTATTTTGTTAATATTTGCAGAAATGTATTTTAATTGAAGATTGGAGAAAAAGAACGAAAATAAGACCGAAACTGAAGGAATTAAAGCAATTGAAGAAATGAAGATCTAAACCTTAAAAGAAATGAAGACTAAAATGATAATATTAAAGATTTGGGCCAAGAAAATAAGTGAATCCGTTTAAAGAAGAAAAAGAAGCCCAATTTGAAGCCCAAGCCGTTTATGGAAAATTCTGGAATTTAAGTCCAACCGGCGGTTGGATTACCCAACCGGCGGTTGGGGCTAAAGGTTCAAAGCGGTGGAGAAAGCGCAGAGTTGGAGTAATACTCAATTAACTCCAACCGGCGGTTGGAGGTCCCAACCGGCGGTTGGAGGGTCGGCCAGGATTAGTATAAATAGAGACTTAGTTTTGATTAAACGATATACGATTCTTAGAATTAAAAGTCGAATATTAAGGTTTAAGGTCGACTTTAGGTGCGAATTTGGAGGCTAAGGAGCTAGGGTTTGAAGGTTTTCAACCTTAGAAAAAGCTAGTTCGTCAATTGGTTCGGTTTCTTTATCCTTGTAGCTTCACTAACCTTTTGGGTTACTATGGATATTGTTTATTTGCTTGTTAGATTTTCATTATGAATGTTTAAATGTATGTTTACTATGTTTATTATATGAATTATATGTTTATGTTGGAACTATATTATTGAATATTATTATGCAAGAATTATGTGTTATATTATGTTAATAATCATAATTAACTGATTTATAGATAAACTCACTAACCTTTTGGGTTTTTAAATTAAGTGATTATGTTTTATTAGATGTTAAGTAGCATTATGATTCAATCGACCCTGGAATTGCATCAATAATATGTTGATAGATCTTAATAAATAGTGATACTTTACATAACATTTGACTCTATTTCTATATGAGAATTGTCATAACCTTTGAGGTTTTCTACATTAGTAAATCACAATAATAATAGTCAACACGCAAATAGACATAAGTTGATATAATAAGTGTAATAAATAATAGTTTAAATAGTCATAATCTTCTATCCAATTTAGTATTCTTAAGTTGTTCCTTTAAACTTATCTATTAAAGAAGTGGTATCAATTATACATATGTTCGATCGGAACTAAAACGTCCCCCCTATCTTATATATTATTGTATATTATTGTTAAATCGTATATTGATTGTAATAATTGTAATTAGGATAAATAAATAGTTAGTTATAGATTAAATCACGTTCCTTGTGTTCGAATCTGGACTTACTTATAAAACTATATTCTATGATCAGGATAACACTTGCCTGAATTGTGTGATAGTATTATTTAGTATTTCCTTAATTAAAACTTGTGATTATAATTGCCTATACTTAGCACACATCAAGTTTTTAGCGCCACTGCCGGGGAGCGGTGTATTTTATTTTTAACTAACTATTTTCCCTGTAAAACAATTATATTTTTCTAATGTGTTGCAAAATCAATAAGAAATATCGGCTCACCCATTGAGAATACTAGCAAAAACAAAGGTATAAGGAGAGTTCAACCCTACCTCATTGATTTATCATATAAGAGGTAAGGTGCTTCTCGAAAGGAATAGGTTTTTAACATGATTCGCGCTGACCTGTTTCTCCGCTTTTGTGTACTATCAATGGAGCTACCGAGATCTTTTGATTAGCAATGTATAAGAAATTAATATAATTATTCAATATGTATAATAAATCACTTTAGATAGAATAGGATTAGATAAGTAATCTAAACTATGTGCTATTTTATGCGCACAGAGAAATTTAACTGTTATTAAGAAATGGAGTCGATGCAAGTGGACTTTGGAAGTGATAATGAGAATTTTAAAGATATAGAGATAGACGACCATTCTCTTAAACCAAACAAGAAAATCAGGCTAACAACTGAAGACGAGTGTTTTGAACAACCTCCTGGGATTTCAACCAAGGAAGATATGTTTGACTACTTAGATGACCATGAGGATGAGATTAGATTTGTTATGGAACTCGTACGTAGGTCTACTTTAGAATATACTGATTATCAAAAAGAGTTGATCAAGAAAATGGAAGAACAATTCACTGCTTGGGTTATATCTAATAAAACCAGAGATACAGATGATTTTATCAACTATGTGAATGAGCTGAAATATGATATTGTGAGTGAAGATGTAGATCCAACTTTTTGTGAAGAACAGCTGTTGAAGTACACTTATGTGTATAAGACATTTGAGAAATCTTTGTTTCATTATTCTGAGAAGCAAAGAGAAATGTTAAGAGCGCTGAAGGAAATAATTGAGTATGCCACTGGAAACTTGAGCTATATGGCTGACATCTGCTTGCTAAGGAACTTTCAAGACTTCTTCAATTTGATAAAAGCTAGAGAACACATTGATTCTGGAAGATTCTTCATAGATTGTACAGTGGAGTTCTACATTCAAGACATTATTGATGAATTTTACTATGGAGAATGTGATGAAGTTACACGTACAATTCCTGAGTATTTTTCTGATGAACCAATGGCAAACTTGATCACTTATGCTAAGAAGGAGTTGCAACTAGCTTACCCTGGAGTTCACTATAATCAAAGAAATAATCTTTTTCATCTAGGTCTATCAGAGATTTATTATCATTTAGTAGATACTTTTAGGTATTCTTGATTAACAACGGATCATCAAGAAGGATATTATAATAGGATCTTAAAAGATATAGGAACAGCAGTGAGAACCCACATCACATATGATTATCATGATATACATTTAGGGTTCTATGGGTTATTAGATTCGTTAAGGCACAATCATGTAGAACGCGAAACGAAAATTGAAGACAACTACTTGTGCACAGACGAAGATGGTAGAATAGCTAAAAAGGTAAAAAGAATAGATGCCATGCTCATAGAAACTGAGAACGCTGAGAGAATTCATCATGAGAGTTTCTCTGAATTTGCTTCACCAATACCCGAGTTAGCTAATAAAATCTATGTGCATTTTCGAAGGATTTATCCTGAGAATTTTGGAAAACCTATCTATGGGAATTAGGATTGAAGACCAACAAAATCACTTCTGAAGATCATTTGCAACTTTTTTATTTTTAATAGCTAGTTATATTTTTCTGTTCTCTATTTTTAGGATTTGAATTTTATTTGAATAATTGGAATTTATTGTTAATTTCTTGCTTATTTAATATAAAGTTTATTGCTTTCAGATTTATATGATTATCTCTTCTTTATTTGTATTAGCTACACAAATATTAGAAAGCTAAGTATTTAGAATTGATTTTTACACGAGTTGCAATAGTGATAAGAATTCGATTTAAAATACATAAAGAGAATTAATACTATAAATTTCGAATGTATGCTTAACATTGATTACAAAGTTTGCAGGTATATTAAATTTGATATTTTGGTGACAAATAGATTGAAATAATATATTTGAAATTCGATAAAGTCGATAATTGAATTTTCAGACAGTGAATGAGTCGACACAATCACTGATTATAAATCTATGTATACCAAAAATAGGTTTATATATATCTATTGCTCGTAACAACTAACAGCAATGCAGGTATTTATATTAAGTGGAGGAACGAAACGGTAAGTCTCTTTTTCAATACATTCACTTTCTTTAAAAAAAAGATACAAATAGTATATAGTTAATATGTAATAATATTGTATATTGTAATAATATTGCATTTTAAATATGTTTAAAATACGTATTAATAGTAAATGGGCTAAAAATAAGTAATTAAGCCCAAATTAAAATACGGGCCGAATGGCCTGAGCCCAATTTTTGAGCCAACCGTCGGTTGGGGAAAAATCCAACCGGTGGTTGGACTCTTTTCCGCCTAAAACCAGAAACATTCAAGTTTCTGCCATTTTCACACCCACAAAACACACACATTTCACACACACGTACGAACATCACATTATCATCATCATCTCATCCAGTTTTCACGTTTTTCGTTTCAAAGGTATGATTTTAACTCGTGTTTATTATTTTCTCGCATTTTAATTTCGTAATATTTATTATTATTATGTTATTTGCGAATTGTGGATTGATTACATATAGTTTGATAGTTTAAATGATTAGGAATATTTAGAAATTAGTTAGGTTAGCTAAGTTGTGATTTTTTCGGTTTGATTGCGGATTGTTGCGGATTGATTAGGATTAGGGCTCAATTTTAGTTAGTTATTTGAATGAATGATATTTATTAAAAAAAAAACTACATTTTTGATTAAATAATATTTAAAAAAATAAAATTCGATTATATAATGATTTTTGTATACTTTTTGACTCGATATATTCAAAACGACAATATTACAAATTTCTTAAAATTAAAAAAAAAAAAAAAAAAAAACTTCTTAAAAGCGATATTATTAAGCAATGAAAAATTTAAAATTTTACAACTATTTCAAACTTTTTGACAAAATATATTATAAAAACTAATACCTAGTTATTAAAATTTTTTAGATAAAATACATTTTATTAAAAAATACAATTTTAGACCCTACAAATGTTTAACAACAATTTTAATATATATTATGAAATGTTCATTTATTTAATTCGATATTATATTTCGAAATAAAAACATATATTATGCTTAGTTTATTGGATATAATAAACAGGTGGCTATCAAATATTAAGCAGAAATACTGCTCAAATTTCTAATTTTTTTAGAAAGTTATTAACATTTATGTTTATAGATATGGCTACGAGACAACAGAGAGGACTTTCACTGTTAGCCAGAGATGACTTCCAGTTACATACATTTTTGAGATTCGAGCATGAGTCTGTCACTCAGGAGCGCAGGACAGAGTACGCTGACAGATTACTAGAGTTGGTGGCACAGCCTGTTGAGGTTCCAGAGGTATTAGATTGGTCTCTCATGGAGAGAGTTATTGACCCTCGTCAGGACGGGGAGACTGGAGATGTTACTCTGAGGAGGCTGATGACTCAGAGCTATATTTTACCATCAGGTGATGTTGGTTTTGTATCACATGCTTGGTTTCGTTTATTTCAGATTCAGGAGGTTATCTATAGAGAACTTGTTATTGAGTTTTATACCACCCTTAGGTTTGATTCTACGTCTAGGCAGTTTGACCAGCCCTCGATTTCTTTTTACTTAGGAGGTCAGCCTAGGACGATGAGTTTGATTGAGTTTAGTATTGCTGTGGGGCTCTATGCATTAGATGAGCTCCACAACCCAATTTTTGTGGATCATTTGACTGCGGGTATGGTTGGTCAGTACTCATCCGTTGAGATAGCTGCTTATTGGAGGGATTTAGCGATTGTTGATTATGGGGAGAGAGCACCTTCTGACATTCACATGAGGAGTCCTGTTCATAGGTTATTGCATAGGTTGTTGTCATCTTATATTTGTGGCAGGCACACGGGACCTGAGAAGGTCTACCAGCCTGATTTCTTTTTCTTGCACACTATGATTCAGGGGACACTAATCAATGTTCCCTGGAAATTAGTGCAGTGGATGACGACAGGAGCGACTGGGTATAGGTCGACGAGTAGTTTATGTGGAGGACAGTATGTCACTAGGATTGCTAGATATTATGGTTTGACTGCTGCTGATTTTTTGACTTGCACACCCGTTACCCCTGGGATGTCCTTGCTAGGCGAGGACAAGTTGATTAAGCTAGGGATTATACAGTTTGGTGTACAGGAGGGGATTTTGTTATGGACACCTGAGGTTGCGCCAGGACAACAGCCGGTCCATAGAGCCAGATTGAGAGGACCACCTGTTCCACTGCTGTTAGTTCCTAAGATCCCAGTAACTGAGGTTGAGCTACCAGCAGGTAGAGGTAGAGCTCGTGGTAGAGGTCGTGGCAGGGGTGATATGTTAGAGGATATTCATCAGAGATTAGAGAGGATGGAGATTGCTCATGGTAGGAGATTTGATATGATTGATCATCAGTTTACCAGCTTTGAGCAGCGATTTGATAGATTTGAGAGGGAGAGTTATCACAGATCTGATTATCAGCATGAGTTACTGCAGCAGCTGTTACGAGAGAGGTCTATTCAGTACCAGCCATATGTTCCTTCATTCTTTGATGCTGGAGCTGGACCTTCGAGACATTCTGGGCAGGAGGATTCGGATGATGATTAGTTTTTGTTTGATACATTTGATATACATTTTGGATGACTGTATTTATTATTATTATCATTAGTACTTATTATTATTATTATGCTAATTTGGTTGTTTATTTTTGATAGCACAAGTCTGGCAGTAAGTTCAGCACTTTCTTTCATACAGTCTATTTTACAAATGAACTTTGTGGGTATGTTCCCTGGAAACCCTCACGAGACTATAACTCGTCCACTCGGGATACCGAGGGGTTTAAAGGCTTATTGCATATGCTAAATGCAATCGTGATTAACTACGACAGTGTGGATGTTGTATATTATTTTTCAAGAGATCAAAAAATCAACCAAGCAGAATTTCTCTTAGCCAATGATGAATTTTGACAATTCAGTCAGGGGAGTTTTTATGTTCTATTTTTCTTTTCCCTTACTCACTTTTGTTTATCATTTTTATACAATGAGGGCATTGTATAATTTAAGTGTGGGGATAGGGTTCGTAAGAAAAAGAATTTCTTTAATTAATTATTTAAGTTTCTATTGTTCTTAATAAAATTTAAAATTTTAAGTGTATAATTGAGTATTTATTAATTAGAATACTTTTGTTAAAAGATTTGTTTTGTATCTAAAAGTTTAGACTTTAATATGGATTAACTATTTTGTATATATAATGTAAGCTCTTTAATAAATAGTGATATATAGTTACATGATATGATGTACTAATAGGTAATCTATATGAAGATTTCTGGATTTTAAGAAATTAATTTAAATAACTTGTTTATTATTTTATGGTACATAATATGATGTATGACATAAAAGTCTTAAATAGATACTATATTTTATATTATTTATCCCTATATTTGTATACATTTTTATGCATTTATATGATTTTAGATACTTATTTTGTTAATATTTGCAGAAATGTATTTTAATTGAAGATTGGAGAAAAAGAACGAAAATAAGACCGAAACTGAAGGAATTAAAGCAATTGAAGAAAAGAAGATCTAAACCTTAAAAGAAATGAAGACTAAAATGATAATATTAAAGATTTGGGCCAAGAAAATAAGTGAATCCGTTTAAAGAAGAAAAAGAAGCCCAATTTGAAGCCCAAGCCGTTTATGGAAAATTCTGGAATTTAAGTCCAACCGGCGGTTGGATTACCCAACCGGCGGTTGGGGCTAAAGGTTCAAAGCGGTGGAGAAAGCGCAGAGTTGGAGTAATACTCAATTAACTCCAACCGGCGGTTGGAGGTCCCAACCGGCGGTTGGAGGGTCGGCCAGGATTAGTATAAATAGAGACTTGGTTTTGATTAAACGATATACGATTCTTAGAATTAAAAGTCGAATATTAAGGTTTAAGGTCGACTTTAGGTGCGAATTTGGAGGCTAATGAGCTAGGGTTTGAAGGTTTTCAACCTTAGAAAAAGCTAGTTCGTCAATTGGTTCGGTTTCTTTATCCTCGTAACTTCACTAACCTTTTGGGTTACTATGGATATTGTTTATTTGCTTGTTAGATTTTCATTATGAATGTTTAAATGTATGTTTACTATGTTTATTATATGAATTATATGTTTATGTTGGAACTATATTATTGAATATTATTATGCAAGAATTATGTGTTATATTATGTTAATAATCATAATTAACTGATTTATAGATAAACTCACTAACCTTTTGGGTTGTTAAATTAAGTGATTATGTTTTATTAGATGTTAAGTAACATTATGATTCAACCGATCCTGGAATTGCATCAATAATATGTTGATAGATCTTAATAAATAGTGATACTTTACATAACCTTTGACTGTATTGCTATATGAGAATTGTCATAACCTTTGAGGTTTTCTACATTAGTAAATCACAATAATAATAGCCAACACGCAAATAGACATAAGTTGATATAATAAGTGTAATAAATAATAGTTTAAATAGTCATAATCTTCTATCCAATTTAGTATTCTTAAGTTGTTCCTTTAAACTTATCTATTAAAGAATTGGTATCAATTATACATATGTTCGATCGGAACTAAAACGTCCCCCCTATCTTATATATTAGTGTATATTATTGTTAAATTGTATATTGATTGTAATAATTGTAATTAGGATAAATAAATAGTTAGTTATAGATTAAATCACGTTCTCTGTGTTCGAATCTGGACGGACTTATAAAACTATATTCTATGATCAGGATAACACTTGCCTGAATTGTGTGATAGTATTATTTAGTATTTCCTTAACTAAAACTTGTGATTATAATTGCCTATACTTAGCACACATCAATTTGCTTAACTTTTAAGTATATACAACTTGAAACCAGGTCTGTACTTACGTACAACAGAGGAAACAAGAAGTATATACCCCCAAATGATTTCATATTATAAACTAAAATGGAAGTATGCCAAGCTGTATTAAGGAATTAAGTCACTTAGTCATACATCACAGGATGTTGACCACATGATAATAGACATGTATTAGAATTACTTTTTAATTGCTCAAAGGCCGGTGTATCATGCCTACCAGTACATCATATGAAGAAGCTAATATTTATGAATGTTGTGGTAAGTATGCTAGATAAACCTACTGATACATCAAGGATAAACTTTAAAATTTTCATTTTGTGCATGAACCCTAATGTACTATCATTTCCCTAGTTGTTTACAGACACAACTAAACGTCTTTTTACAAATGTTGCAACCGTGCATTTCTTTGATACTAAAGAGTATAAAGAGTGGCTGTTGCATTTTTTTTTTAATAAAGCAATAGTCAAAGTCCAAAAATTACTTCTTAAGTTGAAAGAAGCGCAAACCAATCATGTTTACTAGTTCATCAAATCGGGCACGAGAAAAGGCCTTGGTGAATAAGTCAGCATTCTGCTTAAGGGTATCTATGTGGACAAGGTCTATTAAGTGTTTCTCATAGCAATCCCGTATGAAATGAAACCTAAGTTCTATGTGTTTAGTCCAAGAGTGCTATACGGGATTGCGTGTAATAGAAATAGTAGCAGTATTATCAATATGTATAGGAGTCATAGTAAGAAGTAACCCGTAATCGCGTAATTGATGCTGAATCCACAGAACTTGGGAACAACAACTAGCCGCAGCAACATACTCAGCCTCCGCAGTAGTCTGCTTTTTGCACTGCCACGAGACCAAACGCAATCCAAGAAACTGGCATCCACCAGTTGTTGACTTCTTATCTATGCTACAACCGCCATGATCAGAATCCGAGTAAACAGTGAATGCAAACGATTTTTCATTGGAGTACCATAGACCAAAAGTTGGCCTATGTTTGAGGTATCCAAAAATGCGCTTTACTGCTTTCATATGAGAAACCTTTGGCCTAGCTTGATATCTAGAGCAGATAGACACAGCAAATACGATGTCCGGCCTGGAAGCGGTTAGATACATGAGAGAACCAATCATTGATCGATAGTCATTTTCTTTACAATCCTCTTCATCAGTGGCCTGCCCGAGATTATGATTAATTTCAATGGGGGTGCCATAGGTCTTACAGTTAAGCAAGTCATACCTAGTTAACATAACAGTGACATATTTGGACTGTTGAATGTAAATTCCATTGGCAGACTGCTCAACTTGTACACCCAGAAAGAACGTAAGTTCCTCCATTGCACTCATCTCAAATTCAGACTTCATGAGATGTTCAAAGTCTTTACACATGGAATCTTTTGTAGAACCAAAAATGATGTCGTCAACATACACCTGTACCAGCAACAGGTCGTCTCCATCTCTTTTTGTGAATAGAGTTCTATCAATACTCCCTCTTTCGAATCCATTCTTTATAAGATGAGTGGCAAGCCTCTCATACCACAGTCGTGGCACCTGATGCAAACCATATAATGCCTTATTGAGTTTACAGACATATTCTGGATGCAGAGGATCTTCAAAACCAGGAGGCTGCTTCACATAAACATCGGTATCAACCTGTCCATACAGAAAAGCGCTCTTCACGTCAAGCTGATAAACAATAAATTCCTTGAAAGACGCGAAGGCCAAGAAGATACGAATCGACTCCAATCTTGCAACAGGAGCGAAAACCTCATCATAGTCCAAACCCTCTACTTGATGAAAACCTTGAACTACTAGCCTTACTTTGTTTCTAATAACTACCCCTTGATCATCTTTCTTGATACGATAAACCCATCGAGTGCCGGTAGGATGTGCATTCTTAGGTAATGGCACCAATTCCCAAACATGCAGCTTTTTGAATTGCTGCAACTCCTCTTACATTGCTTCAACCCAGTGTGGATCTTTCAAAGCATCTTCTATCCGTTTAGGCTTCACCTGAGATAGAAAGCACAATTTAACCTCAACAGCAAGACATGCAAGAGAAACAGACTCAGAAGAGTCAGAAGGGGATGCAGGATATTCATCAGCAATAACTTGACTTCTTGTCTGAATCCCCTTATCCAAAGGACCGATAATATTCTCCACTAGATGGTCCTTATTGATACGAGAACTTGGAATCTCGTCAGGCACAATGACAGAGTCCAAGTTTGTGAAATCGGCTTCCTGTGCCGAATCAAACTCCCCCGTATTCTCAAGCGGTTCATCTTCATCATCAGACAGCTCAGGAACATCAGTATATGTTTCTGGATTTCTTGTTGATGATTCAGGAACATCAGCATTTGGTTGAGAAGGAGGTGGAGTAGCAGAGACAGTCGGTGTCTTTGATGTTGATGGCTGTGAAGTATTTGAAGATAAATCAAGGCCATGGAGCAATGTGACCACCTGATCAACTTCATCATCTTCATTAGGAAGATTAAATGAGTCAAAGATTGCCTCATAATTAAACAGATGTGCTGGTCCCTTTCCTTCCGAATTTTCAGAATATCGAAAGCACGTGACTTCAAAGTGTTCTTCCATGCGCTTAGTTGCGAAGTTGTACACACGTTTATTTGGAGAGTTATTTGAAAAACCCAAAAATAAACCTTCACTAGACTTTGCTCCAAATTTAGCAACTCTGTCTTTTGTGTACATACTAGTGCAGGGACAGCCAAATGGTTCAAGAAACTGTAGCGAAGGTTTCCGATTATTAAGCAGTTCATAAGACGTTTTATTGTGCTTTTTAATCACAGAAACCCGATTAAGAATATAACAAGCAGTATTCACCGCTTCAGCCCAGAAAGAGATAGGCAGCTTGGAGTCTGCCAACATTGTTCGTGCGGCTTCAATGAGTGTCCTGTTTTTACGTTCAACAACTCCATTCTATTGAGGAGTTCGTGCAGCACTGAATTGATGATCAATGCCTTTTCTTAGATAGTACAACTCAATTGTCGAATTCTTAAACTCAGTCCCATTATCCGATCGCAGTTTCTTGATTGACAAATTGCACAGGTTCTCAAGCTTATCAAACAAATAAGTGAGAATTTCAGGAATTTCATCCTTAGTAGATAGGAAATATACCCACGAAAAGAGAGAGTAATCATCAGTTACTACCAAGCAGTATTTAGAACCTCCCATACTCTTCTTACTTACTGGTCCAAAAAGATCCATATGCAATAGCTCCAATGGACTTGAAACAGAGTTCACCACTTTTGACTTATGGGACTTCTTGTGCTGTTTCCCTTTTTGATAGGAATAAATGATCATTAATTCCAAAGGATTGCTTCGGAACTCCACGCACAAGATCATGCTTCACCAAATAATTCATCTTCCTGAAATGCAGGTGACCCATACGTCTGTGCCACAGTAGTGATTATTTTTTAGGAGCTCTAGAAATTAGACACGTATGTTGAGTTGTTTTAACAGTCTTCATATCCAGAATATATGTGTCTTTTTGCCGAGGTGCCCTCAGTAGCACCCATTCCTCAGGAATAACATATCCTGGTTTCAAAATACAGTACTCAGTTTTGGTAAATGCCGTAGTGTACTCTTTGTCGCACACTTGTGACACACTGAGCAGATTGTGGGTAAGCTGTTCCACAAAGTTAACTTTCTCAAAACTCACTTGGCCATTAGTGAGTGTACCCTGTCCGGTTATAACTCCTCCTTTATCACCGGCAAAAGCAATGTATCCCTCATTATAATCTTTAACTTCGGATAGCAGAGATAATTCGCCTGTAATATGTCGCGAGCAACCACTATCGATATACCATCTACTATTTTGAACTGCTTCAGATTGCTGCGACATCACAAACAAAGAAATCAATTAATAAGGGAGACCCAAGCCTTAACAGACTTGGGTAACCCAGTAGCATCATCCACAATGATTACATCAGTCAGAATTTTATTTTTTAGCAAATCGAAATCAATGCCTGATGTATCATTGTCAGATGAAGAGTCAGAACATGACTCGTTGATCTTCCAAACCTTTTGAGGTTTAGATGGTTGCTTGTTAACACTATTGAGCTTATCATGTTTAACTTTGTTTGGCTCAATACTGTTATTCTCAGAAGTAGTTGGTGGAACTGCAGAACCTCTCATAGATTTTTTAGAAAATTTTTGAGATTGTGAGGTTCATGTATCTCCCCTTCGACCATACTTCTTAGCAAGCAATGGGCACTTACTAATCAAATGACCTTGTTTCTTGCAATAGAAACAAGATCGTTGCTCAACACTATCATGAGATTGAGGCATAAACCTTTGAGCTCGGCCAAAAAATGGATGTGCTGAACAGGTACATTGATGTGTACAAGCAAAAGTTTAACCTTGAGAATTATTTTTAGAAGATTTGTAATTATCTGGTTGAAAAATCTTCTTTGTAGGTTCAGCATTGGCTTTACCTTTCATTTTATAAATCTCATCATAACCTTCACTGGTGAAGATATGATGGTCGTCGGTTACATTCTTCTTTTTCAAATAACCGTATTCTTCATCGGTTAGATCCTCAATCTCAATTTCCTCCTTCAAACTGACTGGAGGAATCGACTTATCACTAAGTTTCTCAGACTTGGAAACTACAATAGGCTTAATAGGCTCAGCCTTAGTTTCCTGTTTCTTAACGGATTCATTAGTCATGGGCTTAAAAGGCTCAACCCTGACATCAAGCTTCTTAACTGAGTTAACCTTATGAGCCTTCAATTTTTCAGGCTCACTAGTCGATGCCTTATCTGGCTCAGGCATACTAGTTACAAGTTTTGGAGACTCATCTTTAACATTTTCGGCCGTATCTTCTTGATGATACTCTGTTGGTGGTGCGACCTGAGGAAAACCTAGTTCCACTTTCCCAACCTCAGGCCTACTAATTATAACTCTAACAGGTTTTATATCTACTCGAGGAACAGTAGGCACAAAATCCTTGATGATTTCTTGTTCAGGCATAGGTAGATAATCTTTTGGAGGTGGGACATGGTGATAACCAAGTACTGCCTTACTCTTAGTATCTGTCCTTTGTTTCTGAAGAATTTCATCAAAGACGAGAGAGGACGTCGAAAAGTTTGATAGTTTCCTATTTAAAGTAAGAACTTCAACCTGTGAGTCAACAAGTTCCTTTTTAACGAAAGTTAGCATATCTACATAACTTCCTATTTCATCTTGCTGTTCAAAAATTTTAGATTTAAGTTCTTTATTTTCTTCAAAAATAGCCTTTAATTTCTTTTCAGATGCCTTATAACTTTCTTTTAACATTTCATTATTTTCTGTTAATTGTGCGATAGTAGCATTAAGGCGTTCATTGTCCTCTCTACACCTGTTAAACTGGTTAGTAAGTTTAATGCATGAAACACAAGATAAAGGTTCATCATCTACCTCATGAACCTCGGCCATTAGAGCTGTGTTTTCTTCTTCATCATCAGCTGCATCTGGCCAGCTGTTGTCCCATGGAGTTTCAGCCAGCATCAAAGCAGCTGACACTATAGCTTTCTCTTCAGCCTTAGTTGGAGAAGGTTTGGTAAGACCCGAAGGTGGAGTCTTGTGCTTTTCACACTCATGAGCAAAGTGTCCATAATTCTGACACTTATAACATCTCACCTTGCCTTTATTAAAACCCAAGTCTTTTTTCATCTGGATTATTCACAGAAGTTCTCCCAGTTTTCTGCAAGAAGTTCTTTACCCTCCTTGTCAGCATTGCCATATTCCATTTCAGGTCTAACCTCTCCAATTCCTCTTGATCAATTTGACCAAAGTCTTCATCAGAAAAATCACCAGCAGAGGCTAGAAATGCTGAAAACGTAGAAGAATAATCTTCACCAGAAAACATGCCTGAACTCTGAAAATAGGTACCTCCTGATGGAATACTTTTAGATGCATTTCCACTAGCGTTGCTAGCGATAAATGCGGTACCTGTAGACTTGCTGGATGATACTGGAACATCTACACCATATAACTTTGGATTTTAGAGATGGATAGTGGCCTTGGTCTCCTTTCTTTGCATCTCAAGAAGCTCTGCCTCAATGTGACCTATAAGATCTTCGAGCTCCATATCCATGATATCCTCATCTCTTTCCATTAAGAGGACCCGAGTATGCCACTTCTTAGGAAGTGAATCAAGAAGTTTCTTATTCACATCAGTCCGTTCCAGAATCACACCTCCTTCCAATAATTCAGTGACCAATTGGGAATATCTGCTACACAGATCTTCCAATGATTCATCTTGAAGCATATCGAAGACTTCATACTGCTTCTTGATCAAATCAATCTTCTTCTTCTTGTATTGATCACTACCACCACACTTCTTTTCAAAAGCTTTCAAGAGATCATAAGCAATCTTATGTTGCCTCAATTGTCTCATGATAGGTTGAGGCAATGCCATAGTGATTGCAGCATGAGTTTTTCTTTCCATGTCAAATGCCTTACGTTCCTCAGGAGTCATCGATTTAATTGACTTTTCAGGAACTGGGCCATTGTAGACTCCGGTTTTAAGAGGTCATTCATATATTTCCTGTAAAAAAATCATCATTTCCGGATCATTGAGTCCAACATATGATTCAAAGCGTTGACGCCAATCAGAATAACTTATTCCAGGCATATACATAGGAGGCTTATTTCCTGAACCAACCTCATTATTCTGTTTCAACATAGCTCCAACTGATTGAATAGAATGTGCTGAAGATGATGCGATTTTAAAGTACCTGCAAAACAATCAAAGACACAAAGAACAAACTGTTATGCGACACAAGTATGTGTCGCAGAAAGATTAAGCGACATAAAGATTATGTCACAGAAGTAACTAAGTTCCAAAGTGTCTAGCGACACAAAGGTTGTGTCGCAAAATGATAGCGACGGAAGAAAACCGTGTCTTATGTCGAAAGCTTGTGTCGCAAGCTTGTGGCGCCTAAGTGAAGGCTTATGTCGCAAACCAGAATAAGCTTGAGTCGCAAGCTTATGTCGCCTAAGTGAAGGCTTATGTCGCAAACCCGAATAAGCTTGAGTCGCAAGCTTATGTCGCCTAATTAAAGGCTTATGTTGCAAACCAGAATAAGCTTGAGTCGCAAGCTTATGTCGCCTAAGTAAAGGCGTATGTCGCAGTAACCCTAGTCGTGACACAAAAGTTATGTCGCAAGCTTGTGTCGCAGAAACGGCTGAGCAGCGGCCAAAAAAACCCTAAAATCAAAAATCTCGGTAACCTAACAAAAATTCACGAATGGAGGATGAATAATAAACCCAAAATCTTCCAGAAGATCCAAATACCAAATTTGAAGCACCTTTTGTTGAAGATTTTAACCAAAAACAAGTTGTTTTTCCCGAGAAACGTATTAAAATGGATTCAATAACGCCAAATCCTTAGATTTTGGCTGTGATACCACTTGTAAGACCCCTGTAGTCGGACCTAACTGAACCCTAATATCCAATCAACGTGCGGAATCCAAAGATTGAATATATAAACCTTTAACGAATCAAACAACACAAACAGAAAGTATATTAATACTCAATTGAATACCGATAAGATTATATTGAATAGCTGGAGTACAATATGCTCTCACAATACCTAAATTCATCAACCCTCACAACTGAGCCGAACTCGACAATTTATACTCAAAACTTAATCTGATCTATGCGACACAAGCTGTGTCGCCAAGCCGACTAATGCGACACAAGATGTGTCGCCAAGTTGACTACTGCGACACAAAACCCTTGTGTCGCCAAAACACAAAATGTAATTAATACAAACGTTATAATTAACGTAATTATATATCAAACGCATTACAGACTTAGACCAACTGACAGACACACTAAGATGCACCAACATTTGTATTTGAAAAGTAATTACATTTTGTGTTTTGGCGACACAAGGGTTTTGTGTCGCATAAGTCAACTTGGCGACACAATTTGTGTCGCATGAGTCTGCTTGGCGACACAGCTTGTGTCGCATAGATCAGATTAGGTGTCGAGTATAAATAGATGAGTTTGGCTCATTTGTTAGGGTTGACGAACCTAGGAAAAGTTTCAGTATATTGTACTCGAGTATTTGCGAATAATCTGATCGGTAATCATTTGAGTATTAATATACTTTGTGTTTGGTTGTTCTTAATCGTTTAATGTTTATATTCAATCTTTGTATGCCGCACGTTGATTGAGTATTAGGATTTGATTAGGTCCGACTACAGGGGTCCTACAAGTGGTATCAGAGCCAAAATCTAAGGATTTGGCGTTATTGAATCCGTTTTGATACGTTTCTCGGTTAAAACAACCTGTTTTTGGTGAAAATCTTCAAAGACAGGTGCTTCAAACTTGGTTTTTAAGTTTTCTGGAAGATTTTGGGTTTCTTTTTCATCATTCATTCGTGAAAATTCATTGGGTTTACGAATTTTAAGGCTTCTTGATTGCTGCTGCAGCCGTTTCTGCGACACAAGCAGCGACACAAAATTTTGTGTCGCGATTAGGGTTGATGCGACATAACCTTTCTTTCACTTTCTGATCATTGCGACATAAGCCTTTTAAGTAGGCGAAACAATTTTGCGACATAAGCCTTTACTTAGGCGACACAAGCTTGCGACATAAGACACGGTTTTCTTCCGTCGCTACCATTTTGCGACACAACCTTTGTGTCGCTAGACACTTTGGAATTTAGCATCTTCTGCGACATAATCTTTGTGTCGCTTGATCTTTTTGCGACACATACTTATGTCGCATAACAGTTTGTTCTTTGTGTCTTTGATTATTTTGCAGGTAATTCATAATGTCATCTTCTACAGCACATTCTATTCAGTCAGTTGGAGCTATGTTGAAGCAGAATAATGAGGTTGGATCAGGAAATAAGCCTC
Source organism: Pseudognaphalium luteoalbum (assembly GCA_963422505.1). Taxonomy (NCBI): domain Eukaryota; kingdom Viridiplantae; phylum Streptophyta; class Magnoliopsida; order Asterales; family Asteraceae; genus Pseudognaphalium; species Pseudognaphalium luteoalbum. The sequence goes on from OY730193.1 coordinate 121,133,374, forward strand.
CTATGTATATGCCAGGAATGAGTTATGCAGATTGGCGTCAACGTTTTGAATCATATGTTGGCCTTAATGATCCGGAAATGATGATATATTTAGAGGAAAGATATGAACGTCCTCTTAGAACCGGAGTCTATAATGGCCCAGTTCCTGAAAAGTCAATTAAATCCATGAATTCTGAGGAACGTAAGGCATTTGATATGGAACGGAAAACTCATTTTGCAATCACTATGGCATTGCCTCAACCTATCATGAGATAATTAAGGCAACATAAGATTGCTTATGATCTGTCGAAAACTTTTGAGAAGAACTGTGGTGGTAGTAACCAGTATAAGAAGAAGAAAATTGACTTGATCAAGAAACAGTATGAAGTCTTTGATATGTTACAAGATGAATCACTAGAAGATCTATGCAGCAGATATTCTCAATTGGTTACTAAGTTATTGGAAGGAGGTGTAACTCTTGAAAGGACATATGTAAATAAGAAACTTCTTGATTCACTTCCCAAGAAGTGGCATACTCGTGTTATTTTAATGGAAAGGGATGAGGATATCATGGATATGGAGCTCGAAGATCTTATAGGTCATATTGAGGCAGAGCTTCTTGAAATGCAGAGAAAGGAGACCAAGGCCACTTCTCATCTCCAAAATCCAAAGCTGTATGGTGTAGATGTTCCAGTCTCAGCCAGTAAGGCTACGGGTACCGCATTTATCTCTAGCAAAGCTAGTGGAAATGTAACTACAAATATTCCATCTGGTGGTACCTATTTTCAAAGTTTAGGACTGTCATCTGGTGAAGAGTACTCTTCCACATTTTAGGCATTTCTAGCCTCTGTTGGTGACTTTACTGATGAAGACTTTGTCAAATTGATCAAGAGGAATTGGAAAGGTTAGACCTAAAATGGAACATGGCGATGCTGACAAGAAGGGTTAAGAACTTCTTGAAGAAATCTGGCAGAACTTCGGTGAATGATCCAGGTGAAAAGGGCTTAGGGTTTAATAAAGGCAAGGTGAAGTGTTACAAGTGTCAGAATATGGACACTTTGCTCGTGAATGTGAGAAGCATAAGACTCCACCTTCAGGTCTTACCAAAACTTCTCCAACTAAGGCTAAAGAGAAAGCTATGGTGTCAGCTGCCTTGATGCTGACTGAGACTCCATGGGACAACAACTGGCCAGATGCAACTGATGATGAAGAAGAAAACACAGCTCTCATGGCCGAAGTTCATGAGGTAGATGAAGAACCTTTATCTTGTGTTTCATGCATTAAACTTACTAACCAGTTTAACAGGTGTAGAGAGGACAACAAATGCCTTAATGCTACTATCGCGCAATTAACAGAAAATAATGAAATGTTAAAAGAAAGCTGTAAGGCATCGGAAATGAAATTAAAAGCTGTTTTTGAAGAAAAGAAATAATCGAAAGCCAAAATTTTTGAACAGCAAGATGAAATCGGAAGTTATGTTGATATGCTAACTTCCATAAAAAAGGATCTTGTTGACTCCCAGGCTGAAATTCTTACTTTAAATCGTAAACTATCAAACTTTTCAACGTCCTCTCTCATCTTTGATGAAAATCTTCAGAAACAAAGAACAAATACTAAAAGTAAGGCAGAACTTGGTTATCACCATGTCCCACCTCCAAAAGATTATCTTCCTTGCCTGAACAGGAAATCTTCAAAGATTTTGTGCCTACTATTCCTAAAGTAGATATAAAACCTATTAAGCCAGTTAGGGTAAAGATAAGTAAGCCTGGGATTGGTAAAGTAGGACTTGGTTTTCACCATGTCCCACCACCAACAGAGTATCATCCCATGTCTGATCAGGAAGATATGGCTAAAATTGTTAAAGATGAGTCTCAAAAACCTGTAACTAGTATGCCTGAGCCAGTTAAGGCATCGACTAGTGAGCCTGAAACATTGAAGGCTAAAAAGGTTGACTCCATTAAGAAGCTTGATGTAAGGGCTGAGCCTTTTAAGCACATGGCTAACGAATCTGTTAAGAAACCGGAAACTAAGGCTGAGTCTATTAAGCCTATTGAAGTTTCCAAGTCTGAGAAAGTTACAGATAAGTCTATTCCTCCAGCCAGTTTGAAGGAGGAAATTGAGATTGAGGATATAACCGATGAAGAATACGGTTATTTAAAAAGGAAGAATGTAACCAATGACCATCATATCTTCACTAGTGAAGGTTATGATGAGATTTATAAAATGAAAGGTAAAGCCAAGGCTGAACCTACAACCAAGATTTTTCAACCAGATAATCACAAATCTACTAAAAAATCTTCTAAAAATTATTTACAAGGTTTAACTTCTGCTTGTACACATCAGTGTACATGCTCAGGACACCCATCTTTTGGCCGAGCTCAAAGGTTCATACCTTAATCTCAAGACAGTGTTGAGCAACGATCTTGTTTCTACTGCAAGAAATAAGGTCATTTGATTAGTAAGTGCCCATTGCTTGCTAAGAAGTATGGTCGTAGGGGAGATACACGAACCTTACAATCTCAAAATTTTTCTAAAAAATCTATGAGAGGTTCTGCAGTTCCACCAACTACTTCTGAGAATAACAGTATTGAGCCAAACAAAGTTAAACATGATAAGCTCAATAGTGTTAACAAGCAACCATCTAAACCTCAAAAGGTTTGGAAGATCAACGAGTCATGTTCTGACTCTTCATCTGACAATGATACATCAGGCATTGATTTCGATTTGCTAAAAAATAAAATTCTGACTGATGTAATCATTGTGGATGATGCTACTGGGTTACCCAAGTCTGTTAAGGCTTGGGTCTCCCTTATTAATTGATTTCTTTGTTTGTGATGTCGCAGCAATCTGAAGCAGTTCAAAATAGTAGATGGTATATCGATAGTGGTTGCTCGCGACATATTACAGGCGAATTATCTCTGCTATCCGAAGTTAAAGATTATAATGAGGGATATGTTGCTTTTGCCGGTGATAAAGGAGGAGTTATAACCGGACAGAGTACACTCACTAATGGGCAAGTGAGTTTTGAGAAAGTTAACTTTGTGGAACAGCTTACCCACAATCTGCTCAGTGTGTCACAAGTGTGCGACAAAGAGTACACTACGGCATTTACCAAAACTGAGTGCTGCATTTTGAAACCAGGATACGTTTTTCCTGAGGAATGGGTGCTACTGAGGGCACCTCGGCAAAAAGACACGTATATTTTGGATATAAAGACTGTTGAAACAACTCAACATACGTGTCTACTTTCTAAAGCTCCTGAAAAAGAATCATTACTTTGGCACAGACGTATGAGTCACTTGCACTTCCGGAAGATGAATTATTTGGTGAAGAATAATCTTGTGCGTGGAGTTCCAAAGCAATCGTTTGGAGTTAATGATCATTGTGTTTCCTGCCAAAAAGGGAAACAACACAAGAAATCCCATAAGTCAAAAGTGGTGAACTCTGTTTCAAGTCCATTGGAGCTATTGCATATGGATCTCTTTGGACCAGTAAGTAAGAAGAGTATGGGAGGTTCTAAATATTGCTTGGTAGTAACTGATGATTACTCTCGCTTTTCGTGGGTGTATTTCTTATCTACTAAGGATGAAGTTCCTGAAATTCTCACTTATTTGTTTGATGTAAGTCCGTTTGTATAGGATCGATAACGAGGTTATCTTTAGGTATTAACGTGCGGAATCCGTCAATACTAAGTTCACGGATAGTGAACGATTGTTTCGCAATATATTAGCGATTCGGATTATCAAATACGACTTTGTATCGATTCAATACGTTGTTCTATCAATACCTAGTCGATTAGAATACTTAAGTTCGCACAATAGCTCTGGAAATTCGTATGGGCAAAAGTGTTAAACATTTAGGGTTTGATTTGTATTTATAGTTTAAGTTTTCACGAAGTTCGCAAATCTGCTGGGCTTCTGCGAACTTCAAACTTCGCAGCCCATGGCCCATGCGAACTTGGCCCACTTACGAAGTTCAACTGAACTTCGCAAGTTCTTTTCTGAACTTCGCGATTTGACTTTTTCAGTCAAACTTTGACTTTGATTAACATCTTTTAGCATTCAAACAATTAGCTCTAAAATGCCTATCAAATCATATTAAGTGTATACAAACCAAAATCAATATATCAACTTGATTACAAATAACGTTTCAACTATTACAAAGCTAGATCTGTTGTCACACACAAACATGTCCCAACAGACTCCCCCTTGACAATAGCTCTAGCGTTATTATCAAAAGTCTTCAAGTTGTCTTTGATCTTTACTTATATAGCTTGCTTCCAAAATGTATTCCAAGTCGTATGCATTTGGTGACCATCGATTGATAATATCTCGCTGCATCCTCCCATCCTTCAATTGCAACAATCTTGATTTCATCAAGTTTCCTCATGTCTGCCTTTGATAAGTTCATCAGATGCCTGCGATCATAAACATTCAAAATAATCTTCTCTCCATGTTCAACTTCATCATCCTTCTCAAACATGTGAGCTTCACCAGTCTCAGAATCCACCTGCCACCTACACATATTTCCTAATATATCCTGTGGCATCTTCTTGATAGGAATCTGTTGCACACACTCGACCGCTGGATATACCTTGATTCTTCTACGTCTGCCAGTTCTCTCACTTTTCTCATTCAACTTGTGAGTTTTACCTTTCCTTGGCTTAATCTTCTCATATTTTCCCATCCTGACCTCAGATCTTAGAATTCTTTGAACATATTTTGCATAGTCATCTTCAGTCGGATTATTCATTTCCAATTTAGCCAAGTCTTTGACATCATGTCTCGGTAATGAACTGAACTTCTTGATATTTTTCTCAAAGTACTGAACGCCGTCATATCTCTTGATCGCGAACAGCTTCAAGTCGGAATCATAGTACCATCCAAGACTACCTCTTTTTGGAATCCGATTTCCAGTAATGTCAACTTCAGAAACTCCAACCTTTTCCTTCTTCTTCCTTGCAGGTAATCTGAACCATGGATGTTTCCTTGGAATGTCCTTTTCAGCTTCAGCTTCAGAATCAGTTGAATCTTTATCAAGATCAACTCTTTCTCCAGCTGTTGTCTCAATTACGAACTCTGTTGTCGAAGGATCCATAAAGTGTTCATCTACATTAGCATCTGGATCTACAAATTCATGTTCTTCAACCACAGGAACAGGACTCCAATCCTCTGGCATAATGAACTCTCCTTCTTCCGGTTCATAATCCAATTCATCTTCAGATTCATCAGGAATTTCTGTATCTGAATCACTTTCAGCATTCTCTTCTGTATAACCAATTTAATTAACACAAATTAGACAAACAATATAAATTCTTTCATTGATTTTCCTGAATCAATCTAAGAATTCCTTTATTCATCTCTATTGTATCAATTACTCAAATATGATTTTCCGCTTGTCAAGTAAATCTCAAGCCTAAATCATACTCAGTAATCTTAAATCATTTTAACTTATCATTGAAAATCTTAAGTTAAAATCTTATATCATTACTAAATTAAACTTAACTTACAACCATTAATCTTTCAAAGTTATTACAATCTAAGATTAACCAAAGTATATAAGTTTAACATTACAAAATATTCTCAAAATACTAACTACTTAAACAACTAAGTAGTCATACCAGCTTCTTTTCCACCAGCACCACTTCCACTTGCACCAGCACCAGCATCATCAGCAGCAGTAGATCCTGACTCCCCCTGAAGTTGAGTCGGCTCACTAGTCTTCTCCCTTAAAAGCTTTGAACATCATCCACTGCTTCTCAAGGAGATTGGTCTTACTAGCAATAACCTGAGGACTACCTTCACCTCTTTTCGCAAGAGCTTCCCAGAGCTCCTTAGCAGTATGAAAAGATCTCAGTTGATGATTGATGTCCTTAGGTAAGCTCATCCTGATAGCATGAAGAGCTTTACATTCCTTCTCATAAGCCTTAGTTTCTTTGTCACTCATTTTATCATAAGTGATCTCAACTACCACTCCATTCACAACGTTAGTTGGAGGGGTGTAACCACTCTTGATACATAACCATATGCTTATGTCATGGAAATGACAGTAAGACTCAAACCTATCCTTCCAACCATAATAGTCTGAGAGTCGGAGTAACTTAGGTGGTCCACTAGCCTTACCAACTTCGTGTTCCATCTCAATCAACTTACTAACATCAGACATCTAGGCTAGCTTTGGTACTTAAAAACGCAAACTTTTTTAAAAAAAAAACTGAATTTTTCACGAACTTCGCACGAACTTAACTTCGCAAAATCTGAACTTCGCAAAGACTGAACTTCGCAACTTTCTGAACTTCGCTAAATCACTGAACTTCGCAAAGACTGAACTTCGCAACTTTCTGAACTTCGCTAAATCACTGAACTTCGCCAAAAACCCCAACTTCGCAGAATCGGCTGAAAAACCCCAAAAACGAAAATTTTAGGTTTCTAATCGACTAAACCCTAAGTTTTCGGTCGATTACGAATCTAAAAACTTCCAGAGAGTGATTTTAATCGATTTTACGCAAGAATCCACGTACAATCAAACCCAAATCAATCGTTATTATCCGAATAACCCCGAACCTACGCGTATCTAGCCGTAGGCTCTGATACCAATTGTAAGTCCGTTTGTATAGGATCGATAACGAGGTTATCTTTAGGTATTAACGTGCGGAATCCGTCAATACTAAGTTCACGGATAGTGAACGATTGTTTCGCAATATATTAGCGATTCGGATTATCAAATACGACTTTGTATCGATTCAATACGTTGTTCTATCAATACCTAGTCGATTAGAATACTTAAGTTCGCACAATAGCTCTGGAAATTCGTATGGGCAAAAGTGTTAAACATTTAGGGTTTGATTTGTATTTATAGTTTAAGTTTTCACGAAGTTCGCAAATCTGCTGGGCTTCTGCGAACTTCAAACTTCGCAGCCCATGGCCCATGCGAACTTGGCCCACTTACGAAGTTCAACTGAACTTCGCAAGTTCTTTTCTGAACTTCGCGATTTGACTTTTTCAGTCAAACTTTGACTTTGATTAACATCTTTTAGCATTCAAACAATTAGCTCTAAAATGCCTATCAAATCATATTAAGTGTATACAAACCAAAATCAATATATCAACTTGATTACAAATAACGTTTCAACTATTACAAAGCTAGATCTGTTGTCACACACAAACATGTCCCAACATTTGATAAGCTTGAGAACCTGTGCAATTTGTCAATCAAGAAACTACGATCGGATAATGGGTATGAGTTTAAGAATTCAACAATTGAATTATACTGTCTAAGAAAAGGCATTGATCATTAATTCAGTGTTGCTCGTACTCCTCAACAGAATGGAGTTGTTGAACGTAAAAACATGACACTCATTGAAGCTGCACGAACAATGTTGGCAGACTCCAAGTTGCCTATTTCTTTCTGGGCTGAAGCGGTGAATACCGTGTGTTATATTCTTAACAGGGTTTCTGTAATTAAAAAGTACAATAAAACGTCTTATGAGCTGCTTAATAATCGGAAACCTTCACTACAGTTTCTTGAACCTTTTGGATGTCCCTGCACAATAATGTACACTAAATAGAGAGTTGCTAAATTTGGAGCAAAGTCAAGTGAAGGTCTATTTTTGGGTTTTTCAAATAACTCTCCAAATAAACGTGTGTACAATTTGGCAACTAAGCGCATGGAAGAAAATTTTGAAGTCACGTGCTTTCGGTCTACTGAAAATTCGGAGGGAAAGGGACCCGCACACTTGTTTAATTATGAAGCAATTTTTGACTCATTCAATCTTCCTAATGAAGATGATGAGGTTGATCAGGTGGTTACACTGCTCGATGGCCTTTATTTGTTTCAGATACTTCAACAGCCAACAACATCAAAGACACCGACTGCTTCTGCTACTCCACCTCCTTCTCAACCAAATGTTGAGGTTCCTGAAACATCAACAAGAAATCAAGAAACATATACTGATGTTCCTGAGTTGTCTAATGCTGAAGATGAACCGCTTGAGAATACGGGGAAGTTTGATTCGGCTCAGGAAGCCGATTTCACAAACTTGGACTTTGTAATTGTGCCTGACGAGATTCCAAGTTATCGTATCAATAAGGACCATCCAGTGGAAAATATTATCGGTCCTTTGGATAAGGGGATTCAGACACGAGGTCAAGTTATTGCTGTTGAAAATCCTACATCCCCTTCTGACTCTTCTGAGCCTGTTTCTCTTGTATGTGTTACCGTAGAGGTCAAATCGTGCTTTCTATCTCAGGTGGAGCCTAAATGGACAGAGGATGCTTTGAAAGATCCACAGTGGGTTGAAGCAATGCAAGAGGAGTTGTAGCAATTCAAAAAGCTGCATGTTTGGGAATTGGTGCCATTACCTAAAGTTGCACATCCTACCGGCACTCGATGGGTTTATAGAATCAAGAAAGATGATTGAGGGGTAGTTATCAGAAACAAAGCACGGCTAGTAGTTCAAGGCTTTCATCAAGTAGAGGGTTTGGACTATGATGAGGTTTTTCTCCTGTTGCTAGATTGTAGTCAATTCGTATCTTCTTGGCCTTCACGTCTTTCAAGGTATTTATTATTTATCAGCTTGATGTGAAAGCGTTTTTCTGTATGGACAGGTTGATACTGATGTTTATGTGAAGCAGCCACCTGGGTTTGGAGATCCTTTGCATCCGAAATATGTCTGTAAACTCAATAAGGCATTGTATGGTTTGCATCAGGCGCCAAGACTGTGGTATGAGAGGCTTGCCACTCATCTGATTAAGAATGGATTCAAAAGAGGTAGTATTGATAGAACTTTATTCATAAAAAGAGACGGAGATGACTTGTTACTCGTACAGGTTTATGTCGACGACATCATATTCGGTTCTACAAAAGATTCCATGTGTAAAGACTTCGAGCATCTCATGAAGTCTGAATTTGAGATGAGTGTAATGGGGGAACTTACGTTCTTTCTGGGTGTACAAGTTGAGTAGTCTGCCAAAGGAATCTACATTCATCAGTCCAAATATGTTAATGATATGTTAACTAGGTATGACTTGCTTAACTGTAAGACCTATGACACCCCCATTGAAATTAATCACAATCTCGGGCCGGCCACTGATGAAGAGGATTGTAAAGAAAAGGACTATCGCTCAATGATTGATTCTCTTATGTATCTGACCGCTTCAAGGCCGGGCATCGTATTCGCTGTGTCTATTTCCTCCAGATATCAAGCTAGGCCAAAGGTTTCTCACATGAAAGCAGTAAAGCGCATTTTTGGTTACCTCAAATATAGACCAACTCTTGGTCTATGGTACTCCAACGAGAAATCGTTTGCACTCACTGCGTACTCGGATTCTGATCATGGCGGCTGTAGCATAGATAAGAAGTCTACAACTGGTGGATGCCAGTTTCTTGTATCGCGTTTGGTCTCGTGCCAGTGCAAAAAACAAACTACAGTGGCTACTTCCACTGCGGAGGCTGAGTATGTTGTTGCGGCTAGTTGCTGTTCCCAAGTTCTGTGGATTCAGCATCAATTACGTGATTACGGGTTACTTCTTACCATGACTCCTATTCATATTGATAATACGTGTTGCCATTTCTATTACACGCAATCCCGTACAACATTCTAGGACTAAACACATAGAACTTAGGTTCCACTTCATACGGGATTACTATGAGAAACACTTAATAGACCTTGTCCACATAGATACCCTTTAGCAGAATGCTGACCTATTCACCAAAGCGTTTTCTCATGCCCGATTTGATGAACTAGTCAACATGATTGGTTTACGCTTCTTTCAACTTAAGAAGTAATTTTTGGACTTTGACTATTGTTTTTTTAAAAAAAAAAAAATGCAACAGCCACTCTTTATACTCTTAAGTATTAAAGAAATGCACGGTTGCAACATTTGTAAAAAGACATTTAGTTGTGTCTGTAGAACAACTAGAGAAATGATAGTACATTAGGGTACATGCACAAAATGGAAATTCTAAGGTTTATCCTTGATGTATCAGTAGGTTTATTTAGCATACTTACCACAACTTTCATAAACATTAACTTCATCATATGTTGTACTGGCAGGCATGATACACCGGTCTTTGAGCTATTAAAAAGTAATTCTAATACATGTCTATTATCATGTGGTCAACGCCTTGTGATGTATGACTAAATGTCTTAATTCCTTAATATAGCTTGGCATACTTCTATTTTAGTTTAAAATATGAAATCATTTGGGGGTATATACTTATTGTTTCCTCTGTTGTACGTAAGTACAGACCTGGTCTCAATTTGTATATACTTAAAAGTTAAGAAAACGCAAGTCAATGAACTTGAAAAAGTCTTAAATCATAAGATACCTAACAAGGTCGCCAAAATGGTTTGACCAAGTCTGGTTTTGCTTACACCTGAATCAAGCTATGTCGCTTTGTTGTACGTTTGTACAGACCTGTCACCGCTGACTTGATTCTTAAAAACGATTTTCCTCTATTCTATCTATCTTGGAAGTTATGTCCTTGTCTAAATTATAGGGGTATGTATATGGTGGGGACCACAGATAACTATTCATACTCACAATAAAAGTTTCGCTCATAGACGCAGATGTAACATGTTTAGGTGGTTAAACAATACCAATAATCATCTTGAAATAATATTTATAAAAGGTGTTCTAAATATGCTAAGTAAATTTAAAGAGGACAAATATACTGATAATTGAGATAACACTTACTATTTCCTAATAATTGCATGTTATCCTAATATGATCCCTTAGCAGATAAAATAACTACGTCACCAAAAAGAAAATTAATTTAATTTTCAATTTTAAGTTTAGTAATTAAATTATTTTAGTTTATGTTACTTTCAATTTTTGTATATCCATCTTCACAAGTCCCTAAGTTACTCTTGAATCGGGTTACAAAACTTGAAATTAAAAATCAAATTTTCTGGGTTATGCGACATAAATAATGTTCCGCGACACAATTTATGTCGCCTTTTATGTCGCTTATTATGTCGCTAGGTTGAGTTGAGGTTCTACTCCTGAGACTTCTCCGAGGGTTGTACCTTCGGAACATGCGTTGAGAAATATTCAACGGTTTGAACCACGTCGGTTCAAACGTATTCAACGTCGTATTCGTCAGGGCACGACATCCGTGCGACCTGATCATGGAAAACGACCACGCAGCGACGATCTCACTAATGAATATTGGGTTCCACCCCAGTCTATTCGTCGTACTTCTACTTCTTCGAGGCCACGGGTTGACATTCCCTGTGTTGAGGTTCCAATTCAACCTCTGCCTTCGGTCATCCAAGCGCTATTGAAGAGGATGGATGAGATGCAGCAGACCATGGATAATCAAGCTCAATTGATTCAGTCTCAGGCATCGGTTTTGGAGGTTCAAGCTGCGCAGATCAAGGCGTTAGAAGAAACAGCAACTTTAGTTCCTACTTTGAATTCTAGGGTCTTAGAATTACAATCCCTAGCTGATGTTCTGGGGGAGTCAGGCCTGTGTGCCATAAAAACAATATCTAGAGCTTCTGCCGGAACACAGACTGATGATGTAACCGATAATGTAAATATTTCTTATGATAATGAATCTCTTCGTTTGAATTACTTCTCGGTCGATGATATTTCAGGTCAACCAAGACCACTAGCTGTAGATTATTCAAATACTAATCTATCTTTTATTCAGCAAATGGTTGATGATGAAGGTCATGCATCTGAACTTGAATTTGAGATCAATGATGATGTTGAGATTGAGGAAGAGGAGATGCGTTCTGATGAATTCTATGATGATACTCCGACAATCGAGACTGATTCTTCAGAAGATGAAGCAGAGCCAGCTGGAACTTCACAAACTATTCCAGAGACTACACTGGCTTCTGAAATTGCTTCTACATCAACTTCTGAACGACCAGTGATTAAGTTTTATTCCTGGCAAACCTATTCCTGTTACTTGCAAGACATATAAAGTTAGTGGGAATTACACAAGAATTATTAAAAGTTTGAAAACCTACAAAGGTATTTTCATGATTAGGAGAAGCGATGGTATTCAGTACTTTAAAAGGTCATTCAAGAAGCTGAGTACATTGCCTAAGGATAAATAAATCGTCTAGCTCAACTGGAATTAAAAAATCCAACCAGAGATTCACGAGCTGATTTTGTACAGACGGTTTTGCATCATGAAGTGAAGAGTAAACGATATAACTTTATCAAACCGACGCTTGGAACGAGATTTATATTCAAGAAAAGACTTGATCCAAGAACAAGACAGCCGATCTGCAAAGTACACTATCCGACAGCTGATTGTTTAACTGAGATTCCGCTTGAGACAGTTCCCTTTAACTTTCTTAGAAGATTTCATCATTGGGAACTTGATCCACATACGGGCGAAGCTGTTTTTATATTTGTTCCAGAATCTGAGCATCCAGAGATGACTTCGTTGTATGGTTTGAAGAAAGCTCAATTCAAAGTATTTGATCCTATGAGCTTGATTAATATGTCACAGAAGGACTTGCGGAAATTGTTTGATAATCCAATTCGCTTCAACGTAAGAAATGTTGTGAATTCGACTCTTGCTAGACAATTTCAAAAGGTTGGGACTGTGTGTGTTACGCATGGGATTCATGCTGAAGGCAGGTTTCCGGAAGGCTGGGTTTAATTGAAGAAATTTTGAAGACCAAGCTGAAGACACATGGGAGTTTGTTGGTGCATCTTAGTGTGTCTGTCAGTTGGTCTAAGTCTTAATGCATTTGATATGTAATTACGTTAGTTATGACGTTTGTATTTGAAAAGTAATTACATTTTGTGTTTTAGTGACACAAGGTTTTTGTGTCGCATAAGTCAACTTGGCGACACAATTTGTGTCGCATGAGTCTGCTTGGCGACACAGCTTGTGTCGCATAGATCAGATTAGGTGTCGAGTATAAATAGATGAGTTTGGCTCATTTGCTAGGGTTGACGAACCTAGGAAAAGTTTTAGTATATTGTACTCGAGTATTTGCGAATAATATGATCGGTAATCATTTGAGTATTAATATTCTTTGTGTTTGTTTGTTCTTAATCATTTAACGTTTATATTCAATCTTTGTATTCCGCACGTTGATTGAGTATTAGGATTTGATTAGGTCCGACTATAGGGGTCCTACACAAACCAACATAGGATGCATCACAATAAACAATAAAGTCATCTGAGCCATTTGGTAAAGCTAACACAGGTGTCTGACACAGTAACTGCTTTAAAGTCTGAAAAGCTATCTCCTGTGACTCATCCCATTGAAATTTAACATCTTTACGTGTCAATTTGGTTAATGGACCAGCAATCTTTGAAAAGTCTTTAATGAATTTTCTATAATATACAGCTAGCCCAAGAAAACTCTTGATTTCAGAAGGATTCTTTGGAACATTCCAATTCATAAAAACTTCAATTTTAACATGATCAACTTTGACACCATCATTACAGATAATATGACCCAGAAACTGTACCTCCCGAATCCAGAACTCGCATTTAGAAAACTTGGCATATAAGTGTTCTATTTTCAACGTTTCTAACACTATTCTCAAATGCATCATCTGTGTGGACAGCCTCATCGACTGTCATCTGAAAAGCCCTACTCGTCGCTGTCGGAGGATTCTTCCACTTTTGACTGGAAGATGACAAACTCCCGACCGAAACCGAACCCTGCTTTCCTGCCTCATGACACTGCCCAACACGATGCCCTTCTTTCTTACAGTTCCAACATACATAATTGGGAAACTTACAATTCTTAAACTCATGACCCAATTCCCCACATTTAACACATTTGTTCGTCTGAATTGTACATGGGCCAGTATGTTTGGATCGACAAGAACTGCACCAGGTAGAACTTCTGGATGAACCACATTTACTACTGAATCTTTGACCCAGACAATTACCCTGCCACCTGGACTTTCCTTTACCCGAAGAATCTGTTCTAGCTCTTGGAAATGAAGAAGAAGTATTTCTAGCTTGAGACTCTCGAAAACCTCTAGTGTCACTGTTAACCGAGCGTGCAAGAGTAAAAGCTTGGGATAAATTACTAACAATCCTCACTGTAGTACATTAATTATGAGGTAAAGTTTCCATAAACTGCTCGATTATGGTTTTCTCATCGGGAACCCACTGCTGTACAAATCGTAGTTTCTCCGAAAACTGTACTATTAACTCATCAATGGTCATCTTATCAGTTAATTGAAGATTCACAAACTCTCTCCTAATGCGTGCCATATCAAAGTTAGAACAATATTGATTACAAACAGCTTGATGGAAATCAGACCATCGAATTGCTTCTTTCTGCTGTTGAGTCAAATGACCAGTAATCGAGTCCCACCAAACCATGGCTTCATCTTTTAAACATTGAATAGCATAGAACACTTTTGGATTCTTCTTCACAACGAGTAACATCAAATTTCTGCTCCATATCCCTTAACCTAAAGTTACAGACGGATTTGTACTACCTCTAAACTCCGGTGGTTTACGTGCCATGAACGTTTTAAATGAACACTATTTATTTGACTGAAAGGGAGGAATATTACCAAACACAGGTATCTGTTGCTGAGAACGTTGCTGAGATGAAGCAGTTTCAGTCTGCCTTTTAAATTCTCTGAGATTAATCACCTCATCTTCTAGTTGAAAAAGATAATTGTCTCTATTCGATTCTTCATGAGCAGGAATAGAAGTACCCTCATGATCATGTCTCTCATTATGAATATCTAAAGGAGGAACATCGATCCTGGAGGCATTGTTAGGGTTGGTGGTCGGTTGCTCGCTATTTGCCATATCTGTATTCAACACAACAACTTGAAACTCGTTAATCGTTAGTACCTATCTACTAACCGATTCATAACCAATGCTAAATCCCATACCCAGGAATGTCTGACATAACACAATTCAGATTTGGGACTGAACGCTTTACAATGCTCAATTCACCCAAATCTATGCTCTGATACCAACTTATAACGCCCCTCTTTCCATACAACACTTTTATATTATTTTACTCGGAAACGTATATTAAAGAAATACATTTCATTACTATATATTAAACATTATACATAAACAGTTTACATTTTCAATATTTACATAAAATTCAAACTGTTTAAAACTATATAAGACGGGGTATTATATTTATCAAAACAAGGTTTATGACAAAACCATATCAGAGTTAGCAAAACATCAAAACATTCCTTGCATCAAAACATCCTTTCCTGACACCCACTTATAACAAAAACCTGCAGGAAGTAGGATGAGGGATTAGCACGGAGCTAAGTGAATGAATTTATCACACACAAACCAACTTAGCATAACTATCTGTTTACAACAAATAATTATAAACACATTTCTTTTTCAATGAGGATCGGTGGCTCTGGAGATATCATAATACACGGGGATTCTCCAAAAACACTTAACGCCAATCTGTATGGCTAATACAGAATAGACTGATAACTATTGGTTATTAAATTCATACACAAGTCTCAAACACAACAAATGAATCAAAACCTGTGTAATTCACATAATAACCAAAAAGTCCAACTACACGTTGACCTCAATAATCTGATGCACATAGATTCACATATCACGTAGATTCATAATCAATAACACAGATTAACAATCTTATAATCAATCCACGTATACTTGTTGCAACCAAACAGTCACAACTAAATCGAAGGGTGAGTTCTAAATCCACTCACCGATACCTTTGTCTTCACAAACTCAGAATCCAAGTGTCACTTATCTTTTGGAGGATCTGAGAATCAACAATCAGATATAAGTTAGTAATCAGAATTATCGATACTTAGCTTATATCAACCTATAACAATAGGAACTTAACATAATCAACATTACAATTACAAGTTCCTAATCACATATTATAAATTACAACACAATATTATCATGTACCACTACTGGTTTATCAATGTTATAACATGTCACAATACAATTAACATTAACATTTAACAAATAAAAGATATGTTGGAATGGCTCATGACCCGCCGGCTGGGGTCCCTTACCCGCCGGCTTCACCTCCCCAGCAGCCGGGTCACACCCCCAAGCCGCTGGGTACAAGGTATTTTAAGTAACCAGCGAAAAGATGCGTTTTAAAGCTTCTAGCAGCAGCCGATTTGGGTAATTAACCCGCAGGTCCGGAGTGACAAGCCGCTGGCTTGGGTCTTTGACCCGCCGGTTTGCCATCCCAAACAAGTACCCGCCGGCTTGGCTTATCAAGCCGCCGGCTTGTTCTTCAGGTATAGCAGCAGCACAGTATCAACAAACCCAAATACGAGCTAAACTCAAGAAACTCAACTTTGCTGTACATAATCACTTAAAACAGGTTTCTAACATCAAAGGGATACCATTAACAACTAAATCACTTCAATAACATCAAACAACTTCAAGAATTTCAAGTTGGGTGCCAAAATCATACAACCTATGTATTTCATTTATTTGAATCAAAATTGTCATTTAAGAGCTGTAATTCACAGATTCAAACTATGAATTCAAGTTCGCCATCATCATATAGCTTCACAATTCATCATATATCTCTCAAATATCAATAAAATTATCAATTTACATAATAGCCAAGTTCTTGAAGATTGAAACAAAATACTTACTTAGAGTAAGAAGAATAACAACAAGACGATTACTCTGATTATGATGAAGATAATACACTGAATCAAATCTTCGATTTGGTATGTTTGGTTAGGATCTATGGTTTAATTTTGAAGTTCTTAGTGAATAGGGAGTAAGGTTTAGGTTAAGAAAGTAAGATTTTCTAATTTGGGGGGAAATGGAGCAAATGAGTCGGCCTCTCCATATAACTAATTTTAGTTATTTGGGTATTTTATATCCGTCCTAATTCTATTATCTGGAACCTAAATATCAATTGCGAGAAACTTATTTTATGGCACTGTCAACTATAGTAAATTAAAACAACAATTTACTATTCACAATAAGTTCTGAAACTTATTTACCTAAGTTTCTCAATAACAATTAATACTAGGTAATTCCTAAATAATTAAATACTCAATTAAAATAGAGAATTATCAGACCGATAGGGAGGATGTTACAGAAACAACACCTCTAGTAATAGCAGGTGCATAATAACAATTGTCTAATACAATAATTAAGCCTAAAGGCAAAACTAAGTCAAACTTCCATTGGCTTCTACTGTTTCACGTACACCATTGTACAAGTAGAGTGCCCCATATTTCAGTTTTTTTCTTTCTTCTAAATCCCTATAGGGTATTACAGATGTGAGTACCACAACAAGTATCATATACCTAGGAATTTAATTTAGAGAAAGAATATAATTCTATCGTAAATATACTTAAAGATCCGGTCGAGCCGACTAGCTTCTTCTTATTATTCATCAACTCGGCAAGATAGGTAGGACAATTCCTCTTTCAGTATCCCACTTCAAAGCAGTGGTGACACGCCTCATTCTTAGCTGGATGCTCTTTCTTAGCTGGAGGGGTTTGCTTAGGTTTAGGGACATAAGCACCTTGCTTTCCCTTAGCCTTTCCCCTAGTTTGCGATTTCTTATCTTTCTGGATCTTTCCACTTTTAATCGCAAGGATTTGTGGAGTAGCCAATTTCAGCTCTGTAATCATATTAAGTGGAATATGATTTTCATATTGGTTTTGAAGTTCAGGAGTCATGTTGTCGAGCATCAAACAAGCAACTTCATTATGACGATCATAAAGAGCATTCCATGATGTTAATTCCTTAACATGACCAGTAGCAGCATCAGGAACAAGTCCCATCGACTGTTCAATGACTTCTGTTTTCCTTTTAACACGAAGGACAATCCTTAGTTGAAAAAAATCAATCATTGAAATTAATTCCAGAAAGTTTTTCTTTTCTAGCATTTGCCTGAAAGTCGAATAATTAGATTTCGGTGCAGGATTTGCCATCTACAACTAGATAAAAGTTCGAATTTAGTATTTTCGATAATACATCCTTAAAAGAAAATTAAATACCCAAATGTATATGTATATATAAACAATTAATTTTCTTAAGGCTAGGATCCTATTTGACATACCACCATCACATCAGTTAATCTGCTAGCAATGGTGTATTCAAAAGGTAAGTGACGATCAATAATTGCATTACAAGTGCAATTCCTAAAATTATGGGACTTACAAGTAATACTTATGAAGCAAGCATAAGTGAATTTGTAAACATGTTTCATCCTATCTTTTGCCATGAGCTTAAGGATCTCACCGCTTAACTCGTTTAAGTCGTCCAATTAAGAACAGTAAATAGTCCACCACCGTCTCACGGTGAGTGGTAATTTACCTACGTCTCACGCAGAGTAAAAAGCAACTGCAAGTGTTCTTACGATTGTATGGCATATGACTTAATTTAAATGGGTAATAATTTGATAATGTGTATCAAATATGTACGAAGAATCATGCACACATCTTCGTATCATAGATTGTAATAAACTTTCTTTGGTTAATATACTTATTAACGTGCGTCAAGATGTCTAATTTAATATTCATATTAAATTAGAGATTGCACTTTTATTAAAATTGACGATTCAACATGTTTTAAACCTTTTCGGCCATGTATAAGAGAGGCCATGAAGAGGCCAGAGGAGGTCCTAAGATCTTTACATCGTTTATCCAACCCGTCATCTTAGACAACAAGCCGAAGATACGTCTCTTACACAAGTTCCGAATCGTGGTTTAAAACAAATTATTAACTTGCAAATCTCGTCGTGGGAGAAAATTACGGTATGTGAACCCAACCCGAGTTGACAATAAGATTTGCATGAAAATAATAAATCTTATTTCATAGTTATTAGTCCAGTTTATTTTTTCATAAAACCATTTTGTTTTACAAGTTACAATAAATAAGCAAAATTAATAAACTAGTAAAATTAATAAACTATTAAACAATTAACAATTAATTTTCATGCAACCTTTGGTGGGTAGAACCCTAAAGCATGGCAAACTAGGGACATGTAATCCTTGTCAATTAAATAATTTAAACAAATAACACATATGTAGTTATCACAATTAACAATTAATTTTAACTAGCATATCAACATATCAAAGTGATATCCATGATAAATTATGCATGAATTTCATGAATACACTTTATCTACTTAATTAAAAGTATACAAATAATAACAAAACAATTTACAGTAAACATGTTATTATTCTTGTTAAATATAAAATTTGTATTTGGGATTTTCTAAAGTTAAACTTGTTAACATAAAAGTTTAATTTATAAAAAAACTTTTCCTGTTCGTCAACAATTGATCATACACAACAACAACAAAAAATTCATCCTTGTGTCATCCTACCTTGATCCCCACAAAATAAAAATAAAAAATTCATCGCATGTTCACACAAACTATATATATTTTTTTTTCTGTTGTCGTCGCACCAAACAACCAAAAAAATTATTTTTTCTTTCTGTTGTTGTCGATCCAAACAACCCAAAAAAATATTTTTTTCTTTTCCTTGTTGGTCCGTCGCATGATCCCCACAACCAAAACCAAAATATTTTTTTCTTTGTGTTCGTCGAACCAACCTAAACCCCCCATAATTTTTATGTTTAACATATCTAACTAATCACAACATACGTGTGGCTCTGATACCACTATTAGAGTATAGCACACAAATATAAACAAATTGTCACACAATTACGGAAGCATAGAAACACGTATTTATAATTAGTTAAGATCAAGATGTGTACCTTTTAGCAAAGCTTCAATAAAACTATAATAATATAGTTTAGGGTTTAAAGTAAAACCTTTTACGATCGCACACACAACACGTCATTGATAACCAGCGAATGCTAGTTCAATTACCCAAGTTAATATCCTTTGTTTGCTTTTGTGTTTTACGCAAAGAACAAACCACTTGGGTTTTCTTTGACTTCGTCCGTACGAAAACGAAAAACAAAAAAAAAAAGGGCTTCGGAGTTCAAAGCTTGGGTTTTTAATTCTTTTAATTCGTCAATCGGTGGTGATTCACTTATATTACACCACCAAGGATTATATTATTGTTATTATTATTATATTATATATATATATATATATATATATATATATATATTATAATAATCAATAAATAATAACTATTATTATTAATTAACCATAACCCCTTTAAGTCATTAGAAGTAACACTTTAGTCCTAATAACTTTCACCTTAAACCCTATAATTTAATAGCATTTATTAAATTATCACAAATTAACTAATAACTCAACTAGTTATTACAGTTAACATAACTTGGCTAAATAAGCGGTATCTACATGTTAACGCGTGTGACCCCGTAGACTTAAACGTTTCCGAACATACATTTATTTGACGTGGTCATATCCCAACAAGTAGTTGACGAATTGTTGTACATTTCCATGAGAATATGTTAAAAATTAGAAATAGTATGAACCCAAAAAAAAAATTGTATAGACTAGAAAATTATAGAATAAAAACTCACTTCCTTGTGTGATTTCGGTGTCGTCACCCCGACGTGCAGTGCTACTATGTTAAATAAATATAGTTTTTTTTAGGGAAAAAGTACCCTGAAGTATATATAAATTATTAAATTGGTTTATGGTATGAATCACAAACGTACTTTACATTTTGTTCCAAAGTTACCAATGAATCGGTTTTATTACCAATGTCGGCAACAAACTTTTACTTTTTGTCCCAATGTTTCAAATGAACTTATTTTATTACCAATGTCGACAACGAACTTGTAAAAAATGTTTCGAGGTCACCAAAATAATATTTTTAACGAGCTACGTTTTAAATTTGTTGATGTCGTGTTGCCATATCATTTCATTTATGTGACCAGACTTCCATGTAAGCTAAACATGTACACGTATGGTTAACTTAATTTATCTTCTCCAATCGACTAACATGTAATTTTCGATTACATTTTTGAAAAGATGTAGCAATTGTGTTTAGATTCGCTGAAAAAATGGTGATTACCTTAAAAGTAATCAAAAGTTACATGGTAGTCAATCGGAGAAGATTAAGTTAATCATGCATGTAAATGTTTCACTTACTTGGAAGCTTGATCACATAAATAACATGACATGGTAACACCGCATTAGCAAATTCAAAACATAGCTCGTTGAAAAAAAAAGTATTTTGTTGACCTTGAAACATTTTTAATAGGTTTATTATCGACATTGGTAATAAAATTAGTTCGTTGGTGACATTGGGACAAAGGGTATAAGTTTATTGTTGACATTGATAATAAAACCGGTTCATTTGCAATATTGGAAAAAAAGTAAAGTATGTTGGTGATCTCTACCATAAACCCTTATTAAATTATCATTAATTGTACCTAAAAGTCCAGAACCACCGAAGGGTTGGATTGAGTTAAACATTTTGAAAAGCCATTTGGATTTAAAATTTTAAACAGAACATGTGAATTTGATTCAGATCACACTTCAGGTATTAAAATCGTGCTAATTCAATCCGATTCAATTCAAATCTTTTTAATTGTTTAAAATTCTCCGTTATCTGTTAAGACCATGTTTGGCAACAATTAGCTCTAGTCAAAGATTATGTATAAAGTTGGAAGTTGGATTCTTTTTTCATAAAACCTTCTTGTTAAAATTAGAAACTCAAACTCATAAAAATCTACAATCTCAAAAAGTCTCAGTTAAAATGTACACTTTGAACACATATATATATATATATATATATATATATATATATATATATATATATATATATATATATATATATAATGTTGAAATATTGAGCGCGTGAAACTAACTAAAAACATGTTTGGCATAAGGGAAAGACTAGAGATTTTCAATATTTTATATTCATTAGATTATACTAATTAAATAATATATACAATATAAGTTATATAAAAATCACTAGCAATTCACGCAAAATTACCTTAATCGAACAATAGTATTCGGAACAAAGTTAATATAATCAAGTGAACAATAAAAAGACATATTAGAACGTAAATGAACGAATAAAATTTATGTTATTTTTGTTCAGTTAATTACACGGGCATATTTTTTGTTTATGTTCATCCATTTAATAAGCGAACAAACTTAAACGAACTTCCTGACAATAATTACACTGAACGTTCAGTTTGTTTTTTGATACTCACTTTTACCTGACCTTTTTGATACTTAAAGTATCTCCATTGAAAGCATTTTTTAAAGCTTTCATTTGTGCAATAAAGTTTTAAAAAAGTTTTCCTTTATTAGAGGAAAAACCTTTTATACCAAAAATTGAGATTTGTCAAACATTTGGTCAAAGCTATTAACTCGTGATTTGACTTACTAATCGGAATTTTGATTTTTAACTTGTGATTCGCGACTCGACTCGACGTGTAAGAGTTACTATTTACAAAATATATATATATATATATATATATATATATATATATATATATATTTGTATTTTATTGCTTAATATTTTGTTCTTTAAGTGAAGTATTATTAAATCTTTGACCTACAATTAACACAAATATTTAATTTAAAATTTATTATAGTTATTTATTTTTTCTATCTCTCCTTTTATTTTTTGTATTTCTTACATTAAAACTATGTCTGGTTTTCGAGCTCGTAAGATTCACACAAGACTCGGAAGAGTCAACATGACTCGAAAGAGTCAATGATCGACTCGTAAGAGTTAAAGTCATAAAAAAGTTGGGGTTATAGTAGCCCCGTTTTTTGAATTTTTAACTCAATTAGTAAGAATCGGTTCATGAATGTAAAAGTTTAACAACTACACTTTTGGTGTAAAACTTTACAACAAAATAATTTCATTTTACCCTCTATTTCCTTCTGTAATTAAAAACTTTTAAATAGGTTTTTTATATTCAAGCTTTTTTTATTATTAAAAGACTTTTAATTTTAATAATATACGACCCTGATGATTGGGAAAAAAACTTTTGAAAGTTTGTATCAATCGGAGTGGTCTTATAGCTACAAAGACTACAAGTGATAATTGAGAAGATAAAATATACATGTCGCTAGCTGGGTAAACACCAACTTCAAATTTTTAACCCAAAACCTTTCGTAAAGGATTTTGCTTTATAATAAGGGAGTTGATTTTGACAAGGAAGGTTTTACTTCCTACAAGGAAATAGTACAACTGTTTATACATACAATACAACTATTTATACAACTGTTTCCTTGTAACAAGTAAAAGTTTCCTTGCCAAAATTAACTCTCTTATAATAACTTTTTGAGTGAGTCCAAAAAGACAAAAACTACACTACTCCCCATTTCGATCACCCGCAGTCGTAACACCAGAACGCCCATTATTCAGTCGTCATATCAACATAACACCACAACACTATTTCATCACATACAATCATAACACCAGAACACTCATTATGCACCCTTGGCCCCCACTATTTTCCACATAGTTTTCACTTATTTAACAAAACAAATACAATTTAATTAAATACAATACATTTCAACAATTTAAAAATAATACAATTCAATAATTAAAATACAATATGATATAAAAAATAAAGAGTATGAAAATTTAAAAAGCGTTACAATCATAAAAATAAAAAGCATTACAATCCTAAAAATAAAAAATATTACAATCCTAAAATTAAAAAACGTTATAATCCTGATAATTAAAATACTTTACAAGAATTAATGTTCTTTATTGTTCTCCCGATTTAGTCTGCGAAAGTTTGGTGAAAGCCTCCAAATGTGTTCGGTAAGATCGTCTCGTAGTTCGAATGTGTATTTGAATTTGTAAAATGAGTGGATAAATTTTTTTGTGTGAAATGTGTATTTATGTATTAGATATATATATAGAGTATGAAAAAGAAAAAAAAAATATTTTTTTAAAAAAAAAACGTAGAGCAACGGTAAAAGAAAGTGTAACACTTTTCCCCCTTCTCCGCTCCCAAAGACCCCAACGGCCACATTCCTATTTTTTTTTAATATATATATATATTTTTATTGTAAACGGTAAACAACAAACGAGTATAATAATTAAATAATCACGTGGGTCCCACTTGTTCATCGTCTCGGCCCGTAGAAGCACCACGAACGCTCCTAGAACGCCGTCCAAGAACGATGCGGTGCGAGAGTTCTGGGCGTTCAACCGGTGCACCACGCCCCAAACTCCTTCTGTTGCGGGTAATCTTAGCAACTCCCAATTCCAGTTCTACCCCCACCCCACCTGCCCTTTCTTGTTTATTTCTTGTATCTCATCCATGTACAACTATCCATTTCATCAACATAGCATCACCATTTACCCACCTACATAAAGCTCCGACGATCACCGGTTGCGGTTCCGGCTACCTCGGTTGTTGCTCCGGTAAGCATATCTACGAAATCGACGCATTTTTTATTAGGTTAAGCTTGTATTGTTTTTGCTTTGTAATTTTTTTTCTATAGTCAACGCTTTGAAGGAATTTACCATTCTAGAATGATAAGTAGTTCCGTTGTTGGTTCTGGTTGATGATATTGAGCACTAATTCTGTAACATCCCTAATTTGGGCCTAGGAGAAACAGGTATTTTCCTTAATTTTTATATGTAATTTATATTGTTATATGTGTTTGATTGTAAAATTAATAAGAAAATAAGTTTCAGAAAATATTGTGACTAGTGAAATATTGTTTGTTTTAAATAAACTTAGGTGACGGTAAAATAAAATAATTTTCTCGCATTTGAAATTTAGGTTCCAGACAATAGATTTAAAAGGGGTATACTTTTAATACTGTGAGCTAAATGGGTCGATTTAATAAAAGAAGTGAAGGCCGGCCTATTTTTCCCCTTTTCAATTGTTCTTCATTTTTTTGTATCTAAAAATCTCTCAAACTAAGTACTAACTCAAATTGCTAGTGAAAATTATACAAAATTGAAGATTAAATCCTTAAGTTCATCACTATCCTAAGCTTCTTGCTCTTCATCTTTGTAAGTAAGTTTCTTATTACCTAAATGATGAAATTAGGTTAAATTCTTGTGTGGTTTGAATTAAAGCTTGAATGATTTAGTTATTAGTTGTATGATGATTGAATGATGATTCTTGAGCTTTATTAAGTTGATTACATGATGATTACATGATAAATTGCTAGATTTCTTGAATTTAAGCTTGAATATGAATGAGTTAGGTTATATGCAATTTTAGGTGAATTGTAATGAATTGATGATTGAAACTATGTTATATGATGTTATTAGGTGTTATGGTAACTAAATGTTGGTAAAAATTCGAGTACATAACTGAGTTTGGTTGATTTTGTGATTGTTGGTTCGTATGTGGAGTTGCAGGAAATTGTGAACTGCACAGGTCTAGAAGACAGTGGGAATCCGGCGGATTCATCTAGAATCCGGCAGATTCATCTTGAATCCGGGTGGATTCCTCAACCAGATTCTATAATAAAGTTCTGTCCCAGTTTTGAATCTGAAAAATGTCTGGAATCCGGAGGATTCTATCTGAATCCGGCGGATCCAGTTGAATCCGGACGGATTCATTTAGAATCCGACGGATTTATATTGGGTGACAGCATGTTTTTGATTTAAACTTCATAATGTGATTTAGCTTGTACATTGTGGTTATAGGACTTAATATATGCTTGATTGTTAATATTAAGTTATAAACAATATGATATGAAGTTTGACTCGAAATTTCTTGTGTGTTTCAGATCCGACGAAGACTCAATAAAATTAGATCTTTGAGTTTGGAGTTTGAACGAGACAGGTGAGTGGATTGATTCTCACAGTTTAATTTTGGTGTTAACAGTTAGTTACATCAATCTTAAGCTGATAGTATTGATTGATTATTTGATAAGTTGATGATAGAATTATTGATTGAACTTGTTGATTGATGAATTAATTAATTGATTGCTAGTGAATAATTCCATGATAGGTTGGAATGATAGAGGTCAATTATATTGGGTTTAATTGCTATAGGTTAATTTTTATGGGTTGGATGAACATTCGTTGTGAATTAGCCCATATTAATTAAAGATAGCAATAAACTATCGGTAAAATCTCTGTATTGGCCTGCAGTTGATTATTAAGTGTTCTTGAAGGGTCACCGTGGACTGAGGACGCCTCAAGAACCACCGATCCTCTGTTTTGATTGTTTATTATAGTTTATTGTTGTGAATTGATTGTTATGCTAAGTTAGATTGTTAGACTTAGTTTACTCACTTAGCTTTGTGCTAATCCCTCACAATACTCTTGCAGCTTAAACTTTTGGAATAGTTGGGCAAATTATGGATATTTGAAGAAATGTTTGACGGCTGAAACTCTGATCATTTTGTGGGCTAAACTGTATTCTATGTAACACCCAGTTAGAATATGTGTTTTGGTTTGTAATCGTATAATAGTTAGTAAAGTTTGAAGTTTTATATAAATTCTATAAACCTTATTGAATGGGATAACGCTTCCGAATTATAAATATATATATATATATATATATATATATATATATATATATATATATATATTTTTGTCCTGAAATTATGGGGTGTTATAAATTCAATCACTACATATTGGGTTTTCTTATTTGTAAGGTGTTGTATTTGTGTTATATAAAGTTTGGTATCTATGAAAAAGAAAAAGGCGTAGATGATGATACTGGTAAGAAAGAAGAAAAGATAAGAATAAACATGTCATGAACGAAGTGAAAAACAATTACTGTAATCTTGAAGCTTCATAAACTGTTCGATACTAAATGCTAAAGAGAGGTGGTCAACATGAAATTGGGTGTTTCATCAGTACGTTTCTAATAATTACTTAAGTCATCAATCGGGTTTGATTGGTTATTGTTTGTCATTAAAAAAAGGGTAATGATATAAACAACGGGTTGTTTATAAGTGTGATATTTATAAAAGATATAATTAATTATTATGAGATTTCATCTCAAAAGTCAAACACAACCCCATTGTTCATTTACGCTTGATTACAATAATGATGATGATGTATGAGGAACAAGCTTATCACACTCCGATTAACGTGCAAACATTGTATCGAGACTTAGTCAATCGAGGGTGGTAAAAGCTTAATTTTGTGAGAGCAATGGTTTATGGAGTACTCTGCGATTTTATGAGGTGTTGGCCTGAAATGGAAGCAAAACACTAGTATTTATAGTCAAACCCTAATCTGACGTGGAGGGTTTGTCGTGGGGGAGAGTGACATTCTCCTCGTCCATTGCTGACGTGGGCATTCGGTCGTGGGCGAGCATGACAATTACTGTATACGAGCTGACGTGGACCAATCGGGTGAGCCGACCAGGTTATTGGCCAAGCCATGTTAATTACCTGGATATAACGGTCACAGATTGTACTTTTGTCAGAGAATGTCGGCTCTGTGTGAAGAGCACGGTCCGCTTTGTTGTTTTGCCACCGTGATGGTAAACGCAGAAAGAATAGTTTGTAATGATGAGGTCCGTGGTTCGGGCACGGAACGTATCCGGCCTTGTGATCTTACTCAGGCGCTGACCCCCGCGTCACGGGCTACAAGAGCTGACCACGGATGCTTTCTGGGTCCGGGCTCGGGGCGGACCCGGGGCTAGGTTTTCTGGAATGTTCCGAAGTCAGATTTGATGTGATGTACATCATTAAGTCCTCCCAGTCCGTTATGATATTTCGTTCCGGGGATATGATGGCGGCCTTAAAGTAAATGACGTGGCTATGCAATGATGGTTTGACTGAATCGACGGTGCACAATAAATGCATGTCTTTTCGAACTTCACAACTGGAATGCGATGGGATAGTTTGCAACCGCGTGGGCCGTGACGTCACTATACAGCTGGTGTGGAACGGTTCACTCGCTAGATCGTGAGATCTGGCGACACGTGTAAGGGTAAAATGGGGCCAGCGCGTGGTTACTTCTGGAGATGTGAAATTCGACGACACGTGTAGGGCTATCGTTGAGGCCCACGAGGCTCGGCCCATGAAAATATGCCTATAAATAGGAAACTCTTGCTGTTAATTCATTTTTACGCGAGGTAAAAAATTCGAGAGCATTCCGAAAATATTCAAACATTCCATCCACTGTTCCGGCTTCTCAACTTAGTTCCCGATCACATTCAAACAAACCCAGGTCCGTTGTTCATACCTTCATCCTTTTTCTTCTTTGATATATATACATACCATGGCTGCTGTTGAGGGCGTGGTGGAGGTTCATGGGGTTGCGGCCGGTGGCGGCGTAGTGAACGTGGCACACGAGGCCAGTTCGGTGAAGCCGAACATGATTCCGGATATACTGAGGCGCTTTAAGTACCTGCAGAGGTATAAGCCCGTGGCGCCTACCGCCGTGCAGCGCGCTGACGCGCCACCAGAGGGGAAGGTGGCTGTCTACTGGAAGACGATGGAGAAAGGCAATCTTCGCATGCCGCCGACCCCCTTTTATTTAGATGTGTGCAAGCAGTACAAGGTTGAGTTTAGCCAGCTGCACCCCTTCGCCGTGCAGAGAGTCAGCATTTATGAGATGTGGTTTAGGTCGTTGGGCCTGACACCACTGGTGAAGGTATTCCAAGCCTGCTTTAAGCTAACTCCGAGTGGCAGGGGGTGGTATACTTTGCGAAGAAGAACGATTTTGTTGGGTTCCAGGAGTCGTCCCTGTACGGCTGGAGGGACACTTTCTTTTTTGTTGATCAAACCGTTATCCCAAATGACTCCGTGGAGACGTTGGTGTGGCAGTATGAAAGGCCACGGAACGTCAGCCTCACGCTAAAGCTGTCGACCGCGGAGGAGAGGTTTTTGGTGGCTTGCAAAGATACTAAGCTAGAGATGCGGGAGTATCACACGTATGTGCTCGTGATCGGCTGCATCAGTTCGTTCTAGACCTTCTAGGGGCAGATACCCGTCATCAGGGAGGGTGGCCATGCTATGGGAAGGGGTGGTTTTTGCTTTTATTAATATTGTAATAAACGTGTTCGATCGACTAACCCCTTTGTTTATTGCTGCAGACATGGATCTGACATCTGTTCTGAAGGCCCCTAGCCTATCTGGCAATAAGTACATCAGGAGGTCGGTGGAAGACGACTCTGGGTCTGCTGCCAAGGTGACCGGGGCAATGGTTTTTTTGCCTAGCCCGAGGTCTCCGTTGCCATTCCCCTAACGACCGGTGCCGAAGTAGAGGCATCGAGCAGTCGGGCGATCCCAAAGCGCAAGGGTGCGACCATGGGCAAAAAGGAAGCA
Source organism: Pseudognaphalium luteoalbum (assembly GCA_963422505.1). Lineage (NCBI taxonomy): Eukaryota > Viridiplantae > Streptophyta > Magnoliopsida > Asterales > Asteraceae > Pseudognaphalium > Pseudognaphalium luteoalbum. The sequence continues at coordinate 121,162,447 of OY730193.1, forward strand.
AGCCCACCCCCAAAGAAGAAGAAGACGGCGGGGGAGGTCGCCGAGGCCAACTTGGAGAATTTCATGTTCGTGCCCAGAACAGGTGGGTACTACATTATACCCGAGGATGGTCCATAGTTCTGCTTTATTTCGTATGAACAATTATTGAATTTGTGTTAACTTAGCGTTTTTTGTTTAGCTGAGGCGGATCCGCACACTGCTGAGAGGAGGAGGAGCAGCTGGTCCGTCGCAGCCGGCTCGATGGGCATTCTGTCGATTCATCCGGGGCGGCCCCTTCAGGTGGTGGCGTGGGCTCGCATGTCGAGGAGTCGGTGACACTTGATGACAGCTCACCGCGGCCGTTGCCGGTCCATGCCCAGCCTCCAAGTCCCCCCAGGGCGCCCACGCCCCCGTATACGGATAACATGAGGTAGCTATCAAACTTTTTTGTCGTACACGTTAGTGCGCACAACTTTTTTAACTAGGTGTTTTGACCATGTCTGACAGAATAGCTATTCTCGGGTCTATGCTGCCGGAGCTGTTTATACCGGCACGGTTTTTGAAGGTGCCGGCCACTAGTTCGTCCAACTCTGGAGCTTCCACGTTTGACCCGGCTTGGGATTTTAAAGTTGACAATTTGGCCGTAGACGCGCAGTCTCTGCGCGAGTTCGCCCAGCATGCCATCCTGTCGGCGGTTCTGGAGACGGTTTCTCAGTTGTCCGCCGTGGACGCTAAGAGGGCGCATCTGCTCATGTCTTTTTGGTATTTTGTGCTTCAATGCGATGAGCAGGCATGTACCGAAACCCTGACGGATCAGTGAAAGATGAACGCCGACGTGGTTAGGCGCCAGGAGGAGGAAATTGCTATCCTCATGGGTCGAGCTCGGAAGCTGGAAGGTAAGTTTGGGTCATCCAATGAAGCGAGAATGAAAGTTGAGGCTGACCTCCAGGAGGAGAGGGTCCAGAGGGTGGAGGCCATTGCAACCCTTGCTCCGCTGCAGGAGCAAGTAAGGACTGCGGAGGCGGAGAAGGCTGCACTTGTGGAGAAGGACAAGCAGCTTCAGAGTAGGTGAGATAACAACCCTTTATTCTTCTTGACATATAGTTTCTATTCGGATGCTAAGCCTTTGTTTGTGTGTAGGTTCGATGATCTGATGACGGACTTGGCCGCAACCAAGAAGGAGGTGACCAAGCTGGAGACCGCTTGTAGCCTTCACATCAAGGATTCAATGAGCGCAAGTTAAGGAACTCAGGGCTGGCAGATGATTTGGAATGGCTCCAGAGAGGCATCCCCGGCTAGGTGAACCTGGCCATGGCATCGGATAGCGTGACATCTCCGTTTAAGGAGTTCTTGTCCGCTGTCCAGGAGGTGAAGGTGCTACAAATGATAAACCTCATCGCGGAGCATATTCCGGAGCTCCCGACTCCACTTCCTGATGGCATAACGTCATCAGGTCAGTGAAGCCCTGAAGACAATCTCCGTCCTGTTTATAGAGAGGATAGGTAGGGAGATGGAGTTGTCTGTAGATGAGATTTTAGGGATGCGGCCATAGATTGATAGGTTTATTTCTAAGGTCGCCATCCCTGCTTATGTAAATGTTTATATAAATAAATGCAATGTTCGTTTTGTAATTGCACGTGTTCGAGTTTTTTTATGTACGTACAAATTGATGTTTATTGTCATGACTTAGTAGATTTGTAGACTACTTTATGGGTTGGTGTGTAGCGGAGGTTTGCCTCAGCTCGACCAATTTTATTCCAGTCGCACCTTGGCGATCAGTGTCTGCCTGAGGGGACCTCTGCCTTCGGGATGCTAGAAGCCATTCCCTTGTGGGGGCAGGCTTGTTGTGGCTCCGGGCTTAGCTGACTCCTGTGGTCATATGTCGGGATCGCAACGACGACGCTTGACGGCGATTTTGTTGTTTTTTTTGCAACGTTAAATATGTCCAAATGCATGAAATTAACAAACTTTTCAAGACAGAAGAATAATATGCAATAAGAACTTTTTATTCATAGGATAGATGCTACAAAGGCGGGGGATCAGTCCGACCTGAGCTATTACAAAGTTTGATTACATATAACATTTCTTTAAATTGGTCACGTGCCAAGTACGTGGCACGGACTTTCCATCCAAAGTGGCTAGAACATAGGAGCCATTCGCATTTGCCTCTGCAACCTGATATGGGCCTTCCTAGCGCTGCCCAAGCTTGCCTGCATTCTTGGATTTGCTGGCTTCATTGTTGCGCCAAACCAGTTCTCGGACTTGGAAGGAGAGTGGGCACACACGCTTGTTATAGTAGCGGGCCATTTTTTATTTGTTCACGGCTTGGCGGATAGCTGCCATTTCCCCGTGTTCTTGTAACATGTGAGCGTTCTGTTGCTGGGCTTTCAGACTTTCGTCCTAAGTGAAGTTGATAATTCTTTCACTGGGACACTGATTTCCGCCAGGATAACCGCCTCGCAGCCGTATACGAGGCTGAAAGGGCTCTCGCTGGTTCTTTCCTTGGGAGTGGTGCAATGAGCCCATAGCACGTTGGGGAGCTCGTCCACCCAGCCGGTGTGGCTTTCACCGAGCATGGCCTTGATTTCGGCCACCAGATCTCTGTTTGTGACTTCAACTTGGTCGTTGGCCTGAGGGTGGTATACGAGGTCAATGTTTGCTTGACGCTGAGTCCCTTGCATCAGGCTTTAAACGGATTCAGTGCGAACCTTTCCACATTGTCGGTGATGATCTCATGTGGGATGCCAAACCGGCACACAATGTTGTCCCTCACAAAGTTGCGAACTTGCTTACCGCTGATGATGACTAGGGGTTTGTCTTCAACCTATTTCGTGAAGTAATCAATGGCGACAATCAAGAATGCGACATTTCTGGGACCTGGTGGGAAAGGAACCACGATGTCAATGCCCCACTTGAAGAAAGGACATGCTGATGAGATTGGGGACCTGGCAATGGGAGCATAGATTTTACAGGAGCTTCAGTGCTTTTTGACCTAAGCGACATCCCTGTACATAGATTGCCGGAAATATTCCATGAGCATGATTTTTGCCACTATTGTCTTGTGGCCGGAGTGCAGGGCACATGATCCCTCGTGCACTTCCTGGATAACTTTCTCAGATTTTTTAGGGCCCATGCATCTCAGGTTCGGTCCCAGATATGATTTTTTCATGAGTTCACCCTTTTCAATGATATACATTGGAGCTTTCATTCGAAGGATGCCGGATCGGATATAAGACATGATTGGGGTCATCCACTTGTCTCCAACTTCTTCGACTTGAGCAACTGTGCCGGCGGAGTCAATAAACTTTTGCCCCAGAACTTCAACCAGAACTTTCTTGGTGAGATAAGTGATGAATGCCAAAATATACTAGATTATAGTACGAATTACCCCTTTGTTAGATAGGTTTCAAATGCATTTTGTATGAATAAGATACTTATTTCGTTCATATTTGCATTTAGGAGTTTAATTGGAGCTTGGATCGAAAAGAAACGGAAAATGAGCTTATTGCGAAGAAAAGTTGTTAGGAGAATAAAACAATGGACAAGAGAAGATTGGATCAGAGTAAAAGATGATCGTTCGAGCGAAGGTGGAAGATTAAATGATGAAGAAATGGAAAATAGTCCTGAAATTCAATCCATACGCCGTATGGATTTATCCATACGCCGTATGGATTAAAAAGGTGGAGGCCCAATGTAACGCGGAGCTGGGCCGGGCTTGTTTTCAATCCATACGCCGTATGGATTATCCATACGCTGTATGGATCAATTTTCCAGATTAGGTTAAAATCTCATTTAATCTCATTTTAAGCCTAACTTCTCAATACCTAAACCTACGAATAACAGCCGACCATAGGGGGTTTTTTCCCCATTTTGGGAGCAAATCATTGGCGGTTTGGAGGCGAAAAAGGATAGGATCATCCTATTGATTCTACTTCATTCGGTTCACGATTCGGTTTGCGTATCATCTTCCGATTTCAATTATAAATATGTCTATGTGTTTTGTTTTGGGATATGAATCTGATTTTGTATAACTGAATCATGGATTAGACTTATTGTTAATGGTTTAGTTTAATAACCTTTGGTGATGATTGTTTGAAAGTTATATTTGTGATTCGAATCAATTGACTGATTGAAGATTGTTATGTTGTCCGCTGAAACTTATTTGTTGGTGATTATTAATTGCTTCTTAACGTGGTCAATAATGTTGTCGAGATTGATTTCCTTTGATGCTATTGATTATTGATGATTATAAATCTAGGTTTATAGTCATTGCTAAATATATTGAGTTTGATAGGTTAAGAGCATAGTAATTAATCAATCTAAAATGAATTGCTAAATATATTGAGTTTGATAGGTTGAGTCATACCACGAGGAATAATCATAACAAGTCGTGAATACTTAGTGCACAATCTAGGGAAAAACACGCAATAGAGCAACATTCTTGCGATGTCGGATCGATGTTTAATGTGGGACTCTAGATTGTAGATATTAGTTAACCAGAAACGGAGACTAATTTACATTTAACTTGGACTCTTTGATTAGTATCTAAGTTAATATAAAAGAAATCACAATCAAACAATCAAAACACATGAACCGGATAATATGAATCTAAAAGAAAGACTCTAAGCAATTACATGTCTATCTTCGATTGTTTATCTGTTCCTCTTATCTTGTTTTATGTTGTTGGTATGGTTAATTAGTTCATATTGAACATTCGTACGGAACTAAAACGTAAACCCTATTTTACTGCTTTATCAATAATTCCAATTTAACTGAATAACATTGTTCATGTGTTCCTTTGTTCGACCTGGACTTACCATAGCTATACTATTCCGATCGGGTATTCTTGCCTGGTTGTGTGATAGTAGTGATTGGTATATTATGTACTTTATAAATAATAAAACTAGACGTTTTCACATGCATCAAGTTTTTGGCACCGCTGTCGGGGAACACTTAACCGGTTGGACTACTGTTCTATCGGGGAACGGTTGCTTATTCGATTAAGTTGAAAAAAAAACTATTATGTGACTCTTTAATCACGCACAATTTTATAGGCTCGATTTGCTAAATAAATATTTTTGTCTTGTCTAGAAGTTGTGATGATTAATAATGTAATTTTGTTGTATATAATTGTTTATTTGTTAATTATATGTATATGCTTGTTGTATAGTTTAATTTTTCAAGGCGCAGGGTTTTTGAATTTGGTTTGCACAGAGGTTCAACTGGAGGTTGAGTGCACCAGCCGACGGGTGGAAGGCTGTTTTGCAAAAAAAAATTGTTCTCTGCTCTGTTTTTCATATTTATTATGTACTAGTTATTGTTTATTTCCTGTACCTTATTTTATGTAGGTTATTTCTTGTTAATTTATTTAGAGTAAATTCTATAGATGGTCCCCGTGGTTTACACCGATTTACGAAAACAGTCCCTAAACTTCTTTTTTTACTTTTTCAGTCCAATAAGTTTATGTTTTGCTCGAAAATGGTCCTTCATCCACCTAAAATGACTAAAGTACCCTTCTTTTTGTCATTACTGGATAGTCACGATTTAAACGGTCAAAGGGTACTTTAGTCATTTTAGGTGGGTGAGGGACCATTTTCGAGCAAAATGTAAACTTATTGGACTGAAAAAGTGAAAAAAGAAGTTTAGGGACTGTTTTCGTAAATTGATGTAAACCACAGGGACCATCTATAGAATTTACTCATTTATTTATTTTAATGTGTTAGTTATTTTATATTTTGTTTTCTTTTTCTTCTTTTATGTCTTCTTGTAAGTTTTTGTAGTTCTGAACTTTGTGGGTGTGTTCCCTGGAAACCCTCACGAGACTATAACTCATCCACTCAGGATACCGAGGAGTTTAAAGGCTTATTGCATATGCTAAATGCAACCGTGATGCCTACGGAAGTGTGTTGTTGTATATTTTCATAATCAGATCAAGAAAACATTTTTCTTCAAGATCAGGGGAGTTTTCTGTTCACTTCTTTTCTATTTCCTATTTTACGATCTCTTGTTTTACAATGAGGACATTGCTTTATTTTAAGTGGGGGATGGGGAAAAGAAGTTTGCTTGTCCTAAGTTATGAATTGGTAAATATTGGTAAATTTCAAGCTAGAGGGCATTCTATGTTGGTCATTTTTCAGCTCAAATTTTTCTTTTAAAATGTATTCTTTTTAAATTTAGCAAATCTTGTAACATATATGGGGAATAGAAAGGATGTAATGAACTTGAAAATATTAGATAGTTCATCATGTGATGTATCGATAGGCAATCTATGTATAAGTTGTTGAGCTATTAAATAAAATTAATGTAAGAAGTATGCGATATTCCGAGAGGAACTTTAGCAATTTATGACTTTAGTCTTAATTCTTATATATGATAATGTGCGATATGCCATAATTTTGGAATTCAATTAATATCATTTGGGGATATACTGGGTGTTGTTTCCTCTGTTGTACGTAAGTACAGACCTGGTCTCTGCCAGTATATTTAATGAAAAAGAGCAAAAAGATTTTAAACGAACTCAAGATTTTAAAATGTAGTCAAATTATGTTGCTTTGTTGTACTGAGGTACATACCTGCCACCAATGGTTTGACTAAAAAGTTATTATACTAAATCAAAGTCAAGTTATGTCGCTCTGTTGTGTTGAGGCACAGACTTGTCACCAATGTCTAGATTTGAAAAATGATTATTTTAATTGGATATCCATAATATGTGTAATATTAGCACGTTATATGTATAAGGGTATTTTGCTATTGTAAATCAAGGGTAAAGCTGCTGGAATTATGATAAGTCATGCTCAATTAACTAAGTATAGATTTTTTAGGTGGAGAACAATATCGGTAATCATTGTGAGCCATCTTGTATACATAATAATAATGCATGAGAAAATTGGGTTTCCTAGAAGAGTTTCTTGATAGTTAAATCTTAATGTTGAATTATTTTTAAGCTAAAAATTTGGTTTGCGAAATGCTAGCTTGTATGTAAGTCCCTATGCGCCATTGTCTGCCTACTAAATTTTGTCGTTTATAAGTTTTAAATCGATAGTCTACTTGAGGACAAGTAGGATTCAAGTAGGGGATATTTGATGAACGCCAAATTGTACTAGATTTTATAGTACTAATTACCCATTTGTTAGATAAGTTTCTAATACATTTTGTATGAATAAGATACTTATTTCGTTCATATTTGCATTTAGGAGTTTAATTGGAGCTTGGATCGAAAAGAAACGGAAAACGAACTTATTGCGAAGAAAAGTTGTTAGTAGAATAAAACAATGGACAAGAGAAGATTGGATCGGAGTAAAAGATGATCGTTCGAGCGAAGCCGGAAGATTAAATGATGAAGAAATGGAAAATAGTCCTGAAATTCAATCCATACGCCGTATGAATTAAAAATGTGGAGGCCCAATGTAACGCGGAGCTAAGCCGGGCTTGTTTTCAATCAATACGCCGTATGGATTATCCATACGCCGTATGGATTATCCATACGCCGTATGGATCAATTTTCCAGATTAGGTTAAAATCTCATTTAATCTCATTTTAACCCTAACTTCTCAATACCTAAACCTACGAATAACAGCCGACCAGAGGGGGTTTTCCCCCCATTTTGGGAGCAAATAGTTGGCGGTTTGGAGGCGAAAAAGACTAGGATCATCCTATTGATTCTACTTCATTCGGTTCACGATTTTGTTTGCGTATCATCTTCCGATTTCAATTATAAATATGTCTATGTGTTTTGTTTTGGGATATGAATCCGATTTTGTATAATTGAATCATGGATTAGACTTATTGTTAATTGTTTAGTTTAATAACCTTTGGTGATGATTGTTTGAAAGTTATATTTGTGATTTGAATCAATTGACTGATTGAAGATTGTTATGTTGTCCGCTGAAACTTATTTGTTGGTGATTATTAATTGCTTCTTAACGTTGTCAATAGTGTTGTCGAGATTGATTTCCTTTGATGCTATTGATTATTGATGATTATAAATCTAGGTTTATAGTCATTGCTAAATATATTGAGTTTGTTAGGTTAAGAGCATAGTAATTAATCAATCTAAAATGAATGAGCTAATAAGTGATTATTAGTAGGTATTGTTGAGTCATACCGCGAGGAATAATCATAACAAGTCGTGAATACTTAGTGCACAATCTAAGGAAAAACACGCAATAGAGCAACATTCTTGCGATGTCGGATCGATATTTAATGTGGGACTCTAGATTGTAGATATTAGTTAACCAAAACCGGAGACTAATTTACATTTAACTTGGACTCTTTGATTAGTATCTAAGTTAATATAAAAGAAATCACAATCAGACAATCAAAATACATGAACCGGATAATATGAATCTAAGTGGAAGACTCTAAGCAATTACATGTCTATCTCCGATTGTTCTCTTATGTTGTTTTATGTTGTTGGTTTTGTTAATTAGTTCATATTGAACGTTGGTACGGAACTAAAATGTAACCCCTATTTTAATGCTTTATCAATAATTCCAATTTAACTGAATAACATTGTTCCTTTATTCGACTTGGACTTACCATAGCTATACTATTCCAATCGGGTATTCTTGCCTGGTTGTATGATAGTAGTGATTGGTATATTATGTACTTTATAAATAATAAAACTAGACGCTTTCACATGCATCAATGAGCAAATGTGAGGGATTCCAGCTTACTCACGGCATCCGCGTTCTTGTTTTTGTTTTTCAGGACTTGCTTGATTTCAAATGACATAAATTGCTTTGCCATGCTCTGAGCGAGTGCCAAGTACTGTTTCATTATCGGGTCCTTTGCCTCGAAAGCACCATTGAACTGATTAGCCACCAGCTGTGAGTCGACGTACACTCGGAGGTCTTTAATTCCCATTTCTGCTTCGATTCTGACACCGGACAGTAATGCCTCATATTCGGTTTCGTTGTTAGAAGCAGGGAAACTGAAATGGAGAGCGTAAATGTGCTCTTCCCCATCGGGGCTGATGAGTATGATTCCGCCACCACGAAATCCATTTGTGCCAACATTCGTTGGTCTTCAGTGCTAGAGATGGACTTAGGAGTAGATGAAGTGTTGCGCAAGCTGTTCTCCGGTGGAGGACGACTGTTTGCCGGATTCTCGGCGCCGGAGACAGAATCGCTCTGACTGAAGAGCAAATGTCTTGGATCAATCCTCTGGGTCACCGTCGGCCTCGATGATAAAGCATGCGGGGTTTGTGGGTTGACGGTGGTTTAAGGTGATTGATTAGGATATTATGGCGGTGGTGGCAAGTTAGAATTAGCACCATCGCCACTGTTGTCATCTTGCGAGATAACAACCATCGTTTAGTGGTTTTCCAGCATATGGACAGTGGTAGAGTTATCGTTTTCTGGTAAATCAACTGTGGATGGTGCCAATTGTTCAAGCGTAAAAACGCTTGATTATAATAATGATGATGATGTATGTGTTGGAATAGTGTCCAAGGTCATAACTAAATTGGTAAGACTGTCATTAAAAGTAGAGTCCTTTTTGGGTCGCCCTCAATGAACAGTAAGAGAAATAAATGAGAGATAATATTAATTGGAATTAATATTATATTTAGTTTATTAATTGGATATTAATTAGAAACTAAAAGAAAAGGAGATTCTGGAAACTCCATCCGTACGCCGTATGGAAGTTCCATACGCCGTATGGATGCTAGGGTTTGTAAGGCGGTGGACGGCTATCAGAAAGTTCTAGAAATATCATCCATACGCCGTATGGAATTCCATACGCCGTATGGATGGAAAAACAGGTTGTCCCACATCGGCTGGAAGATCAAAATGTGGGTCTCCTCCTTCCCTATAAAAGGGGCCTAACCCTTAGTTTTCCATGTACCTTTTTGAATTGAAGAGTTTCAATTCTCCTTCTCTCTTTCTTACTCCTGCTCCTTGTAAGAGTTTTGCGACCTTGAGTCGTAACCTTAGGAGACTTGGGATTTCTCTTTGTTCGTGGGTGTGAGCCATTAGAGGTGTTCTAGTTTGGGCACTCTCCACCAAGCAAGAAGGTTCTGCTAGTTCGTCTACGCGTGAAAAATTGGTTTTCTCAAAGGTTAGTAATTTCCTATTTATCTTATTTGTTTTATTGCTTTTATTTATTCAAGTTAAAGATCCCTTAGGGTTTAGTTTCCTAATTTCCTTAGATTAATTTTGTAATATTCCGCTGCGCATATTAATCTAGTTAGGGAATAGAAAACCCAACAGTGGTATCAGAGCCTTTGCTTGATAAATACTAACATTTAATTATCTGCAATAATATGTAGGTAAAGATAAATTGGAAATTGGCTTGTCTAAATTGGTAAAAAGTTATTTACACTTTAGACCCTTATATTTTGAAATGTTTAAAATATAACCTTAAATTTTAAAATGTTTTAAAATAGACCCGTAGACTTTAAGAGTTTAAAGAGAGAGCTTACATATATTATGAGCTATAAGTATATGTATCATTAAAGTTAAATGCATTGTCAGTCAATTGATAAATCGGCTCACTCATAGTGAACAAACTATAAAAAGAGGTTTAAGGCGGGTCGCTCAGCTTCCCTAAAGAAGTCAGGTTTTCATAGGCTTCGCGCTGACCTGCTTCTCCGCTTCTTTGTGCGTTCAATGGAGCTACCGAGGACTTTTTGATAGGATGATATCAAGATCAAAAGTATGACCTAAAAGTACTAAAATAAAATCCCGTTATAGATACTAAAACGTGAATAGTATGCTAATCCATGAAAACCGCACATCTTTCGTATGGTCTGTTAATGGAGCGTGTGTGGTTTACCGACACATTAATGTGAGATTATATTGAGAGGTGATGTGGAACTCATGATTCTTGAGCGTACTCGGGCCGGGGACCACAGGCTTTTGCATGGTTAAGTTCACCGTCTTGTTCATGATCCTCGGCATACCAGTCATGAATGGTAGATGAGCATAATCCGAGATTAATATGCCATTGATGGAAATCAATGAATCTCAAAAGAACTAGGAATTTCATAGAGACTGAAATTGACAAGAGCATTGTCTACCTAAAATAAATTCGCGATATGATTACGGCAAACCTCTTCATAGAACGAATCTAAAATATGGATCATAGCCTTAATTTGAAATTGGGTAATTTAAATTAAGGAATATTCAAACTAATTAAAACTGTTTATCTCAAAGATGTTTATTAAAATGGTAATAATCCTCTCGTTCCTAATTCTGCAAACAACTCAAATTTCTCACTACTCTCAACTCTTGGGTGGGAAAGACTTACCGGTCCAAACTGTATGGACTGGATGCGAATCGTAGGTTTAGCCTAAGGTACGAGAACAAGGAGTGTGATCTCGTTGAGCAGATTCCCACAAATGATAATAATTCAAACCAAGAGGAGATTAAAACTCACCAGAAATATTATGATGATGCGAATAAAGTATCATGTATTCTTCATAAGCCCTGAATTGCAAAAGACTTTTGAGAATACTTGAGCTCATGAAATGAACCAGCAGTCAAAAGAAATGGTTCAGGCAAAGGCAAGCAAAGAACGCCTTGATGTGGACGAATCCCTCATGGCTTGCAAACCTAAACCTGGAACCTCCAATTGTGCTTTCGTCTTGGAGATGAAAGGGTACATTGATAGGTTGGAATTATTGAATACAATGTTTGATACAGAACTTTTCCATCGCCATTGTTGATGCATATCAGTTTGTCTGTCAGTTGGTCTATCGAGTTGTAAAGTGTCATTAGTCGTTTAATAGAAATATAGATTTTGTATGTAGGGACACTTAAGTTTTGGTTTAGGCGACACTTGCCTTAGTGACGCATAGCGACACTTAGGTAAGTGATGCATGAAGGCGGCCACATGCGACACTGGCCAAGTGACGCATGTCTGCTGTTTTGTGTTAGTATTTAAGCAAACCTACGGGTTTCTGGCTAGGGTTGACGAAACCCTAGCACCATTTGTCGACTAAACTCACTTGTAATCAGTTCCAATACGTTAGTTAATCTAATAAACTCGTTTTACTTGTTTAATCAATCGTTTCGGTTTGAGTTTATTATTGTTTCATGTGATTGTTTGATTCCGCCTTACAATCATTGTCAACCATCATCAGGATCCACGACTAGGGGCACTCACAGCCATAATTCTGTCCGATCTATTAGCTGTATACAAACAGTTTGTAATCTCATGACAAATGGATTTGAATGAGATATACACCTCAATAATGTAACTCTGAAATTACTGCAAACCGCTAAGCGAGGGATCAATAAGGATTTACCCTCTGGCTCAGCAGCTCCTGTGTTGTAAAATTGGTCGTGATGCAAAGAAAGGATGAGATCTAAAATAGCTATGGAAGGTCCAATCGTGAGGCTAAGAGAAAGATTGAATTTGAGATTGCATCTACCAAGTAATCCATGGAAAGATTGAGTTTGTAATTGTTGTTATTCGAAACATAGTTTCATTTCATGCTTGTTTAAGGATAGTTATCAGTTTTCATTTGATAATGAGAATGATGATAAAGCTTCTCCTAGCAAAGGCATGTATGAAAATGTTAAATAGGTCAGCAAAGTAATTTAAATGTTGGTTCATCTAATGAGATTGATAAATCTAAATTGTGGAATTTTCGTCTTGAGCACCAAAATAAGAAACACATCGCCCAACTCCAAAGGGATGGAGTGTTGGAACCATTTGACTATAAATCGAATGATGTATGCGAATCTTGTTTATCAGGTAAGATGACTAAATCACCATTCACAAAGACGTGTGAAAGAGGTGAAGGAACATTGGACTTAATGCACATGGAAGTGTGTGGATAATTCCGATGCGCTACAAAAGATGGAAATCACTACTCAATAGATTTGGATATGTTTATCAGATTAAACATAAGTCCGATAATTTTGAAATGTTCAAAAGGATATCAGAATGAAGTAGAGAACCAACTGGGCAGAAAGATAAAGGTACTCTAATCCTATAGGGGAGGAGAATACCTTAGTATCAAGTTTCTTGATCATCTTAGAAACTGTGGAATAGTTTCACAGTTGTCTCCTCCTAGAACACCATAGCCTTATGGAGTTGCTAAAAGGGGAAATAGAACCTTGTTAGACATGGTTCAATCTATGATGAGTCGGGCAACACTTCCAATAAACTTTTGGGGTTAGACATTAGAGACATTCGCATATCTTAAATTTAGTATTCACCAAGAAGAGATGTGAAAGGGAAAATGTTTTCTCTTTGGCACATCCAAATCTGGAGTTGTGAAGTTATCGTTAGACGAGAAACTTAGCACAAAATCCAAATCTGAAAAGTATCTTTTCATCAATTATCCACAGGAATCGTTTAGATATATGTTTGTAGCTCGCAGAGGATTGTTCCTTAAAAGAGAAACAATATCTAAAGAGGACAGTGGGAGTACAATTGATCTTGAAAAGTTTCAAGGATCTACCGGTGAAGAACTTACAAGTAAACACTGACGTTCAACAAGAGGTGGTGACACCTATTGAATTTGATGGCATATTCTTACCCGCTCGTAATTGTAGAGTTAGCAATCCTCCTCAGTTCTGTTATGATATCCATATAGAAGAAGAGGATAACATTAGTGTTAGCACACTAAGTGAATTAGATGAAACCTGCTAACTGCAAGGAAGCAATGGCAGGCTATAAGGCTGTTAAAGTGGAACGAAGCTATGAAAAGCAAGATTCAGTCTACGCATGACAACCAAGTTTGAAATTTGGTTGACACTAGGCCCGGTCTTAAGACAGTGGGTTGTAAGTAGATCTTCAAGAAGAAGACATACATGGATGGGAAAATATACACTTATAAAAGCTAAGTTGGTAGCAAAGGGCTATACTCAAACCCTCGGGATTGATTATGAGGAAACCTTCTCACCAGTAGCTAAGATAAAGTCAATTAGGATAATGCTAACCATAGCTGCATTTCATGATTGTGAAATTTGGCAGATGGATGTCAAAACCGCTTTTCTTAACGAACAGAGGATGTGTTTATGGCACAACCGAATGGTTTTTAAAGAGCAAAGTATCCTAATAGAGTGTGCAAGCTTCATAAGTTGGTTTATGGACTTAAACAAGCCTCTCATAGCTGGAATCTCTGCTTCCATGAGAAAGTCCAAAAGTTTGAATTTTCTAGAAGCAAAGATGAGTCCTGTATATATGTCAAGTTCAGTGGGAGTGTTGTAGTCTTCCTAGTATTATATGTGAATGATATAATACTTCATAGGAAATGGAATCCCAACATTACAAGGTGTAAAGGATTGGTTGGGAAAAGTTTCGCTATGAAAGATTAAGGAGATGCAACATATATTCTTGGTATAAAAATTTAAACGATATAGGTCGAAATGTTTCATAGGACTTAGCCAAGACTTGTACTTAGAACAAAATTCTAAAAGGTCTTAGAATGGAGAATTCTAAGAAAAGAAATCTACCCTTAAATTATGGCGTAAAAGATTAGAAGGGATATATGTCAAAAAAACTTAGCAAGAATTGGACGAAATGAGTCGAGTCCCATAAGCTTCGTCTATAGGATCGATCATATATGACATGACGTGTACAAGGACTGATGTCTCATTTGCTTGTAGCAAAGTGAGTCGACATCGGCACAATCCTGGTGAAAGTCATTTGACAGTTATAAAGAACATTCTCAAGTATCTGAGAAATATTGAAGACAGGTTTTTAATTAAGAAAAGGAATTCAGAGTAACAGGTCATAGTGACGCAAGTTTCCAAACAGATAGAGATGAAAGTCGTTCACAATCTGATTTGAGAATCTTACTGAATGGAGGAGCGGAGACATAGAAATTCAAAACGTTTTGAAAAGAAATACCATTTTGTTCGGAAAAGAACAAGTGATTGTGAAAATCTAGAGGATAGTCCGGCTGATCCGTTCACAAAGACACTGACTAATTCCGAACACAAGAGAATGCTGGGAGCATAAAAGGACAAGTGATTGTAAAGATCAGAGGATAGTCCGGTTGATCCGTTCACAAAGACACTTACTAAGTCCAGACACAAGAAAATCGCTAGGAGCATAAAGGACACGTGATTGTGAGGATTAGAGGATCGTCTAACTAATCAGTTCGCAACGTCATTGGTTGAGTCCGACACAGTAATCTTGCTAGGAGCATGAAGTTACGAGATAACATAAAGTTTTAGTTGTTAGTTTGATTTTGAAATGTTACAAACAATGATGGAAACATGAATAGACTTGGTGATTAAATAAGGGAGATTTATTTATTGGAAGGAGTTCTACCATTTACTATTGTTTGTCATTGTGTTTCAAGTTTAGCATGTTTAGACACCACTTCCAGAGTAATAAGATTTACTCAAACCTCCTCAGTCGTTCACACTGTAGGAGGTATGTGGTGAATTAAGACTGTCATGGAGTGTTAATAGATTGTCTATGGAGATTATACAATGCATGGAGATTGCTGCAATACTCATGGGTACTTAATGGGGATTTAAGTATAGGAGAGACCCGCACTCATGGAAGTTACTTCATGGATTGAAATCACAAGTAACTCTGAGATGATAATATCTTATATTCTTAAAATGGAGATACATTGAGTTTCTAGTTTTTCAAGTCTGTTATACTTTAGTCCACTCAAACGCTGTGCGTAAATGTCAGTTATAAAGGGTATGCTAGGTATGACATGATGAGTTGACTAGTGCTATGTAGTCGAAGTTTATTTGTTCCTTTTCGCCTAATGGGAAAAGAGATATCATGGGCCCTCTGATGATTAAATGTTGACTAATAAAGCACTTGGCCAAGCCAGGACTAAATTGATGTATACAATTTTGTAGTCCTATATAGTCAAATTGATCGGAAATCAGAAAACACAATCTTGAATCTGGAGATTGATTAAAATCCATGTCCCAGTTTCATACGATATCAGAAACAAATAAATATATGATCACTTGTCTAAAGGGCTGTCTCTAGATATGAATCAGAGTTCGGCAGTTGCATTGGATGACACTCTCTGCTTAGTTAATGGAATAGGCTTAGACCAATAGTAGTTGATGACTTGTCCAAGTGGAAGACCGTTGGAATAGTGTCCAAGGTCATAACTAAATTGGTAAGACTGTCATTAAAAGTAGAGTCCTTTTTGAGTCGCTCTCAATGAACAGTAAGAGAAATAAATGAGAGATAATATTAATTGGAATTAATATTATATTTAGTTTATTAATTGGATATTAATTAGAAATTAAAAGAAAAGGAGAGCAATGGTTTATGGATTACTCTGCGATTAATTAGAAACCTAACAGTATGAGGAATCAAGCTTATCATACTCCGATTAACGTGCAAACCCGGTATTGAGACTTAGTCAATCGAGGGTGGTGAAAGCTTAATTCCGTGAGAGCAATGGTTTATGGATTACTCTGCGATTTTATGAGGTGTTGGCCTGAAATGGCAGCAAAACACTAGTATTTATAGCCAAACCCTAATCTGACGTGGAGGGTTTGGTCGTGGGGGAGAGCGACATTCTCCGCGTCCATTGCTGACGTGGGCGCTCGGTCGTGGGCGAGCATGACAAGTACTATATACGAGCTGACGTGGACCAATCGGGTGAGTCGACCAGGTTAGTGGCCAAGCCATGTTAATTACCTGGATATAACGGTCAAAGATTGTACTTTTGGCGGAGAATGTCGGCTCTGTGTGAGGAGCACAACCCGCTTTGTTGTTTTGTCGCCGTGCTGGTAAACTCAAATAGAATACTTTGTAATGATGAGGTCCGTGGTTCGGGCATGGAACGTATCCGGCCTTGTGATCTTACTCGGGCACTGACCCCTGCGTCACGGGCTACAAGAACTGACCACTGATGCTTTTCGGGTCCGGGCTCGGGGCGGACCCGGGACTAGGTTGTTTGGAATGTTCTGAAGTTAGAGGTGATGGGATGTACATCATTACCCATTTCTCGGCTAATTTGGTAACTGCCTCTCCCCAAATCCATTCCCTCTCAATTTTCGCTGAATTTTCCTACTTATTTCGAAACCAATTTATAATTAACTAGATTAAGACCCGCGGATTCGCGGATTTAAAAAATATATATATAATTAACTTAAGTTGAAATGAACACAAATACAAAAAAAATATTTTGATTTGTACTTTATAATTCTATATCGGGATTGGAAAGTGCTATTTAGAGTTAAATAGGTACTACAAGTTATATATGCCAGAACGTCTAGAAGAACTAATTATGGTGACGAGCAACTCAAAGTGTGCTAAGCACACGTAGCCGAGAGAAGTAGTTATGTATTGCAATGATGGTATGTGCAGATTGTGTAGTCGTAAATGTTGCATGGATTTGTTGCGTTGTTTTTTCCCGCAAGTCATCAGCCTTAGATATGACAACGTAGGTGATTTCAATTGTATGTAGCTATAATGACAAAATAAATGACTAAGAAATTATTAAATTTGATTGCCACATAAGTGTTTATTAACAAAATCTATAGGCATTTAAAAATAATTATAGGTGAGTTATATTAAACGATAAGAAATGTTAGTGGATTTAATTAGACCAACGTACATTAGTAGTTGTGATGTGGTTTACCTGGCGTAAAAACTGATCAAGTGAACCCAAATTTCCTATGGCCATAATTTGAATGTCTGCAAACCAACGTTTTTTTGACTTTTCTATTGTTAGCATCAATGTTAATATGTTATAGTTGAATACTTAAATATTAGATAGATAAATTAAATATGTAATTAGTTATTAGTTATTAGTGTTTAATGTATTTAATGTATTTAATTAATATATTTAATTAATGTATTTAATAGTTTTCAAATAATGACTTATGATTATCAATCTTTTAATTAATTCAAGGACCATCTCTAATGCATAGTATTTCTTTTAAGTTATAAGATAGATTTTAATTAACATACAGTAAAACAAAACCCAATTGATATCTTCAAGATTTCGAACCCAGACAAGTATTATACAACGTTTATTCGATCTATCATATTTCTACGTGATTATGAGGTATGCATTTCATTACGAATTATGCTCTTTAATGTTTATGTTATTTTCGATCTCTCATACGTAGACGATACGTACATATATATGCATTATTTTTTTATCTCTATGAATATTGACCACATGGAGCTGTAAAATCAATCAATTAATGGGATATGATATCATAGAATATTTTCAATATATATCAATTAAAATAGCTTTCATGAACCCAACTCTTGATCAGTAGTTACACTCTGTCTCGGTATATATTTCTTATTCGATTAATAGGATAAACACGTCTAACTAAATTTTGTGAAGAATAGATCAACTAGTTTGTGGGTCTAACGAATCAACTATACTTGTACTTGATCATAATTTGTAATGAAATTTATGTAGATTGTTAAGTATGCTAGATTCAAACAATCCCCCGGACGAAGAACCTAAGGAAGTTAAGGAAGTTTTTATTGACGAAGATGAACCTTTCATTGGCCAAGCTTTTTGCACATTCCAGGTGGCATATGCGTTCTATCAAAACTATGCTAAAAAACATAGTTTTACAGTTCGTAAAGATTGATCCGACAAAAGAAAAGACATGATATTTAGACGTGATATTAATCTACGTAAGTGTAAGTGATAGTGATATCCTATAGTTTACCAGGTTACATAAGAGACAACGAAATTGATTTAAGTTTTCATTTTGTTAGTTATTATTTTATAAGAATAAATAATGAAAAGTTATAATTAAAGACAGTATAGGCGGTTACCAAATTAGTCGAGAAGTGGGGTTGTGTTTGACTTTGGAGATGGAATCTCATAATAACTAATTGTATTTTAAATAAATAATCACTCATTACCAATATTGATTTGTCTCAATTCACTACTGTATTTACTTTCATATTATAACCAATGGTGGATAATAAATAATTGGTAAAAACCATCATTATTAGATATTAATGTTAGTCAAATTAGTTATTGACTACTCATGTTGATGGCCTAACATATTTTTACATCGCTATATTATAACCTGTATATATCAATACTAATAATAATATATAATAAGATTATAAGATTCATGAATAATACCATAGTGAATGAGACTCTTAATATCCTAAAAGTCTTGATCGCAGACTCTTAAGAGACCAACTCTTTAATGATTAAGGGGTTGATCCGTATTTGAACTCTCTCATAAGTAGAGGATCAGTTTCACCTCTAAACACACACAAATAATGTGTATTTTAAATAAATAAATTAATTGCATTTTAAATAAATAATCACATTTAAAAACAGCCCTAAGGGCTATTTATATCATTACCATAAAAAATAAGTACTCCGTAATTAATAATTTAACCTAAGGGCAAATTCATCATTTTTATCATTCAAGCCATTTATTAAACAATATTATACTCATATTGTCATCTATCTATATCCATATATGTAACACCCGCCAAATTAGGACTAGTCATTAGGTCCTAATCGTTTTGTAATACATGTAATTAATTCTGTGTTAGGCTAATTTGGGTATCAATATATATTGTTGAATATATATACAATTATGCGATTTGATTAAATCGTACTCGATTCAAATCGAATATAATTCGGTTCAATTAAATACGAACGTTGGTGAACAATCTAATTAAATAATATAATATTATTTAATAACACTATTATATCCCAAAATATTATTTTTATAATATTTCAATTTAAAACTCGTACCGTACAAATAACAACTTACGTGATTGAAGCATTAGACGCGCAAACGAAACGAAGCAAGTTAAGTTACATCTTATAACTTCAATAATTAGTATTTTATAAGATTATCCGATAAAAATATCGAGAAATTAATTGTATTTTAAAACGTATAATTAAAGGTTTTTAATAACTACTTAACGTTGAAACAATCGGAAAAACGAACACCGCACGGAGCGCGATTGCGGGAACTGAAGTGTGGGGCTTTCACCAAAACCCCACTTCCTCCTCCTTTCCTTCTTCATTTTCCACCCTTCCACTCTCTCTCTCTATCTTTCTTTTCTCTCAAACACCCACCATCCACCATCACCTTCAAACATTAAATTACACCACCAAACGACCTCGGTTTCATCGCCCATTTGGAAGAAAAGAACCACCGCGTCACGATCTACAACCCCATCTTTTCAAAATCTTCCGGCGTTAACTTGTAAGTTTCCGACAAATTCTCAAAATCACTCAAATCCTTGTTATAATGCTTGTTTGTTGTTTATTTAAGTTTGAAATGTCCATCTAAGGGTTGGATAAAAGAATCGGACCAAACGGAAACCGGAAAACTCATTTTCGACTCAAAAATCCATCATCAGACTTAAGTGTCGCATAGGCCGAACCAGTATAGCATCACTTAAGTGCCGCATTAAGTGATGCATAAAACCCTAAATATGTGTCACTAGCCTAAGTGCCGCATAAAACCCCATTTTCCCGACACTTACATCCGTCACTTGTCCAGTGACGCCTAACACTACTTACCGGCACTTCTAGCGTCACTTGCCTAAGTGACGCCTATAACCTAAATCTGATTTGTATCGTCACTTGCCTAGTGACGCTTAACACCTTTACCCGACACTTGCTTAAGTGTCGCATCTCATGCGTCACTTCCTCAAGTGACGCTAGTACCCCAGAAATTCTCATTTTATGCGACACTTCCTGAGTGTCGCATAGACCCTAAGTGTCGCTATAAGTGTAGCATGAAACAGAACCCAGCTTTTCACTAAGTGTCGAGACATGAAATGTTATCACTTGATTTTACCAAATTTCAAATCTTAGATGCGTTTTTCACTATAACAATATGGTAGAAATAAAATTTTTTTGAGCTGACCTGGCATCTCGACCCCAGCCAGGGGTCAGCCCCTTGGACCCCGCCAGGGGTTGCCACCCCTGGGACCCCGCTAACCAAGGGCGCTGCCCCCGGACCCCTGTCACCTAAAGTTGTAAATACTTTTTAAGTATAACACTTCGACATAATAATAATATTATTGCAAATAATCACCAACGGGTTGTACACGTTTTCAAAACTCAAACTTATCAATCAAATCAAATCATCGGACATTACTAGTTAGATGAACAACTAGCATAGGTTATCTTTTAAGATACCTACTTATTTTATTTAAACTTGCGCGTTATAAACGCCCAGCAGGTTACAGTCTTCGGACACCCCATTTTACTTCACCACATTTGTTTCATTGCAACTCTTCAGGCTCAGGTGAGTCTCATAGCCCCGACTTTTTACTGTTTTTACTCCCGGGGTGGGAATACATGCTCTAACTGTTTTACACGTGAACACGAGTACAAAACTCGCTATATTCTGCATGAGCTGTTTTCTAATCACTTTTAAGTCCTCTACGATCATAGTTCTTGTAATACTTTATGTAGCACGAATGTTAGTGTATGGTACCATATAGGACTGACCATCCTCGTCCGGGTCAGCAAGCACTGACTGGTTAAACGGACGTATTAACTTTTGTTCATACGAGTGTGGATTAGACACTCGCCCGGAGGCACCCACGATCAGACACTTTATTGTGATCCTGACACCCACGTTAAGCGCAGACTATGACCTCATGGCAGACATATACATCATTTGATTCATTTCAAACGCTTACCATTAAATCTTGTGGTTCACACTTACATATTTATTATGCAAACCTGTGAGCTCACCAACGTTAGCTGACCTTTTTAGCATGTGTTCTTAGGTACCCAACAGCAGTAGGACATGTCTACTCAGGATACCCATAGCTCGAGTCAGCACACACATCAGGAGATTATTTTGCATTACTACATTTTGTAACTAAGTTATGCCGATTAATCTCTAAACATTGTAATTATTGGGCTTTTGTAAACATTTATACATTGTAAAACTTATATTATCAATGTATTTGTAAAACGACGCATATAGAGTCGTTCAGTATATGCCTTGTGTGTTTTGATTATTGATTAGTAGCACCTCAAAGCTTGCTTCCACTAAACAGTATTGGGGGTATTACAATATAGGACTTAATCAAAGAAAAGGTAAACGCCCTATGTTACTTTTGTTTGTGCAAAATTAGATTAGATTTCAAAAATATACATTTATCTAAATTATATACCTCATTGGTCCCACTATACGTGTCCATTGTACTATTTTGATTTGTCTTAATTACTGTATTTACTTTCATATTATAACCAATGGTGGATAATAAATAATGGGTAAAAACCATCATTATTAGATATTAATGTTAGTCAAATTAGTTATTGACTACTCATGTTGATGGCCTAACATATTTTTACATCGCTATATTATAACCTGTATATATCAATACTAATAATAATATATAATAAGATTATAAGATTCATGAATAATACCATAGTGAATGAGACTCTTAATATCCTAAAAGTCTTGATCGCAGACTCTTAAGAGACCAACTCTTTAATGATTAAGGGGTTGATCCGTACTTGAACTCTCTCATAAGTAGAGTATCCGTTTCACCTCTAAACATACACACAAATAATTAGAAAAGATTACCTTTGATCCTGTCATGTGAAAAGTTGCCCCCTATCCATACACCAATTTTCATCTGCCGGGTTGAGCGATATGGTGTGCATGGCTTGAATAATGTTAGTAGACGCATAGGTGGAAAACAGTGTAGTAGATGCAGCATATGACTGTTGTAGACTTGGGCCAAGACTTCCAGATGAGTCCGTGGGGGTGTTGGGCCGAGACCAGCCAGTTGTGGGGTAAGGACAAGGTGGCATGGGCCACGAAGGGGTGAGCCAGGCCCACAGTTGAGGTGACCAATCCCATGAATGCTGCCGAGAGGTGTTACCAGAAGTTGATGAAGAGTGCCCATTGTTACCACGACCATGATCGTGACCACGTCACCACGACCCCCATTATTACGACCATGGCTATAGTTTGGACCATTACGACCACAACCGCGGTTCGGTGGGTTATAGCCTGTAGACCCAGAATATGAATCATTTGTGGGGGCTGGGGTTGAGCAGTAGTGGTGGTTAGTAAGGATGTGCCAGTGGTGCAGCGAGACTCACCTGTTTTGATTTTTGAGTTTCCTTGAAGGTTAACTTAGATCAGGCATCATAGAAAGGGGGTGGGGAATCGCTTTGTCGGATAAGTGTGGCAACACCATCGTAACTTTCATTTAAACCTGCACTCAATTGTAAAACCAAATGCTGATTAGGAATGGGTGACCCAACATTTGAAAGTTGATCAGCAAGAATTTTAAGCTCCTGACAGTAGGCCGAGACGTTTGGAAAATTATCGAGACGAGTATTGCTAAACTGGCGTTCCAAGTAGACCGCTCTTGAGTTTTTGTTGTCATGAAAAATACTTTAGCGATCCCACGCTTGCTTGGCAGTGGTGTCGGGTTCGAGAATGGTGTGCAGAAGGTCATTAGAGATTGTGCCATAGATCCATTGTAGGACGATGGCATCAAGACGAGACCAAAGTGCAAGAGGGAGGTGCCTTTATCTTTATCAGTTGATGGAGAAGATGAAGCTATGGGTGGGGAGGAAGTGAGGTGATCAATGTCCTCATAAGCCCTACAATGAATCTTGTAAAGTTCTGCCCAAGAAGAGTATTGACTCTTCTTCCATCTCAATAGTAATAGGGATAAAGTTTTTGATGTTGTTAACTGTGATTGCAGGATGAAATTTTTGATCGGCCATGAGGAAGAAGAAAGCAAAGATGTAGGAGAGATTAGAGAGAGAGGCCTAATACCATGAAAGTCTTTGATTGTTTGTTGATTTACATTCCATCGTAAGTCTAACTACCTACACGATAATTATGGACATGATATGTATATGTACATACAATATTCTAAAATAATTTAAATCTATCTAATACAAAGTAATATTCGGAGTTTTACATTCCCACCACAATTAAACCAGAGTTGCTACCCCAGGCATGCGTAAGTTAATCTGATTCACAGATTAAGTTGATATTGTTGGTACGGACTGACAGAGCCAACTCCAAGTCAGCATCACAAGTAATATATATCAAATCATTATCTTCGTCTATGTATTTTATTTTAAACACTTTACCCTCTAAATTGAACCTTTTTGCCAATACATTTTTCAGATCTGGAAATAGCATTGGACTAGAATGTAGAAACATTGTCACAAAGTTATCAAAAGTTGCCTTCTTTACCACCATCCCACCAACTGGTTGAACTGAATCCGAATCTATTTTACGCTTTCTGCTTTGTTTCACTTCTCCAGTAACAGTAATGGTATGACATGTTGTCTCCATACTAAAACTTGAGTCTGAATATGATGAATCCATCTCACACGTGAAGTTGTCATGCATGTGGCTTGTGGATGTTGATACAGTATCAGGTTCTAGTTTTAGAGATGAATCCATATGTGGTCCAACTGCTTGTGGGATTATCGGACTTTCTGTCTGCAAGATGACAACAATTTGAACATCAGCAATAAAGAATGGGAGCTTAAAAGAGAATGCAACTGAAAACATAGTTCATAAACTGTAGGTGAAGAGTTCTGTAGGATATTCTTAAATCTTAATGTAGGATCTGCATATGTTTGTAGATGACCCCAGGCAACTCAAGAACCATAGTAGTCACAGTTTTTTACCTTGTAGCATAGAATTATTTATATTTCTACTCTTGACCACACTATGTTTTATATTCTAGTGTAAACGAGGAATTAATGGACACAGTAGGGGGTTCAGAGTGAGGACTCAATTAATTCGCGGTGTCTGGACCCAGAATAAATGAATAATGGTAGGGGTCAAGGGGTTGCATCCCCTTATGGGGTCCTAGTAACCAGTGTAAAAGCTGACGATGATAAGGCATTGTCAAGCTGCTTTGCTTCTAGCAGACCATACTTAGTGCTTGAGGATTACACTTAGCGTACACTGACTATGTATCAGCATAAGATGACCCAGAGTCCGTGCTTACCAGTGATCTAACCACCAGTAAGCGTTCCTAAATTCTTGGAACTGGACAGTTTTAACCTCCAGAACATTGGGTTTTTTATAGATAATACGTCCATATCTTATGAGGTAAATTTGTTTGGGTGACCAGGGGACAGGGGTTTGATTTTTTGAAACATATGCAGACTCACTTGTAACAACATTTGACACCATTGACTCTAAATCCGATGAAACCATTGTAAATACCTGGGTCTCGGTAGTTGTGGTCGAGAACATCTGGATGGAAAGAGGGTCTGCAGTAAATGGTAGATTATTGACTTCCGTAGATGGTCCAACAACTTGTATAGTGGATGTCTCACCCAGTTCAAATCCGCATGCTGCCTCAAATTTTTGCTTCAATGTTTGCACCACATTTGGTACACATTTACTGTCTTGCAGAAAAAACTCCAACACATAGTCACTGTTGCATTCAACATTGTGCAAGAAGACTGCAAAGCAACTAGTTAACCGACTCATTTGCGCATAGTACACCAAAGGGTACTCTTCTTCACTGAGTTTGGTTACATCTCTACAAAAACATGACCCCCTAGAAAAAAGAGCTGTCCCAACATACCCACGGGAGCTGTCTACGTGTCGTTGTCCACATGCTTTCATGAAATGCCACAACTTCTGGTCTTGAACATGAAACGGTAGACCAGTTGTTGACATGCAGACTTTCCCAAGACATCTACTGTCGAAACTATTACAGCTCTTTAGTAGACATTGCTTATAAGAAGCAAAACTACTCAATGGAGACATAGCCCAAGTCTGAGCCAGAGGTAAATTATGGATTCTACACACAACTTTTAGAGTACTGAAGATTAAATCCAACCCCTTTTGTTTGTTTCCATTTTGAACCTGTATATCAAAGTCATCTACGAGCGTAAGCATATCACAGTACATGTGTATTCAATAGAAAACATGGAAGTCAAAAGGACTGAACTCACGTTTGAAGTAGGACAGCGGAGTGCTTGGGAGGTTGTCAGATTCGCTGTCTGCAAATCATCAATTTTCAACATGAGGAAAGCATACAACGTGAATTTATATCAACCAAAAAATACAACGTGAATTTAGTTTCTCTGTCCACTAGACCATTGCATTAAAAAGCAGTTTATAATCTTCACTACATGAATTTCTAAGCAGCATAGCCATGTGGTTCACCCCAAACAAAAATGACGAGATAGATCATCAAAGTATGAGAGCAAAGATAAAAAAAAACCTTCATCGCGTTATTAATTTGTTGAACTTCGGGAATATAACTCGTATACTTTTTTGAAGACATCAAAAGTTCAAGGACACCAACACATAACCCTGTAGTAGAATTAAACACCGGTAAAGCCAAATATCCATGGAGATTAAAACGGATCGCACACTCTTGTTGAGGAAAATCTGTTGACGAGTAATTAGTAATATCAGAAGTCCACTCGGGCAATCCTCGCCTATATACTCGAGCAAGAGGACTACGATCTGCTTTATCATTGTCTATTTCCACGATAACAGGGCTACGTTCAGAGTCCCACCTATACGAACAAAGTCCTTCGTCAATAACTCCAAGACCAAATGGTTGATCAGTTGTTGCAAGTGATTGGTGCTTCCCAACGACATGAGGCGACCAAAATTGAACAAGTACACATGGCTCGCGGAAAGTTAAGAGTTTTAGTGCAGCTTTTATCCCGTCTTGTATTTTCTGATAATGTGGGTCAACTGTGTTACCTTTTGGGTCGGAACCTATAGTTTAGAAGAAGCACATCAGAATCATGAACGAAAATCTAATGAAATTGATTGCAAAGCATTTTTATTCCAAACTAGTTGTCTAATGACGAAAGAGGTAACAAAATTCTTTAAAACATAAAGTATAAGCATAAATCTCATTATTGTATTTTGATCTTCAACATTCATTAGTGAATGTATATGCCTAAAATAGTCAAATTTTATCGAATAATATCTTGACATAGTATCCATCGGCGAGTCTTCTAAATCATTTTCTATAATAATGTACAATCACCTTCAACTTTACTTCTTGTGTGCTATGACGCGTATCCCGTTTGCCCGATTTTATATAAATGTTAAAGTAAAGTAATCGGAGGTAAAATTTGTAAATTGACATAAAAAGTAGAGGTGTTGACATAAAAAGTAGGGTGTTAATTAGGTTAACTCAACTCTAATAAGAGTTAGTTAGATCGGGTTAGTCGGGTTTTTCAAAAATAAATACATACCCGCAACCTGACCGTATTAGGTAATCGGGTTATCGGGTTCGAGTTAATCGGGTAGCGGGTTAATTGGGTTGGGTTAATCGGGTAGCGGGTTAACCCGTATAACTTCACAGTTTTCTAATAATTGTTAATATAGATATATAGATGGCTTTGAATGTTTCAATACTACACCAAAATATTGAATGATATATGAAGTTGAAACCACATTAATTGTATACGTTGTGAAAGCATAGTATCTACTATTTAGTAGAAGTGAGTTTTGTTTTAGATTAAATATAAGTATTGAAATTAAATTGGTTCTAACTATCTAAGCATACTTGAAATGTGAGTCATACTAACGTCTTTTGAAATTTAACGAATGCAGCTACCGAACTAACATTTTGATGAAAGCACACTTATAAGCACACTTATAAGTACGTTGCATTACAATGTACAACTAATACTATACTAACATCTTCACTTCTTATCTTCTTCATAATCATATTCATATACATTTGCTACAATTTTTTTTTGTCTTAGATTCGTATAGATATAGAAGGAATGTCTTCATATTAAATTTACATATTCAACTTATATTTTTTTATTAGAAAGTTAACTATAAAAATTTATAGAAAAATTGATAATTAGTTGAATCGGGTTAACCCATACTCGAATAAGTTTCTCTATTTTAACCCGTAACCCAACCCTCACAAGCATTCGGGTTAACTTGTATAACCCGATTAAACTTTTTAACCCTATTAATTCCGACCTGAATAATCTTAATAGGGTTCGGATCGGGCCGGGTTCATTGACACCCCTAATAAAAGGGTACAATATAAAACAGTAAAAACAATGGCTAGTGATAAATACAACAATTTTTTTTCATACACCAATCTTTATGCGTCATATTATTGTACTGTACAACATTCCAATGCATATCTTTGATGTATGAATTAAAAAGTTTGTTGTATATATGTTCACCCAAACAAAATAACTAAAAGATATTATTATTTTTCAACCGAATAACACGTATTTAGAAAACATAAGCTCAGCCCGGCCTTTACATATTTTAAAACAGGAGGGTTGATCAGAAAAAAAAAAGAGAGAAAGACCAGAAATGAATTCAGGAAGAACGTACGGGAGATTGTGGATTGAGAGGAATCTGATCGATGGAGTTCCTGACGTGGCTCTCCGTTTCCAGAAACCCAAAGACGCGTCAGGTATCTGGAATCACCGGAAATCGCAACCGCCGGTGGCTCGAAAGAATACTTCTTCCCTAACATATCGGTTATTCCAACCATATCTGAACCAGAATCGATCTGGTGCTGATTCGCGTCCACTGAGTTTCGTTAACAAGTCCAGAAGATTTAGTTATCTTCTATGACCAATAGGTACTTTTACGTTTGTCTATAAGCTTTCCATCTGCAAAAACTTGAACCTTGAACCCCTGGTATTATTACAGATCAGCACACATAAAGTTAAACCCTGCAATTTTTAATCATAATCTACAAAATAACTACAGATCAACAGTCCATAATTAAACTCGTCTTCTGACTAGAAAATGTTATGACAAGTAACAGGAATGATGAAGCGAGAAATCAAACTAATCCGAGGACTATAACCACTTTCCCCAAATAAACATTTATCTATTACCAACCTGAACCTTTGGATGGATTTTAGCCTTCCAGTAATATAGGTGAACTTGGTTCGTTTAATTCTTACGGAGAAGAAGGATGGGAATCAATAGGAAGACTTTAAATCGCCTCATAACGAATCCGAACGTTTTCCATTTGCTTCCAATAGTTCGACACTTCGACTTCGACTTCGACTTCGACTTCGACTTCGACTTCCACTTCCACCTAACCTATTATATATATATTATAATTGATTAATTGATGGAATTAGTTTTATTGTTTACCATTAGTAGTTGTAGCCAACGGCCGTTCTGTTTTTAAAGTTTGTGCATCCAACCAATGAGGTTCCAATAATGGTGCCGTAATGTTTGACCGAATTTTACTTCAAAGGCAACAGGGTTGTTAACTTGTTATAGTAACAGGTCTTTTTCGTATAGAAAGTCGCTGGTAACTTTCTTATTACAAGTGTCCACCTTTAACTTTTTTAAGTCATTTTTTTCTAATTTTGATCATAAATATTTTTATTTACGTTATATAATACTTGATGAAAATTATATCAATAAATATACATTAAAAACCTTACCATTCATAATAGTTTACATTAAATATTATATAATACAAATAAATATATATTTAAGATTAAAATTATAAAAGAAAAAATTTCAAAAGTTGAAACTGAACAATTATCATGAGATGGAGGGATGTTAAAAAAGTCAATTATATATATATATATATATATGGTTTTTTTTCGAAAAATTGATCAATACTTCAGTTTTTTGTATTTTCGGGTATCATTTATTTTTTTTGCCAAAAAATGAACCAATAATTTAAAATTTATCATTTTCGGGTATAATTTTGCAAAAAAATGAACCAATACTTCAATTATATTTTTTTGCCGAACAAATACTATGTAAAATAATACGTGAAAATGGACCAAAAATAAGTGATACCCGAAAATGATAACTTTCAAATTATTGGTTCATTTTTTGGCAAAAAAAATAAGTGATACTCGAAAATGCAAAAAACTGAAGTATTGATCCATTTTTCGGCAAAAAAACCCTATATATATATATATATATATATATATATATATATATATATATATATATATATATATATACACACTAGCAGCGTGCCCGCGCACAGCAGCAGGGTGATGTTTTATATTTAAATGTTTGGTAAGGTTATTACATTTGTGTGTTTGGTTTGAATTAAAAATTTTGCTTGTTAAATATACGAATGTAGTGTCACAATAATTTGATTTATGTACAATACATTAATCAAGTATCGTATGATTGGAAGGCTGATTGATTTTACATATAGTTTCTATATTACACGTTGACTTATTATAAATGTCATTACTAATTACTGATTGATTTTACAAGATAGTTTATATATTGTGAAAGTTGACTAACATTTATATAATTAATGAAAGTTGACTTAGGCTAAATTAATTAGAGGGTATGTTGGGTATTTCCCATATCCCTTTTGATAAGTTTAAGCAAAAGGTGCAAATGCTTAATAAATGTTTTAGATTAGATATATATGTATATATATGTGTGTGTGTGTGTGTATATATATATATATATAGAGAGAGAGAGTTTGAATCAAATGAGAACATCTTAAAAATAAGAAAATGTTTCAAATGCACAAAAACTCTTGATAAAATAGTTAGATTTACATTTGTACTTCTCAAATAAGCAAAAAATAAACAAACGCACACTTCTAAAAATACACAAAAATTGAAATAAACGATTAACACATGATTATCTCTATAATTGTGCATCAATTATTTTTTTCAAATTTTATGAATTCCTGAAAGTTCGCATTTATTTTTTCGTACATATTTAAAAATCCATGATTCATAGGATTTTTAAATCCCATTCTTTCAAAAAAAAAAACTTCAACCAAACGTAATTTTTAATAGGATTTCATTTACAAATCCACAAAAATCTCGAACCAAACGCCGGTAATAGTATTTTACATTTGTTTGTGCAAAATTAGAAAAGATTCCCAAAATATACATTCATCCGAATTATATATACCTCATTTGGTCCCACTATTTTGATCATGTGTATTTCGCCGACCGAACCCACACATCTTTCAACCGAAAAAAATTCGTGGGCCCCGCTGTCATTCACTTGCGTCTGTTATGTTGGTCCGCGCAACCATAACAAACACCCAAGCTTCTATTCTATGAGCAATAGAAGAAACAAAAAGAACAACAAACCAACCTAAGCTAAGCATGATTAGATTTAGGTAACAGGGAACTACAACCAAAACACCACCAACATAAACTCTAACATCAACGTTCTTAAAGCATATCCAATGATAACTTTTTCCATAGCTTTTTTATATAAAAAAGCTTTTGAATAGCTTTTTATCATTGGAGTGGAAAACATTTTTGGGGTAAAGTTTTACAAATCTCAAGCTTTGGAGCAAAAGCTTTTTTCATAATTTGTGTGTGTAATTTTGAAAAGTAAAGTTTTCCAAAAGTTTTTCTTCATTGAAGATAATATATAAAGCATCTTCATGTTTTATATTTAGAAACTTTTAAGAGTAAGACTTAACACTTCTATAATTAACATTTTTTATTTTTCTCAACTTTTTTACAATTTTATTATTATCATGACATTTCACTCTTCACTACTATACTGATTTGTCGATGAATAACATAATTTTGTATTCCGCTACATTGTGCGGGTATTACGCTAGTTGAAGATAAATCTTTTCTTAAAAGCTATTTTAGGAAGGGATGATGTGTCTTGATAAAAAACTTTTTTCATTGGGATGCTCTTAGCGTCCGTTATCCCGTAAAAGAACCAATGACAATAATTACCGGATAACAAATCATAGCGTACTTTTTCAAATAAAGAAAGCACAAATCTTAAATTATATCAAACGCCGCATGTCAACAACTTAACAACAAACAACAATTGATTAATGATAAAGACGAGCATAGATCGATCAATTCAACAGCATGTCAAATAGTTATAAGACAAACACAGATTAAATAACTGATAAATATCAATGAGCTAAGTAACCCTTTTTTACTTTGGTTTAGAAAGAAAAAATATGACATAAAAATAGCATGTAATTAAAAGACAAAAAGTAGTACCTGTAATTTGTACCCAGATCTGGGGCTTTTCTTTTCTCAAGAATCGGTGCACAGATGGTTGTTGGTAGTGTCCAAATGGGTGATTTTGTGAAACACTTGAAAAACAATGCCAGTATGCCACAATAGAGAGGGTGGGTTTTTATTTCATTAAATTAGATTCAGATTTTATTAGTTGAAAAAAAGGTTTGGCTATTTTTTATGGTAGTATAAAACTATAAATCATACCCTCCGCCTCCCTTCTAGACTGACACTAACTTATTTTTTATTTATTCTTACTTTATTATTCGTAAATAAATAGTAAATGATAAAGGTTTACCTATTTTAAATTGGGGAAATGATCTGCACTAATTTTACAGTACAGACCGGTACTGTCAGGGGCATTTCAGTAACTTAACTTTTCCATTTAAGTCTCTTTATTTAATCTCTTAATATGTGCTATAAACAAAAACTTTTACACGGAATTGCCTAGATACAACACTTGTACAAAATGGTTTATTATAATGGGAACTAAGAATGTCCATAATGTCGGCTAAATGTAGAAGAAAAAAACAAATGATTATATAAAAAGTTAAAAACAACTAGAGATAATATTATGTTGGAATCAAGAAAAACCTGTCAAAAAGTGAATCCATGTAATCTGGAGATGGCAAAATAATTTGTAGTTTGGAAGAGTAAGGTTAAAATAAGTATAATAATTTTGGATGAGAATGAAGAAATCAATCATAATACGTCACGTGTCATAAAATTCACTTTTCCCCCACGTTTTTTAAACGTACATATCTCTCAAACGGTAAATCAAAAATTATAAAAATTGCACCATAAAAATCAGCGTTTTATTATCTTCGATTAGAAAATGTAACAAGGTATATTTTCGATGAACTTTTTTTTTCCATTTTTCGGTGGATTTTAAACACATATAACACATGTGTTACCGACGAGTAACACACATGATACCGGCTAATAACACATGTGATACCGGCTGATAACACATGTGTTACTAATTTTGTACAATTTGTAAAACCAAAATAATAAAAGTCATCGAAAGTATGCCTTGTGAGATGGCAAATCGAAGAGAAAAAGTGTTGATGTTTATGGTGTAATTTTTATAATTTTTTGACTTACCGTTTGTGAGATATCTGATTTTTATAAACGTATGAGAAAATGAGTTTTGTGACACATGACACATTTTGGTTGGTTCCTCGATTCTCACTCGTTGTTGTACTCATTTGAACATTACCCTAGTTTGAAATAATAAAACAGTTTGTATAATCTGGTAATAGCAAAGATTTAGTCAAATTTATACATAATGATAATTTAGAAGGGGAAATGATCTGCACCGTAAAGATACATAAAGTTTAGGGTTATCACATAAATTTATAGAAAGATTTACTAATTCGCTTATAACACTTCACAGGTGGGTACCGTTTACAGTATAGATCATTTTCCCTTCTAACTTATAATATGTGTAAATTTGACTAAATCTTTGCTATTACCCGATTATACAAATTGTTCTATTATTCCAAACTACAAATCATTTTGCCATCTTCAGATTACATGGACTCGCATTTTTTACAGATTTTTCTTGATTCCAATGGGATATTATCGTTAGTTGTTTTGATATAATCATTTGTTTATTTTCTTCTACGTTTAGACGACATCATGGACATTCTTAGTTTCCATTATGATTTAATAAAGCAAGAGATAACCATTTGTATAAGTGTTGTATATAGGCAATTCCAACGAAAACCAAAAGTAAGTATTATCACATAATTAATTTTGATTATCATCTAAACTTGTTTTTGATACGATTTTTAAATGGTCCGTTTTGATCCGATCCCCTCTAACCTGGCTGCAAACTAAATCAGGTGTTTAGCAATTAGGGGGTTTGATTTAGAAATTTAAAAATTACTGATTAATGTCACTTGGCGTGTAGCGATTATTGACTAGTTGGTAAAGTAAGAATTAAATGAAAGATTATGTGCACAATATTAATATTAATATACTAGTACATGATCCGCGTAAAATGACGGATAACATATATCAATTAACGTAAAAAAAACTTCTTTGATGATGCAATTCAATATCTCATTTTTCAATACCCAATTTTAAAGTATCTATTGTATACCCGAGAATTATTTTAGTATGAATTAGTTTTATGTATTTAACTTATATTATTGATGTGTTAAATTGATTGTTGGTCTTATATAAATTTATATACGTATTTAATTATAGAATGTGTAATAAATATTTGAGAGGTATGAGAGTAATTTCTCAACTTACTATTTTAATGTTTAGATTGAGGGGCATATTAGGGATTTCCCATATCCCATTTACTAAGTTTAAGCAGAAAAGTGTAAATGCTTAATATGGGGTTAAGATATATATATATATATATATATATATATATATATATATATATATATATATATATATATATATATATGGGTAAATTACAAAAAACATCCCTGTGATTGTCACGTTTTGCAGAAAATATCCCTCAACTCCATTTATAGCATTGAACATCCTCATAGTTTGCAATTTCTTTCATAAAACATCCATCTGCCTTACTTTTTATCCCGAATTTTTTTGCATTGAACATCCCCACAGTGACGTTTTATGATAGAAATTGTAAACTATGAGGATATTCAATGCTATAAATGGAGTTGGGGGATGTTTTCTGCA
This sequence comes from Pseudognaphalium luteoalbum, assembly GCA_963422505.1. Lineage (NCBI taxonomy): Eukaryota > Viridiplantae > Streptophyta > Magnoliopsida > Asterales > Asteraceae > Pseudognaphalium > Pseudognaphalium luteoalbum. The sequence goes on from OY730193.1 coordinate 121,196,936, forward strand.
AAACGTGACAACCACGGTGATGTTTTTTGTAATTTAGCCTATATATATATATATATATATATATATATATATAGGAAGGTTCAAATGATAACCACTCTAAAGTTAAGAATTTTGAGAACCACAAAAAATACATGTTTGTTCACATGTGATTAGGGATTGCAATGGATCGGATATGGATCGGATGATGCCATATCCACATCCATATCCATTTAAATATTTTCGTCCATATCCATATCCATTTAATTTTAATTCATCCATCCATATCTATATCCGATGGATTAAGCGAGTTAATGGATGTCCGTTGGATATTCAAAAAATGTTTAAAATTTTTCCTAATATGAAATGAACCCAACAAATATTGTAACAAATAAATAAATATAATATAACATACATAAATCTATTTACAAAAGCATGTAACCATTGTTGTCAATGAAACATAATTTGTTGCAATTACAACTAAACATATATTTTGACAAATGTAATTGTGTTTTCTATGTTTATCGGTTCATGACACATGTTTTAATTGTTATATATTATGGATTGTGACTTTACTATATGATTGGAAGCAAAACTTGTCTCAACACGATAGATTTATGCAATACGATTTGTTAATTAAATATAAAATACAAAAAGACCCTCAAATATACATCATATATTTAAACTTTACGAGTTTCTATATTCAATACCACCTTAATATTTTATGATTTATATGTCTGTGGATATGTAATTTATATGTTTGTGTGTGTGTGTGTGTATATATATATATATATATATATATATATGATGTATTTCGGGTGAAATGGGTGAATCCATGGATCACAAAATGTAATCCATATCCGATCCACTAAACATCCATATTCGTATCCATATCCGCTATTCATCCATTTAAATCGTCCATATCCGTCACAAATGGATCTGGATGGATGGATGTCCACCGGATCAGATGAGAATTGTCATCCCTACATGTGATTAACTTCAATCACATGTGAACATTGATGTATGTTTAATTGAAAAAGAAAAAAGTCAAAAAAATCCTAAAATTATATCGAAAAACGCAAAAAAAACAAATATATGTTCACTTGTGAACAATAATGTGAACAAATCGGTTAAAATGTATTTTAAGACGTAAATTTAAGATTTTTTTTAACTTTTTTCTTTTTCAATTAAACATATATCAATGTTCACATATGATTGAAGTTAATCACATGTGAACAAACATGTATTCTTTGTGGTTTTCAAAATTTTTAACTTTATATTGGTTCTCATTTAAACATCCCAATATATATATATATATATATATATATATATATATATATATATATATATATATATATATAATTTAAAAATTATTGATTAATGTCACTTTGGGAAGCCATTTAAGTACGATGCCAGTAGGTTTTAAGAACTTTGAAAATCATTGTAAGTTATATCTATTTGAAGTATTGACACTCAACTCCATTTTGAGTTGAAACTCGGTGTTTCATTTTGAAATAAATCTCGCGGAGTTAATGGTGATTGAAATCTTTTGGGAATCGGGGTTACAAAATCATTTCGTCTTTGCACCGAATAAGAAGCATTTTGTGGTGCAAGTTCAAACATTTTCGATCTTGAATATTTGAAAGATTTTGTTTGAGAAGATTTCTCAGAAAAACTTTGTTTTGGTTTCCAAACTTTTGTTTGCTTTTGAAATCGGGAAACCGAGTCCTTTGAAACATTTGAATCATATGCATCGGGAAGATCATAATTCTTTTGAGAAGTAAATGTTCCATTTGATTGGGATTTTTTAAAATACCTCTTATTCTTTTGCAAAGAATAATTGGTAAACTGATAAATCCTTTTAGAAAGTGGTAAAGAAGGTTTATCCGCGTAAACCTTCTTTGAAACATTCACATGTGAATTTGCTGCTCTTATCATTTGTGGTTTATCAGAGGTTGGCAAACAATCAAACTCTTGTTCCTTTTGAGATGTAGGCTTAGATTTGGAAACTTTTGGTTTGAACTTTTGAATCAAATCAACATCAAGAGTTACCTCTAAATCCATAGCTTTATAAAAATCTAGTTCCAATTGGGATTTTGACACCGGGTATGATTGAGAAGACGAATAGATACTCTTGAGTTGTTCAATAGTACTTAAGAGATTAGCTCGTTCTTTTTCAAAGTCGTTTAGTTGAGTGTTAATTTGTTTTCTAAATCAATGATTTTTTTTCCAACACTACGTTTGGAATGTAAATCTTAGAAGTTACCATTTGTTGAACAACTTCATCTTCACTTTTCTTTTGATTCAAGTTTAGATTTTGAATAGCTTGGAAAATAGTTATCGGAAAGTGGAATTATCCGATTACCATAGCTCTTGTTTAAGTCTTCATAATTAAAAGAAAAATGAGCTTTATCTTCTATTGCCCTATTAAACTTCTCAATTTCTTCTTCCTCATCAAATATTTTCAGAAAATTCATTTATACACCTTGACCCATGCATTCTTTAGCATACACAGGGGATATTTTAGAAATCGCTTTCTATAAATAGCAAAGAGTGTCAAAACCCAAACCCTCCCTTGGATTATAAAACTTGATCTCCTTTGATTTGTTAAAAAAAATTGTTTGATAAGTTTGACCTCTTTTGAGAAATACTCTTCGAGTTCTTTGATTCGAGCATAAATTAGCATTTTCAATTAAAATGTAGTTGTTTTTTTAAAGTACCTACTATTTGCAAATGTTTTGATTCCTCAAAGTTCCTTTCTAATTCAGAAATTCGAGTTATCAGTTTTTCATTTTCATAAATAAACACATCATGTTTCTTCTTATAATAAAGAAGTGATTATATTAGCAATCTCTTTTTTGAGTCTAGCAATCTTTGATTTTTCAAAGTCAATCTTATCCTGATATAAGTTCATTTTATTTTGCATGGGAGTTAACTGAACTTCATTTAAAGCAAGTACCTCAAGTTCAGACGCTGATTCAGATCCAATTAACAACGCTTCACGAGATATCATTAAGACTATGTAAGATTTTCACTTGGCAAAAATCAGATAAAACCGGACTTGTAATACACTATATGGTGTAATGCACTATATGGTGTAATAGACTAACTGGTGTCAAGTCTCATAAATGGTGTAATAGCTCAAAATACTTTGTGAAAAACACTGTGATTGAAATGATGTAATACACTAAAAATGGTGTAGTACACAGTGTTTGAAATGGTGTAATACACTAAAGATGGTGTAATACACATTGTTTGAAGTGGTGTAATACACTATGGATGGTGTAATTCACTATTCTTAGTGTTGGAATAGTGTCTAAGATCATAACTAATTGGTAAGAATATCATTAAAAGTAGAATCCTTTTTGGGTCGCCCTCAATGAAGAGTAAGAGAAATAAATAGAGAGATAATATTAATTAGAATTAATATTAGAATTAGTTTATTAATTGAATATTAATTGAAACTAAAAGAATATTCTGGAAGCATGATCCAACCGACGGTTGGAAGGTTCAACCGGTGGCTGGAGTCAAGAGGATTGAGGCGGTGGAACACGCGGGTCCAACCGCAGGTTGGAATTCCTGGAAGTTTATCTCACATCGGCTAGGGGACCAAACCCTAGGCTCCCATCTGCCCTATAAATAGGGACCTATCCTATGCTTTCAAGGGCATCCCAGAATTGAATAGAGTTCAATTCTTTATTTTTTTCTAATTTCTACTCCTTGTGAGAGTTTACACGACTTAGAGTCTGTAACACCCTTCTTTCGAAATATGAATATTGTATAATTTAATTCGGAAGCGTATATATTTTATGGATAAAATATACTTTACTAATATATATTATAAAATGTACATAACTTTTCAAACTTTAATACACAACAGTTTAACTACATGACTGTTTCAAAACCAGATACATTACAGTTCAGAATGTATTCAAAACCACAAACCATAGTCAAGGTGTTATATAATACTAACATCTTTTAGTTTATATCAAAACTATATTAGAGTTCGTCATTGTCAAACATTCCCCGCCAAAGGCATCAGCTTCCTGCCACCCACATAATAAACATAACCTGCAGAAAGTAAATTGAGGGATTAGCACAAAGCTAAGTGAATGAATAAGTCACACACAATTTAACTTAACATAACCACTTGTTTTCATCAAATAACCGTAAACACATAATACACAATACAACAATGAGGATCGGTGGCTCTTGAGATACCATAATACCCGGGTGGCTCTCCAAGAACACTTACCCAACCTAACCGTATGACCATAACGGACGAAATTGATAGCTAATGGTTATTATAATCAAACACAAGTACTACACACAACAAATGAATCAAGTCCCTGTATAATTCACATAATAACCAACTAGCCCAACCAACTTGTTGACCTCGATAACAACTGATGCCCAAAGGCAACATAGCACGTAGATTCACAACAACAATTCACACGAATATGTCTAATAAACACATCTAAGTTTACCTGTTGCAACCAAACAGTCACAAGTAAATCAGATTGTGAGTTCCAGATCTACTCACCTGTCTCTCTCAGTTCAACTTACTCAGTTGTCTTATGTCACTGAGTCTTCTGATGATCTGAGAAAGAAAGTCAAATATAAGTTAGTAACTCGTTCCATAATTATTATTCTAGCATATTTATTCAAGCATGTAATTCCTGAAGTCTAAATAAACAAAAGTTGAATCCGAAATAAAATTAGAAAATCCCGAGATGACGTTTAAAAACTGAAAAATGTCATTTGCGACCCTTAGATGACCCCAAATGGCCAAAAACTGCCTAGGCTCTTAGAATAGAGCCTTGATCATTAGGCCATTTCCGAGTGACCATGCGAATTTCAACCCAATCCAAGTTAATGAAATTTTCACTTATTCGCGACCCTGAAAACACTTGCGCATTTTCCAAATTTGCAAAACAAGATTATTAAAATTCTCGGTTCGCATTGATCTCAGTTCGCATAGTCAACTCGGTTCACACCGCAGTTTCAACTCGCCTTGCTAATTATCTCAGTTCGCAGGCGATTTAACTCGCTTCGCAGAAGCTCAATTCGCAGATCGAAAACTCAACTCACACCGCCGTAACTTGTTTCGCATATCTCAACTCGCTTCGCAATAAAACTCAGTTCGCAAGACGAACTGAGTTCTGGGTAAACTTGCAAACTTCACTGCTGTTACGAGTTTTTGGAACCAATTCTCACCATAACTCCAAAAACTCAGTTTCTAAGGTTTCTAATACTTCAACTAACATCAAATAACACCTAATAACAACATATTACTCTCAATTTCATTCAATCACTCAATAATCCATAAAACCCGTTTATATAACTCAAAATTAAACTCACTTTTTGATGAAGATGGAAATGAAAGTGATAAGATAAAGATGGAGATGTTAGTAATCAGAATTACAAGGCTAATTTGGCTATTAACTTTGGTATGGTTTCATGAAATATGCAAGTTTTCCTAAAGAAAATGAAAGAAGCCATAAGAACATATAGGTTTTTAAAGTCGGCTCAACAAACCGACTCTACATATAAAGTGGTATAATTGTATTCCCCTTCTAAATCTATTGTCTGGAACCTAAAAACTATTTGCGAGAATAACTGTTTTATTTTACCGTCAACTAGAACAATTTAAAACAGGTAATAATTTTACTATTCACAATAAGTCATTTGACTTATTTACCTAAGTTTCAAAATCAAACAATAATATAATTATTCCTAACACATTTAAATATTAATTTAAAGTTAGAAAATTACCAGACCCTTAGGGAGGATGTTACAGAATCGGGACCCTAGGAGTTTGGGAATTTCTATTAGTTCTTGGGTGTGAGCCATTAGAGGTGTTCTGGTTTGGGCACTCGCCTCCAAGAAAGGAAGCTCTGCAAGATCGTCTGCGCGTGAGAAATTGATTTTCTCAAATGTTAGTATTTTCCTCTTTATCAATTTGTTTTATTGATTTTATTTATTCAAGTTAAGATCCCTTAGGGATTAATTTCCTAATTGCCATAGATTAATTATTTTGTTTTAATTTCGATGCGTATATTAATCTAGTTAGGGAATAAAAAACCCAACAGTGGTATCAGAGATTTAGCTTAATAAATACTAGCATTTAATTATCTACAATAGTATGTAGGTAAAGATAAATTGAAAATAGACTGTCTAAATTGATGAAAAGAATTTACACTTTAGACCCTATATTTTGAATTGTTTTAAATTATACCCTTAAATTTTAAAATATTTTAAAATGGAATCGCGGACCTTAAAAGTTAAGAGAGACTTTACATATTGTAAGTCCGTATGTATTAGGATCGATAACGAGGTTATCTTTATGTATTAAGGTGCGGAATCCCTTAATACTATGTTTACGGAATGTAAATGGTTTGTTTCACAAGTATTAGTGAAATCAATAATCTAATATGTCTCGTATTGATTATAACAGTTGTTAATCGATCACTACCTAACCTTTAGACTATGTTGAAAGCTCTGGAAAGTTAAGTTCGTTCGTAATTAGCAATTGGCAAAAGTTAATTAGGTTTCAAACCTAATTTGTTTATAAACACGTCTCAATTTGCAGGTTTTGGGCTCTGCGAACCGACTCGGTTCGCAGCCCATCTTTGGCCCACGAAACCAGTTGGTTCACCTCGCAGTCCTGCCCTACGAACCCAACTCAGTTCGCATCGCAGGTCCTTGGTCAAACGTGGTCAATATTTTTCAGCATTTAATATTTAACTCTAAAATGTTTACCAACCAATATATTTATTACAATTCAAAACCAATTTACAAACTTGATTACAATAATCTCTAGTACTATTACAAGCTAGATCTGTTGTCACAATAACATGTCCCAACAGACTCCCCTTGACAATAGCTCTAGCATCTATGTCTTCAAGTTGTCTTTTGATCTTCACTTGTAAATTTTACTCCCATCATACATCTTCAGTTTAATACAAGTTTTAACCATCAGCTGATAATCTCTTCCTAAATCTCCCCATCCTTCAATAGTTGTGATCCTGTTCTTGTATAACATCAATAAATTATTCTTGGAAAGATTCACTAAGTGTCGATGATCATATATTCTCAAAAGTTCCTTTTCTCCATCTTCGACTTCATCATCAGCTTCAAAAACCACAGCTTCACCAGTTCCAGCTTCTACATGCCATCTCTTCATATTTCCCAGAATATCCTGAGGCATAAGCTTTAACGGTATTTGCTGTACACATTTAACTGTTGGATAAATCTTTTTATGCAGTCGTCTTCCTGTTCTTTGACTTCTTTCATTTAACTTAATAGTCTTTCCGACTCTTGGCTTAATACGTTCAAATTTCATTGACCAACCCTCAGTCTTGATTATTCTTTTGACATATCTTCCATAAGGATCATTACTGGGGTTCTTCATTTCCATTCTAGACAAGTCTTGAATTTCAAATCTCGGTAAAGAACTAAAGACTGCAAGCTTTCTTTCAAAATATTGAACACCATCATATCTTTTAATTGCAAAAAGCTTCAAATCTGCGTCATAATACCAACCAATTATACCTTTCTTAGGTACTCGCTTTTCAGTAATATCGATTTTTGATATCGAAGTCTTTGCCTTTTTCTTCTTCTCCAAAGGCTTAAACATTGGATTATCTTTATGACAATCAGGAAGATCTTCTTCAGAATCAGTTGAATCATTCACATATTCATCCAAATCTATAACTCTTTCTCCTTCTTCATCCTGAATAATCACATTAGTCCTTGAAGAGTTTATGATATGTTCATCAATATCAGCATCAAGATCAACACCTTCAACTAACTCAACATCAACAACAGAAGTCCAATCTTCAGGAGGGACAAATTTACCTTCCTCTAGATCATAATCAACTTCTACTTCGACCTCATCAATAATCTCAATATCATAATCACTTTCAACATTCTTTTCTGTAATCATCTTAAATAACACGAATTAGATAATATAATATAAATTCTTTCATTGATTTCCCTGAATCAATCTAAGAATTTCCTTTATTTATCTCAATCATATAATCACATCTAATCATTAATCTTATATAATTTTAATTTGTTATAAAAACATCTCAAATTCAAATCTTATATAATTAATCTTTTATAATTTTCACTTGTTATTTATAAAATCACAAGTCTAAATCTTATATCAACTTAACTTATATACTTACAAAACATTAATCTTTCAAAGATTATAAATAATATTACAATCAATCTAAGATTACAAAAGTATATCATTTTCAAATACAAAATATAACTACTTCTCACCAGCTCCACTCCCACTAGCACCAGCACCAGCACCAATACCAGCAGACTCAGACTCCCCCTGAAATGTAGCTTGCTCACTAGTCTTTGAAGGACTAGTCGGCTCACTATCTTTATATGCACTGGGATCATCATCTCTGTCATGTCTCATCTTCAGCTTCAACTCATCTTCTTTGCACGCTGCCCTATAAACCCTAATCTCCCCCTGAGCTGACTGTTCCTGATGCAAACTCAAAACGAGCTCTTCTAAGTTGTCAAGCTTCAGTCGCTGGGCAGTGCAGTCATCAAGCAGGGTGTTATGAATCTTCATCAATGTTCGATAAGACTCACTAATAGTGACCAACTGCTGTGCTAAAGATAGATTTTCAGCTAACAACCGTGGAACCGATCCTGGTAGTTTCTCTAACTCCTTTACCCTAGACTCTAAGGATGTAATCCTTTCAGCATCAATCATAGGAGTTACTGGAATCATCGATGGTCCAGGTGGTGTCACCGAAGCAAGATAAGACTCACGAGTAAGTGGTGGAATGGCTTGAGATAAGGCAGTCGTGAGAAGGCCAACTGCAAAGCGGCTTGCCTTAGTCGTAGGAAATTGTGCTGAATGCACTAATTCCACAACCCCTTCTTTGATAGTCTGAGAAACCGATTCGGGTGTCGGTAACTCTGTCCTTGGCTCAGCCTATTAAGATAGACACAATTACATAAAAAAAATAATTGTTACAGATAACTCTGTCTCAATTTCTTAAGTATTTATAGAACACTTGTATTACTAAACGTTTATCTCATACCTCAGTTGGTACAGATACAGGTTCAGTAACCACCGGTGTCACCGACTCCACCTGTGGTGTATCTCGAGAAACTGTTACAGAATTAACTGTCTCAGTTTAACTCCTGATAAATAACAAGTTAAAATTATCTAACTTTAAATTAAAGATTAAAAATTTACCATCTCTAATGGTCAAAGTCCTCGAACGCTTTCTGCGTTGACTAACCAGAGGGGTCTCAGCCACCTCATGACCTTCATCAAGAATATTGAAGTCAGGATCGACTTCTTTAGCTTTACGCTTTTCGCGCACAGCTGGATCATGCATCAAACGTGAACCATAAAAGACCTGTCCAGCTGGAGGTGAAATGGGTCTGACATCATCAGAATCTGTAGAAGAGTCTGAGTCAATCTCACCATCTTTACCACTAGAAGTACCAACAACAGTTTCCTGAATAACAAATATATTAAACATTTATGATTAGCATAAATGCTCTATCATACAAATTCGATATATATGTAAGATTAATCGGATATATTACCTTCAGAGGTAAAACCTCAGATCTATCATGCTGTCCCTGCTCACCCTAAGGTCTTACAACCTCTGGGTCTGCAGTCTCAGCTTCCTGTATTATATTAATATTTTATGATTAGAAAAATATTATACTTTTATCTATATCATTAACATTAACATTATATAATTAACATTATATAACATTATATAATTATATTATACTTTTATGAATAATAATATAATCTATCAACTAAGTATCTATATATTTATATAATATACCTCAGCAGGAGCAACATAATGCTCAATAGCCTGTAAAACACGATCAGTAGCATCATCATGTTGTACAAGCACCTCCTGCACAATCTGTGCAACAACCTCTGCATCAATCTGTTGTCCCGAATGGTCTAAAACATCATCCAGAAGCTCTTGTGGATCTTTAGGAAGAACAACATCAGCAGCAGGCTCAGGTACCGCAGCAGCAGGCTCAACATCTAGCCATCCATCATTGGTCGGAGCCACATAGTTCTCATCCAGAAGATATCCAAATAAATCTACCGCTTCCGGCTTCACTACATCTGGACGTCTCGAGGAGTTGAGAAAACATGCGTTGTATGTACGCAAGTTGACTCTATCAACAAAGCGATCCAGAGCAACTACTGGCATATCAGGAATGCAGTGGCGAATAATCAGCATGCAGAATCTAGGATAGATCAAGAACTTCGATCTAACTGCTCCAGTAATCTGACCGATGAATGAGCTGAAGATATAAGAAGAAAAACTGTATGGTTTGTTATAAACCAGTGACAGTAACCCAGAAAATAACTGAGGGCTAAGCTCATCGTATCCTCCCTTCTTGTTACCAAAGATAGTAACAATGATGTGGAATAGAAATCTCCACTGCCCTAGAATGAACGCCTTGATAAATTGACGTCCACGTCTGGGACCAGAATATCCCATTCTACCCAAAGCTCCCTCAATAAAATCCGTTGAGTAAACAGATGGACCAGCTTCCTGCTCGACAGTGCCTAAACACAAAATCTGTCGTAGATCATCAGCAGATAAGACAACGGGATGTTCATTAACCCGCGTTCGGACAACCGGAGGGTTAGCCGCAGCATCAAACTCAATATTTTCCCAAAACTGGGTCAATATGTTCTGAGATATAGAGGGTGACTCAATGATAGCATATCTAATCCTTGATCGTGCCAAAAATGTCAAGATCTCAGTGAATCGCTCAGCACCATGCTCACTGGTGTCTAGACTCACCAGAATGTTGTGACCAGGTGCAAAAGCTCTATCCGCCATATCTATTATTATAAATAACACAAATGACAATTAGCTTTAACTAACAAACATTAGTTAATTTAAACTTTAACGTATTATGATCGAATGATCATCAAACATCTAAGTTTACTATTAACTAACAACTTAATCTACAAAACTTAATTGAACAATTAAACACAGTTAAATTTTCAATTATATTTGTTAAATTATATGACGTTCGTTAGTTATAATAGAAAATTTGAGTAAATATACTGCCGATTAACAATCGGAATACGCCGCTCGACTTCGCTATGAGTCGGAAGACTTTCGATATTAATTAACCCAAAAGTTCTAAGTTATTACATATATTTAACTTATTAACGAAAGTTCATAAGTCTAAATATGTAATAAAAGGTTAACTTGACAATTATTTGTAACCTCAAGGTTCTCAAATCAAAAACAAGTTATAACAAATATTATATAAACTAAATATCGAATAAATCAAACGTTTAGTTCACAAGTCACATTTGAAAATCAAAAAATTAATTTTATTTTCAAAGTTCACAAAATTTACTTCGCTTCGCAGAAAGCCTATGCGAAGTGAATTTCATTTCGCAATGGTCAATTCAAGTCAACCATTCTCAACTCGCTTCGCCATTATTGGTTGCGAAATGAGATTCATTTCGCAGGTAAAATTGCGATCCGAGTTTTCACTTCGCAGAGATGGTGTGCGATCCGAACTCAACTATTGAGTTTGCTTCGCAGATCCAAGCTGCGATTTGAATTTAAATATTTGTTTCGCTTCGCAAGAGCGTACTGCGAACTGAGATTCATTTTAAATTCACTTCGCAGGAGCGGGCTGCGAAGTGAGTTTGAATCTCACTTCGCAGATGCATCTGATGTGATTTTTCAAACTCAAAACAATGATCATGTAAATTTAAATCAAATAACTGATTGAAATAGGTTCGTAATACCTTGAATAGCATATCTTAATAGTTTCATGTTTTATAATGCATTAATTAACAAGTAATTTATGAAAAACGAAACCGAAACCTTCAAAATCCTAAAACAAGTAATTACGAGTTAAATACACGGTCAAAAATCACGAGATATACCTCTTTAGATGCGGAATCAAAAGTTGTATAATATTCACGGAGTGAAAATCCCTTCCTCGTCCTCAAAAATCGAAAAGTAAATGAAAATCAATCTCGGTTCGCGTCGCAAACAAATTTGCCTCGCAGAGGATTTGGGTTCGCTTCGCAGAATGGATGTACAGTGTGAGGGTTTGACTCGTTGACTCGCCACTTTTATACCCTAAGCTCACCTCGCAACGTTGACGGGTCAACTTCGCAATTTTGACCAAAAATGCGATTTTAGCTTTAAATATAAATTGAACTTTTATTTATTTTTACTAGTCAAACTTTTTAACTTCCCATTGCGTTTTTGTCACATTTATTCAACACGGAACAATAAAAAAGGAATTTAACTTAATTTGAAAGGATAATACAATAAATAAATCAATCCAAAACTTTATTGAATTATAATAAAATAGACTCTTACAAAACTAAAATGTAAACTAAAATACTAAGCAAAAATAACTTCTATGCTGAAATGAATAAGAATTTATCTGCTTAAGGATCATATTAGAAAGAATAAGCTAAACTTAATTGATTTTTAATAAGTCTAAGACGATTGTTAATATTCATACCTCATGAAATTCATATAAGCACAATAAAATTACAATTTTAACCAGTAATAAACTTATATTTATAAAATTATATCTTATTTACCTTTATCCACACGATATAACACATTGTTGAAAAATAACTTATAATTTCTTTAGAACTTATTCACTAAGGTGAATGTTCAGTGGTCATAGACAGATCAAGACGATTACCAATATTATGATCCACATAAACAAATTATACACAGATTTCTGAGCAAACTTTTTATTATTAATGTGAACAATATCTAGTGTTTTCCACTATACCATATACTGAGTAACTCAAGTACAATTCATAACGTTGTATCCTTTATTTATAAGGTAGGAGTTACTAAATGATGTTCTTTAGAAGCATATAACTTACACTTGACACTAGATACTTTGTATCTTTCATATGTAAGGTAGAGGTTACTAAATGATGCTCTTTAGAGACATATAACTCACCTTGTAGTCTTAAAGACTTTGTATCCTTTTGTTTTTGTTTTAGATAACAGTGCATGGAAGTACTATCATTTAACAATTAAGACTTGAGTCATACATGGTATAGCAGTCTCACAAAAGATAAGACACATGCATTTAGAATTTCTTAAACGCTCAGAAATCCTAGCATAATCTGCCTATCAATATATCGTATGATGAAGCTGACTAGACTAAAGTTATTCTTATCACTTATGAAGTAAGAGACGGGTTATTATCAGTGGATATAGGTGTATAATAAGATAAATATAAGTCAAGTTCTAGTTAAAATCGTTATCTTAGAGTGACTTATAGGAATCTATTAACACATCATACTTAATACTTAAGGTATTATTCTTAAGCTTATTCTCCTAATGTACTATCATCTTCCAAGTTTTTGCAAATAAAAACTTAAACAATTTCTAAAAGAACTACTGTTGTTCTTTTATTGGAGGCGATTCCCCTAAGGTAACAAGCAAATGAATGCCATACGCCCCCCTTTTATTTTATTTTATTTTATTTTATTTTGAATAGAAAGACTTAAACTATTACATTTCCTTTGGAAGACTAGTTATTCTGGATTCCTCATTCCGTTCAGTTGAACCAATGTCTCAAAATGATTCCTGTCAAAAGCTTTTGTGTACAAGTCTGCTAAGTTATCCAATGATGGAACCTTGACTAACTGAATAAGCTTCTTTTCAGCACAGTCTCTTATGAAATGATGACGAATATCAATGTGCTTTGTCTTGCTGTGCTTTACAGGATTATTGGTTATTGATATGGTGGATTCATTGTCAATCATCATCGGAGTGTTGGTTAAATTTAATCCATAATCTCTCATTTGCTGTTGGATCCACGGCACTTGAGAACAGCAGCTGCCTGCAGCAACATACTCAGCTTTACATGTAGAAATGGCTACTGAGGTTTGCTTCTTGCACTGCCAAGACACTAATCTTCCTCCAAGAAACTGACATCCACCCGTTGTGGACTTTCTATTCTGATTGCATCCTCCATAATCAGAATCAGTGTAAGCAATAAAATCCAAGTCTCCTCCAGTCGGATACCAAAGTCCCAGTTTCGGTTTCCCTCTTAGGTAACGAAAGATTCTTTTAACTGCTTGCATATGAGACTCTTTAGGTGAAGCTTGATATCTTGCGCAGATACATACCGCAAACATTATATCAGGCCTGGATGAAGTGAGATACATTAGTGACCCAATCATGGCCCTATAAAGAGTAGGATCCACATCTTTGTCACTCGATGTATCCGGTCCAAGTCCATGATTTTCTGGAATAGGAGTATGATATATGCATATTTCATCCATCTTAAATCGTTCTAACAGTTCATAGATATACTTTGTTTGATGAATGAACATACCATCTTCTTTTTGATCAACTTGTAATACTAAGAAGAAATTCAACTCTCCCATAGCAGACATTTCAAACCTTTTTCTCATGAATTTCTCAAAATCTTGACACATCTTTTCGTTAGAAGACCCAAAAATAATGTCATCAATATTGTTGCGCCCGCAACTGTCAGTTCAGTGTCGTTGCGATTCCTGATGGTGATGCGGGCGCAACAGGGGTTTTAAAATTTATATTTAGCTGGGCTTAAATTATACGTACTACCTACTCTGGTTAGTAAGCGGTAAGTATGACCTAAGATCATTCTATGAATCCAAACGTGTGGATGATTAAAGCTGGGGCTTTCGGTAGGAGATATTTGTTGGGATCTGAGCTTATTTGACAAGTATTGAAGTGCTAGCCACTGTTTGCTTTAATGATAGCCACTGCTAGAAGGATTGGAGAACTAGCCACTGCTAGTGTAATTGTAGAAGCAGTGCCACTGTTAGTGTAATTATACTTTGTGTTTGTAATGGGAACTTACTACCACTGTTGGTATAAAGTAAGTTACTCCCACTGTTGGTGTTTATAAGTCGGTTAGAGTTATTTATGGAATAGATTTGAATTCCATAATAACTAGAGATTGTATAGGACTCTATGTATTATAAATAGAGATCCTTAGACCTAGATTAGGTTAAGATTAGTTTTACGCAGCTTCAAGGTTTTCTGTAACCCTAATACTTAAGTGTATTCGTCTTATATCATTAATAAGATTGAAGCTTTTGATAATCAATTGTGAATTACATATTGTTTAATTCTTAATCTTCTTAATATTATTGAGTGTGATTCCGCAACTTCTCAATAATAATTCAACGCTTATAGAATTGTTTATTAGATAATTCTGGGTTTAACAAGTGGTATCAGAGCATTGGTTAAGCTTTGAATACAAGAAGATCTAGTATTACTGTTTGATTGATTTTCAAAATTGTTTATTGAATCAATGGCAACAGAAGGTAATGAAGGAATCTAGGCAACTAAGATCCCCATGCTTAGACCTGATGAGTTTGATCTTTGGAAGAACATGATCAAACAATACATGCTTCTCACAGATTATCAGATGTGGGAAGTAGTGGTTAATGGTCCTGCAATAACCCGTGATAGTGATGGTGTTGAAAAGCCTAGAGCACCACCAACTTCTGAAGCAGAAAGAAAGGTTAGATCTATAGAGTATAAAGCACTAAGTACTCTGTTATTGTCTATTCCCAACGAATATCAAAGAAGGTTTGTAGCATGTCAAGATGCTAAAGTACTTATGGAGGCTATTGAAAAGAGATTTGGTGGTAATGAAAGGACTAAAAGAAATAAAAGATCTCTATTGAAACAGCAATATGAGAACTTCAACTCTGCAAAGTCAGAAACTTTGACTCAAACCTTTGACAGGTTTACAAAGTTAGTAGGAGATCTGGAGAATCATCAAGTGAAAATTGATAAGGATGATTTAAACAGAAAGTTTTTGAGGTCATTGGTTGAGGAATGGACAATCTACACAGTAAGGTTAAGACAAAGTGCAGATTTAGAGTCAAAGGAGCTTAAAGATATCTATAATGATCTTAGGAACTTTGAAACTGAAGTGGAAAGCAAGAAGCAGGGTTCTGGAAACATCAACAACAATGCAGCCTTCATGTCTGTAGATGGAACTAAAGCAGAGTCAAGTCACAAAGGCTCTACTTATGTTTCAGGAGGATATGGATCATCATCAAACTGCTCGAATGATCAGATATTGGAATCTTTCTTTGCTAGTAATGTGAATTCTTCACTTACTAATGAAGACTTAGAACAATTTGATGGAGATGATCTTGAAGAGATGGATATCAAATTGCAAATTGCTTTAATCACTAAGAGGGCAAAATGATTTATGCAAAGAACTGGGAGGAACAACTTTGCATATAAAAGGAATGATGCTAGTTGGTTTGATAAGAGCAAGATTGAATGCTTCAACTGTCATAAGATGGGGCACTTTGCTAGGGAATGCAGAAGTCGGGAATGAACAGAATGGTAGTGGCAATGGACAAAGAACTGGAAGCAATGTGGTTCAAACAAAGAATGTACCAATCCAGAGTGCTTCATCAAATGCGTTTGTTTCTGTGGATGGATGTGGATGGGACTGGAGTGACCAAGAAGAGCATGAAGTAAAGAATCAGTGCTTCATGGCAATTTCTGAATCTGACAAGAAGTCAGAAATTCCTTATGAGGTACAAAACAAATTATGTTCTGCTGTTTGTAAACAAACTGTTAAACATTATAGGGATCATAATCAAAAAGTGTGTGATGAACTAAAACAATGGGAAATCAAAAGTAAACACACCATATTAGCAATTGAAAATCTTGAAAAACAGATAAATGCACATGAAGTCAATGAAACACAGTTTAAATATGACATTGCATATGCTAAGTGGGAAAGAGACACTTTTAAAGATAAGGTAGATTTGTTAACTAAGAAACTTGCTGAAGTCACATGTGAGAGAGATAGCATAAGACTTAATGTAAGTAACTTAGAAAATGCATCCAAAAGTGTCAATAAACTTATCAATTCACAGATTCATGATAAGCTGGATTAGGATACAGTAATGTACCTCCTCCTTTTAACAATAACTACTTTCCTTCCAAAACTGATATTGATATCAATTCTCTTAAAGAAGGAATGCATGATGATGTTAAAAAGGCTGATCCAGTTAAAAGTTTAGAAGAAGATTTGAATTTAGATAAAGTTGAAATAAGAGAGTGGTGTGAGGAAGATGATCAGAGTGATGGTACATCTGAAAGTTTCAAATCATCTAATTCATCAAGTGATGGTAGCATAAAGGTTACTGGTCTAGTTTCTTAACTAAATGTTAATAAACTAGAAGAGGGTAAAAGATTGTTTCAACAAAAGGTCAAACAACAGATAAAACAAGTGATCAATACTAATAAGTCTAGAAAGGGTCTAGGATTTGTTAGTAAAAAAGTTAAGCAGGAGTCAAAATCTGTGACAAATTTGGATGATAAATGTATTAACTGTGATTGCAAAACAAGACTTTCTTCACCAAAACCTTTTACTAAAACTGCACCAAGAGGCAATCAAAGAAATTGGAATCAAATGGTTTCACAAAGATTGGGGCAGAATTTTCAAGTGGTAAAAGAAAAGTCTTGTTATATTTGTGGAAAAACTAATCATCTTCAACATGATTGTTATCACAATCCTAAGAATTCCACTAGGGTTGTGAAACCATTATGGACAGCAGCAAACATGATTAATAAACAAAATTTCAAATAAAAAATTAATCATGTTGCCAATGTCAAGAGGATGAAGCATACGGCTAACAGTGGTACAACTGCAGCCACTGCTACTAATGCTGCAGTGATACCACCAAATAAAGTCAACAGAGGAAAGAAGACTAATACAGTGGGAAGTGTTACCACTGTTAAGCATGTAGCCACTGCTAGGGTTAAAAATTCCAAAAGAATGTTTACACCAAGTATGGGTACCACTGCTAGAATAATTAACACAAGCCTAAGGATTACCACTGTTAGGCCAATTCCCACTGTTAAGTCTGAAATTAGTTGGGTTTGGAAACCAAAGAACACTGTTGCATCCAAAGTTTCCAAATCTAACAGTGCATCAAAATCAACTGTCTTCCAGAGAGTTGATTTTATTGATGCACACGGGAAACCCAAGACCAAATTGGTTTGGGTTCCCAAGAGAAACTGATTCTCTTTTTGATATCTGTGCAGGGCAAGCCAAAGAGCTTATGGCATGTTGATAGTGGCTGCTCAAGGCACATGACTGGAGACAAAGGAAAGCTACAGGATTTCAAATCATTTGATGGAGGATATGTAGCATTTGGAAGTAATCCCAAAGGTGGGAAAATTACGGGCAAAGGAACAGTGCAAAGTGATAAGATAAGTTTTCATGATGTGTATTTTGTGGAACAGTTGAGGTACAATTTGCTAAGTGTGAGTCAAATCACAGATAAAAAGAATCCAGTCTATTTTACTGACACTGAATGCCTTATCTTGTCCAAGGAATTTAAGATACCAGAAAACATGATTTTAATGAGAATTCCAAGGAAAGATAATGTATATAAGTGTGACTTAGCAAACATGTCACCTCAATCTGAGTTAAACTGTCTTATTTCAAAAGCAAGTTTGAATGAATCTGAATTGTGGCATAGAAGGATGTGTCACATGAATTATAAAACCATTAATAAACTTGTCAAAAACAAGCTTGTTAGAGGTTTTCCTGAAAAGGTATATTCATGTGATGATCATTGTGTTTCTTGTCTAAAGGGAAAGCAACACAAAACTTCTTTTAAGTCCAAATCTGTGAATACCAACTGCACACCCTTACACTTATTGCATATGGACTTATTTGGACCAACCAATATAAGTAGTATGGGGAAAAGGTCTTACTTCCTTGTCATTATTGATGATTACACTAGATTTACATGGGTTTTCTTTCTTAGAACAAAAGATGAGACAGGTGAAATACTTAGATCATTTATAACTAAGATGGAAAATCAATTGGATAAAACGGTTAAAATCATCAGGAGTGATAATGGAACAGAGTTTAAAAATCATGAGATGGATAAATTCTGTGAAGTTAGAGGTATTAAGAGAGAGTTTAGTGCACCTAGAACTCCTCAACAAAATGGAGTAGCAGAGAGAAGGAATAGGACATTAACTGAGGCTGCTAGAACTATGTTATCTGATGCAAAATTGCCTATGTCCTTCTGGGCAGAGGCAGTTAGCACAACTTGCTATGTGCAGAATAGGGTACTTGTTGTTAAGCCTCATAACAAAACATCATATGAACTGCTGTTTAAGAACAAACCATTGGTTAGTTTCCTAAAATCTTTTGGATGTCCTTGTACCATTTTAAATACCAAAGATCACTTAGGAAAGTTTGAAAGCAAGGTAGATGAGGGTGTTTTTGTTGGTTACTCCATTCAAAGTAAGGCTTATAGGGTATTCAATCAAAGGACCAGGGTGATAGAAGAATCAATGAACATTACTTTTAATGAAAATATCACTAATCCAGATGGAAAAGGTCCAAAGTCTCTGTTTGATATTGATGCACTTAATTCTGCTTTTAGATATATAACTGTAGATTCTAGTGCAGGTACAAGTGCAGGTACAGGTGTAGGTACAAATGCAGGAACAATTGATGAATGTGGTACATCTGAATCAGGAATGTCATCTGGAAAGAAGAAAGATTCAGTGGAATACATTGTATTTCCAATATGGTCTCCTGATCCCCCAGAAGTGTTTGACACTGATCAGTCAAAGTCAACACAAAGATTAGAGTCAGAAGAAGCAGATGAACTGTTGCACCCGCAACCGTTGATTCAGTATCGTTGCGATTCCTGATGGTGATGCGGGCGCAGCAGGGGTTTTAAAATTTATATTTCGAGGGGCTTAAATAATACGTACTAGTGCAGGTACAAGTGCAGGTACAGGTGTAGGTACAAATGCAGGAACAATTGATGAATGTGGTACATCTGAATTAGGAATGTCATCTGGAAAGAAGAAAGATTCAGTGGAATACATTGTATTTCCAATATGGTCTCCTGATCCCCCAGAAGTGTTTGACACTGATCAGTCAAAGTCAACACAGAGATTAGAGTCAGAAGAAGCAGATGAACTGTTGCACCCGCAACCGTCGGTTCAGTATCGTTGCGATTCCTGATGGTGATGCGGGCGCAGCAGGGGTTTTAAAATTTATATTTTGCGGGGCTTAAAATAATACGTACTACCTACTCTGGTTAGCAAGCGGTAAGTATGACCTAAGATCGTTCTATGAATCCAAACGTGTGGGAGATTAAAGCTGGTGCTTTCGGTAGGAGATATTTAGGATGAAACAAAGTAGGTAGGTTTGGGGGTTTTAAACTAAAGACAGGTAATTAAAATGCAGAAAAGTAAATTACAGGAAAACAGATAAAGATAAACATGTGATTGCTGAGATTTCGATAATTAATGTTTCAGGATGACAGATTAAATAGGGGCAATACTAATATAATGATTTAAACTATCAGGTGTAAACTCTAGAACCCTACCAATTAAATTTCCCATTGGTATGTCACTAGGAACTAGGTTATCGTGATTCTGATCGGAGCAATACGCAAACTTCCAATACTTATCTAGTTGAAAGATAAACAACCTATTTTGGCTTGACGCCGAGGTGCATGAATCAGTAGCGTATCGTCTCATAGGTCCGACCTTTCTTAACCCCTAAAATAGTTTAGTATTTTATTAGCATGCAGATTAATGGCTTTGTATGTTTTGATCGCTGATTGTGTAAGGCTTAGTGTTTTAAGGTATCTAAATCACGAGGATGTTGTCCTTATTCCTAAGTCTTGTTTTATGTATTAGGTTTTGGTTACTTCAACTTATGACTTGAGTTCTCCTTTTCAAACAGTTATACATCCCTAGATTATTCGCAGTTTATAAAACCGTGTTTCATATGCAGGCCATGCCTTTCAGTAATCGGACAGTGTACTTTACATGGTAGTTCGACTGCTTCTTACATCAGACATGCGGTCAAGAGTAATTAACGGTGAATGTGACACTCTAAACTAACTAAATGTAAAGCGATGCGGAAATGTAAACCTAATATGTACAACGAGTGGATTGACTATGTCTTACTTGTTGCATGTCATGGGCACAAATAACTACTTACCATAATTAAGGTTGATCAAGTCCTAATTACTAGGTTGCAGTCATGTGGATAACTAGAAAGGGTACTCCATAAATTAAACTCAAGTTCATAAAGTCTAAGCGGTACAAAGGTCATTAATTCCTATTTTATCTGAATGTGTTTTCGAACATTATTTTATTGTGCGTTGACTTTCGTAGGATATACCAGTTAGTTGTGAAGTTGTATTATCCTTTCGGAATTCCAACTGTTAAACCAGAGCTGATTCCAGTGATGTAACTACCTTCGGTCGTTTATCGACTTCCATACATTTGTACTCTGTATAAAACGTTTCCAGTACTATATCAGATAAACTGTCGAATAGGGGCCGTTACATCACGTTTACAATTGTCGTACACTTAATTATATAACGTCATCCTTACTTATAATTATCTACATCATCAACAATCACAATAATAGACTACTCGCAATTCATGGCAATGGACAAATCACATACAAGACAATAATACATAATTGAAATATGAAATAAAGCAAGTATGATAAAGGTTTCGATATCACCCGGAAATAAATGCGCAGCAGCGTATTATTATGATAGACAACTCGTTCACACGTATAAAGATGAATCTCCAAACTCCTAACGTTCGCTCTAACTTCTATGTTAATCCGTGGATTAATTACAATAACCCTAGACTAAAATATAAGAGACTTTTAGAGTGAGAAAGTGAAAATGGAAGAATGAGAGTGTAAGTATGAGTGTGTGTGTTTGTGTATGAGTTGGTGTGTTGAAATGAGAGTTAGGGGCTGCCTTTTATAGAGGAAATTCGGCTCAAGTTAGCACCCCCAAGCTCATGATAGCAAAAGGTGGAAAAGGTAGTGGCACCAGGTACAAAAGGCGAAAAAGGTAGTGGCACCAGGTACGAAAAGTAGGAAAAGGTCTAGCACTAGGTACGAAGAAGTACCAAAAAGCGCAATCCGTGCGGGTGACAGGCAGCCGGCGGAGGCTGGCTGCCAGCAGCCGGCGGCTGGCTGGCAGCGGCGGCTGGCTGCCAGCAGCACCAGGCCGCTGCCGGTTGCTGCGTTTCTCGATTTGTGCATGTTTTCTTCGTTACGCGTCCGTTTGCGTTGATTCTTTTTGCGTTGGATTCGTAATTCAAAAATGAAGCTTTTGATGAAAAGAAATCCCAAAAATATGTCTCTGAACTTTAGATGTGTCGTACGAATCGTTTGGATCTTCCGGAGTGCGTAGAATCTTCGTTCTTCGCCCGTTTTAGTTGATTCTTCTTCTGTTGGATTCGTAATTTGAAAACGAACATCTTGGGTTAAATAGATGTTGGTGATGGGCTCTTTTGTCTTGAAACCTCGTTCCGGTGTCTGGAATCTTTAAACGTGCGTGGAATCTTCATTTTCTGCCCGTTTTGCTTGATTTTCATCATGCAACCTTGTTTTTCCCATCTTGGCATAATATTACAAATTTGTAATGTTTTTGAGTCAAAGTGCCAAGAATTGTTCCAGAATGAGAGAGATATCTATACTAAAAATGTAACTTTTTACGCGATATCATGAGCCATCAATTATGCCTGTTGAATCTGACAGACAAAGCATGGAAGACAGTGAAGAAGAAAGTGAGATGAGTCCAACACAACAACTTTATAAGGAGAAGGAGAAGATAGATTATCTGAATTATATGAGTTCTACTCCTTTGTCTAACAGGATCTCAAGAGAGGCTTCAAGTGAAAGGTCTGGACAAGATGGTAATTATACCAATTTGGAAACTGAGATACCTGAAACACCTACATCCAAATACACTGTTCATAGAGATCATCCTCTTGAACAAGTAATTGGTGATGTTGGTTCTACTGTGCAAACTAGACAGCAGACCAAAGTCAATGAAGAGGAACTCCATACCTCTTTATATGTATGTTTCTTATCTCAAACTGAGCCAAAGAAGGCAGTGGAAGCTCTTAAAGATCCCAGTTGGATTGAAGCAATGCAGGAGGAATTGCTTCAGTTTAAGATACAGAATGTATGGACCTTAGTTGATCTACCAAAGGGAAAAAGAGCTATAGGCACAAAATGGATCTTTAAGAACAAAAAGGATAAAAGGGGTATTGTAATCAAGAACAAGGCAAGGTTGGTGGCACAGGGGTATACACAGGAAGAAGGTATTGATTATGATGATGTGTTTGCTCCTGTTGCAAGAATAGAAGCAATCAGGTTATTCTTGGCATATGCTTCTTATCATGGATTTAAAGTATATCAAATGGATGTTAAGAATGCATTTCTGTATGGAGAAATTGATGATGAAGTGTATGTTTGTCAACCACCTGGATTTGAAGACCCCAAGTATCCAGATAGAGTATGCATATTGGATAAGGCTCTATATGGCTTGCATCAAGCACCTAGAGCCTGGTATGAAACTCTATCTGTTTACATATTGGAAAATGGTTTTAAAAGAGGTACCATCGACAAAGCACTGTTCACCAAGAAGGTTCACAATGATATCTTGTTGGTACAAGTGTATGTTGATGATATCATTTTTGGTTCTACTAATGATAATACTGTGCAAGGAGTTTGAGAAGTTAATGCATCAGAAGTTCAAGATGAGTTCTATGGGGGAACTTACTTTCTTTTTGGGACTTCAAGTTAAGCAGAGGACTGATGGCATTTTCATTAATCAAAGCAAGTATGTTAAAGACATTCTGGACAGATTTGGTTACAGAGATGCTAAAGTAGCTAGCACACCAATGGAGACACACAAGGCATTACATGCAGATCTTGAGGGGGAGGATGTAGATGTGCATCTTTACAGATCTATGATTGGCTCTCTCATGTATCTCACCTCATCTAGACCAGACATAATGTTTGCTGTGTGTGTGTGTGTGCTAGATATCAAGCCAATCCCAAGCAATCACATTTGTATGCAGTAAAGTGGATCTTTAGATATTTAAAGGGTCAACCACAATTGGGCCTTTGGTATCCCAAGAGTTCTTCCTTTGAGCTCATGGCGTTTACAGATAGTGACTATGGTGGTGAGAATCTGGACAGGAAGTCTACATCAGGGGGTTTTCAATTTCTAGGAGAAAGATTGGTGTCATGGCAATGCAAGAAGCAGACCACTGTATCCACTTCAACAGCAGAAGCAGAGTATGTTGCTGCATCAAGCTGTTGTGCACAAGTGCTTTGGATTCAGAATCAAATGCTGGATTATGGTCTAACTTTTCTAAATACTCCTATTTATATTGATAATAACTCTGCAATTAGTATCATTAACAATCCTGTTAAGCATTCTAAGACCAAACATATTGAAATTCGATATCATTTCATAAGAGATTGCAATGAAAAGAGATTGATCCAAATCTGTAAAATTCATACTGATAATCAATATGCAGATCTTTTCACAAAGGCTTTCGATGTGGGAAGGTTTACATTTTTGGTCACCAGTATTGGAATGATCAATCTAACTTAAACTATGTTTAGTATTAGAATAGATACTAACAGTGGTTCTTTATACAGAACAATGCTTTATGTTCCAAGTGTTTCCCACTGTTAGCTTTCAGTTGCTCAGTTGGTACCACTGTTAGAACATTCTAGCCACTGCTCCTTATAAAGTTGCCACTGCTTGTCAATTTATGTATATTACTGCCACTGTTTTTGTTTTTTAGCTAACCACTGTGCAGGTTCCTAGCTACTGTCAGAAGACATTGCTACTGCTGGAACTAACATTTTTTTTTTGTTTTATTTAGTTTTTTTTTTATTTAAAAAAATTCTACTTATAAAGCTAAGTGCTTGGCACTGCTAGTACTAAGCTTTGGTTACCTTGGTCGGTTGCCACTGCTAGTGCTACTAGCTGCTGTTAGCTTTTTAAGTACTTTTAAGTGTTTGAAAAAATTGAATGTTTGCCACTGTTAAGGTATTTTATCATACCTTTCTACTGTTAGCTATGTTGGGCAATGCCACTGCTAGTTATTTTTCTAGGGCTTGGCTCTGTTCTTATGACTAACAGTATATAAACTTTGAACACTTCAATTTTTCATTACGCTTTTTTATTTTCACACATAACCACTGCGATTAAACTTCAAATCAAACCCTCACTTCTACTACAATCGATTTAACCATCATGGCTTCTTCTTCAACTGATCTTACACTAGATTTGTGCTAGATTTGTGCAACTTGTTTTAAATAAACAAATTTCTGATTTAGTTGCACAAGAACTTATTATTGGTGTTAGTACTCTTTCTGCTAGAACTTTTACAGAAATGAGTAAGAATACTAATAAGAAGTTTTCTGGGAAGGAAACAACATTGTTTTCTACAATGTTTCCTGCTCCTTCCACCACAGATGTAGTACCACCAATTGCATCTGAACCAATTGGTGACAGGCTAGTAGTACCAACCGAGTCTGAACACACATCTATTGGGGGTACAAAAAGAAAACAAGGGACCAGACAACCTACCTACTTACAGCCAAAGAAAAAGAAAAGAAAACAGGCAAGTGAGGTTCCTGCTGCTCACTTGTCTTAGCCATCAATTTCACAACAACAAGTGACCCCACAGGAGATGGGTGGTCATTCTGGAAGGGCTGCCACTACTCCTACTAGTCCACTGACAGAGGAGGGTAGTGGTAACATAAATAAGACCCAACCAGAGGCAACTTCTAATGCTGAACCTACGGGTAATGAAGCAGGTGAAGGTCCCAGTACCAAGAAAAAAGGAACTTCTGTTGATCATGCTAGGCATGAGGCAGAAGATGCTTTTGTCAATGATTCATCTAGGAGGTCACACTCTAATGATGATGAGACTAGACCTCACATTGAATTGACGAATGTACAATTGACAGAGGCAGTTGATTTACTTTGGGAGAAATTGGTGAAGGAAAAAAGGGTTAATAAAGCTCAAGATGTTAAAATTGCAGAGCAAGCTGCTAAGATTGATGAGCAGGGGAAAGAAATTGATGAACTCAAAGAAAGGCTTGCTGTGTTAGAAGCTATCTTGGTGAAGAACACTTTCAAAAAGGGGGAGAATATTGCGGAGGAAGAGTTAAATGATAATGTTTTTGTGTATGATCATGAGGATGAGGTTGTGGGTGAAACAGATGCTATGTCTAATGCTAACACTGAAGTCTTGGAAGATGATATGCAGACTGAAATTGTTGAAAGTGTTATGCAAAAGACTGTGGAAAGGGTTGATGGGGAGACAGAGGTAATTATTGATGTAGAAGATGGTGAAGAAGTGGTACAACCAGTGGATGATTTGGTGAGTAGGGAAACTGAACAGATGGAAGGTGATGGTGATGATGCAGAGGCAGAGGGGGAGTCAATGCCAAGATCAGATCCTAAACTTACATATGGCAGGAAGAAATCTGTACCATTGTTCAGTATAAAAGCTAAAAAGATGGAAGATATCAGAAAATCAAAGTTAAGTAGTCCCACTGCTAAAGTGGCTACCACTGCTACAACTGTTACCACTGCTACCACTCCCACTGTTAAAACAAAATCAACCACTGCCAGAACATCTGAAGTACCTTTTAAGATCAAAGAGCCTACCAATTTGCCTAAGCCTGATTCCAAACTACCAAAGATTGATCCAAAAGATAAAGGCAAGAGTAAATTAGAGGAAAAGCCAAAATTGAAGAAGGTGACACAGAATGTTGAGCATGACTTGGAGTATGCTATGAGGTTGCAGGCTGAATTGGATGAACAGGACAGACTTGAAACTGAAAAGAGAGCTGCTAAATCTCAAAAGTCTGTGCCAGTCAAGATGAAAGAATCTGAGGTTGATGAAGTGGATGTGATGCTTGAGAATGGTTAGATTGTAAAAATGACTAAAGAAGCCAGCAGAGTGTATGCTGATATGAAAGCAAAGGGGTTAAATGATGATACTGTATATCATGCTTATGAAGAAAAGAAAAAGGGTAATCCTCTGCAGATGGCATTAAAGAAGAAAATTGAAAGAGAGAAGAAGGAGAAAAAGGAAAAAGAAGCTGCTAGGAGGAGAGCAAAGAAACCAACAAGGGCTGAATTGAAAAATGATCTGGTATGTAAGCTAAGAGGAGATAGGATTCCTACAGGTCAATTAAGGAAAATGTCACTGGAACAATTGCAAAAGATGTATGATAATAATCCTTACGTCAATCCTGAAGCAAATAAGAGGTTAGAAAAGAAAAGGAAAGATGATGCAGAAATTCAAAGGAGATTACAGGAAAGATATGATCTGATTGATGAAGAGCTTGAGAAGGAAAAGGAATTGAAATTGAAAATTGAAGGTGTTAGAAGGTCATTAGTTAAATTTCAAGAGATGGATGATAATATTTGTGATTTGGATAGGAATGAGGAGATATTAGAACAGATGATTATAGTTAAGCCTGACAGATCAGAAAACATTAATTTGGATGGTGAAGAATACTCAGAAATTATTAAATGGGAAGAAGTGTTGACAGCAACCGAAGAAATTGCTTATGAAATTAGAATTGAAAGGAAAAATGGTGTTGTTAGTTTTCATAAGTCAATGCAAGATATACTGAAGAGAGTAAACAGGTTTGATGTGTATGATATGTATAAGATTGGGTTAGAAAAGGATTTGAAAAATGTTAAAGCTAGTCTTG
Source organism: Pseudognaphalium luteoalbum (assembly GCA_963422505.1). Taxonomy (NCBI): domain Eukaryota; kingdom Viridiplantae; phylum Streptophyta; class Magnoliopsida; order Asterales; family Asteraceae; genus Pseudognaphalium; species Pseudognaphalium luteoalbum. Next base: position 121,224,551 of record OY730193.1, read on the forward strand.
AAAGGCATGTGTGGGAATGGATACAAATGATGTTTGAGCCTGAGATGTATAGAGATTTGTTTTTATGTGCTGAAGCAGTAGGTAATTGGAGACATTTTGTCAGGGCAGGTGTACAGTTAATAGCTCTCAGAAATAGAAGATTTATCTATATGCTAGATGAGAGAGATTACTTTCTCAGAAATGGAAGATTTATCTATATGCTGGATGAGAGAGATTACTTTCTTAGTGTAGCACTGTTGAAGCAGTTGATTGCAAAGAAATTGCAAGTAGCTGTGAAGAACTCCAAAAGCAAAGATATAGTCTACAGAATTATGAATCATTACAATAAGAGAGATAAATAGAGATTCAAAAGGTTCCAAAGCTCCTACAAAAGAATGAAGCTGAATGCAGAAACTTAATGCAATGCAAGATTGATCAAGTTTAGGGGGAAATTGTTGGGATCTGAGCTTATTTGACAAGTATTGAAGTGCTAGCCACTGTTTGCTTTAATGATAGTCACTGCTAGAAGGATTGGAGAACTAGCCACTGCTAGTGTAATTGTAGAAGCAGTGCCAATGTTAGTGTAATTATACTTTGTGTTTGTAATGGGAACTTACTACCACGGTTGGTATAAAGTAAGTTACTCCCACTGTTGGTTTTTATAAGTCGGTTAGAGTTATTTATGGAATAGATTTGAATTCCATAATAACTAGAGATTGTATAGGACTCTATGTATTATAAATAGAGATCCTTAGACCTAGATTAGGTTAAGATTAGTTTTACGCAGCTTCTAGGTTTTCGGTAACCCTAATACTTAAGTGTATTCGTATTAAATCATTAATAAGATTGAAGCTTTTGATAATCAATTGTGAATTACATATTGTTTAATTCTTAATCTTCTTAATATTTTTGAGTGTGATTCCGCAACTTCTCAATAATAATTCAACGCTTATAGAATTGTTTATTAGTAATTCAACTTATGACTTGAGTTCTCCTTTTCAAACAGTTATACATCCCTAGATTATTCGCAGTTTATAAAAATGTGTTTCATATGCAGGCCATGCCTTTCAGTAATCGAACAATGTACTTTACATAGTAGTTCGACTGTTTCTTACATCAGACATGCGGTCAGGAGTAATTGACGGTGAATGTGACACTCTAAACTAACTAAATGTAAAGCGATGCAGAAATGCAAACCTAATATGTACAACGAGTGGGTTCACTGTGTCTTACTTGTTGCATGTCATGGGCACAAATAACTACTTACCATAATTAAGGTTGATCAAGTCCTAATTACTAGGTTGCAGTCACGTGGATAACCGGAAAGGGTACTCCATAAATTAAACTCAAGTTCATAAAGTCTTAACGATACAAAGGTCATTAATTCCTATTTTATCTGAACGCGTTTTCGAACATTATTTTATTGTGCATTGACTTTCGTAGGATATACCAGTTAGTTGTGAAGTTGTATTATCCTTTCGGAATTCCAACTGTTAAACCAAAGCTGATTCCAGTGATGTAACTACCTTCGGTCGTTTATCGACTTCCATACATTTGTACTCCGTATAAAAGGTTTCCAGTGCTATATCAGATAAACTGTCGAATAGGGGCCGTTACAACACGTTTACAATTGTCGTACACTTAATTTTATAACGTCATCCTTACTTATAATTATGTACATCATCAAAAATCACAATTATAAACTACTCACAATTCGTGGCAATAGACAAATCACATACAAGGCAATAATACATAATTAAAATATGAAATAAAGCAAGTATGATAAAGGTTTCGATATCACCCGGAAATAAATGCGCAGCAGCGTATTATTATGACTGATAACTCATTCACACGTACAAAGATAAATCTTCAAACTCCTAACGTTCGCTCTAACCTCTATGTTAATCCGTAGATTAATTACAATAACCCTAGACTAAAATATAAGAGATTTTTAGAGTGAGAAAGTGAAAATGGAAGAATGAGAGTGTAAGTATGAGTGTGAATATGAGAAAGTATATGAGTGTCTTGAAATGAGAGCTAGGGGCTGCCTTTTATAGAAGAAATTTGGCTCAAGTTAGCACCCCAAAGCTCACGATAGCAAAAGGTGGAAAAGGTAGAGGCACCAGGTACAAAAGACAAAAAAGGTAGTGGCACCAGGTACGAAAAGCATGTAAAGGTCTAGCACCAGGTACGAAAAAGGACAAAAAAGCACAATCCGTGCGGGTGACGGGCTGCCGGCGGTGGCTGGCACCACCCCGCACCGGTTCGCTGGCATCAACCCTTACATCATGGCCTAAAGATTAGCAAGGATCTTTGTCCGAATTCTAAGGAAGAATCGGAAAGAATGAGTCAAATCCCAAATGTTTTGGCTATAGGATTGATCATGTATGCCATGACGTGTACAAGGTCTGATGTCTCATTTGCTTTGAGCTTAGTGAGTCGACATCAGCAGAATCCTGGTGAAAGTCATTGGACAGCTGTAAAGAATATTCTTAAGTATTTGAGAAATACTAAAGATATGTTCTTAGTTTATGGTGGAGAAGAGGAACTTAGAGTAACGGGTTATAGTGACGCAAGTTTCCAAACAGACAGAGATGATAGTCATTCACAGTCTAGTTGGGTATTCTTACTGAATGGGGGAGCGGTGACATGGAAGAGTTCCAAATAAGATACGGTGGCAGACTCCACGTGTGAGTCTGACTACATTGCGGCTTGTGAGGCTTCAAAGGAAGCTATCTGGATTAAGAATTTCATTGGAGATCTTGAAGTTGTTCCAACGGTTCAAGACCCCGTTGAAATATTATGTGATAACAAAAGTGCGGTCGTCTTGAGTAGAGAACCCAACGATCACGGAAAGTCAAAGCTTATTGAAAGAAAATACCATTTTGTTCAAAGGAAAGTAGAAGAGGGACACGTAATTGTGAAGAGCATAAGATCAAAGAATAATCTGGTTGATCCATTCACAAAGCTACTTGGAAAGTCCAAACATGATGAACATACTAGGAGCATAGGTTTAAGAGATAATGTAAAGTTTTAGTTGTTAGTTTGATTTTGAAACATTGTAAACAATGATGGAAATTGTAATAGACTTGGTGATTAAATAATGGAGATTTATTTATTGGAAGGAGTTCTGACATTTACTATTGTTTGTCATTGTGTTTCATTTTTGCATGTTTAGAACCCACTTCCTGAGTAAAACAGTTTTTACGCAAACCTCCTTAGTCGTTCATACTCCTGGAAGTAAGTGATGAATAAAGACTGTAATGGAGTGTTAGTAGATTGTCTATGGAGATTAGACATTGCATGGATATTGCTGCAACACTCATGGGTACTTAATGGGTATTTAAGTATAGGAGAGACCCATACTTAAAGAGATCACTTTATGGATTAAATCACGAGTGATTTTAAGATGGTAATATCCCCTATTCTTAAAATGGAGATACATTGAGTTTCTAGTTTTTCAAGTCTGTTATACTTTAGTGTATTCAAACGATGTGCATAAATGCCAGTTATAAAGGGTATGCTAGGTATGACATGATGAGTTAACTAGTATTATGTAGTCGAAATTTATTTGTTCCTTTTTGTCTAAATGGGAAAAGCGATATCTTGGGCCCTCTGATGATTAAAGATTGACTCTTAAGTGCTAGGCCTGGTCGGAACTAAGATTGATGGTTCAATAGTCTCATAAAGTCAAAATAATCAGAAATCAAAAAACTAATTATGAATCTTGAGATTGATTAAAATCCATGTCTCGATTCATACGACATCCGTAGAATAAAGGAATAGTTGATCACTTATCTAAAGGGCTAACTCTAAGATAAGATTCAGAGTTCGACAGTTGCATTGGCTGACACTCTTTGCTTAGTTAATGGATAGACTTGAGACAATAATAGTTGATGACTTGTCCAAGTGGGAGACTGTTGGTATAGTGTCCAAGTTCATAACTAATTGGTAAGAATATTATTAAAAGTAGAGTCCTTTTTGGGTCGCCCTCAATGAACAGTAAGAGAAATAAATAGAGATATAATGTTAATTGAAATTAATATTATAATTAGTTTATTAATTGAATATTAATTGAAACTAAAAGAATATTCTGAAAGCATGATCCAACCGTCGGTTAGAAGGTTCAACCAGCGGTTGGAGTCAAGAGGATTGAGGTAGGGAACACGCGGGTCCATTCGCCAGTTGGAAGGTCCTACCGCCGATTGGAATTTCTGGAAGTTTGTCCCACATCGACTGGGGAACCAAACTCTAGGCTCCCCTCTCCCATATAAATAGGGACCTACCCTATACTTTCAAGGGCATCCCAGAATTGAATAGAGTTCAATTCTTTCTCTCTCTTTCTTATTCCTACTCCTTGTGAGAGTTTACACGACTTAGAGTCGGGACCCTAGGAGTTTGGGAATTTCTCTTAGTTCTTGGGTGTGAGCCATTAGAGGTGTTCTGGTTTGGGTACTCGCCTCAAAGAAAGGAAACTCTGCAAGATCATCTGCATGTGAGAAATTGGTTTTCTCAAAGGTTAGTATTTTCCTCTTTATCTATTTGTTTTATTGCTTTTATTTATTCAAGTTAAGATCGCTTAGGGTTTTGTTTCCTAATTGCCATAGATTAATTATTTTGTTATTATTCCGCTGCGTATATTAATCTAGTTAGGGAATAAAAACCCAACACTTAGTACTTAGCGAAAATACTGTAATTTAAATGGTGTAATACACCATAGGTGGTGTAATACACCATTCTTAATACTTATCGAAAAGAGAGAGAAAAACATTGTTTGAAATGATGTTATATAATATAGATGGTATAATACAGTATTCTTAATACTTAGTGAAAACACTAATGGTGTAATACACTATGGATGGTGTAATACACTACGAATGGTATAATACACTATGATGAGTGAGCGTATAAATTTGCCAGCAAATCTAAAGTCGGTCTAAATTTGATCCGAAATCAAACTCAACGAAAATGTATGATATCAATATCAAAAGATTTGTGCTTTTGAGAAGAGAAATCTGTACAGAAAAAATTTCCAAACACTTATTCTTTTGATAGTAATCGAACAAAAAACTCAAGGACCTTAGTTACTCAAGAACACATATTATTGATCAATCTGTTGTTGTTTTCTAAAATCATTTGATAGATTCACATCAATAGTTGATAACATTGATCTGATACCAATTGAAATCGATCTAATCGAGCTATTGATGAATCACAATTAAGAACATGGATGAAAAAGTGATACACCTATGTAAAATTGAAAAGTAAGTGCATGAGAATTTTTCAACCAAATAAAAAATGTGATGGTTAGGGTTAAGAGACTTATTTATTCCTAATCATCTTACATGATAAAATACCAAAATACCCTCAAACATGTTGTAAGTAATAAAGCATTAGGTACTAATTATCTATGCCAAATCGTATTATTATTATTATTGCTAAGACACCGCTTTTTTGATCTTTTGCATAGAAGCTGAGAAAGTGAAGGAGTAGAGGATATTAAAATAAAAAAACCCTCACAAGGCAGTGTCTAGGGCTGGATGCTGATCAGGAACGCTACTACAGAGTGATGGAATTGTTGTATATTTTAGTGCATTGGGGTTTAGTGGACACGGGGTAGGTGATACGGAGTGCATACCCGGTTAAGTTGCTAAATACCGGAGATGACCAAAATGCGAAGGTCAAGGGGGTTGCGCCCTCTTGTGGGGTCCAAGGGGCAGACCCAAAAATCCCGATTGGACAATTTGACTTGATATATGATATTTCATTGTGGCCTAAACCTATATCACCTATCTCCATCCATTATGATAGCGCTGCAACATTGGCTGGGGCTTATAGTTAAATGTACAATGGGAAGTCTAGACACTTAGGTGTTAGACACAGTTTGATTTATGAGTTAATCATGAATGGGGTGATATCAGTTGAATTTGTGAGATCTCAATATAACTTGACTGGTCACTTGACGAAGGGGTTAGCTAGAGACTTGGTTGAAAAGTTTGCATTAGGGATGAGATTAAAGTCCATTTAATCTCTAATGGTGGGACACCCAATTCCCTTCTAATATAGTATTAGGAGCTGAATGCAATGTGGAAATCCCACACTTAGAGATTGGAGCACATCAGGAATTACATATCATCCCAAAGGTATGTGCTCGGACTACCTATGTGAATATGCAGTGTGGCCGCTTCAAGAAGCTTAGGACTTTGGCTTTGTATACATTCATGAATGGATATGGACACATGGCCTGTATAGTGTCAGGATTTAGTTTTATGTGTAAAATGGAACTTATGTGTATATTATATTCATGTATTCAAATGGGTTGAAGGGTTCAATTCTAAGAACACCCCGATTCTCGAATATTTGGAATGTGTAATATATTAATGTGAAAATTCAAACTGCGTGACAATTTCATTTATGCATAAGTTTGTTCTGTGTTTGATTATTTTATGCAAAGGCATTGCACTAAAATGGGGAAGGAATGTTGTATATTCTAGTGCATTGGGGTTTAGTGGACACGAGGTAGGCGATGCGAAGTTGTAACACCCCCAAATTTACTGTTTAGCGGAAGCAATAATCAAAACACACAAGGCATATAATGAACTACTCTATATGCGTCGTTTTACAAATACATTGATAATATAAGTTTTACAATGTATAAATGTTTACAAAAGCCCAATAATTACAATGTTTAGAGATTAATCAGCATAACCTATTTACAAAATGTAGTAATGCAAAATAATCTTCTGATGTGTATGCTGACTCGAGCTATGGGCATCCTGAGTGAACAGGTCCTACTGCTGTTGGGTACCTGAGAACACATGCTAAAAAGGTCAGCTGATGCTGGTGAGCTCACAGGTTTGCATAATAATTATGTAAGTGTGAACCACAAGATTTAATGATAACCGTTTGAAATGAATCAAATGATGTATATGTCTGCCATGAGGTCATAGTCTGCACTTAACGTGGGTGTCAGGATCACAATAAAGTGCATGATCGTGGGTGCCTCCGGGCGAGTGTCTAATCCACACTCGTATGAACAAAAGTTAATGCGTCCGTTTAACCAGTCAGTGCTTGCTGACCCGGACGAGGATGGTCAATCCTATATGGTACCATACACTAACATTCGCGCTACATAAAGTATTACCAGAACTATGATCGTAGAGGACTTAAAAGTGATTAGAAAATAGCTCATGCAGAGTATAGCGAGTTTTGTACTCGTGTTCACGTGTAAAACAGTTAGAGCATGTATTCCCACCCCGGGAGTAAAAACAGTAAAAAGTCGGGGCTATGAGACTCACCTGAGCCTGAAGAGTTGCAATGAAGCAAATGTGGTGATGTAAAATGGGGTGTCCGAAGACTGTAACCTGTCGGGCATTTATAATGCGCAAGTTTAAATAAAATAAGTAGGTATCTTAAAAGATAACCTATGCTAGTTGTTCATCCAACTAGTAATGTCCAATGATTTGATTTCATTGATGAGTTTGAGCTCTGAAAACGTGTATGGCCCATTGGTGACTGGTTGTGATAATAATCTCATTAATATTGTTATGATTTTTGGAGTGTTATACTTAAAACTATTTACAAATTCTAGGTGATGAGGGTCCGGGGGCAGCGCCCCTGGCTAGCGGAGTTCCAGGGGTGGCAACCCCTGGCGGGATCCAAGGGGCAGAGCCCCTGGCTGGGGTCGAGCTTATAGCGACATTTAGTAAAAATCTGAGTTCTGTTTCATGCGACACTTATAGCGACACTTAGGGTCTATGCGACACTCAGGAAGTGTCGCATAAAATGAGAAATTCTGAGGTACTAGCATCACTTGAGGAATTGATGCATGAGATGCGACACTTAAGCAAGTGCCGGGTGTGAGTGTCGGGTAAAGGTGTTAAGCGTCACTAGGCAAGTGAAGGTACAAATCAGATTTAGGTTATAGGCGTCACTTAGGCAAGTGACGCTAGAAGTTTCGGTAAGTAGTGTTAGGCATCACTGGACAAGTGACGGATGTAAGTGTCGGGAAAAAGGGGTTTTATGTGGCACTTAGGCAAGTGACGCAAATTTAGGGTTTTATGCGTCACTTAATGCGGCACTTAAGTGACGCACGAAGTGACGCTATACTGGTCTGGCATATGCGGTTGTAGGGTGGTGGTGATTTTGAAAGAAAATGGAAGAAAGAGAGAGAAGTGAGAGGGTGATGATGATGAAAATGAGAAAAGGAGGTGGGGTTTTTCCCCCCTTTCTTTCTCCTTTGGGCCGGCTTGGTGGGGTTCACAGTGTGGGCTTCACCAAGTTTTTGTTTCTTCCGTGTTTGTGCTTCGTGCAGTGTTCGTTTTCCCGGTCGTTTAAATAAATTTTCGTACATTTAATTATAGGTTTTGAAATACGAATATTTATGCGATATTTTAATTGAAGTATTTCATCAAATACTTAATAATTGAGTTATAAAATATAACTTGACTTGTTTCATTTTGTTTGCGAGTTTATCATTTTAATCGCGTACTTGTTGTTTGTATGATACGAATTTGAGTTGAAATATTATCTAAATAATATTTTGGGTAAAATAGATGTATTAAATAATGTCATATTATTTAATAAAATTGTTCACCAACGCCCGTATTAATTGAATCGAATTGCATTCGATTTGAAACTTGTACGATTTAATCAAATCGCATACTTGTATATATATTCCACAATATATATATTGATACATTAATTAGCCTAACATAGAACTAATTACATGTATTACACTTGATTAGGCACTAATTACAAGTCCTAATTTGGCAGGTGTCACATTCTCCCCCTGTTAGGAGAATTTCGTCCCGAAATTTAGTTTGAAGTCGTGATTAAAGTAGCGTCAGTGAATAACTGAGGATACTTGAGTCGCATTTGGTCCTCCCATTCCCAGGTGAATTCCGCCCACGTCGCGAATTCCACCTGACTTTGACAATGGGAATACGACTTTGTTTGAGTTTGACCTCACGGTCCATGATTTCAGCAGGTTCTTCAACGAAGTGAAGTTTGTCATCGACGCAAATCTCATCGAGTGGGATAATGAGTGTCTCATCATACAGGTATTTCTTCAAATTAGAAATGTGAAAAGTGGGATGCACGCTACTGAGTTCGGGTGGTAGCTGCAATCGATATGCCACTGAACCAATCCTCTCCAGGATCTCGAATGGTCCAATGTATTTGGGATTCAACTTCCCGCATCAACCGAATCGGATCACACCTTTCCTAGGTGAAACTTTGAGTAGCACTCGATCCCCAACCTGGAACTCGAGTGGTTTGCGTCTCACATCAGCATAACTTTTCTTACGATCACGTGCGACTTTGAGTTTGTTTTGGATCTCGATGATCTTTTTAGTAGTTTCATGAATGATCTCAGGACCAGTGAGTTGACTATCCCCCACTTCGGTCCAACAAATCGGTGATCGGCACTTACGACCGTACAGTGCCTCGAAGGGTGCAACCTTAATGCTGGTGTGATAGCTGTTGTTGTACGAAAACTCGCACAACTGTAAATGTTTTTCCCAGTTTATACCAAAGTCAACTACGCAAGCTCGTAGCATGTCTTCTAGTGTTTGAATTGTTCGTTCACTTTGGACGTCGGTTTGAGGGTGGTATGCGGTACTCATATCAAGACGGGTACCCAATGATTTTTCAAGTGATTGCCAAAAGTGAGATGTGAAATGACTATCCCTATTGGAGATAATCAAGATTGGGACACCGTGTCGAGAAACAACCTCTTTGATGTAGATTCATGTGAGGCGTTCCATTTTGTCGGTTTCCCTGATTGCTAGGAAATGAGCAGATTTCGTGAGACGATCGACGATCACCCAAATGGTATCGCAACCGCTCGTTGACTTGGGTATTTTGGTTATGAAATCCATGGCAATTTGTTCCCATTTCCATTCAGGAATCTCGGGTTGTTGGAGTAAACCAGAAGGTTTCTGATACTCATCTTTGACTTTTGAGCAAGTAAGACACTTGCTGACGTATATGGCGATTTCAGCTTTCATATTCGGCCACCAATAGAATTCCTTGATGCCGTGATACATTTTGTCAGATCCAGGATGGATAGAATATTTGGACTTGTGAGCTTCATCCATCACCAAGTCTCGCAGGTTCCCAAAACTAGGTAACCAGATTCGGTTTGAGAAATACCAAATCCCGTTAGGTTTGATTTCGAATTGTTTGTCTATGCCTCACAAGGCTTCATTTTTTATGTTATCGGGTTTCAGAGCTTCGAGTTGAGCATTGAGAATCTGAACGTTTAGATCATTGTGAAAGGTCATGCTGAGGGCTCGGACTCAAAGTGGTTTCGTTTGTTCCTTTCGACTGAGAGGATCGGCAACAACATTTGCCTTACCCGGATGGTATTTGATCTCACAATCGTAGTCGGTGAGCAACTCGACCCATCCACATTGCCTCATGTTGAGATCCTTCTGATCGAATATGTGTTGGAGACTTTTGTGGTCGGTAAAGATTGTGCACTTAGTGCCATAGAGGTAATGTCTCCAGATTTTGAGGGCAAAGACGACAGCTCCTAGCTCGAGATCGTGGGTGGTGTAGTTCTTTTCATGAATTTTGAGCTGTCGCAAAACGTAAGGAATGATTTTGTCTCGCTGCATCAGCACGCAACTGAGACCTTGATGAGAAGCATTGCAGTATACCACGAAGTCATCGGTACCTTCAGGTAAGGATAGAATCGGAGCACTGCAAAGCTTTTGTTTCAGGAGTTGGAATACTGACTCTTGTTTATCAGTCCAATTGAACTTTTTGTCTTTCTGAGTCAGTGTCATAAGTGGTTGAGCTATTTTTGAGAAATTTTCGATGAAGCGCCGATAGTACCCTGCCAATCCCAAGAATTGACGTACCTCGGTCGAAGTGGTTGGCGATTTCCAGTCTTTGATAGCCTCGATTTTTGATGGATCGACATGGATTCCTTGACTATCGATAACATGTCCAAGGAATTGAACGGTTTGCATCCAGAACTCACACTTGGAGAATTTTGCATAAAGCTCCTCGTGCTTAAGTAGTTCTAGGATGGTTCTGAGGTGTTGCGCATGCTCCTATTCGTTGCGCAAGTAAATGAGAATGTCGTCAATGAAGACAATGACAAACTTGGCGAGATATGACTTGCACACCCGATTCATAAGATCCATGAATACAGCCGGTGCGTTGGTTAGACCAAATGGCATCACCTGAAATTCGTAATGCCCATAACGGGTTCTGAAAGCGGTTTTTGGGATGTCGATGTCGCGGACATGTAATTGGTGATAACCTGACCAGAGATCGATCTTTGAAAAAAAACTCGACCCTTGTAATTGGTCAAATAGGTCATCGATACGAGGAAATGGATACCGGTTCTTGACAGTTAGCTTGTTCAACTCTCGGTAGTCGTTACACATTCGAAAAGAACCGTTTTTCTTTTTGACAAATAGGACCGGAGCTCCCCAAGGTGAAGAACTCGGCCTAATGAATCCTCTTTCCAGGAGTTCCTGTAATTGGTTGGACAACTCCTGAAGTTTGGATGGGGCTAAGCGGTATGGTGCTCGGGCCATAGGTGCGACACCTGGCACGAGGTCGATTGAGAACTCAAACTGTCTTGGTGGTGGTAGACCAGGTAGTTCCTCAGGAAAGACTTCTGGAAAGTCTCAAACGATGGGCATATCCTCAAGTCGCTTCTCTTCTTATTTTTATCCATGATGTGTGCGAGAATTGCTGGATAAACCTTTCTTAGAAATTTCCGTGTTTTCAAGCAAGATATGATGTTGAGCCTCGTCCCACCGGTCTCCCCCTGTATGACCAAGGTTCTACCGACGGCGAGAGGAATACGAACGATTTTATCGTAACAAATGATTTCAGCACGATACTTGGACAACCAATCCATACCAATGATGACGTCGAAGCTTCCAATTTCAACAGGCATAAGATCGATTGAGAACAATTCGTCGGTGAGGTTTAAAGTTCAATTGGGTATCACACTATCGGTCTCAATGAGTTTGCCGTTAGCTAACTCTACGACGTATTTAGCATCCAATGCAATAGGTGTGATGTCAAGTAGTGGACATAATTCATCATATATAAAATTTCTATCAGCACCAGTATCAAATAGAATAGAAGCAGATAAGTTGTTGATAAGGAACATACCCGAGACCACATTCGGGTCTTGGCGGGCATCCTTTGAGTTCAGAACAAAAGCTCTACCTTTAGCGGTGTTGTTGCTCTTGTTCTTCAGTTTGGGACATTCATTCCTGAAATGCCCTGGATTACCACACTCGAAGCAGGCTCTGGGTTGACTGGTGTTGGAGTTGGTGGTAGATTTCCAGTCCTTGGCCATGTGCCCAAATCTCTGACAGTTTGAGCATTGGGTACTACAAGGACCATCATGGTGACGGTGACATTTAGAGCAGAAGAGCTTGTTTCCAGAGTAGCCCCTTTTTGGTTCAGACCCAGAAGAGTAGGCCTTAATGGTTTCAGGTTTCTTGGATGATGAGGTGTTATCTTTGTTATTTCCAGACCATTTGCATTTGTTATCCCCTGACTGGTTCGGATTATTGGCGGCAGATGTTCCTCAACGGACCACCTTTTCCATGAGGTTATGTGCCATTCGGACGGCAGCTTGGATAGTGGCGGGGTTGGAAGCAGTGACCAAACCCTGAATGCGTGGGGGAAGTCCCCAGATGTAACGCTCGATCCGCTTGTATTCCAGATCAACAAGAGATGGGCACAGCAGTTCCAGTTGGTTAAACCTGGTAGTGTATCCGGCAATGTCATTGCCTTGGGTGGTGAGGTGCCAGAACTCATGCTCTAGCTGCTGAATCTCATCTCTAGGACAGTACTCGTCCTTCAACATCTGTTTCAATTCTTCCCACTGAGTCAGATAAGCAGTATCGATGCCCACAGTCTAAGCATAGGTATTCCACCAAGTCAGAGCACCATCCAGAAAGGTGCAAGTGGAATATTTGACCTTGCAGTCCTCCGGGAAGTTGCATATGCTGAAGACTGACTCGACTTTCTCCAACCAGCGTAATAATCCAATTGCACCCTCGGTGCCTTTGAAGTTCAGCGGCTTGTAGTTCTGAAAATCTTTGTATGAACAGGGCCTAGGTTGTGACCCGTTGGTAGCCGTGTCTTTGCTACCAGAATTTGTTGTTCGGGTAGCCATGGCTTGAGCCACACTCTGGGCGATGAGCTGGGCGATTTCGGTATTGTCGAATGTGTATCGTTTCGGAGGCATATTGCTGAATCAGAAAAAAGAACAAGTGAGATGTTTGTAGGACATTATGATGTATCACAGTTGTATATGTGGTGAAATATACAATGATAATACAATATGATAATCATAATCCATTTAGATAATTCAGTTGGATACAAGGCGCGAGTTCCAAAAGATACAGAACATAAGGATTACAAAAGATGTCGGGAATTATTACATCCGGTCGAATTACAATGATCTTTACATAGATACTAGAAAAGTTATAAGATAAGGCTACACTAATCTTGATGCAGGTTAATTTTTTCCATTAATGCAACAAGACGATCCACGGTGTTTGCAAGGCTGCTGGCCTGTCGGACGTTGTCTTCTGCCAAGACTAGCCGTTGCACTAGTTCACGGGTGTGACACCCGAAAAATTAGGGCTAGTTGTTAGTTCCTAATCATATGCTAATACATGTAATTAGTGCTAGATTAGGCTAATTGTATGTATCAATATGTATATATATATTAGAATATATATATATACACGTACGCGATTATGTTAAATCGTGCAATTTTAATATCGGGCGGATCCCGGTACATTAATATGGACGTTGGTGAACCCAATTTATTAAATAATATGAAATTATTTGATAAACATATTTATTTCCAAATATTATTTCAATAATATCATATAAGCGTTTCGTATCGTGTAAAATACTCAGAAACGATCAGAAATGCGTAAAACGCGCCCGACAAACGAAATAAACACAAATTATATTTTTGTTATTCATTATTAAGTATTTTGATAAAATACTTCGAGTAAAAATATTACGATTACACGCGCACGGATAAAACGTTTAAAAACGTTACACGAATTAAATAAACGTACAAATACGTAACGAACGCGCAAACCGAGACCTGACAACATTTTTTTTTAGTAACTTAAAACAAAGTATTTAGAATAATACATTCATATAAAAATATCGAGATTTAAATCGTTAGTTAAACATGCGTATCAAACGTTTAACGTCTAAATGAACGTCGAAACGAACGGGTAAATAAACACCACGCGTAACATAGCTTTAGATAAGTGATTTAAACATTACATGGGGGTGGGACCCACTATATTTCTGCTGGAAATCTCCACCCATACTCCCTTTGACCTCCTTTCCTTCCTTCTACTTCACTCCAACACCCCCACACCCTTTCATTTCAATCATCAACCAACCCACACCTCCTCTAGCCTCTCTCTACTTGCCTCTCTCTCTAAAAACGACCAGAGGTCAGTCACCACACCACCTAGACACCACCACGAGTCCACCATATCACCATCATAGTGCCACCACAAACCGCCACGCCGGAAATCAAGAAAACGCGATAAAGCGAGTCTTCGGCTTTGTTTCTTCACCTCTCCATCATTTCCTTGTAAGAACTCTTGATCTTTTGCTAGATTTACTTGGAATACACTTTTATACATGTTTAGTTGCTCATTTAACTAGAAAATGTCCAAAATATAAGTCGAATCGCATTTTAAAACTTGAAATCCTGAGTTTTGTTTCTGCCCAGATTTCTGTTCTCACTTCAACAAATTATATAAAAATCATTACGACATGAAATTAAACGTTTCTTAAGCCTAAAATGAAGTACAGGAAGTTATTTTTCCAACAAAAATTATTCTCGTGACTTTTCAACTCCGTTTACTACTCGAAAACATTTTCCTCCGGTGACATAGGCTTACTGTTCCGGCGGACAGAAATATTTACCTCTTTCTCGAGAACATATGAGACCAGTGCCAAAATCTCATATAATTTATTAACTTTAAAAAGTTCTTCTTTAGCCTTTTCCAGAAACACACGTATTTTTGTGTAGAGCTCAATCTTTGGACTGTAGCTGTTCTTGGACCAAAACCGACACCCTTCATAATTAATTTTGTTAAAAATAGTAAATGGAATATATAAACACCATAAAGTGCAGTATTACTCTAGACATATAGGAGAACATGTACGATTTTTAGTTAGGCTTAATTCGGTATAGAAGTTGATTAAATAGAGAGAGACTTGTCGGGTCAATATCTAGAAAAAACCAAACTGTTAGAACTATTTTTGTCAAGAAATCCGTGAATACCATTGTCGTAGGACATAATCCGTGAATACCATTCACGCATAAACATAAACCCGTGAATTATCATTAACGCATTATTTAGTCCGTCAATCCTCATTATTATCGCATGAAATCTTAAGTCCGTGAATATCATTCACGCATAAACAAATCCGTGAATAATCATTCACGCATAAACTAAACCCGTGAATAGTCATTCACGCATAAACTAAATTCGCGAATATCACTAACACTTAAACAAGTCTGTGAATACCTCATTCTCGCATGAACAGTGCCCCGAAGAACCCTATTGTCGCATAAATGTGATTAACAGTGGTAACAAGATGAGTTAAACTAACAGTGGTAATGAGTAACATAATAAACAGTGGTAACAAATAAACTAAATAAACAGTGGTAACGAGGTAAGTTACTAAACAGTGGTAACGAGTAACATAACAAACAGTGGTAACGAGTTAATACACTAACAGTGGTAACAAAGTAATAAACTAACAGTGGTAACAAGTATAACAAACAGTGGTAATAAGAACAAATGTATAAAGTGGATATTTTTAAGATTTCTATTACCAACCATTACCAACGGGCCGTACACGTTTTCAAAACTCAAACTAATCAATCAAACAACCAAATTATTTGGACATTACTAGTTGGATGAACAACTAGCGTGAATGATCTTTTGAGACATTCACTTATACATACAACCTTATATGCTTAGGGCATTAGAAGGTTGCGGGTTCGCGGAACCTACGGATTACTACTGCTTTCAGACTTTACGTTTACTAAGTTAAAAGCTTGCTTGCTTGACTCAGGTGAGTCTTACAGCCCCGCTTTTACTGTTTTACTTACGGGGTGAGATATATTGCTTACGTTTTCTTGAACACAAGTGCTAAATTTCTTGCTTTTCATATACGGGCTTGCATGAGTTACTTACTAATCCACTGAAGTCCCTCCATCATAGTTTCATTAGTTATGGACTTAAGCGCGAATATTAGTTAATGGATCCATTAGGGACTGACCCTCCCCGCTTGGGGTAGTAGCGCTACCACGAACCGTTATGTATAAACGGGCGACTTTTATTTGTTTCGTACGAGTGTTTGGATTGGGCACTCGCGGGGGCACTATACGGTACTTGGTTGTACCACCGATTTGCGGGTTAAGCTTCGACTATGAGCTCATGGCAACGGTATATACATATTTACTTATTATTTGCTTGGCTGCAGATACTTGATTTCGCCTGCGGGCACAACTGATAAAAATCTTGTGTTGAAACTATTACTTACCTACAAACCTGTGAGATTCACCAACATTCATGTTGACCCTTTTTAGCATGTATTCTCAGGTACCCAGCAGTAGTAGATCTGCTCAGGATATATTAGCTCGAGTTGCATCCAGATTACAGAAGATTCACATGCATTTCTACATTTTGTAAAATTAGATATGCCTTAGAATCTTTTACATTTAGCTATAAGCTTGTGTAACAAAAACTACAATGTAAAACTTTTATATTATCTATGTAATGGTTTTAAACGACGCATTTAGAGTCGTTCGCTTGATCTTATGTGTTTTGTTATTGATTAGTAACACCCAAATCTTGCTTCCGCTAAACAATAAATTTGGGGGTGTTACAGATTGGTATCAGAGCCTAAGGTTATAGCGAACTAGGTTGCATTTAGTGGGCCTAGACTATGACCGTTAGGCAGTATCTCCCTATTAGTTATGACTGGTTCAGGAATTACATCATACGACTTTAATTTAACATAGCCTGATCAACTATGTACAATTAAAGAAAGATGATGTGAGGTCTGAAATGGTTATGATGAACAGGGATACACTAGTTGACTCTGACCACGAGAGAAACCGGGACTCAAACATGTCTGTGATTAGACACTTTAGGCTATTATGTGATATATATACATGTATACATAGATAAGCCTCACTCTCGCTCAATATCTTAGGCTATATTTGTATTATATCAATATGGGCCTCATTCTTTCTAACGCTTTATCTCAGAATGGCAAACACACCACCAAATTCATCACGCTCTCATCCGTATGGATCAAGAAACCCAAGGGTGGCTAGGAGGAACACTAGGTTGCCCCGAGCTGACCCATACCCCACTCACTTCACTTTGTCGGACTTAGCCACTAGGCTGCACCGACATGAACAACGACTTGATACTATGGATATCGAACTCCAAGAAACCAACGAAAACTAGAGACTCACATTGCTCGAACGTATCAACCAAGTCTCCAAAGACCACGAGAACACTGTGGATAACATGGACACACCTCACGACCAACTGGGAGAAACTATCGAAACCATGGGAACTATTCACAATCAAGTGAGGAGTAACCAAAATGAAATCTCTGTTCTACAAACAAGGCTGCAAGAATACGAGATGCGGCTGTGGGAAACCGAGGATACTCTTAGAATGGTTAGCAGGCTTGCAGAATCTGTTAACCATCTCACTTCCCTGTTGGCACAACTCGACCTACATCAAGATTAGTGCAGTGGTTATCATGTAACCTATTAGCTAGCTATGTAAACTCTTGTAACCCGACCGGATGTAATATTCCCGGCATCTTTTGTGAACTTAGAATTCTGAAATCTTTTGAACTCGCACCTTGAGTTTTTGCAGATATAGCTATCTTATGTTATTGATTATCCTATAGTGGTGTTGTATATTACCCCTTTTATATATGCATCCGTGATAATCATACTCCTTGTACAAAATCTCACATACCTCCTAACTTTTTATTAAAGGAACATGCCACCAAGGAAACAGACTTTCACCGCTGCTGAACTTGCCCAGTTCGTTGCGCAAGGAGTAGCCGATGCCCTGGATGCTCAAGAGGCACAGCGAAACAGTGGTTTAAATCCGAACAAGGGCAGGGAAAATACCTCCAACACAGTACCAACTGCCAAACCTTGCACATACAAGGATTTTCTGAACTGCAAACCGTTAAACTTCAAGGGAACTGAAGGGGCCATTGGCTTACTGAGATGGATTGAGAAACTGGAATCTATTTTTCGAATCTGCAACTGCACCAAGGATTGCAAGGTTAAGTACTCTACCTGCACCTTTATGGATGGTGCCCTTACCTGGTGGAATACCTACACCCAAAGTGTGGGGATTGATGTCGCTTATCAACTCCCTTGGGAAGATCTAAAGAAGATGCTGACAGATGAGTACTGTCCGAGAGAAGAGTTGCAACAACTAGAGGTCGAGTTCTGGAATCTCAAAGTTCATGGCAATGATATTGCCAGTTACACAACCCGTTTTCATCAACTTGCACTGCTGTGCCCATCAATGGTCGATCCTGAGTACAAGAGGATCGAACGTTACATCTGGGGACTTCCCCCACGCATTCAGGGAATGGTCACTGCTTCCAACTCTTCTACCATTCAAGGTGCCGTTCGTATGGCACACAATCTTATGGCTCTGGTGGTTCGCCAAGAAACACCTACTTCGACAAACATCGGTAATAACTCTGGGGATCACAAGAG
Source organism: Pseudognaphalium luteoalbum (assembly GCA_963422505.1). Lineage (NCBI taxonomy): Eukaryota > Viridiplantae > Streptophyta > Magnoliopsida > Asterales > Asteraceae > Pseudognaphalium > Pseudognaphalium luteoalbum. The sequence goes on from OY730193.1 coordinate 121,243,347, forward strand.
AAAGTGGTCCGGAAACTCCAACCAAAACCAACAGTCATCAAAGAAGCCTGAAACTGTCAAGGCTTACACATCTGGTTCTGAACCTAGGAAAGGCTACACTGGAAACAAGCCTTTCTGCTCTAAGTGCTACCGCCATCATGATGGTCCCTGCGGTACTCCGTGTAACAAGTGTCAAAGGTATGGGCATCTAACCAAAGACTGTAGGTCTACTAGTACCAATACCAACAACAACTCCAACCGAAGTACGACAGTTTTTAGGACTGGCCGGGTACTATCGGCGATTCATTGAGAACTTCTCTAAAATAGCCCAACCTCTCACCTTACTGACTCTGTGACACCCGACGATTTAGGGTTACTGATTAACCCTCTGGAAACCCTAATTACGTGTGTTTAGTTTAGTTTTAGGCTAAATACTTGTAATTACTTGTATCTATTTGTATATTTATGTGAATATACACTTCCGTAATTGATTTATATTACGCTACGTAATTCGTTGTAATTACGCTCACGCAATTTGGTAAAATTGTGCGAAACAACCGGACGGAGTCCGACAGAAAATACGACGTTGGTGAAAACATTTTTATAAATAACTTGAATCCATTTTTAGAAGTTATTTATCATATATTATTATTTTAATATAATAATACCCGAAAAACCTAGACGTTTCGATTAAAACGTCTCAAACGCAACGAAAACGCGCAGAACGCGCCCGACAATCAAACGAAATTCAAAAAATACATTTTTGAATCTAAAATAAATTAATTAGTGAAAAGCTATTAATTAATATATCGTGTCTTTAAACAATAACGAAAAACGTCCAAATAAAACGTCACGCGACTTAAAATCCGTACAACGAACGCGCAAATCGAGATCGATAAATTAACGAAACATTTTTATAAATGTTTTTCAAGTATTTAGACCAAATACTTCAAATGAAAATATTGAAATTTAAATCGTTACTTAAGAACGCATATTAAACGTTTAACACCAAACCGAACGAGAAAACGAACACCGCGCGAAGCACAAATCGAATAAAACATAAAATGACCAAAATACCCTTGGTGGGCCCCCCTTGGCCGGCCCCCTCTTCAGCTCATGGCTGCCCATTCCACTTCCCCCACTCACTTTCCATGCAAAACCCACTCATTATGTTTTCATGACAAACCACTTATCATTCATGCATTCCTTCATTTCCCATTCAAACACTCCAATCAATTTGCTCTCTTTTCTCTCTCACACTTCCCCTCTCTAAACTACAGAGAATCTCAGCCCTTTTCCACCACCAATATCCACCATAAACCACCCTCAAACACCACCATTAATCAAGCAAGAGAAGGAAGCTAGCACCAAGATCATCATCATCATCATCTTGTTCCTTCGTTTTCACCACCTCCATTGTAAGGATACCAACACTTTCTCTCTCTAAAACTGATTTCATGTGATTTATTTACATGTTATAATGTTCATCTAACGTGATTATGTTCAAAATATTTGTTAAAATACGTTTTTATGAATTTATACACAAAGGTATACAATCTGTCCAGAAAAGTCAGTTTACTAAAATACTCATAACTTGAGTTCTACAAAGAACTAGAAGATGCATTTTTTTTAAAAAGTTGAGTATTGAAAAGATCTACAAAAAGTTCTTCTATGGCTCCTTCCAGAAATCTACGGATTTTCTTATAAATACAAATCTATGTGACTGGTCTGCATGTACATGAAAACTGAGTATGGTTCCATCCATAAATTTTTATACCTATCAAGATGGACACTATAATTACTGGAAAAATTAAGTTAACCTCTAGACACATGGTAGAATAACTGGTAAAAATTGTGGACTCTGACTCGGAACATAACTAGTTAAGAAAAATAGAGGAAGTGGACCGACAAAACCGAAACTACATAGGTATGGATTGTTTTTGGACTTTTATAAAAACCAAGACTTTTGGTGAACTCCGGCATGAACCGACAACATATTTAGACCTTATAAACTGATATTTGGGTTGGGTGAAAATTTTGGGTCAAACCAAGTAAGTTTGACCGAGTCAACAAAAGTGGCTCGTTTTCGGAAAACTTGCTATATTTGGAAAATGGTAACAAAAATGAGTTTGGTTGACTTAGTTAGTAACTTGGACCAAAAACTAAGTTTAGAAAGTTTTCCGAACGAAAACCGACACTTGAAAACACTTGGACTAAAATGAAATTTTTGAACAGACCCTTAGTGTCGCATGGTTGTGCGACACTACCCCTAGTGTCGCATAACAAACGGTGGAAACTACAAAATACACTAACAGTGGTAACTATGCGACACTACCTGCGACACTTGCCTAAGTGTCGCATAACAAACAGTGGAAACTACCAAATACACTAACAGTGGTAACTATGCGACATTACCTGCGACACTACCCTTAGTGTCGCATAACTAACAGTGGTAACACTTGCGACACTAACAGTGGAAACCTTCTGCGACACTAGCAGTGGCTACACTGCGACACTTACCCTAGTGTCGCATGACCTGCGACACTGACACTAGTGTCGCAAAAGACAGAATGTTTTAAATTATTTTCACTAAGTATTGAACATAAGTGACAACTTATAACCTCACATGATACATAATGTGACAAAGCATATGATGACACAAACTTGATAATAATGTCTTAAAGAATTATTATTACAAACTTTCACCAACGGGTCGTACACGTTTTTGATAAACGAACTTGAATTACTATTTGGACATACTAGTTGATGAACTAGCTTTAGGTGGACATAAAACCCCCACCTACCCGATTGGCTTAAGTGGATATTAACCCCCACTTATACAATCGCTATAGATGGTCTTTTGAGACATCTACTTATACAACCTCATACGTTTAGGGCGTTAGGAGGTTGCACACGGGAACGAGAACACCCGCTATTTGCTAATATTTGATATTGCTTGCTACCTGCTCAACTCTGGTGAGTTTCATAGCCCCTTTTTACTGTTTTTCACTGGGGTGAGAATACATACAACTGTTTTATAAACTGCTTTATGATCACAAGTACTGGAAACAACTTTTCTGTATGGATTGCATGAGACCTGAATAATCCACTAAAGTCCTCTACTTATCATAGTCATTAAAATTTGTGCGTGAGTATTATTGGGTGGTACCATCAGGGTTTGACAAACCTCGTCCGGGCTAGTCGCGCTAGCCAACCCACGGGCGCAGTATTACTTGTGATTTAGAAGTGTATCGGATTAGTACACTTACCGGAGGCAAACAACGTTAAGCTTGACTATGAGACTCATGCAAATGGTATACTTATATTGCTGTATGCAATACTTTTACTTGTCGTTGGATAATGATACTTTTACATATCATTGACGAATGATGCAAAACTTGGAAATCTTGTGGATCATTTTAGCAACTGATTACTTAACAAACCTATGAACTCACCAACTTTATGTTGATCTTTTAGTATGTATTTCTCAGGTAACCCGCCGCAGTAGGAAGCTTTTGGAAAGCTTAGCTCGAGTCGCATTGTTTTCAAACATCAAGAGATTAGATTGCATGTAGCTGTATTTTGTAAATTCAGTAATGTATTAGAAATCTCTAAACGGTTTATGCGAACTCCAGAATTATTTTGTAAACATTTGAATCATGGTAATGTAATATTTTCAAACGTCTCATATAGAGGTCGTTTGCTTGATCTTTGTGTTGATGATATTTGATTTGGTCGGCGCCCCCGTGACACCTTCCACTTCCGTTGCCACGTGTTTTGGGGGTGCGACAGATTGGTATCAGAGCCAAAGGTTATAGCGAACTAGGATTGCATTAGTGACCTAGACTATAACCATAGGGTTAGTATTCTTGTTTATTATGACTGGTTCAGCGATTGCATCATTTGAATTTAATTTAACATAGCCTGATCAACTATGTACAATTAAAGGAGAATTGATGCAAGACCTGAAATGGTTATAGTGAATGGAAATGCATTAGAAGACTTTGACCGAGGATAGAAACGGGACTACCCCTATACGTGCTTATGTGCTAGATTATTATATTTCTATATATAACCTTAAACCTCTTGTATACTAAACTCCTTGCCACAGAAATGGCAGACTCCTCTAACGTATCGTCAACCGGCTTGAACAACGAAACTCAAACGCGGTCCACTACTAGGGGTACCACACACTTACCTATTCCTACAACTTCAAACTCTCCCGAACCTCTTTACTACATGACCGGCGAAGCCCGGGTAGTACGAAGACGCCGAGGGAATACCGGATCATCCCGAGCAAACCCTTACTCGAACTCTAATGCCAACGCCTCAACTGATAACCGCCGTTCGGCATATGCTCGTAGGTGGGACTGGCTACCCACAACCTTAAACACTTGGAGGTCTGAGGAAGCAATACAGATTTCTGTTGACTCCATGGACATCTCCCCGTACACACAAGAACCCATACACCATACTGTACCGGTGTTAGCAGCCCGACTTCATCGTCATGAAGAAAGGCTCGAAATCCTAGAACGAGATCATTATATAGTAGAAAACTACCTGTTATACCGCACCAATGATCGCATAACACAACTTCTTCGAGAACATGAAAGCACGAACCGTACTCTAGAAATGATTCATCAATAAGTTATAGTTGACAGGAGCGCTACCGACATCCTACAAGCAAGGTTGGAAGAAAGGGAACAACGTTCACGGGAAGCCGAGGAGTATGCTCGTGCACTCGAGCAGCGACTAACCTTAGCTGAAGAAGGTGCCAGGCAAACAAGTAGACTTGCGGATACTATGAATCGCCTCGTCACTCTAATGTCCCGAGTAAACCTGCGTCAGGACTAGATCTATTCCTCCTATTGTAACCTATTGAGGCAGGATGTACTCAAACTTATTATCCTTTATTATGTTCTGTAAACTTTCGAATTCAGGCCGGAAGTAACATTCCCGACATCTTTTGTAATCCTTGTGATTGTTGTCTTTTGAAACTCGTACTCTGTATTCAACTTTTCTGTTTAATGAAATATGGTTATCATTCTGAGTTGTTGTATGTTATCTCATTATATATATACACATCTGATATATCATAACCCCGCGCAAACCTCTTATATGTATCATTTCATTGTTATTCAACATCATGCCTCCAAGACGACATACTTACACTGACACCGAAATCGCTCAAGTCATTGCACAGAGCGTAGCTCAAGTCCTTGCTGCCCAACAGAATCCGGGCGGCGGAGGCGCACCTGCTAACACATCTACCCCAAAACCCTGCACCTATAAGGACTTCTTGAACTGTAAACCCTTGTACTTCAAGGGATCTGAAGGAGCTATCGGTCTGATACGTTGGATCGAAAAGACCGAATCTGTTTTTCGAATCTGCAATTGCGCTGAGGAAGACAAGATTAAATTCTCCGCGTGCACCCTTTCTGATGGAGCTCTAACCTGGTGGAATTCTCATGCCCAAACTGTGGGTATAGATACCGCATACCAACTTCCATGGGAAGACTTCAAGACAATGCTCAGGGAAGAGTACTGTCCCCGTGAGCAACTGCAACAACTTGAGGAAGAATTCTGGAGACTCTCTGTTCAGGGAAACGACATCACCACCTACACCACTCGATTCCACCAGCTATCTGTCTTATGCCCATCTATGGTGGACCCCGGATACAAACGTATCGAGAGATACATTTGGGGACTACCAGAATCAATCCAAGGTAACGCCATCTCATCAAGACCCGGGACCATCCAAAGTGCTGTCCGCATGGCACATGAACTCATGGCCCAGATTGTCCGTCGAGGGACAACCACTGAGAAAGCCATCGGGGACAACAAAAGGAAATGGTCCGGCAACAACCACAACCAACATCAACAACAGCCAAACAAAAAGGCCGAGACTGTTAAGGCCTACACCTCTGGTTCAGGGTCGGGGGACAGAAAAGGGTACGTTGGGAACAAACCTTACTGTTCCAAATGTACACGACACAATGATGGCCCTTGTACCTGTACTAAGTGCAAAAGACAGGGACACCTAGCCAAAGATTGCAGAACCCCCAACCCAAACACCAACCCTAACACACCAAAGGCTTGTTTCGAGTGCGGCGACACTAGCCACTTCAGAAACAACTGCCCAAAACGCAACAACAACAACAACAACAGGAACAACAATAACAACAACAACCCTCGCGGTCGAGCTTTTGTACTCAATGCTGGAGAAGCTCGTCAAGACCCCAACGTTGTCACTGGTATGTTCCTCTTCAACGATTTAACCACTTCTGTTTTATTCGATACCGGAGCTGATAAAAGTTTCATATCCGATAAATTCTGTCCACTACTAAACATCACACCCACTGCCTTAGATGCTAAGTTCACCATAGAATTAGCTAATGGCAAACTGATTAAGGCCGATAGTGTAATACCTAATTGCACTTTAAACCTCGCCAACGAACTGTTCCTTATAGACCTCATCCCCGTGGAAATCAGAAGCTTTGATGTTATTGTAGGCATGGACTGGTTGTCCAAACATCGTGCCGAAATCGTTTGTTTCGAGAAAATCGTTCGTATTCCCCTCGTCACCGGTGGAACCTTGATCATACAAGGGGAGACCGGTAAACCAACTTTGAACATCATTTCTTGTATGAAAACTCAAAAGTACCTGAGGAAAGGGTACTCGGCAATCCTCGCACATGTAACCGAAAAGAGGTCGGCTGAAAAGCGACTTGAGGATGTGCCCATCGTCCGAGACTATCCAGAAGTCTTTCCCGAAGACTTGCCAGGCCTACCCCCGCCTAGACAAGTCGAATTCCAAATTGACCTTGTGCCCGGAGCTGCACCCGTGGCACGAGCCCCGTACAGATTAGCCCCTTCCGAGTTGCAGGAGTTGTCCACTCAATTACAGGAACTCCTGGACAAGGGATTTATCCGACCGAGTTCTTCACCTTGGGGAGCTCCGGTCCTATTCGTTAAAAAGAAGGACGGATCCTTCAGAATGTGTATTGACTACCGCGAGCTGAACAAACTTACCATCAAGAACCGATACCCACTTCCAAGAATTGATGACCTGTTTGACCAACTTCAAAGTTCGAGCTTCTACTCGAAAATCGACCTACGGTCGGGTTATCATCAACTTCGAGTTCGAGACTCCGACATCCCAAAAACAGCTTTCAAAACCCGCTATGGGCATTACGAATTTCAAGTGATGCCTTTTGGCTTAACCAACGCACCAGTTGTATTCATGGACCTTATGAATCGGGTGTGCAAACCCTACCTAGATAAGTTTGTCATCGTTTTCATTGATGACATCTTGATCTACTCTCGCAACAAAACCGAACATGGCCAACACCTGAAAACCATCTTGGAATTACTCAGACACGAGGAGTTATACGCCAAGTTCTCCAAGTGTGAGTTCTGGATGCGAACCGTACAATTCCTAGGGCATGTCGTTGACAGTCAAGGGATACGTGTTGATCCAGCCAAGATCGAGGCCATTAAGTGTTGGGAAGCGCCAACCACACCAACTGAGGTACGACAATTCTTAGGTCTCACCGGATATTATCGACGATTCATTGAGAATTTCTCCAAGATAGCCTTACCTTTAACCTCACTGACTCAGAAAGACAAGAAATTCGACTGGACCGATAAACAGGAGTCCGCTTTCCAACTTCTGAAACAGAAACTCTGCAGTGCACCAATCCTGTCCTTACCCGAAGGCACCGATGATTTCGTAGTTTACTGCGATGCCTCACGCCAGGGACTAGGTTGTGTGTTAATGCAACGTGAAAAAGTCATTGCTTACGCCTCCCGACAACTCAAAATCCACGAAAAGAATTATACCACTCATGACCTTGAACTCGGAGCTGTTGTATTTGCTCTCAAAATATGGAGACATTACCTTTATGGCACTAAGTGCACCATCTTTACAGATCACAAAAGTCTCCAACACATATTCGATCAAAAAGATCTCAACATGAGGCAACGTCGCTGGGTCGAGTTGCTTACCGATTATGACTGCAAAATTAAATACCATCCTGGCAAAGCAAACGTTGTTGCTGATGCCCTCAGCCGAAAAGAACGTTCAAAACCCTTTCGTGTTCGAGCCCTTGGTCTAACCATTCGCAATGATCTCATCACTCAAATCCACACCGCTCAACTCGAAGCACTCAAAAACGACAACATCAGAAACGAAGCCTTGCGAGGCACGGAAAAACAATTAGAAATCAAACCCGACGGAACCCGATACTTCTCCAACCGAATCTGGTTACCAAACTTTGGAAACCTACGAAATTTGGTGATGGATGAAGCTCACAAATCTCGATACTCTATACATCCTGGTTCCGACAAGATGTATCACGACATTAAACAACGATATTGGTGGCCCAACATGAAAGCTGACATCGCAACTTATGTTAGCAAATGTTTAACCTGTTCCAAGGTTAAGGCCGAATACCAGAAACCCTCCGGATTACTACAAAAACCCGAGATACCTCAATGGAAATGGGAAAACATAACCATGGACTTCATCACGAAACTACCGAAAACACCGAGCGGTTACGATACCATTTGGGTGATCGTCGATCGTCTCACGAAATCTGCCCATTTCCTAGCCATCAAAGAAACCGACAAGATGGAGCGTCTAGCTCGCATCTACATTAAAGAGGTTGTGGCACGACATGGTATTCCCATTTCAATCATCTCAGATAGAGATAGCCGTTTCACCTCTCGATTCTGGCAAACACTTCAACGAGCCCTTGGTACTCGCCTCGATTTGAGTACTGCTTATCATCCGCAAACCGATGGTCAGAGTGAATGGACCATTCAAACCTTAGAAGACATGCTACGAGCTTGTGTAGTTGACTTCGGAAACACATGGGAAAACCACCTACCTTTGTGTGAATTTTCCTACAACAACAGTTACCACACCAGCATTAATGCTGCACCATTTGAAGCACTTTATGGGAGAAAGTGCCGACCACCCATTTGTTGGACCAAAATCGGCGAAAGCCAACTCATTGGTCCTGAAATCATCCATGAAACAACCGAGAAAATCGTGACTATTCAACACCGGCTGAAAGCCGCACGTGATCGTCAGAAAAGCTATGCTGACGTGAGACGCAAACCACTCGAGTTCCAGATTGGGGATCGAGTACTCCTAAAAGTATCACCTTGGAAAGGTGTTATCCGTTTTGGAAAACGCGGCAAACTAAACCCCAGGTACATCGGACCTTTTGAGATTCTTGAAAGAATTGGTCCGGTGGCATATGGACTGCAGCTACCACCACAACTTAGTAGCGTGCACAACACGTTCCACATTTCTAACTTAAAGAAATGTCTGTCTGATGAGACACTTGTAATCCCGCTCGACGAAATCCACATTGATGACAAACTCCATTTCGTCGAGGAACCTATTGAAATCATGGACCGTGAGGTCAAACGCTTGAAACAGAGTCGTATTCCCATCGTTAAAGTCCGGTGGAATTCTAGGCGCGGTCCTGAATTCACTTGGGAACGGGAAGACCAAATGCGACTGAAACATCCACATCTATTCTTAGATACCTCACAGACCACAACAGCAAGCTAATTTCGGGACGAAATTCTCCTAACAGGGGGAGAATGTGACACCCGACGATTTAGGGTTACTGATTAACCCTCTAGAAACCCTAATTACGTGTGTTTAGTTTAGTTTTAGGCTAAATACTTGTAATTACATGTATCTATTTGTATATTTATGTGAATATACACTTCCGTAATTGATTTATATTACGCTACGCAATTCGTTGTAATTACGCTCACGCAATTTGGTAAAATTGTGCGAAACAACCGGACGGAGTCCGACAGAAAATACGACGTTGGTGAAAACATTTTTATAAATAACTTGAATCCATTTTTAGAAGTTATTTATCATATATTATTATTTTAATATAATAATACCCGAAAAACCTAGACGTTTCGATTAAAACGTCTCAAACGCAACGAAAACGCGCAGAACGCGCCCGACAATCAAACGAAATTCAAAAAATACATTTTTGAATCTAAAATAAATTAATTAGTGAAAAGCTATTAATTAATATATCGTGTCTTTAAACAATAACGAAAAACGTCCAAATAAAACGTCACGCGACTTAAAATCCGTACAACGAACGCGCAAATCGAGATCGATAAATTAACGAAACATTTTTATAAATGTTTTTCAAGTATTTAGACCAAATACTTCAAATGAAAATATTGAAATTTAAATCGTTACTTAAGAACGCATATTAAACGTTTAACACCAAACCGAACGAGAAAACGAACACCGCGCGAAGCACAAATCGAATAAAACATAAAATGACCAAAATACCCTTGGTGGGCCCCCCTTGGCCGGCCCCCTCTTCAGCTCATGGCTGCCCATTCCACTTCCCCCACTCACTTTCCATGCAAAACCCACTCATTATGTTTTCATGACAAACCACTTATCATTCATGCATTCCTTCATTTCCCATTCAAACACTCCAATCAATTTGCTCTCTTTTCTCTCTCACACTTCCCCTCTCTAAACTACAGAGAATCTCAGCCCTTTTCCACCACCAATATCCACCATAAACCACCCTCAAACACCACCATTAATCAAGCAAGAGAAGGAAGCTAGCACCAAGATCATCATCATCATCATCTTGTTCCTTCGTTTTCACCACCTCCATTGTAAGGATACCAACACTTTCTCTCTCTAAAACTGATTTCATGTGATTTATTTACATGTTATAATGTTCATCTAACGTGATTATGTTCAAAATATTTGTTAAAATACGTTTTTATGAATTTATACACAAAGGTATACAATCTGTCCAGAAAAGTCAGTTTACTAAAATACTCATAACTTGAGTTCTACAAAGAATTAGAAGATGCATTTTTTTTAAAAAGTTGAGTATTGAAAAGATCTACAAAAATTTCTTCTATGGCTCCTTCCAGAAATCTACGGATTTTCTTATAAATACAAATCTATGTGACTGGTCTGCATGTACATGAAAACTGAGTATGGTTCCATCCATAAATTTTTATACCTATCAAGATGGACACTATAATTACTGGAAAAATTAAGTTAACCTCTAGACACATGGTAGAATAACTGGTAAAAATTGTGGACTCTGACTCGGAACATAACTAGTTAAGAAAAATAGAGGAAGTGGACCGACAAAACCGAAACTACATAGGTATGGATTGTTTTTGGACTTTTATAAAAACCAAGACTTTTGGTGAACTCCGGCATGAACCGACAACATATTTAGACCTTATAAACTGATATTTGGGTTGGGTGAAAATTTTGGGTCAAACCAAGTAAGTTTGACCGAGTCAACAAAAGTGGCTCGTTTTCGGAAAACTTGCTATATTTGGAAAATGGTAACAAAAATGAGTTTGGTTGACTTAGTTAGTAACTTGGACCAAAAACTAAGTTTAGAAAGTTTTCCGAACGAAAACCGACACTTGAAAACACTTGGACTAAAATGAAATTTTTGAACAGACCCTTAGTGTCGCATGGTTGTGCGACACTACCCCTAGTGTCGCATAACAAACGGTGGAAACTACAAAATACACTAACAATGGTAACTATGCGACACTACCTGCGACACTTGCCTAAGTGTCGCATAACAAACAGTGGAAACTACCAAATACACTAACAGTGGTAACTATGCGACATTACCTACGACACTACCCTTAGTGTCGCATAACTAACAGTGGTAACACTTGCGACACTAACAGTGGAAACCTTCTGCGACACTAGCAGTGGCTACACTGCGACACTTACCCTAGTGTCGCATGACCTGCGACACTGACACTAGTGTCGCAAAAGACAGAATGTTTTAAATTATTTTCACTAAGTATTGAACATAAGTGACAACTTATAACCTCACATGATACATAATGTGACAAAGCATATGATGACACAAACTTGATAATAATGTCTTAAAGAATTATTATTACAAACTTTCACCAACGGGTCGTACACGTTTTTGATAAACGAACTTGAATTACTATTTGGACATACTAGTTGATGAACTAGCTTTAGGTGGACATAAAACCCCCACCTACCCGATTGGCTTAAGTGGACATTAACCCCCACTTATACAATCGCTATAGATGGTCTTTTGAGACATCTACTTATACAACCTCATACGTTTAGGGCGTTAGGAGGTTGCACACGGGAACGAGAACACCCGCTATTTGCTAATATTTGATATTGCTTGCTACCTGCTCAACTCTGGTGAGTTTCATAGCCCCTTTTTACTGTTTTTCACTGGGGTGAGAATACATACAACTGTTTTATAAACTGCTTTATGATCACAAGTACTGGAAACAACTTTTCTGTACGGATTGCATGAGACCTGAATAATCCACTAAAGTCCTCTACTTATCATAGTCATTAAAATTTATGCGTGAGTATTATTGGGTGGTACCATCAGGGTTTGACAAACCTCGTCCGGGCTAGTCGCGCTAGCCAACCCACGGGCGCAGTATTACTTGTGATTTAGAAGTGTATCGGATTAGTACACTTACCGGAGGCAAACAACGTTAAGCTTGACTATGAGACTCATGCAAATGGTATACTTATATTGCTGTATGCAATACTTTTACTTGTCGTTGGATAACGATACTTTTACATATCATTGACGAATGATGCAAAACTTGGAAATCTTGTGGATCATTTTAGCAACTGATTACTTAACAAACCTATGAACTCACCAACTTTATGTTGACCTTTTAGTATGTATTTCTCAGGTAACCCGCCGCAGTAGGAAGCTTTTGGAAAGCTTAGCTCGAGTTGCATTGTTTTCAAACATCAAGAGATTAGATTGCATGTAGCTGTATTTTGTAAATTCAGTAATGTATTAGAAATCTCTAAACGGTTTATGCGAACTCCAGAATTATTTTGTAAACATTTGAATCATGGTAATGTAATATTTTCAAACGTCTCATATAGAGGTCGTTTGCTTGATCTTTGTGTTGATGATATTTGATTTGGTCGGCGCCCCCGTGACACCTCCCACTTCCACTGCCACGTGTTTTGGGGGTGCGACAGACTCAGAAGGAAAAGAAGTTCGACTGGACTGATAAACAAGAATCAACGTTCCAATTGTTAAAACAAAAGCTTTGCAGTGCACCTATCTTATCATTACCCGAAGGCAACGATGACTTCGTGGTATACTGCGATGCTTCACACCAAGGTCTTGGTTGCGTGTTAATGCAACAAGACAAGGTCATTGCCTACGCCTCCCGACAACTCAAGGTTCACGAAAAGAATTACACCACTCATGATCTCGAATTGGGAGCCATAGTGTTCGCACTCAAAATCTGGAGACACTATCTGTACGGCACTAAATGTACAATCTTTACCGATCATAAAAGTCTTCAGCATATCTTTGACCAAAAGGATCTCAACATGAGGCAACATCGATGGGTCGAGTTGCTTACCGATTATGATTGCGAGATCCGTTATCACCCAGGCAAGGCAAATGTTGTTGCCGATGCCCTCAGTCGAAAAGAACGTGTAAAACCTCTTCGAGTCCGAGCCCTCAGCATAACTATCCATAATGATCTTATCATTCAAATCATTACCGCTCAACTCGAAGCACTCAAATCTGAGAACATTAAAAATGTGTCCTTGTGTGGCATGGACCAAAAATTTGAAACCAAATCCAACGTAGCCAAATACTTCTCAAACCGAATCTGGTTACCTAACTTTGGGAACCTACGAGACTTGGTGATGGATGAAGCTCACAAGTCCAAATACTCCATACATCCTGGATCTGACAAGATGTATCATGGCATCAAAGAGTTGTATTGGTGGCCAAACATGAAAGCTAACATCGCCACATATGTCGGCAAGTGCCTCACATGCTCTAAAGTCAAAGCCGAGTACCAGAAACCCTCCGGATTACTCCAACAACCAGAAATCCCTCAATGGAAATGGGAGCAGATCTCCATGGACTTTATCACGAAACTTCCGAAGACATCGAGCGGTTGCGATACCATTTGGGTGATCGTCGATCGTCTCACCAAATCTGCCCATTTCCTAGCCATCAAAGAAACCGACAAAATGGAACGCCTCACGCGAATTTACCTTAAGGAAATCGTATCCAGACACGGCGTTCCCATTTCGATTATCTTCGACAAGGATAGTCGTTTCACATCTCACTTTTGGCAGTCACTTCAGAAATCATTGGGTACTCGGTACTGCATATCATCCTCAAACCGACGGCTAGAGTGAACGAACCATTCAAACACTGGAAGATATGCTACGGGCTTGCGTCGTTGACTTCGGTGCAAATTGGGAACATCATTTACCCTTATGTGAGTTTTCGTATAACAACAGCTACCATACCAGTATTGGAGCCTTTCGAGGCACTGTACGGTCGTAAGTGCCGATCACCTGTCTGTTGGACCGAAATGGGAGACAGCCAACTCACTGGCCCCGAAATCATTCACGAAACCACAGAGAAAATAATTGGAATCCAAAACAGACTCAAAGCCGCACGTGATCATCAGAAAAGTTATGCTGACATGAGACGCAAACATCTCGAGTTTCAAGTTGGGGATCGAGTACTCTTGAAAATATCACCGTGAAAAGGTGTCATTCGCTTCGGCAAACGCGGGAAGTTGAATCCCAGGTACATTGGACCATTCGAAATCCTTGAGAGGATTGGTCCAGTAGCATATCGATTGCAGCTGCCACCCGAACTCAGCAGCGTGCATCCCACATTTCACATTTCTAATCTTAAGAAATGCTTGTCTGATGAGACACTCATTATCCCTCACGACGAAATCCACATCGATGATAAACTCCATTTTGTCAAGACACAAGCAGAAATGATGGACCGCGAGGTCAAACAGTTGAAACAAAGTCGTATTCCCATCGTCAAAGTCCGGTGGAATTCGCGGTGTGGACCGGAATTAACTTGGGAACGGGAAGACCAAATGCGACTCAAGTACCCACAGTTATTCACAGAATCCACACCATCTACGACTTCGAGTTAAATTTCGGGACGAAATTCTCTTAACAAGGGGAGAATGTGACACCCGACAAATTAGGGCTAGTTGTTAGTTCCTAATCATATGCTAATACATGTAATTAGTGCTAGATTAGGCTAATTGTATGTATCAATATGTATATATATATATATTAGAATATATATATATATATATACACGTACGCGATTATGTTAAATCGTGCAATTTTAATATCGGGCGGATCCCGGTACATTAATATGGACGTTGGTGAACCCAATTTATTAAATAATATGAAATTATTTGATAAACATATTTATTTCTAAATATTATTTCGATAATATCATATAAGCGTTTCGTATCGTGTAAAATACTCAGAAACGATCAGAAACGCGTAAAACGCGCCCGACAAACGAAATAAACACAAATTATATTTTTTTTATTCATTATTAAGTATTTTGATAAAATACTTCGAGTAAAAATATTACGATTACACGCGCACGGATAAAACGTTTAAAAACGTTACACGAATTAAATAAACGTACAAATACGCAACGAACGCGCAAACCGAGACCTGACAACATTTTTTTTTTAGTAACTTAAAACAAAGTATTTAGAATAATACTTTCATATAAAAATATCGAGATTTAAATCGTTAGTTAAACATGCGTATCAAACGTTTAACGTCTAAATGAACGTCGAAACGAACGGGTAAACGAACACCACGCGTAACATAGCTTTAGAGAAGTGATTTAAACATTACATGGGGGTGGGACCCACTATATTTCTGCTGGAAATCTCCACCCATACTCCCTTTGACCTCCTTTCCTTCCTTCTACTTCACTCCAACACCCCCACACCCTTTCATTTCAATCATCAACCAACCTACGCCTCCTCTAGCCTCTCTCTACTTGCCTCTCTCTCTAAAAAAGACCAGAGGTCAGTCACCACACCACCTAGACACCACCACGAGTCCACCATATCACCATCATAGTGCCACCACAAACCGCCACGCCGGAAATCAAGAAAACGCGATAAAGCGAGTCTTCGGCTTTGTTTCTTCACCTCTCCATCATTTCCTTGTAAGAACTCTTGATCTTTTGCTAGATTTACATGGAATACACTTTTATACATGTTTAGTTGCTCATTTAACTAGAAAATGTCCAAAATATAAGTCGAATCGCATTTTAAAACTTGAAATCCTGAGTTTTGTTTCTGCCCAGATTTCTGTTCTCACTTCAACAAATTATATAAAAATCATTACGACATGAAATTAAACGTTTCTTAAGCCTAAAATGAAGTACAGGAAGTTATCTTTCCAACAAAAATTATTCTCGTGACTTTTCGACTCCGTTTACTACTCGAAAACATTTTCCTCCGGTGACATAGGCTTACTGTTCCGGCGGACAGAAATATTTACCTCTTTCTCGAGACCATATCTTGAGTTCTAGAATACTAAAACATATGAGACCAGTGCCAAAATCTCATATAATTTATTAACTTTAAAAAGTTCTTCTTTAGCCTTTTCTAGAAACACACGTATTTTTGTGTAGAGCTCAATCTTTGGACTGTAGCTGTTCTTGGACCAAAACCGACACCCTTCATAATTAATTTTGTTAAAAATAGTAAATGGAATATATAAACACCATAAAGTGCAGTATTACTCTAGACATATAGGAGAACATGTACGATTTTTAGTTAGGCTTAATTCGGTATAGAAGTTGATTAAATAGAGAGAGACTTGTCGGGTCAATATCTAGAAAAAACCAAACTGTTAGAACTGTTTTTGTCAAGAAATCCGTGAATACCATTGTCGTAGGACATAATCCGTGAATACCATTCACGCATAAACATAAACCCGTGAATTATCATTAACGCATTATTTAGTCCGTCAATCCTCATTATTATCGCATGAAATCTTAAGTCCGTGAATATCATTCACGCATAAACAAATCCGTGAATAATCATTCACGCATAAACTAAACCCGTGAATAGTCATTCACGCATAAACTAAATTCGCGAATATCACTAACACTTAAACAAGTCTGTGAATACCTCATTCTCGCATGAACAGTGCCCCGAAGAACCCTATTGTCGCATAAATGTGATTAACAGTGGTAACAAGATGAGTTAAGCTAACAGTGGTAATGAGTAACATAATAAACAGTGGTAACAAGTAAACTAAATAAACAGTGGTAACGAGGTAAGTTACTAAACAGTGGTAACGAGTAACATAACAAACAGTGGTAACGAGTTAATACACTAACAGTGGTAACAAAGTAATAAACTAACAGTGGTAACAAGTATAACAAATAGTGGTAATAAGAACAAATGTATAAAGTGGATATTTTTAAGATTTCTATTACCAACCATTACCAACGGGCCGTACACGTTTTTAAAACTCAAACTAATCAATCAAACAACCAAATTATTTGGACATTACTAGTAGGATGAACAACTAGCATGAATGATCTTTTGAGACATTCACTTATACATACAACCTTATATGCTTAGGGCATTAGAAGGTTGCGGGTTCGCGGAACCTACGGATTACTACTGCTTTCAGACTTTACGTTTACTAAGTTAAAAGCTTGCTTGCTTGACTCAGGTGAGTCTTACAGCCCCGCTTTTACTGTTTTACTTACGGGGTGAGATATATTGCTTACGTTTTCTTGAACACAAGTGCTAAATTTCTTGCTTTTCATATACGGGCTTGCATGAGTTACTTACTAATCCACTGAAGTCCATCCATCATAGTTTCGTTAGTTATGGACTTAAGCGCGAATATTAGTTAATGGATCCATTAGGGACTGACCCTCCCCGCTCGGGGTAGTAGCGCTACCACGAACCGTTATGTATAAACGGGCTACTTTTATTTGTTTCGTACGAGTGTATGGATTGGGCACTCGCGGGGGCACTATACGGTACTTGGTTGTACCACCGATTTGCGGGTTAAGCTTCGACTATGAGCTCATGGCAATGGTATATACATATTTACTTATTATTTGCTTGGCTGTAGATACTTGATTTCGCCTGCGGGCACAACTGATAAAAATCTTGTGTTCAAACTATTACTTACCTACAAACCTGTGAGATTCACCAACATTCGTGTTGACCCTTTTTAGCATGTATTCTCAGGTACCCAGCAGTAGTAGATCTGCTCAGGATATATTAGCTCGAGTTGCATCCAGATTACAGAAGATTCACATGCATTTCTACATTTTGTAAAATTAGATATGCCTTAGAATCTTTTACATTTAGCTATAAGCTTGTGTAACAAGAACTACAATGTAAAACTTTTATATTATCTATGTAATGATTTTAAACGACGCATTTAGAGTCGTTCGCTTGATCTTATGTGTTTTGTTATTGATTAGTAACACCCAAATCTTGCTTCCGCTAAACAATAAATTTGGGGGTACAACGGGCGTACTCTTCGGTATCCTGCAAACGTTGCTCACATTCTTCCATTCTGTGCCGTAAAAGTGCGGATTCCACGGCTAAATCTATCACTTTGTTGTATAGGACGTCCATGTTGTTCACGGTATTCTCATGGTCTTCAGCAACATTATTGATACGTTCCATTGCTGTGAGTCTCCAGTGCTCGCGAGTTTCCTGGAGTTCGGTGCTGTGTAAACAGAGTCAAAATTATAAATGGAAATACCTTCTTACTATACACAACTCAGGCAAGAATACCTGGTCGTAATAAAGTATAGCTTGATAAGTCCGAGTCGAACACAGGGAACGGACGTTAATTCAAATAAAATGGAAAATTGTATAAAATAATAAAAACAAATAAAAGAGGGGAACGTTTTAGTTCCGTTCAAACAATTGGCAAACAATTATGAAAATTGATTTATTAAATAAAACTTAATTAAAAAATAAAGAAATGGTAAAATAATTAATTAAATAAAATATTTAATTCAAATGATAAAAGAAACACAATTGTTTAGATTACTTTCCTCGGAATCTGATTATCATTTTATTGAATTGCTAATATACGGATTTTATTGTGACATAACAAATGTATCAATTACCCTTACAAGATTAATTGATTAAACATAATCAAGAAAGATATAAAGTTGTTTTCAACCCGTTAACAGTTCAATTTAACGTTATTCACCAAATTGTATTATGAATTAAAACTACACCATTTATATGATTTACTTTTACAACTTGAATCAACAAAGTTTATAACTAATCAATAGCTATCACGTTCATTACCAATTATTAATCATAATTAACCCTAGTCTATCAAACTCAATCTATTTAGTGATAATCATCAATTAAAATTAACAATCATCAATAATGATCAATCAATAAAGAACTCAATCATAAATCAATAGATCATCACGCTAATTTATCATCAATAATCAATAATTAAACATGGATCATCAAGTAAACATGTAAACATTCATAAAATCCAATATAAATCCGCAATTCAATAATCAAATCATCATCTGAGTATTATCATCTAAACAATTGTATTAAAAACTTAGCCACTCATATTATAACAGAAAATCAGAATCGAAATCAAAGTCATAATCATAATCAAATGAAAAGAAGTAATGTATTCGAACCGAACAAATCGAAGAACACGAAGTGGCAATGGAAAAGGATTAATTTCTCTTGCTTCTTATCATCAAAATGCTCCAAATGAAGGTTTCAGAATGGTGAAAATCGGCTGCCCAAGAAATTAGAGTGATAACCCTCCAAATGAAAATAAAATGAATATTTAGGGTTTCTGTCGACTCAATCCATACGCCGTATGGAACTTCCATACGCCGTATGGATTGAAAAGCCCATGGATCTTGCCCGCCTAAACTGGCGGCCCGGCTCATCCAATCCATACGCCGTATGGAATTTTCATACGCCGTATGGATTGCAAATTTCAACTTTACAACCATTCGACTTCCAATCTTCAAACTTTAATCTTTTTAGCTTTTATTCTTCAATATTATCCCATTTTCTGCTTCTTTTCCAATTCAAGCTCCAATCAACTCCTAAATGCAAATATGAACGAAATGAGTATCGAATTCAAATGAAATGCATAAGAAATCTATTGAATAAAGGGGTAATTAGCACTATAAAATAGCACATTTTGGCATTCATCAAGCATCCCCCACTTGAATCCTACTTGTCCTCAAGTAGATTATCGATTCTGAAACTGAAAACTTAAAATATGAACGGCAAAATAAAACTCAAAAGGACTTACAAACTACACATCACTCGACAAACCAAATTCCTATCTTAGAATGATTCTACCTTAAAACTTAGCAATCAAGAAACTCTCTAAGGGAAACAACTTCTAATACATTATTATTAGACATAAAAGACAATTCACTCCGATTATCGATATTGTTGACCAATTAAACAATCTAAATTTCAGAAATTGAGCTCCACTTTTATTATTCTAGCAGGCTTTACCCTTGATTCTCAATAGCAAAAATACTCTCATATAAATAACGTGTCACAATTTTCCAAATAATGAACATCCAAATAAATCAATCATTTTTCAACCCAAGACGTTGGTGACAGGTCTGTACCTCAGTACATTAGAGCGACATAACTTGGATTTGGTTTTTTAGTTTATGAGTCCTTTGTACTCTCTTCTTTCTTATTTTTTATTCAAATATACTGACGGAAACCAGGTCTGTACTTACGTACAACAGAGGAGTCAACACCCAGTATATTCCCAAATGAAGATAATTAGGATTCCAAAATTATGGATTATAACACGCTATCATACAAGAATTAGGACTAAAGTCATACCTTGATAAAGATCTTCTTAAGATAAATTCCTACTTTAAGTGTTAAATTTCTTACTAGCTCAATAACCTTCAAATAGATTGCCTATCGATACATCATATAATGAACTATCTAATAATTTAAAAATTAGATTCATTTCATTCATTGAATTCCCAAAATATGTTACAAGATTCGTTAAGCTTTACGAATAAAATTTTAAAATGAAAAATTTGGCTGAAAAATGACTAACATAGAATGCCCTTCAACTCAATATTTACCATTCATATTTTGAGGACAAGCAAACTTCTTTTCCCCCATCCCCCACTTTAAAAATAAGCAATGTCCTCATTGCAAACTAAACAACATAATACTTGGGAATAGAAAAGAAGTGAAACAGGAAAACTCCCCTGATGTAGAAGAAAATTGCTTGATGAGCAGCTTCTGAAATAATACAACAGCACACTTCCGTGGGCATCACGGTTGCATTTAGCGTATGCAACAAGCCTTTAAACCTCTCAGCATCCTGATAGGACGAGTTGTAGTCTCGTGAGGGTTTCCAGGGAACACACCCACAAAGTTCCATTCTGCAAGCAAACAATAAAACAAAATAACAAAAATAACGGGTTGTCTCCCAAAAGCGCTTTTGTTTATCACGTCGGTAAGCTCGACTTCTTACTTCATAACTTAACTTAAATTCATCTCCAAATCACGCTTGGAGTCCCTTGCATCACTGAAGTATCTCTTTAAACGACTGCCATTAACCTTGAAAGTTTTACCAGAATGACCTTGTAGATCGACAGCACCGAAAGGATAAACTTTCTCAACCACAAAAGGACCTGTCCAACGTGTCTTCAACTTACCTGGAAATAAATGCAGCCTAGAACTATACAATAAAACCTTATCACCTTTCTCAAAAGTGTGATTTGACTTAAGTCGAGCATCATGCCACTTCTTTGTTCTCTCCTTGAACAGTCGTGAATTATCATAAGCATTCATCCTCAACTCATCGAGCTCATTTAGCTGCGCCATTCTCTCTCTTCCAGTGGTTTTGTCATCAAAATTGCATTGCTTTAAAGCCTAGTAAGCCTTATGCTCCAATCAAATGGCAAGTGACAAGCCTTCCCATAAACCATGCGATAAGGTGTTGTTCCAATCGATGATTTAAAAGCTGTTCGTGCTGCCCATAATGCATCATCCAACTTAAACGACCAACTCTTAGGATTTCCTTCAATTGAACGCTCTAAAATACGTTTCAATCCCCTATTGGTCACTTCCACTTGACCACTAGTTTGTGGATGATAAGCAGTCAAAAACTTGTGGTTGACTCCATACTTCCGCAGCACTTTCTCCAATTGCACATTTGTAAAATGTGTCCCCCGATCACTAATTAAAGCTTTCGGTGCTCCAAAACGCGAAAATAGTTGTTTCACGAAGCTCACCACTACCCTAGCATCATTTGTTGGTAGTGCCTTCGCTTCAGCCCATTTAGAAACATAATCCACAGCCACAATGATGTATTTATTTCCATTGCTAGGAGGAAATGGCCCCATAAAATCTATCCCCCAGACATCAAAAATCTCACTTACCATTATTGGATTTTGCAATATTTCATCCCTCTTAGAGATTCTCCCAGTGCGTTGACAAGCATCGCACTCCTTCACATGCTTGAATGCGTCCTTATAGACTGTTGGCCAGTAAAAACCTGCCTCAAATACCTTTCTTGCAGTATAATTAGGACCATGATGTCCTCCAGCCGGACCATCATGACAGTGCTCTAAAATAATGTCGCATTCCTCTCCAGCTATGCACCTTCGGACTATTCCATCCACACACTGTCTGGACAAGTACGGGTCTTCCCAGAAGTAGTATCGTAAAGATGAGAAAAACCTCTTTCTTTGGTTGAAGTCCAATCCAGATGGAAGAGTGTTTGTAACTAGGAAGTTTGCAATATCGGCGAACCATGGAAAATCGTTCAAGATTGCCTTCAACAAACTTTCATCATGAAATTTATCCTGAATTTCCGTTTCATCTAACTTATCTAGCTCCGGATTCTCTAATCGAGACAAATGGTCAGCCGCCAAATTTTCGGCTCCTTTCTTGTCTCGAATCTCTATATCGAACTCTTGCAGTAACAAAATCCATCGCAACAACCTTGGCTTCGCATCTTGCTTACTAAACAAATATCTCAACGCTGAATGATCGGTAAACACTATTGTCTTCGACAAGATCAAGTAAGAACGAAATTTATCGAATGCGAAAACAACTGCGCGTAATTCCTTCTCAGTCATAGTGTAATTTTCTTGTGCATTTGTTAAAGTCTTGCTCGCGTAATAAATTGGTTGACACTTCTTGTCAACCCTCTGACCTAACACTGCCCCTACAGCATAATCACTAGCATCGAACATTAATTCAAAGGGAAGATCCCAATTTGGACTAATCATGATGGGTGCAGATACTAACTTCCCTCTCAGAAGATTGAATGCATCAAGACATTCCCTGAAAAATTCAAACTTTGCCTCTTTTTCCAACATTTTGTTCATCGGACGAGCTATCTTGGAAAAATCCTTAATAAATCGTCTATAGAACCCAGCATGTCCTAAAAAACTTCGTATTCCCTTGACATTTGTTGGGGGTGGCAGCTTTGCTATTGCCTCGATTTTTGCTTGGTCTACTTCAATACCAACGCTTAAATCTTATGTTCCAATGATGTGTGCTAAGTATAGGCAATTATAATCACAAGTTTTAATTAAGGAAATACTAAATAATACTATCACACAATTCAGGCAAGTGTTATCCTGATCATAGAATATAGTTTTATAAGTAAGTCCAGATTCGAACACAGGGAACGTGATTTAATCTATAACTAACTATTTATTTATCCTAATTATAATTATTACAATCAATATACAAATTTACAATTATACACAATAATATACAATAATACATAAGATAGGGGGGACGTTTTAGTTCCGATCGAACATATTTATAATTGATACCAATTCTTTAATAGATAAGTTTAAAGGAACAACTTAAGAATACTAAATTGGGTAGAAGATTATGACTATTTAAACTATTATTTATTAAACTTATTATATCAACTTATGTCTATTTGCGTGTTGGCTATTATTATTGTGATTTACTAATGTAGAAAACCTCAAAGGTTATGACAATTCTCATATAGCAATACAGTCAAAGGTTATGTAAAGTATCACTATTTATTAAGATCTATCAACATATTATTGATGCAATTCCAGGGTCGGTTGAGTTATAATGCTACTTAACATCTAATGAAACATAATCACTTAATTTAAAAACCCAAAAGGTTAGTGAGTTTATCTATAAATCAGTTAATTATGAGCATTAACATAATATAACACATAATTCTTGCATAATAATATTCAATAATATAGTTCCAACATAATCATATAATACATATAATAAACCTAATAAACATACATTTAAACATTCATAACGAAAATCTGACAAGCAATTAATTCAAATAAACAATATCCATAGTAACCCAAAAGGTTAGTGAAGCTACAAGGATAAAGAAACCGAACCAATTGACGAACTAGCTTTTCCTAAGGTTGAAAACCTTCAAACCCTAGCTCCTTAGCCTCCAAATTCGCACCTAAAGTCGACCTTAAACCTTAATATTCGACTTTTTATTCTAAGAATCGTATATCGTTTAATCAAAACTAAGCCTCTATTTATAATATTCCTCGCCGACCCTCCAACCGCCGGTTGGGACTTCCAACCGCCGGTTGGAGTTATGAATCCTACTCCAACTCTGCGCATTTCTCCACCGCCTTGAACCCTTAGCCTCAACCACCGGTTGGTTAATCCAACCGCCAGTTGGACTTAAATTCCAGAATACTCCAAAAATGGGCTTGGGCTTCAAATTGGGCTTCTCTTTATTCTTTAAACGGATTCACTTGTTTTCTTGGCCCAAATCTTTAATATTATCATTTTAGTCTTCATTTCTTTAAGGTTTAAATCTTCTTTTCTTCAATCGCTTTAATCTTTTCAGTTTCGGTCTTATTTTCGTTCCTTTTCTCCAATCTTCAATTAAAATACATTTCTGCAAATATTAACAAAATAAGTATCTAAAATCATATAAATGCATAAAATGTATACAAATATAGGGATAAATAATATAAAATATAGTATCTATTTGATGCTTATCAAATATCCCCACACTTAAGTTCTGCTTGTCCTCAAGTAGAATACTGAATAAAAATTAAAAATAAGCATCAACTTAAAATTCAAAAATCAGAATACCAAAATTAAAAACCTGTTTTATAACTTAAAAAATTTAAGCAATTTAATTAACATGGATAACTATAATGTATAAATAAAAATTATTATTATTCGTGCAATATATAGCTCATGAATGATTACTAATATATTTATCCATTTTAAACAATCTATATTTATACTTCTGAATATATCTTTATTATTATTATTATGTATATTACTTATGATTTCCATATATGATATACTGTTAAACTTAATCATGCAATTTACTTTTATAATCCAAATAAGTATATAAAATCCATTTTTAAGAATCAAGACATTGGTGACAGGTCTGCATTTACATGCAACAAAGCGACATAACTTGATTAAGGTAAAGTAAATTTCTAAATCAAACCAGCGGTGACAGGTCTGTACAGCCGTACAACAAAGCGACATAGTTTGATTTTTATTTATTTATATATTTTTTTCTTTTGAAAGAATTTTTTCTTTCTTCTACTTTATTTAAGAATACTAATTAGAAACCAGGTCTGTACTTACGTACAACAGAGGAAACAATTAGTAGACTCCCAAATGTTTTTATATAAATATGAAGATATATAAAATTATCGCATGATAAATCTAAGAATTAAGACTTTTATGTCATACATCATATTAATCATGATAAATCTAAAAATAATATACAACATCCACACTTTCGTAGTTAATCACGATTGCATTTAGCATATGCAATAAGCCTTTAAACCCCTCGGTATCCCGAGTGGACGAGTTATAGTCTCGTGAGGGTTTCCAGTGAACACACCCACAAAGTTCATTCCTGAAAATAAAATAAAAATCATAACATATATAAAAATAAACACAGGTTGTCTCCTGAGAAGCACTTTTGTTTAAAGGTAGGTAAGTTCGACCAAATCCTGTAACCTATACTTCCAAAGATATATCTGAAAAATGCTCCACAGTTCCTTCATAATATTTCTTTAAACGATGTCCATTGACTTTAAAAATATTTCCATCGAATGCTATTAAATCCACACTTCCATCAGCATGAACTTGGTGAATCACATATGGTCCACTCCATCTTGATCTTAATTTACCTAGAAATAAACGAATATGGGAATTATATAAAAGCACACGTTCTCCAGCAACAAAGTCTTTATTTCCCCGAAGCCTCGCATCATGCCATTTCTTCGTCCTTTCTTTATAAATCCTTGAATTTTCATAAGCATTCCAACGAAGCTCATCTAACTCATGTAACTGTAAAAAGCGATGCCTACCAACCTCATCGGTATCCATGTTGCATTCCCGAAGTGCCCAATATGCTTTGTGTTTTATTTCCACTGGTAAATGACAAGCTTTCCCATAAATTAACCTATAAGGAGTACAACCTGTAGGTGTTTTAAATGCGGTCCTATATGCCCAAAGTGCGTCGTCTAATTTCTCTGACCACTCTTTTCTGTTTGATCCAACAGAACGTTCCAAAATACGTTTTATTGCTCGATTTGCATTTTCAACTTGTCCACTTGTCTGTGGATGATAAGGTGTAGCAATCCTATCACTAACTCCATATCTCTTTAATACTTTCTCCAATTGAGTATTACAAAAATGAGTACCCCGATCACTAATTAAGGCTTTAGGAGTTCCAAATCTTGCAAATAACTGTTTAAGAAATTTTACCACAACTCTTGCATCATTTGTAGGTAATGCCTTCGCTTCTGCCCACTTGGAAACATAATCTACAACAACTAATATATACTTATTACCGTGACTTGTAGGAAATGGTCCCATGAAATCAATACCCCAGATATCAAATATCTCACAAACCTGTATATTAGTCTGTGGCATCTCGTCTTTTTTAGAAATATATCCAGCTCTCTGACATGAATCACAATTCCTAACAAAAGCATATGTATCTTTAAAAATCGTCGGCCAATAAAATCCTGCATCAAATATTTTCTTTGCCGTGTAACTTGGTCCATTATGACCTCCAACTGGTCCTTCATGACAATGCTTTATAATCTGCTGAGCTTCTTCACCATGTATACAACGTCTAATTATACCATCTGCACAATACCTGAAAAGAAATGGGTCTTCCCAAAAATAATATTTTAAATCGGAAAAGAATTTTTTTCTCTTTTGGTAATCCATCCTAGGTAAAATCTTAGTAACCAAATAATTTGCAAACCAAGGTATATTCATTATTTCTTGTGCAGTCATCAACTTCTCATCAGGAAATGTATCTTGAATTTCCTCTTCATCTAATATTTCTAATTCCGGATTTTCCAACCTTGACAAATGATCAGCTGCGACATTTTCAGCTCCTTTCTTGTCTTTAATTTCAATATCGAATTCTTGCAATAAAAGAATCCATCGCAATAAACGAGGGGGCGCATCCTGCTTATTAAACAAATACTTCAATGCAGAATGGTTAGTATAAACCACAGTTTTAGTTAAAACAAGATAAGAACGAAACTTATCGAATGCAAAAACTACTGCCAAAAGTTCCTTTTCCGTAGTTGTATAATTTTCCTGAGCATCTATTAATGTCTTACTGGCATAATAGATTGGCTTAAACTTGTTATCAATTTTCTGTCCCAAAACAGCTCCTACTGCATAATCACTAGCATCACACATTAATTCAAAAGGTAAATTCTAGTCTGGACTAATCATTACTGGAGCAGATATCAACTTTTCCTTCAAGGCATCAAACGACTGTTTGCATTCATCTGTGAACTCAAACTTTGCATCTTTTTCCAGCAAATGATTCAATGGTATCGCAATCTTTGAAAAATCTTTTATAAATCTTCTATAAAATCCGGCATGGCCTAGGAAACTCCTTATTCCCTTTACATTAGTAGGATAAGATAATTTTGAAATAACCTCAATCTTTGCTTTATCCACCTCAATTCCTATCTTTGATATTTTATGTCCTAAAACAATCCCTTCTTGAACCATAAAATGACATTTTTCCCAATTAAGAACTAGATTCGCACCTTCACATTTTTGCAACATCCTTTTTAAATTTTCTAAACAAGCATCAAATGAATCCCCAAATACCGAGAAATCATCCATAAATATTTCCATGAAATCTTCCACCATATCATGAAATATCGCGATCATGCAACGTTGAAATGTAGCTGGTGCATTACACAAACCAAACGGCATTCTTCTATAAGCAAAAGTACCAAACGGACAAATGAATGTTGTCTTATCTTGATCTTCAGCTGCAATAGGTATTTGAAAATATCCTGAAAATCCATCCAGAAAACAATAGAATTCTTTTCCTGCTAACCTTTCTATCATTTGATCAATAAATGGTAATGGAAAATGATCTTCTCTGGTAGCATCATTCAATTTCCGATAATCAATACAAACTCTCCACCCTGTTACCGTCCTTGTTGGTATTAATTCGTTCTTCTCATTAGGTACCACTGTCATTCCACCTTTCTTTGGTACGACATGTATTGGACTTACCCATGGACTGTCTGAAATAGGATAGATTAATCCTGAATCCAATAGTTTAATGATTTCTTTCCTGAAAACGTCTTTCACATTTAGACTCAATCTTCTTAATGGTTGTACAATTGGCTTAAAATCCATTTCCATTAAGATTTTATGAGTGCAGTAAGTAGGACTGATTCCATTGATATCCGTGATCTTCCATGCTATTGCCTTTTTATGTTATTTAAGAACCTGCACTAAGCGATCTTTTTCTGCAGTTGATAGTTTAGAAGATATTATAACTGACAAATCTGATGTACCTTGTAAATAAGCATATTCTAGATGCGTTGGTAGCTCTTTAAGTTTCAATTGTGGTGGTTCTTCAATAGATGTTTTGAACTCGAAGATTTCTTCCTTCAGATACGGAATCTTGTTGATAGAATTTGGTAATAATTCTTGGTTGATAATTTTAGCAACTGGCTGTGATGATTCGGCTTCAGGATGTTGTTGAAGAACAACAGTCACTTCTGAGTCTTCATCTTCCTCTAATAGTTTGTCAAATTCTGCCAAATCTTTCCCAGTGTCGAATTCTTCAATCCATTCTGTAAGAATTCCAATATCTATTTGATATTTTTCTATAAAATCTTGAAAAGAAGGGTTATCTAGATACTCATAAGCATTTAAATAATAACAAGAGTCATCAACATAATCAGGAAATTTCATAGATTTATTAACATCAAAAACAATTTTATCATCTCCTAATCTCATGGTAATCTTTCTATCAAAAATGTCTATTAGGGCATGTGTTGTTGCTAAAAATGGTCTTCCTAATATAATAGGGACTTTAGGGTCTTCTACCATATCTAAAATTACAAAATCACATGGAAAAACAAATTTATCAACTTGAATCAAAACATTTTCAATTATTCCCCTAGGATATTGCACAGATAGGTCAGCTAATTTGATACACATACGAATAGGTTTTGGTTCTCCTAATCCTAATCGCATAAAAAGTGAATATGGCATTAATGAAATACTAGCTCCTAAATCTGCCAATGCATTTTCAATAGTCATTTCACCAATTCTGCAAGGTATAGTAATACTCCCTGGATCTTTGACTTTCAGAGGTAATTTATTCTGCATTATTGCTGAGCATCTTGCATTCATTGTCACCTTCATCACATTATCCAGTTTATTTTTGTTTGTCAATAGCTCCTTAAGATACTTTGCATATTTTGGCATCTGAGCTATAGCTTCAACAAAAGGAATGTTAATATGAAGTTGTTTCAGGTTTTCCAGAAATTTGTGGTATTGTTCATCTTCTTTGTCTTTCCTAAGAGCAACTGGATATGGAGGTGGGGGTGTATAGTCTTTGATGACTTCTTTAACTTTATTTTCTTCATTCTCCTTTTTGTTTGCTTGTATGTCTTCATCAATTGTTTCCTTTTCAACCTGCTTAGATTCAACAATTTTATTAGCTATAATAGGAGAGTCAACATTCTTACCACTTCTGGTAATTACTGCCTTAGCTTGTTCCTTTGGATTTGTTTCAGTAAATCCTGGCAATGTTCCTGGGAATCTCTCCTGCAATGCTTTAGCAATTTGATGAACTGAGCTCTCAATTTGTTTGATCGAGGCTTCGTGATTACGCATTCTGGCATCGTCTTCTTCATTTCTTTTATTACTTGCTTCAGCCATTTTTCCCAATGCATTTTCTATCACTGTCATTCTGTCATTATAGGAAGTTTGTTCTGTTTTGACATAATATCCTGGTGCTCCTTGTTGATACTGTTGGCCTGGTTGATTAACTCTTCTAAAATTAGAAACTTGACGATAATTTGGATTTCCTTGAAAATCCCCATACATAACTTCCTCATTACTTATTTTGCTGTCAGTATTAGGACATTCTTCTTTTAGATGACTTCCTCCACATATTTCACACCCAATCCTGATTGCATGAACTTGTTCATTTACTTTCTTAATATCTCTTCCCATACTTTCCAATTTCGTTGTTATAGCTGCTAGACCATCATTATCTTCAGATATCCTTTTTCTTCCAAATGAACCAGCATCCCATAACTGAGAATGTTTAGCTAATTCTTCAATTCCGGCACTTGCCACTGCTGGAGTTTTCTTAGGTACTGGACCTTGTGCATCCAACTGTTGACGTGTCGCCCGATCAACTCCTTTATAGAATAATGTTATCTCTTGTTGGACATTTAAATCATGTTGTGGACATTTGTGTAACATTTCCTTGTATCTCTCCCATGTTTGATACAGAGATTCATCAGGTTTCTGTTTGAAGTTCCTAATCTCATCAATCATCTTTGAGGTCTTGGAAGGTGTACATTATATTTTTAGAAATTTTGTGCGAAGATCTTCCCAAGTAGTAATGGATCCGGCTGGCTCGTTATTGATCCATCTCTTAGCTCCATCATTTAGTGTTAAAGGAAATACTCACAGCATAACCTGATCTCTTGTAACATTGGGAATATGAAACATATCTGCAATCTCCAAAATTTTCTCAACATGCTCATTTGCATCTTCTTTATCTTCTCCTCTGAAAGGATTTTCACGTAATTCTTTCAAAAATTTCCCCTTTAACTCAAATTCTACTTCTCTGGCTATGGCAGGCCTAACCACTCCCGGTCTCGGATCTCCACGAGTTTGAATCGTGTAATCTTCAAGCGTCATGTCAGCTATGTCTGCCATAATTGGTTGTATTTCGTGCTCTGGTTCAGAATCACTTGGATATATCGTAGGTTGCCTAGAAGGTATTTTATCCTCACCCGACTCTGGATCGGAATAATAACCGTATTCAGCCGTTTTGGCTAAATTGTTATGAAAAACTAAATTGTCTTCTTCTGGTGAAAGTTCGTGTTCTGGTGAATTTGGTGGTGCGTATGATAATCTTTTTCTCGAATGAAATTCTCGTTCTGGTTCGTCAAATGGACTGAGAGGATCTGGATGAAGTGTCTGGGTCATACGTCAATCTGTAAAGAAGAACAGAATTTTAGTAGCACCATAAATTCAAAAGTAATTGTTAGTAATATTTTAGAAATAATCAGGTTGATGTATATGAATTTCGAAAATTAATAATAAAACACATTCAAACTTAAATATTCGAAAAGATATTCCCAACCCAACTTTTCCTATTTGTTAGTAATGCAAGTTAGTTGTTAATTAAAGTTAAAATTAGTTTGTTAAAATTCATATACCAAGCTAGTCAATAGATCTCGGTAGCTCCATTGATTGTACACAAAAGCGGAGAAACAGGTCAGCGCGAAGCGTATTGAAAACCTATTTCTTTCGAGAAGCACCTTACCTCTTATATGATAAATCAATGAGGTAGGGCTGAACTCTCCTTATACCTTTGTTTTTGTTAGTACTTTCAATGGGTGAGCCGATATTTCGTATTGATTTTGCAAAGCATTAGATATTAAATTATTTTACAGGGAAAATAGTTAGTTTAAATTAAAATACACCGCTCCCCGGCAGCGGCGCCAAAAATTTGATGTGTGCTAAGTATAGGAAATTATAATCACAAGTTTTAATTAAGGAAATACTAAATAATACTATCACACAATTCAGGCAAGTGTTATCCTGATCATAGAATATAGTTTTATAAGTAAGTCCAGATTCGAACACAGGGAACGTGATTTAATCTATAACTAACTATTTATTTATCCTAATTATAATTATTACAATCAATATACAAATTTACAATTATACACAATAATATACAATAATACATAGGATAGGGGGACGTTTTAGTTCCGATCGAACATATTTATAATTGATACCAATTCTTTAATTGATAAGTTTAAGGGAACAACTTAAGAATACTAAATTGGGTAGAAGATTATGACTATTTAAACTATTATTTATTAAACTTATTATATCAACTTATGTCTATTTGCGTGTTGGCTATTATTATTGTGATTACTAATGTAGAAAACCTCAAAGGTTATGACAATTCTTATATAGCAATACAGTCAAAGGTTATGTAAACTATCACTATTTATTAAGATCTATCAACATATTATTGATGCAATTCCAGGGTCGGTTGAGTTATAATGCTACTTAACATCTAATGAAACATAATCACTTAATTTAAAAACCTAAAAGGTTAGTGAGTTTATCTATAAATCAGTTAATTATGAGCATTAACATAATATAGCATATAATTCTTGCATAATAATATTCAATAATATAGTTCCAACATAAACATATAATTCATATAATAAACCTAATAAACATACATTTAAACATTCATAACGAAAATCTAACAAGCAATTAATTCATATAAACAATATCCATAGTAACCCAAAAGGTTAGTGAAGCTACAAGGATAAAGAAACCGAACCAATTGACGGACTAGCTTTTCCTAAGGTTGAAAACCTTCAAACCCTAGCTCCTTAGCCTCCAAATTCGCACCTAAAGTCAACCTTAAACCTTAATATTCAACTTTTTATTCTAAGAATCGTATATCGTTTAATCAAAACTAAGCCTCTATTTATAATATTCCTGGCCGACCCTCCAACCGCTGGTTGGGACTTTCAACCGCCCGTTGGAGTAATGAATCCTACTCCAACTCTGCGCATTTCTCCACCGCCTTGAACCCTTAGCCCCAACCGCCGGTTGGACTTAAACTCCAAAATACTCCAAAAACGGGCTTGGGCTTCAAATTGGGCTTCTCTTTATTTTTTAAACGGATTCACTTGTTTTCTCGGCCCAAATCTTTAATATTATCATTTTAGTCTTCATTTCTTTAAGGTTTAAATCTTCTTTTCTTCAATCGCTTTATTCTTTTCAGTTTCGGTCTTATTTTCGTTCCTTTTCTCCGATCTTCAATTAAAATACATTTCTGCAAATATTAACAAAATAAGTATCTAAAATCATATAAATGCATAAAATGTATACAAATATAGGGATAAATAATATAAAATATAGTAT
The DNA here is from genome assembly GCA_963422505.1 of Pseudognaphalium luteoalbum. Lineage (NCBI taxonomy): Eukaryota > Viridiplantae > Streptophyta > Magnoliopsida > Asterales > Asteraceae > Pseudognaphalium > Pseudognaphalium luteoalbum. The sequence goes on from OY730193.1 coordinate 121,276,707, forward strand.
CTATTTGATGCTTATCAAATATCCCCACACTTAAGTTCTGCTTGTCCTCAAGTAGAATACTGAATAAAAATTAAAAATAAGCATCAACTTAATATTCAAAAATCAGATTACCAAAATTAAAAACCTGTTTTATAACTTAAAAATTTTTAACAATTTAATTAACATGGATAACTATAATGTATAAATAAAAATTATTATTATTCGTGCAATATATAGCTCATGAATGATTACTAATATATTTATCCATTTTAGACAATCTATATTTATACTTCTGAATATATCTTTATTATTATTATTATGTATATTACTTATGATTTCCATATATGATATACTCTTGAACTTAATCATGTAATTTACTTTTATATTCCAAAAAGTATATAAAATCCATTTTTAAGAATCAAGACATTGGTGACAGGTCTGCATTTACATGCAACAAAGCGACATAACTTGATTCAGGTAAAGTAAATTTTTAAATCAAACCAGCGGTGACAGGTCTGTACAGCACTCACGAAGTAACAAGTGTCATCCACTGCAGCAGGGTATTGCATCAACTTGTTAACATCAAACACTACTTCATCATCTCCTACCCTCAGATTAATCTTTCTATCGAAAACATCAATCAGCGCTCTAGTAGTGGCTAGAAAAGGTCTTTCTAAAATGATAGGTACCCTTGAATCTTCTACCATGTCTAAAATCACAAAATCACAAGGGAAAACAAACTTATCAATCTTGACCAACACATTCTCGACCATTCCTTTAGGATATTGGATTGAACGATCTGCTAACTCAATGCACATTCTGATTGGTTTAGGTTCTCCTAACTTGGGTCTAGCATACATAGTATAAGGCATTATCGATATGCTTGCTCCCAAATCAGCCAGTGCATTAGTGATGTCTAAACTTCCAATAAGACAAGGAAGGGTAATACTTCCAGGGTCTTTCATTTTTGGTGGAAGTTTGTTTTGCATCACTGCTGAGCATCTCTCATTCATTGTCACCGTGGTTGCCTCCATCAACTTGCTCTTGTTGGTTAACAACTCCTTCAAGTACTTTGCATACTTTTGCATTTGAGCAATGGCCTCCACAAATGGAATGTTGATGTGGAGTTGTTTCAAGTTCACGAGAAATTGGTGATAATGTGCTTCATCCTTCCCTTTTCTCAAAGCTGCTGGATAAGGGGGTGCCGGTGCATGATCCTTAGCATACTGCTTATCCCTCGCACCTTGATCATCCTTGGTACTTTCCTTTGGGTTTCCGACAACTTTGTAGGGAATTATTGATTTGATGATACAAAATAATTAAAGATGAGGGACTAAAAGTAACGATTGTTTTAATTAGTTTCCTTATACAATTATGATTTCTTTGTAACCCTAATATCTCTATTATATAAAGGGATATAGGCATAGGGTTTAGGTGTGCACACATAATGTAGACGTCTAGGGTTTTTGTTTAGCCTCAAGATCAAGGTATCTTGATCCTGTTATATTTGTATAACCGTTTTATACTGATCATATAAAATTGGGGCTTGTTGTGATAACATTGTTGTTGTTCTTATTCCACTGCATATTATTATCTTTGTTATCAATGATCCTAGATTAGATCTAAAAAGTCTAGAGCTTAAACGATCATACGTTTTAACAAGTGGTATCAGAGCAAGGTGGCTCGTTATCTAGGATCTACAAGTTTTACAAGCAAGAGAAGCCATATCGAAGAAACCCTAGAAGATTGCAAGAAAAACTCGTAATTCGTCACTTTCTGCACAGCCATGGTAAAAAATTCGGATCTCCTTCGTTAACCGTTAGATCGTCGTGAAATTTGAACTGGAGCTTTTTAACATATTGGCACACATTCTGACCAGAGGAATTTTTGATCTGAGCTTTTGATTGAGAGATATTTATTGTCGAAATTGGTTGCTGAAAGTTTAGGGTTTTTCGGAATGGCAGAAGTAAATCGATCACTGTGTCTTCGTTATTCAACGAATATTCATGATTTTTGGATATGTTATTAAAGACACAGGTTTCTAAGTCATGTAAAAATTTTATCGTGATCGGATGTGTCTACATAGAGATACATATTTTTGAAATTACAGCAGTAAGTTTATGGTTTCTTTTGTGCAGCTGAAGTCAAATAATTACTGTAGATTCGTTAACCGTTGGATCGACTTGATTTTTGGATATGTGGTTAATGAAACATTGATGGACTTCGTGTAAAAATTTGAGCATGATCAGATTTGTTATCAGGGAGATATATAATTCTGAACTTGCTGCCACTGCTCGTTAGATGTCCTGCCACTGCTAGTAGAAGATGCTTGCCACTGCTAGTAGAAGATACTTGCCTCTGTTAGTGTATTCTTGCCTCTGCTAGTACAACGTTCCCGCTGCTAGTACAACGTTGCCTCTGTTAGCACAATCGAAATTCCTTTCAAAATTAGAAATTCCTTGCCACTGTTAGTGGAATTCAAAGGACATTGCCACTGTTAGTCATGAGATTACCACTGTTCGAAATTTTTAAAGTGGTTATTACTGTTGGAGTTAATCCACTGTTAGTGGTATGTGGTTAAAACTGTTAGAAAATAGTTTTGAATCTCGATTGAATTGTTTTCATAACAATTTATCCATATTGATTTTATGGCTCGTTTTTGAAGATTATTTGAAGAAGTGATTACGAAGAAGATTGATTATAGCTTATTTGGTATTGGAGTTGATTTTTACAGGCGTGTATCTTATCATATCTCAAAGTAGGATGGTACACTTTGAAGATAACTTGTTTGATTTGTATGGTGACGACGAAGACTTGACAAATCTAGCAAACGTGTGAGATTAAACTTAGGATGCTCAATGCTCACATTTGCTATCACTTGAAAGAGTTATGGTGGGCTCGGTGACTTATTATGGAAAATAAGGATTTTTGTCAAAGAGATTGCGATCTACTTATACATAGGATTATAAGTTCAACGTCGTGAATAGTACAAGATATAAGGTACAAGTTTGGAAGATTTAATTTCTTTATTAAGTTTGTCATACTCTATTTTCTTCATCAGTGATCATTACTTAGAGCCTATAAAGATTCGAGATACAAGAGATGGTTAACAAAGTGCTAGTTAAAAATGGTTAACACTATTATTGGAAAGTGGCTGAAGGAATTTCCTACTGCTTGACAAAAGTTATGACTGTTAGAGTATTAATCATTTGTACTGTTCGTTATGACTGCTACTTGGTACCAATTACTACTGTTAGTCATTTTTCAAACACTAGCGGAATTAGTGATGCTCGTCATGGATGGTACTACATGGTATTTGTTGCTATTGTTGGTTAGTTATTCGTACAGTTCTTATGATTGTTTCTATTGCTTTTGGTCAAGAGATGGTTAACATATTGATTTGAGGGGAAGCTTATGGAAAAAGTGTTTAACCATCGGATGATGTTCATGCATAATTATTTGGGATAAAGGTTTTATTACTACTGCTAGTTGTATAGTACAACTACTAGTGTAAGTTTCTAATGCTCAAATTCATTATTCTTATTATGCGTCATGGAGGGTAATTTGAGTCATTAGAAGGTTGGATTAGTAGTGTAATATATAGCATGTAGTTGTAAAGATTGAAGTTGCTTATCTTCACAAGACCCCTATTGGATTATGACAAAAAGGGGAAGAAGAATTGAAGATCAAGATTTGCATCTGGTTATTATGCATGGCATGGTTTAAAAGAAATCAAGAATTAAGGGGAAGTTTGTGCAAGAAGATGGATATTTTGTCATCATCAAATAGGGGAAGATTGTAGGGAATTATTGATTTGATGATACAAAATAATTAAAGATGAGGGACTAAAAGTAACGATTGTTTTAATTAGTTTCCTTATACAATTATGATTTCTTTGTAACCCTAATATCTCTATTATATAAAGGGATATAGGCATAGGGTTTAGGTGTGCACACATAATGTAGACGTCTAGGGTTTTTGTTTAGCCTCAAGATCAAGGTATCTTGATCCTGTTATATTTGTATAACCGTTTTATACTGATCATATAAAATTGGGGCTTGTTGTGATAACATTGTTGTTGTTCTTATTCCACTGCATATTATTATCTTTGTTATCAATGATCCTAGATTAGATCTAAAAAGTCTAGAGCTTAAACGATCATACGTTTTAACAAACTTCTACCTCCTTCTCTTTCTCAGGTAGAGTTTGAGATACAGGCTTCTTTGTTCTAAGTGGATCTTCATGAACCTTTCCACTTCGGGTAATTACTGCTTTAGCCTGATCACGTGGATTGGTTTCGGTAAATCCTGGAAGAGTTCCAGGAAATCTCTCTTGGAGAACCTTAGAAATGTTCGAGATACTTCCTTCGATCTGCTTAGTAGCAGCACCTTGATTTCTCACTAATGCTTCAGTCGTGTCCATACGCTGTCCAGAACTAGCAATAAATTGCTCATTAGTGGTCAAGAACCTTCCCATCATTTCTTCAATGTTGGTCTTCTTCTCGGGAAAAGGTGCTGCAGGTTGCTCCTTGGTGTAAAGTCCTGGCTGTGTTTGGCAAAACGGGCGATTCCCTTCCTGATAAGGTCGTCGGAAGAAGGTCCCTCCGCCTTGGCGGTAGTTTCCCTGACCTTCACCAAACTTGACTTCTTCCTTTGCTTCTTTGGATTCAACCTCGGGACAATCCTTGATTAGATGCGACCCCTCGCAATTATCACAACCGACTTGGATTGCATGAACTGTCTCGGTTACCTTCTTTAGATCTCTTCCCATGCTGTCAAGCTTGGCAGTGATGGCGGCGAGTCCATCCTTATTGCTAACTGATCTTCTTCTCCGACTGGTTCCGTCGTACCAAAGCTGAGAGTGTTTTGCTTGGTCACGAATTGCGCCTAACGCGTCTCTTGGAATCTTCTTTGGTAGAGGTCCTTGAGCATCTATCTGTTGTCTTGTTGCACGATCCACTCCTTTGTAGAACACCATCACTATCTCTTGATCATTCAAGTCATGCTGTGGGCACTTATGTATTAAATTCTTGTATCTTTCCCACACTTGGTGAAGTGATTCATCGACTTCCTGCTTGAAATTCCTAATTTCATCGATCATCTTCGATGTTTTGGATGGTGGGCAGTACATCTTCAGGAATTTCGTGCGCAGATCTTCCCATGTGATAATGGATCCAGCTGGTTCGGTTGAAATCCATCTCTTAGCGGCTCCCTTTAGTGTCATTGGGAACACTCGGAGCATGACTTGATCGCGCGTAACGTTGGGAACGTTGAACATGTCGTCGATTTCCAAGATCTTCTCGACGTGTTCATTGGCATCCTCTCTTTCTTCGCCGAGAAAAGGGTTCTCTCTAAGTTCCTTGAGGAACTGTCCCTTGATTTCGAATTCCACTTCTCGCGCAATGGCGGGTCTCACAACTCCTGGCCCCAGATCTGTGCGCATTCTGCTAGAGTACTGCTCTAGAGTCATGTTAACGAGATCTTCTGCCATCATGTTATTTGGTTCTGATTGATCGTTAAAAAGGAATCGTAAATGCTCCCCGAAATCGCTTTTTAAATACGAATGGTTGCTACGGGTTAGTGGGGTGAAAAGGTTATTAGTAAAAACCTCAAAATCGTCGACAAGAAAAGTGTTAATTAACGGCGAGTTAGGAGGTGCGGAAGCAGCGCGTCTTCTTTGATGAAATATGCGTTCGGGTTCTTCAAAAGGATCAGTAGGATCGGGTTCCGTTATTCGGGTCATAAACTTCCTGCAAATAACTTATAAAGTCAGCAGAACAGGCAACTCTGACAACCCTAACAGAACAACTCAAATTAATACTCACAATAGTACCTAATAGATAAAAAGTTGAAACAAAGCTAACAACTACTAAATAGATAGACAAGTAACAACTAAACAAATCCCAATTTATTGAATCAAAACAAACCGCTCCCCGGCAGTGGCGCCAAAAAACTTGATGTTGTGTAAACAGAGTCAAAATTATAAATGAAAATACCTTCTTACTATACACAACTCAGGAAAGAATACCTAGTCATAATATAGTATAGCTTGATAAGTCCGAGTCGAACACAGGGAACGGACGTTAATTCAAATAAAATGGAAAATTGTATAAAATAATAAAGATAAATAAAAGAGGGGAACGTTTTAGTTCCGTTCGAACAATTGGCAAACAATTATGAAAATTGATTTATTAAATAAAACTTAATTAGAAAATAAAGAAATGGTAAAATAATTAATTAAATAAAATATTTAATTCAAATGATAAAAGAAACACAATTGTTTAGATTACTTTCCTCAGAATCTGATTATCATTTTATTGAATTGCTAATATACGGATTTTATTGTGACATAACAAATGTATCAATTACCCTTACAAGATTAATTGATTAAACACAATCAAGAAAGATATAAAGTTGTTTTCAACCCGTTAACAGTTCAATTTAACGTTATCCACCAAATTGTATTATGAATTAAAACTACACCATTTATATGATTTACTTTTACAACTTGAATCAACAAAGTTTATAACTAATCAATAGCTATCACGTTGATTACCAATTATTAATCATAATTAACCCTAGCCTATCAAACTCAATCTATTTAGTGATAATCATCAATTAAAATTAACAATCATCAATAATGATCAATCAATAAAGAACTCAATCATAAATCAATAGATCATCACGCTAGGTTATCATCAATAATCAATAATTAAACATGGATCATCAAGTAAACATATAAACATTCATAAAATCCAATATAAATCCGCAATTCAATAATCAAATCATCATCTAAGTATTATCATCTAAACAATTGTATTAAAAACTTAGCCACTCATATTATAACAGAAAATCAGAATCGAAATCAAAGTCATAATCATTATCAAATGAAAAGAAGTAATGTATTCGAACCGAACAAATCGAAGAACACGAAGTGGCAATGGAAAAGGATTAATTTCTCTTGCTTCTTATCATCAAAATGCTCCAAATGAAGGTTTGGGAATGGTGAAAATCGGCTGCCCAAGAAATTAGAGTGATAACCCTCCAAATGAAAATAAAATGAATATTTAGGGTTTCTGTCGACTCAATTCATACGCCGTATGGAATTTCCATACGCCGTATGGATTGAAAAGCCCATGGATCTTGCCCGCGTAAACTGGCGGCCCGGCTTATCCAATCCATACGCCGTATGGAATTTCCATACGCCGTATGGATTGCAAATATCAACTTTACAGCCATTCAACTTCCAATCTTCAAACTTTAATCTTTTTAGCTTTTATTCTTCAATATTAGCCCATTTTCTGCTTCTTTTCCAATTCAAGCTCCAATCAACTCCTAAATGCAAATATGAACGAAATGAGTATCGAATTCAAATGAAATGCATAATAAATCTATTGAATAAAGGGGTAATTAGCACTATAAAATAGCACATTTTGGCGTTCATCAAGTTCGATGTTCACATCGCGCAGTTGTTGCTCGTGACGGTGTACCCTGGCAGCCAGGACAGGTACAGTGAAGTGAGCAGGTTCTTGAGTATAGGGAGAGACGTCCATGTTGGAAAGTCCTTCGTTCGATGTGGGGAGTTGGATTCCTTCCTCATCCCTCCATGTGTTAAGTCGGTTTGATAACCATCACCATTGGCTAGTTGTTGTTTGCCTTTGGAACTGGTTATTGAGTTGGTCTTGAACATGGTATGGGCTAGCTCGAGGCAACCCAGTGTTCCTCCTAGCTACCCTTGAGTTTTGTGATTCGTACGGATGAGAGCGTGATGAGTTTGGTGGTGTGTTTGCCATTTCTGAGACAAAGCGTTAGAAAGAATGAGGCTTATATTCGTATCGTATATAATATAGCCTAAAGTTTATAAAGAGGTCTATCTATGTATATATATGTATATCACATAATAGCCTATTGAGTGTCTTGCACAGACATGTTTGAGTCCCGGTTCTCTTGAGATCAGAGTCAACTAGTGTATCCCTGTTCAATATAACCATTTCAGCTCTTACATCATCTTCATTTAATTACATAGTTGATCAGGCTATGTTAAATTAAACTCGTATGATGTAATCCGTGAATCAATCATGCCTAATAAGGAAATAGTGCCTAACGGTCATAGTCTAGGCCCACTAAATGCAACCTAGTTCACTATAACCTTAGGCTCTGATACCAATCTGTAACACCCTCAATTTTACTGTTTAGCGGAAGCAAGCTTTGGGGTGCTACTAATCAATAATCAAAACATACAAGGCATATAATGAACTACTCTATATGCGTCGTTTTACAAATACATTGATAATATAAGTTTTACAATGTATAAATGTTTACAAAAGCCCAATAATTACAATGTTTAGATATTAATCGGCATAACTTAGTTACAAAATGTAGTAATGCAAAATAATCTCCTGATGTGTATGCTGACTCGAGCTATGGGCATCCTGAGTGAACAGGTCCTACTGCTGTTGGGTACCTGAGAACACATGCTAAAAAGGTCAGCTGACGCTGGTGAGCTCACAGGTTTGCATAATAATTATGTAAGTGTGAACCACAAGATTTAATGATAACCGTTTGAAATGAATCAAATGATGTATATGTTTGCCATGAGGTCATAGTCTGCGCTTAACGTGGGTGTCAGGATCACAATAAAGTGTCTGATCGTGGGTGCCTCCGGGCGAGTGTCTAATCCACACTCGTATGAATAAAAGTTAATGCGTCCGTTTAACCAGTCAGTGCTTGCTGACCCGGACGAGGATGGTCAGTCCTATATGGTACCATACACTAACATTCGCACTACATAAAGTATTACCAGAACTATGATCGTAGAGGACTTAAAAGTGATTAGAAAACAGCTCATGCAGAGTATAGCGAGTTTTGTACTCATGTTCACGTGTAAAACAGTTAGAGCATGTATTCCCACCCGGGAGTAAAAACAGTAAAAAGTCGGGGCTATGAGACTCACCTGAGTCTGAAGAGTTGCAATGAAGCAAATGTGGTGATATAAAATGGGGTGTCCGAAGACTGTAACCTGTCGGGCGTTTATAACGCGCAAGTTTAAATAAAAATAAGTACGTATCTTAAAAGATAACCTATGCTAGTTGTTCATCCAACTAGTAATGTCCAATGATTTGATTTGATTGATGAGTTTGAGCTCTGAAAACGTGTACAGCCCGTTGGTGACTGGTTGTCATAATAATCTCATTAATATTGTTATGATTTTTGGAGTGTTATACTTAAAACTATTTACAAATTCTAAGTGACGGTGGTCCGGGGGCAGCGCCCCTGGCTAGCGGGGTTCCAGGGGTGGCAACCCCTGGCGGGGTCCAAGGGGCAGAGCCCCTGGCTGGGGTCGAGCTTATAGCGACACTTAGTAAAAATCTGGGTTCTGTTTCATGCGACACTTATAGCGACACTTAGGGTCTATGCGACACTCAGGAAGTGTCGCATAAAATGAGAAATTCTGAGGTACTAGCATCACTTGAGGAAGTGACGCATGAGATGCGACACTTAAGCAAGTGCCGGGTGTGAGTGTCGGGTAAAGGTGTTAAGCGTCACTAGGAAAGTGACGGTACAAATCAGATTTAGGTTATAGGCGTCACTTAGGCAAGTGACGCTAGAAGTGTCGGTAAATAGTGTTAGGCGTCACTGGACAAGTGACGGACGTAAGTGTCGGGAAAAAGGGGTTTTATGTGGCACTTAGGCAAGTGACGCAAATTTAGGGTTTTATGTGTCACTTAATACGGCACTTAAGTGATGCACGAAGTGACGCTATACTGATCTGGCATATGCGGTTGTAAGGTGGATTTAGGCGGTTGTAGGGTGGTGGTGATTTTGAAAGAAAATGGAAGAAAGAGAGAGAAGTGAGAGGGTGATGAAGGTGAAAATGAGATAAGGAGGTGGGGTTTTTCCCCCTTTCTTTCTCCTTTGGGCCGGCTTGGTGGGGTCCACAGTGTGGGCTTCACCAAGTTTTTGTTTCTTCCGTGTTTGAGCTTCGTGCAGTGTTCGTTTTCCCGGTCGTTTAAATAAATTTTCGTACATTTAATTATAGGTTTTGAAATACGAATATTTATTTGATATTTTAATTGAAGTATTTCATCAAATACTTAATAATTGAGTTATAAAATATAACTTGACTTGTTTCGTTTTGTTTGCGAGTTTATCATTTTAATCGCGTACTTGTTTGTACGATACGAATTTGAGTTGAAATATTATCTAAATAATATTTTGGGTAAAATAGAGTTATTAAATAATGTCATATTATTTAATAAAATTGTTCACCAACGTCCGTATTAATTGAATCGAATTGTATTCGATTTGAAACTTGTACGATTTTATCAAATCGCATACTTGTATATATATTCCACAATATATATATATTGATACATTAATTAGCCTAACATAGAACTAATTACATGTATTACATTTGATTAGACACTAATTACAAGTCCTAATTTGACGGGTGTCACAGAAGTGCATACCCGGTTAAGTTGCTAAATACCGGAGATGATCAAAATGCGGGGGTCAAGGGGGTTGCGCCCCCTTGTGGGGTCCAAGGGGCAACGCCCCTGGCGGGGTCCAAGGGGCAGAGCCCCTAGCTGCGGTCCTGGAAAATACATGACCCGAAAAATCCCGATTGGACTATTTGACACAGATTGGTTAAGGTAGTTATTTGTCCTTTTAACTTCCGGTTTTGGTCAGATTCATTCTATCTGCATATTTGAAAACATAGAAAAACACACACAAAACGCTCTGATCATCGATTTCATTGCCAGAAAACGTTGATATCTCTTGAATTATCTCAGGATGAATTTCGTGAAACCCGGGCAATTGTAGGGTCGAAATATTATCTTTGGAAAGTGATTCCAAACACGATTCACAGAGATCATATCCGGTCAATTGAATCTTTACCCTGTTTTAATTTCCAACAGGAATAACATCCGACAACCTTCTCAATCCGGAAGTAAGCCACTTCATTTGCTCTAACTCCTAAACCTTTATCAAAGTTTAATGTGATGTATGATTTTGTGTTCGATCTCTTCTATTATATTTAATTTTATTTATTTATTTATTTATTTTTTTTGCAAAAAGATAGATATGTAAAGGAAGAATACATCGATTGAACATCTTGGGGAAACTGAAATGATAAAAAAAAAAAAAATACAATTAAAAACCAACATTAAAGACACAAAAACACTAACGAGGATGATTGAAGAGTTCACGATGTTAGCTTTAGGTGAGATGAAATGAAATTGATCCATGAAGCATAGAAACTTGAACCTTATATTAAATTCACTAGCATAATACTCGCGCGATGTAGCGGGAAAAATTTATTTGTTTAACATGCATTCGATAACTAATATTACGTTTTTGAATTATCTTTTAAATCAAAAAATTATACAACAATGCACAAATAGTATTGTCTTTTCAACAAGAAAATCTTTTTAAAAATTAAACAAAATTATAAATATCAAAATATGTCATTGCAAACTCGATGGTCGGAGTTGCAAATGTCGGGTTCCAAGTTCTAAATAGTCTGTTAGAATTTGTGAAGTCGTTGGCTGAGTCTACATATTTGACTTTCATTGATTTTTCATTGTTCGTTTGCTTATTCGTAATTTAATACCACCAATTATTTATATTCAATTTTAATCCTAACACTTTGCACAAAAATAGAATTTCTCAAAAATAAAAATTGACATCATAACAACGAAATTAAACGTATAATTAAAGGTGTAAAAATAGGAATCCATTAAAAACGTATTTAAGCATTCGTTTTTTAGTTATTTAAAACTTACAATACAGGTAAAATTGGGGAAAGTTAAGTTTTAAGAGTTTTAGAAGCTAAATTTGACTCTGAAAGTTGGACAAACCGCCTTTAGCGGTTTGATAACGCGTTCATCTTATCGCAACCTTTTCATCCATAATTGGCACAGAATGTAACAATTCACGGTTCAAAAGTTTTGTCTTTTCCGAAAATACTCATCACGTAACTTTTAGTAATTGTAGAGGTATTTTAAAAAAAATATAAAAAATGCTATATATGTATATATAATAATATAGATATATAGATAAGAAGTTAAAATTAAATGTTTTTTTTAATTTAAATTTATTACATTAATTAGTTTATGGTTTTATAGTGATAGTATTAATGTTAATTTAATAGATATAGATATATAGACATTGAAGTTAAAATTAAAAGTATTATATTAAATAGTTTATGGTTTTATAATGATAGTATTAATGTGAATTGAATAGATGTAGAAGTATGTTAGTTATTTATATGTATTTTTAAAAAAGCTCTTAGTAATTGTAGGGGTAAAATAATAATTTCTATCTTAAAAAAAATCACAAATGTTTTATATAATAGTATAATATTTTATATAATATTATAGATATGAAGCATATCTGTCGACTTGGATGGTGGCTAGCCATAGTCTTCATTAATTAGTATTCATTCACTATACACTACAAAACAAAGTTCATTTTTCCACGCTAATATTTCAACGCTTGCTACATGCGTGAAAAATATTTTTAATTTGTAACGATTGTGACAGTAAAAAAATTATTCACGATTACTTGAGAAACTTTTGACACTTATAAGTGTTAAAAAACTTTAAACTTTTCAAAGCGTTAAGAATGAAAAAATAATTAACATTAATAAGCATGAAGTTTTGATTGGTACAATCTAATTAAATGTCAGTCCAACCTCACGTGAGAAAATACACATACGCTCTGTTCTTTCATCAAATAAGATGACTATTCGTTTCAAACCATTCTATACACCTAATACTTAAAAAATACACCTGCGTTTCCAACCTCATGTGAAAAACTTCAGATTTCATATTGAGAAAATACACCTATACATTCAATTAGCTCTGCGCTCTGTTCTTGACTCTTCGTTTCAAACCAATCTATACATTCAATTGAGTCGCGTACTTAGGTTCCATCAGTTCATGATATCAATAAATTAGCCGAGTTCAGGTTTCATTAGTTCGCTATATCAATTAATTAGAGGAGTTCGGGTTTTACCAATTCGGTGTATTCATCAATCAGCTAAGTTAGGGTTTCGGCAATTCGCTCTTTCAATCATTGAGCTAGCTTAGGGTTTATGCGTTGATATTTAATAGCTGAAATCGATACTTGCTCTCTAACAGGTTAGTGAATTCGTCCGAGTTAGCGTTTCGTCAATTAGTGATTTCGATCATTCAGCTCGGTTAGGGTTTAGTCGTTCATATTCAAAAGTAGAATTCGAAACTTGCTCTGACAGATTGCTGACAATTACAGGTTAGTGATCGAATTCATTTTTCGTTGTGATTTCATCTTATACTCGTTCTAATATTGAGTTTTTATATTGTGTTATGCAAAAAGATTCTTTTGAAAGTACTATTATTTGAATTTTGTTACTACTATTATTCAATGTTGCTTTGCATAATATATACTATCTTATGCTTATTTTCTTGCGTTTATGTTATGAACTTACTGGGCATATTTAGGTAATTAAGGTGAATTCATGGACAAAAGTTGGATTCATGCTCAAATAAAAAGTAACACTTTTAACGATGGAGTCAAGAATTTTATTGATTTTGCTCGTGTTAAATCTATCAGAGGATCAATTGTTTGTCCATGTCGTAAATGTTGTAATTCTAAATGGTATAGTGTTGAAACTGTTCATGCTCACATATTACGTTCTGGATTTTTACCGGGGTACACTACATGGACATTTCATGGAGAAAATGTGGTACCTGCACCACTATCTCATTCTAGTATTGTTCAAGAAACGTCTCTCGGTCAAGATGACATTAGAGGTTTGGTTCACGATGCCCTAGGTGTAAGTTCTTTTCCTTTTGATAATGTGCAAGAAATGGATTCAACCTTTGATGGAGATATCAGTGAACCTGACCAAAATTCTGATCACGGTGTTAAGGGCAATCCATATAACAAGTTGTTAGAAGAATGTGACAATGAATTATTCCCCGGTTGCAAGTATTCCACTTTGTCCTTCACATTACATTTGTATCATATTAAATGCATCGGCGGCATATCAAACAAGGCTTTCGGAATGTTACTAGAACTTCTAAGGAGGACATTTCCTCATCTTACATCACTACCATCATCCGTGAATGAAGCTAAGAAATTAACCAAAGATCTAGGACTTGGTTATGAGAAAATTGATGCCTGTCCAAATGATTGCATGTTGTATTGGGGGGAAAGAGAAGGTCAGCAATCATGTCACGTGTGTAAAGCTCCACGATATGAAAGTGATACAAGGAGTGAAATGGGTGAAAGTTCAAAATCATGTTGTACGAGTTCTACTCACTCAATTTGGCTAAAGCATGGAAAAAAGTTTTGCTACATGGGACATCGTAGATGGTTGGGCCATAACCATGATTATCGATTTCAAAAGGATAAGTTTGATGGTACAATTGAGAATGAAGGGCCTCCCATTGGGTTGACAGGGTCAGATGTTTTGAAACAATTAAGTGGTTCAAGTTTTATGTATGGGAAGTTTCATAAATCCAATAAGAGGACCAGGGATGAAGTTAGTTGTTCAAAAAATATTGATTCTCACATGGAGGTAGCAAACGAAGAGTCAACTACATTTGAGGATATAGAGAGTTTCATAGAAGAAGATATTGATGGTGAAAACCAATTGTGGAAAAAGAAAAGTATATTTTTTGATTTGCCGTATTGGGAATATAATTTACTTAGACATAACTTAGATGTGATGCATATCGAAAAGAATGTCTGTGATAATCTTCTTGGCACTTTACTGAATATTGATGGGAAGACTAAAGACAACGAAAACACTCGTAGAGATCTTAAGGATATGGGAATAAGACAAGACCTTCACCTTAAAAATCGTCCCAACGGAAAGACATACTTGCCACCAGCATCTTACACCATGTCTAATGCAGAAAAGTCCAACTTTTTACAAGTGTTGAAAAAACTAAAAGTTCCTGATGGCTATGCTTCAAATATTTCAAGGGGTGTAAGTTTGAAGGACCGTAAGCTTTTTAATCTTAAGAGCCATGATGGTCATATTTTAATGCAAGACATTTTGCCAATTGCTCTAAGAATTTCCATGCTTTCAAGACCACAATCTCGAGTAGTTAAGGTGGTGTCTGATTTTTGCTCAATATTCAAAGGGTTATGCTCTAAAGTTCTTGATCTTAGTGAATTAGAAAAATTGGAGTATCAAATCGTGCTAACATTGTGCGAGTTGGAGAGAATATTTCCTCCTAGTTTTTTCACTGTCATGGTCCATTTGACTATCCACTTGATTTCAGAGGCCAAACTTGGTGGACCCGTTCATTTTAGATGGATGTATCCGGTCGAACGGTAATTGATCTTTCTAAAAAACTTAACCATAAACCTTTTCCTTTATGCTTGTATCTTTATTTGTAAGATATCTTGAAAGGTACTTGATGCGATTGAAGTCATACGTTCGCAATAAGGCTCAACCAGAAGGATCAATTGCAGAAGGGTATATTAAAGAAGAATGCCTTACTTTTTGTTCAAGATATTTTGAAGGTGTAGAGACCCCGTTTAATCGCCCTCCTAGGAATGATGAAAATATTCTTGGAAAAGAGAAGTACTTGTTTAATTCAGGTGGTCGTAAGATTGGTAAGGTTGAAATTATTGAGCTTGATAGCAAGTCGTTAGGCCAAGCACATCGCTATGTGTTACTAAACCACAATAAAATTCTACCTTTTCGCGAGTAAGTAATCTTTTAACCTATTTTTATATTAAGTGTTATATAATGCACTATAAAGTATATGATTATGATTTATTTCATGTAGTCATTTTTTGAATGAAAAACAAGCTCGTATGAGTAAAGAAATAGACTTAAAGACGATGGGGAAATTGATTGTTGAGGAATTTCCATTGTGGCTTAAACATCAGGTTACAAAAATTCTACTTTTTATAACCGTTTCACATTTTAGGAGCATAAAACTAACAACAATATTATGATGGTAGGTTCCCTTATTAGAAAAGAACAAGGTTGATGAAGAAGTGATATCACTTTCTATGGGTCCAAGCATCATTGCTAGACAATATAGTGGACTCATCACAAATGGTTATAGATTTCTTACAAGGAGACGAGAAGAGTCTAAGAAGACCCAAAATTCAGGAGTCATTGTTGAAGTTGAAGGAGGAAAGTATTATGGCAAACTTACCAACATTATCGAGCTAGAATATTTTCGCGGTTACAAAGTTGTGCTTTTTCATTGTGATTGGGTTGATATTAGGCCTTCAAGAGGGTTAAAGAAAGATAAGTATGGGTTTCCTCTTGTTAATTTCTCTAGACCGCTAATACACACAGGAGAAAAAATGACAGACGACCCATATATAATTTCCTCTCAAGCCAAGCAAGTGTTCTACATAGATGATACAAAAGATATTGGATGGTCACATGTAATTATGACTAAGCCTAGGGATACGTATGACATGGGGACCAATGTTAATAGAGATGATAATGACTCATATACTCAATGTATGCCTTATGATATTCCAATGCTCGATGACGTTAGTGAGACACTGAGTTGGTGTAGGACGGATAATGTAAATAGAGATGATATTGACCAATAACAGTGTTATTTGGCATTAAGGTACACTATAACTACTTAATTTCTGGTTTTATATCATTTCTTACAATATTAATGTATTTTGGATGCAATCTGTTTGAAATAAATTCTATGACTTTCACTTGTTCGATTATAGATCACTTTGATTGCTTTTGTAGAAGACTTGAGACTAAGCTTACCTTTTATCCACTCATTGGTTTGATACAACTCCTCGTGCTACACAGGAAGGATTATCCAGAGCACAGGTTATGTCATAAGCCTTTTAGTATATATTTAATGCTTAACCATGTTTCACTCGAATTAGTATGTTTTTTCAGGCCTCGTCTGGTGCATCGCGAGAGAATTGTCCATATTAATGATATGCAAGAGGTGAGCAGCCAGTTCAGATTTTTATTTATGTGCCAATTCTGCTTTTAGCTCATCTCTAATTTCACTTCATATTTATGCTTTCTGATAATGTTTGAGTAGTATATTAGTTTTGTCACTCAGTTTCCAGTTTCTTTCGTTGTTTGATTCATTCAACCCATGATCAATCAACTCTCACATCACTGAATTAGTTTTATTTAACCTCTGTTTTGGTGTTTTAAGGTTAAAAATTGAATCTGCTTTGATTTGTTGTAGTAGTGTATGCTAGATGTTTAGATCTACTTCCTTTCAGTTCCATAACACCTAATTTACCTCCCTTATTTGATGCAGGGGCTAGTGAACCAATGTTCTGGAGGTGCAGTCTATATTTTCTAGCTAAAATGTAGTTTAAATGTGTATGTTTTGAACTAGAAGTGAACGAATATGTAGTTTCAAACTTTCAATGTGTATTTTTTAGTTGTTTGACTCTGTAATATTACATATTACAGATCTTGCTATATGAATGTAATAAGTGGTTGCTGATAAAACTCTCTGTAAACACACACATACACAATAACGTATATATGTGTAAAATATAATATAATATTATTTATATTTATTATTTAATTTACTATAAATATAAAATATTAATAAACATAATTTATATTTATACACATGTTTTTGACGCTTCTAGGTGTGAAAATGAAAAATATTGGGACGGTTTTAAGTGTCAATTTTCAAAATCCTTTCTAACGCTTGGAAGTGTGAATATGCAGGTTACTGGTTGACACTTGTAGGCGTCAAAAAGTGAATGGTTTGATGACACTAATAACCGTTAGAAACTCCAAGAGTTTTCTGACGCCCATTTTTTTCACGCTAGGTAGAAGCGTTAACATTAAAAAGCAATGCAATTTTAAGCGTCAAAAAATTACTTAAAAAGCGTGTTAAATTACACATTTTGCTGTAGTGATACTACCCGTATCGGATCGGGTAAGATCGATCCTGAAATATTATAATCTGATTATTTTTATTGGTAATTGCAAGATCGATATATGATAAGTATTCAAAGATCACTTATAGTATTTGATGGAACAATGAGAGTATATTGATATGAACTAGTCCGTACAATTATACAAATGAGCAAAAGTTCTTAGAAGTAATGATACCGTTGGCATTTATACCCGGTCATATACATGCACACATATACTTATACCCGGTCATATACATGCACACATATACTTTACAACACAATACATCTCACACTCGTACATTTTTAATTTATATTTCTAACAACAATTACTAAAATGAATATACTTACAAAAATTATATCATTTCAAATATTGAATAACCATCATCCACTATTTTGATATAGGGACAAACTTTTTGATAATTTACTCTAGAAAATAAGAAAATCTTTGAAAATGTTATTAGGGAATTGATAAATAACGAGGTATTGTATGCCCTCGCGTTACGACGGGATGAATATAATATTATCAAGCTATATTCGTATGCTATATATGATTGTTAAAGAAATGATGATAATAATAGATTTTTATTACCAACTTTCGCATCGAGAAATAATTATATTTTGGATCATGTTCGATGCGTTTTACAAAATTATAACCACTCTTTCGTTGACATGATATAATTAACAATAATTTTTAAGATATTTTTTTATATAAATCCACTTAAGTTTTTAAAAGAACTATAAATATGTAAGTTTTATTGAAATAGTAGTTTCGATTACATATATAATTTGATTAACTAATTTAATTTGTAAAATGTTAAACAAATGGTTAATAAAAAAAATTACAAATCGAATTTTAGAGTTTTTAAAGAAGATATATTGAAATAAAGATTTACAAAATTAGGATTCATTATTATATAAATTAATAAAAGGTAGAGTAATTTTATACTACACTAAAAATAATCATAAAGTAAGGAGAAAAAGTAATTCTTTCTTGAATTTAGTTATCAATTATTTTTTTTTTAAAAAAGCTGCAAAGTTGTGACACCCGTCAAATTAGGACTAGTAATTAGTGCCTAATCAATTTTTAATACATGTAATTAGTTTTGTATTAGGCTAATTAATGTATCGAAATATATATTAAGGAATATATACAATTATGCGATTTGATTAAATCGTACAAGTTTCAAATCGAATGTAATTCGGCTCAATTAAATACGGACGTTGGTGAACATTTTCACTAAATAATGTAACATTATTTAAAGACACCATATTATCACAAATATTATTTTAATAATATTTCATAACTAATTCGTATCGTACAAACAAAGTCAACGCGATAAAATGTTAAACGCGCGAACAACCGAAATAAAGTTAAAGTTACAATTTATAACCCAATTATCAAGTATTTGATGAAATACTTCAAATATAATTTTGAATAAATATCCGTATTTTAAAACTCCTAATTAAACGTATAAGATAATTATTTAACGTTTAAACGACCTGGAAAACGAACACCGCACGGAGCGCAAACACGGGGACTAAAAAGTTGGGAGAAAACCCTTTTTCCCCTCCCCAAAAATCTGCCCAAAAACCCTTTCCCCCCTCCTCATTCTTTTCATTTCCTTTCTCTCTCTTCATTTTCTTCATCTTCTTTTCTCTCTAACTAACACTACAACACCACCACCTTCCTCTACCAAATAACACCACCAAACCACCATAAATCTCGAGACTCATTTAGAAGAAAACGATCACCACGCAACTATCTACACTCCTACATTTCCGGAATCTTGATTCGCCACTTTGTAAGTTTCCGGCAAATTCTCGAAACTCATCGATTTCACTTATTTTTACATGTATATGGTTGGTTTAAGCTTAAAATATCCAAAAATGGGTTGGGTAAAAGTCTCAGGTCAAACGGAGGCCGGAAAACACCTTTTCGGCCCATTTTCCGGCCAACAGCGCGTTATGTCGCAGAGGCTCCAGGCCACCTGCGACATAAGCCTTTATGTCGCTAAATCAGACCTTATGTCGCATATAGCGACATAAGCCACTATGTCGCAGTAATCACGGATGTCGCATATAGCGACACAAATAGTTATGTCGCAGAAATTACGGACGTCGCATATAGCGACACAACGCCCTACGTCGCATTAAATTGCGGATGTCGCCCTTAGCGACACAAGCCCTTATGTCGCAGATATGATTTAGCGACACAACAGACTATGTCACACTTAGCGACACAAAGCCGTATGTCGCACGCTATATCGCGTGAAACAGAATCAAGAAAACCCAAATTTTACTAAGTGTCCAGACCTAAAATTTTATCACTCGATTTCACCCGAATTCAAGTCTGGCTCGACCCCCGCCAGGGGCTCTGCCCCTTGGACCCCGCCAGGGGCTGCCGCCCCTTGGACCCCGCCAGGGGCTGCCGCCCCTTGGACCCCGCTACCAGGGGCGCTGCCCCCGGAACACCGTCATTAACGGGCTTCGCCCTTACCCTAGGGTCACGAGTAACAGTGTTACATCTAAACTTTCACACAAAGTGCTAAACTTGTATAACATCAAACACGAATGCGACATGACTTCTAAAACACATTGGAACTTACTTTTAAGTATAACACTTCAAAATCATGAAAGTAATAACGAGATTATTTATACAACCAATTCATCGACGGCCATACACGTTTTCAAAACATAAGTCAATCAACCAAATCGTAGTAATTTGGACATTCTAAGTTGGACGAACAACTGCAAGGGCAGTCCTTCGAGATGCCTACTCATGTATAACCATTGCGTGTCTTGGACACCCTCAGGTTACAAGTCTTCGGACATCAATCCACCACTAATCAATTCAAGTTTATTAATTTAAACACTCAAGGCTCAGTTGAGTCTCATGGCCCCTATTTTACCGCTTTTCAATCAGGGGTGTGATTACATTGCTCGTTTTATTTTACAATATGAACGCAAGTACAATATAAATCAAATACTACATGAGTTGTTTTCACTAATCATTTCAAAGCCCTCCACAACATAGTTTGGTAATACATCTGTAGCGTGAATGTTAATATATGATATCATATAGGATTGACAATCCTTGTCCGAGTTAGCACGCACTAACTGGTCAAACGGACGTATTACATTTGGGAAGACGAGTGTAGATTAGGCACTCGTAGGAGGCAACTCAGTTAGGTTTCCTTAATTGGACCTGACGCTCAAGTTAAGCTCAGACTATGTGCTCATGGCTGTATAACTTTTATTTTGCTAAATTGCATTTTAAATTCAATTATAAAATCTTGCGGTTCATACAAATATGTGTTGACATACAAACCTGTGAGCTCACCAGCGTTTCGCTGACCAATTTTAGCATGTATCACAAGTGACCAGCAGTAGGTTAGACTGCTCAATCAAGAACTATTAGCTCGAGTCAGCATGCAAACAATCAGAGATTTAGCTGCATTATTATATTTTGTATAGGTTAATTATGTACTTAAATCTCTCAATTTCAAACCGGGCTAATGTAAACAACATTTTGATGTAAACTTTGGTTTTATCAATATCAATGTAAAACGACACATATAGTGGTCGTTCATTATATCTTATGTGCTGTGTATATTGATTAGTCGCGCCCCGACCCGATTCGCTTTCGCAACCCGAATTTGGGGGTGTGACAAAAGTGGATTTGAATGTAGGTCAATGAAAGATACTACTTCATTCATTTCGGTTTTAGTGTTCATTTTTTTGTTATGTTTCAAAGTAATTGTTCACTTCCAATTTCAACAAATTGGAGAACAGCTAAACGGAAAAAATTAAAATTTTGTTGGTTAGCATGGTAATTTGTAACACCTGATCAAAAAGGTCAGGTTTCGGGCCAAATTTTTACTTCAATAAATCGTACTTAGTACGCAATTATAACAAAGTATTCGAAAACTTTATATGTATAATTATATATATGTAACACCCGCCAAATTAGGACTTGTAATTAGTGCCTAATCAAGTGTAATACATGTAATTAGTTCTATGTTAAGCTAATTAATGTATCGATATATATATATTGTTGAATATATATACAAGTATGCGATTTGATTAAATCGTACAAGTTTCAAATCGAATGCAATTCGATTCAATTAATACGGACGTTGGTGAACAATTTTATTAAATAAGATGATATTATTTAATAACTCTATTTTATCCAAAATATTATTTAAATAATATTTCAACTCAAATTGGTATCGTACGAACAACAAGTACGCGATTAAAATAATAAACGCGCGAACAATCGAAACAAGAATAAGTTATGTTTTATAACTCAAGTAAAAGTATTTAATATTTCAACAAAAACATTAATAAATATTCGTATTTCAAAATAATTATTAAACGTTTATACAATCGAGAAAACGAACACCGCATGAAAAACAAAACACGGGAAACAAAAATTGGGACACACCCACAAGGGGTGGGCCCCACTTGCCGGCCAAGGGAGAGGGGGAAAACCCCCACCTCATCCCTTCTTCTTTCATTTTACCATCTCCTTCCTCTCTCTCTTTCTTCTTTTTCTCTCTACAAGCACCAAAACCACCACAATCTCAATTCACAAAATAACACCTCAAAATGACCTCGAATCTTCACGCTCGTTTGGAAGAAAAGATTCACGGAGCCACGATCTACATTTCTATCTTTTCGAAATTCTCTGACGCTAAGTTTGTAAGTTCCCGACAAATCCCGAAACACTCCCGTAACACCCCATTTCGTATGTAAAAACGGAGGTTACATTAACGATATTCAGTAAGAGCAAAATCCATTTATTTCAAATATTTAATGAATAAGTCACAAGGAACCTGCGTTACAAAATTTTAATGCGAAAGTCTAAATCATAAAGAAGCTAGTAATAATCCAAAGAACTCTCAAGCTAACTTTCCGGCTACTTCAACTTCCCTTGAGCTCCGTTCCTTATGCTCCTTGATCACCTGCCGCATAGAAAGAAATGCGGCTGAACCAAAAGCCCAGTGTGCGGATACAAATAAAAGCAAACGAATATGGCTATTTTATAAAAAGGATGTTTCAATGGCAGAAGCGGTTTATTCGCAGTAAACGAAACAAAGGAAAATATTTATCAATGAGATTCAAACGAACAAGAGTCCAATGGGGTAAGCCAATCCGAGCTCAATACAATACAATACAATGGGTACATGGACTGCAGATCTAAGTGTACCAAATAATGGTGAATGAGGCGTTGGGCACTACACCTTAATTCACTACAATACAATACAATAGCTATGGTTAACCAACGCACCCCCTAAAATCCCTTATCACACCACAATGAGGAGACGCCGTAACAATCCACCGTTACGGAAGTGTCATGCCACCGGTGCCACGATGATATGCCTATGGTACCTCCATAGGAAGTTAATAGCTCGCATACCCAGAATAGAATAATGAACGCTAAACAAAATTTTGGGCCGATTCAAATATAGTCCAACAACAAAGGCAATAGTAGTGAATCCAACAATTAGGTGAATTATAATAACCGAACAAATGGGAGGTCAATGAACGTACGAAATCCAATATATTTACCAAAATAATTTATACTAGCAAGTAATAATCTTTTATCAAATAAATTTTGACAAGAGAATTAATGATTTGTATATAAATAAAAGGGTTAAAGAATCCGTACCTTATCCGTTTATAAGTCGCTCGTTAATCAGTATCAAAGTATTTCTTCAAACTCGAAGTTGTCTAACAGTCGCTAGCCTTGAACAATATTTAGGTTTATAGTTTTGATAGTTGGGTAAATGTTATTATATAGTTGTCAGTAACGGAAATAAGTTTGCGAATGACTATGATACAGTTTCTACTTTCTTTCTGTGATTGATATCTATCTATTTATTAAATGCGATTAGTATACTATTTTATTTGCTTAAATTAATTAAATATTAACGAATTTATCGATGGTTTTAAAGAGTAGGTCGGTTACAAATGGTTTTAAAAGAGTAGGTCGATAAATATTAATCAATTTATCAATGGTTTTATATGATTAATCAATTTATCAATGGTTTTAAAAGATTAGGCTTTTTGACTTTAGTTTTCAATTTCTGTAAAACTTACAATTTTGATCCCATCAAATTTTGGTCTATATTATTTCATTAACTTTATTAAACTCTATCTAATCATATAACTAGGTGGTTAACTTAGCTACTAATTTATTACTATTTAAAAATTACGGATATTACAACCTTCCCCTCTTAAAATGAATTCGTCTCTGAAATCAAAGACTATAAGAAATCTAGTGTTTCAAATTATAAGAAAAATTATCGGTATGAAATATGTCAACTAATACTTTATCATTTTTCGGGTATTACAACTCCAATTTCCATTATTTTCATTTGCTTGTTGTTTGTAATAGTTTGAAATGTCCATCTAAGGGTTGGGTAAAAGAATCGGACCAAACAGAAACCGGAAAACTCGTTTTAGACTCAAATATCCGTCATCAGACTTAAGTGTCGCATAGGCCGAACCAGTATAGCGTCACTTCGTGTAACACCCTCAAATTTCGGGTTGTGGAAGCGGTCGGGTCGGGTGTTACCAAATCAAATATCACAAGCACAAAGGTAAATAATGAACTACTCTAAATGAGACGTTTGAAAATAGTTATACAT
The DNA here is from genome assembly GCA_963422505.1 of Pseudognaphalium luteoalbum. Lineage (NCBI taxonomy): Eukaryota > Viridiplantae > Streptophyta > Magnoliopsida > Asterales > Asteraceae > Pseudognaphalium > Pseudognaphalium luteoalbum. The sequence continues at coordinate 121,301,230 of OY730193.1, forward strand.
TCTCAAAATAAAAGTGTATACAAGTTGCGAGTTCGCAAAATAATTTTAATACATAATTTGGAATACAAAAGTTATGCAGAGAAATTCAGTTGTTTGAAAACATGCGACTCGAGCTAGCATATCTTGTAGCAATCATAATCCTGTTGAGCACCTGAGAACACATGCTAAAACGAGTCAGCTATAAAGATGGTGAGTTCATAGGATTGTTAGTTGAAACATAAAGTATAAAACCTTATATGTTTTAAAAAGTAGTTCAAAATCTACGATTTTGGTATGTATTGTATTGAAGTTGTAACACCAATGTGTATACATCCTACAAGGTATCTCATACCTAAGTGACTGTGATGTGTACCTAAGTACATAAACATTGAGGCATTCCGTGCCTGGATACATATAAGGTATTAAGTAAATCTATCAATGTGAGGCAATACATGCCTAAGGACAATCGGGTAATTGTATGACCACGTCATATGATGATGTGTAATAATTGGTGTTCCACTTGGCATAGCGTGTTGCATCCAACAACATAATTGTAGTCCCACGGACTATGATTGAGTATTTAGTAAAATACTGAGTTGACGGCCTCGCGCGAAAGTTCGCTGATCCGTTAATTATACGAATCACGAGCATAAGCTCGCCCATCCGTATAAGTGTGTGGATCACGAGCATAAGCTCACCCATCCATCGAGTGTATCGCTTTACCGCAATATCGCACTTGTGCCCACTGCAATACCGTGGTATCGTTTTGTGCCCACTTTACCGTGGCATCGTTTTGTGCCTATCTGGCATCTACCGAATTGCTCGCAAGCAAAGTATGTAATTGAGCCGGCAGTACTACGACATGACCGACTTGAGTAATTGAGCTGACAGTACAACGACATGTCCGACTTGAGTAATTGAGAGCCGATAGTACGATGACATGTCCGACTTGAGTAATTGAGAGCCGACAGTGAGAGCCGGCAATACTACGACATGCCCGACTAATGTAATTGAGAGGCGGCAGTACTACGACATGCCCGACTAATTTGATTGTGTCTGTATGTGTGTATGTATACCTATGTACATAACTAAATTGTAGGTGACACTAAGTGCTCGAGATGAAGTACAAGCATGTATGTGTGTGTGTGTGTGTGTATATATATATATGTATGTATGTATGTATAAGTCAAACCAACCAAATACCTCGGATAGGGTATCATGTGGCACATGAAATTGATTTATTGAAGCTAAGTATGTATATACAGTACTTAACTATTTGTTGTGTCGCAATAAGCCTAGGTATGACTAATCATCACCTAGTTGTTTTGGTATTAGTATAAGAAATCCATACTAACGCATATTTCTAATGTATACTCCTAGCCTCAGCCTAGCAAGTATATTGAGATCCTTGGTTGTTGTTTACTTGAGTTCAATTTCAATTTAAAAGTCCTAGAATGTATATGGGAAGTTTTGGTTCCTAAGAGGAAGACTAATCCTGTAAAAGTCTAGTTGTTGTCTTAAGTAGGTAGGACTAAACAGTCCTATTGTGTTTGATAGCATTGTCCAGTGACAATATGGTCCGGGTATAATTGATAACTTAGTCAAGTTATGTAGTGATAATTGTTTGCCAACAATCTAATCAGTGTACGGTTATAACCTATCTAGGTTAAGTATTGATATTGTTCCAAGACAATATGATGGGTGTAATTCCTAAGTATTACACATTTCGTATTACATGGCAGTAATATAGATAAGTGTGAATTATAAAAAGTTATTATTATAATTCGAAAATAGTAGTTGAGCATGCGTCTCACCCCGAAAACAGTAAAACAGTTAAAATAGTGGGGCTATGAAACTCACCTGAGGAGTTAACAATCCTACGATACGCGCATCGTCCGATGGGTAACCTCCTAATGTCCTAAACACGTGAGGTTATATGAGTACGAGACAAATCAGTTTGTCTAAGAGAGTTGTGTACTTTCTGTTTTTAACGACACTAGATTAGTGTCGCTATAGGCGACACTTAAGATTGGTGTCACTTGGGAAGTGACGCTACGGGCGTCACTAAGGGGCGTCACTTAAGGTGACACTTAAAGGCGTCACTATTTGCGTCACTAAATGCGACACTTCCATGCGGCACTAAGATGCGTCACTGATATGCGACACTTACATGCGTCACTTAGGCAAGTGACGCTGCACTGCAGGTCTGTGGGCAACACTTCCGTCTATTCGACGGGTATTCGACGGGTTTTCACCCAAAAACGCAATCTAGCCCATTTTTAGGCCGAATCTTGTTGTTATAATGTTTAAACATGAAATCTTGTTGTTATAAGTGTTTTTAACATGAAATAACAAAGAAAAGTGGGTGATTCCTTACGATTTGAAGATTGGAGGTTTGAGGATGATGATGAACTTGATGGTGGTCTTGATGAAGAAGATGAAGATGATGATGATGATGATGATGATGACGATTTGCTGTTGTTTTTGATGTTACTCTTGTTGTTGTTGTTGATTATTATTGTTGTTGTTGTTAAAAATTTAGAGAGAGAGATGAGATGGGGAAAAAGAAGAAGATGATGAGAATGAGGTGAATGAGGTGGGGGTTTGGGTTTTTGTTAAAACTCAGATCCTTAATTTGGGGATTGTGGTCTCCAACCACAGTATAAAATACCCGCATTTTGTACCCGATCGTAATTTAAAATAATACTTTAAATTCTAAGATTTATTTGTATTCTTTCTAAATGTTTTCGAGTGAAAGTATTTCATAAAAATACTATTTTGAAATTAAAATTTAGTAACTTGTTTTCGCACGGTTTCAGATAACTACAATGCGTTTTTAATTAAAACGACTGTAGGACCCCTGTACCGGACCTAACTGAATCCCTAATAATCAAACGTAGTGCGGAATCCAAACGATTGAATATTGAACGTTTAATCAATTAACAAACACAATATCTATAATCTGTTGTATGTATTAACAATTGAAGTATATCAATTACAGACTCTTTCTCTCTGCCTCACGAACTCTCTCTCACTCTCTAGGGTTTGATCAAATAACAATTGAAGTATTACGTTACATACTCAGATTAATTGACTTTTACAATTACAAATGTTGACCAAGTGACTGACACACAGAAATGCACCAACAAACTCCCCCATGTCAGCAGCTTGGTCAAATAAGTTTCAATTAGTCTTTACCAACAAACTCCTTCATGTCATCAGCAATCAGAAACTCCCCCATTGAGATAGCATGGTCTTCAAACAATCTTGATGTACTGATTCATGTGACTGACACACATTTATCATACAATAAGATCTTCAAACTATGTGACCATCTCTCAATCATCAGCAGATTCTCCAATAGAATTTATCTTCAGAGTCTTTAGAGAATAACTGACATCCTTTACATCTTCAGTATTTGACTTTAACAGGATATGTGATATTGAAGAAAATAATATAACAATAAAATCTTTTTATATTTTTCTTTAATAAACAAAAGTAAAGAACAAAGATTAAAATAAATTTGGGGATAGGATTGTTTTAGGTCTGCTTAGAGATCATATCAAGCCAACATGCAATTATTAAGAAATAGTAAGTGTTATTTCGATTATCAGTATATTTGTCCACTTTAAATTTACTTAGCACACTTAAAACACCTTTTATAAAAATTATTTCAAATCGATTACTGGTATTGTTTATCCACTTAAACATGTTACATCCGGGTCTGTGAGTTAACCTTTTATTGTTAGTATGAATATTTCTCTGTGGTTCCCACCTATGACATACCCCTGTAACCCAAACATGAGCATAGCTTCCGAATCCAGAAAGAATATAAGAGTATCATTTTTAAGAATCAAGTCAGCGGTGACAGGTCTGTACTGACGTACAACAAAGCGACATAACTTGATTCAGGTGTAAGCAAAACCAGACTTGGTCAAACCATTTTGGTGACCTTGTTAGGTATCTTATGATTTAAGACTTTTTCAAGTTCATTGACTTGCGTTTGCTTAACTTTTAAGTATACACTAATTGACACCAGGTCTGTACTTACGTACAACAGAGGGAACAATCAGTATATACCCCCAAATGATTTCAGATAAACCTCAGGTATAGAAATATGTCATGCTACGTTAAGGAATTAAGACATTTAGTCATACATCATATGGTGTTTACCACAAGATCATAGACACGTATTAGAATTACTTCTTAAGAACCCAGAAACCGGTGTGTATCATGCCTACCAGTACATCATATGATGAAGCTAATATTTATAAAAGCTATTTTAAACATGCCAGATGAACCTACTGACACATCAAACATAAACCTTAAAATTTCCATTTTGTGCATGTCATCTGATGTACAATCATTTTCCATGTTGTTTACAGATACAATCCAATATCTTTTTGAGGAAACAAGAATCTTGCTGTTCACATTTCTGAACCAAATAATCAGAATTTTAATTACTCCTCCTGAACAGCAAATTCTTTTCAAAAATCCAATTCAAAGGTACTCCCCTTAAACATTAAACATATTTTTGTAATTTTTGATTTAAGATATTTCGCAGCATTGCATTTCTTTGATACTAAAAAGTACAAAGAATGGCTGTTGCAATTCTAACAAATAAAAGATTCCAAAATAAAAGTTTCAAAATCACATATCAAGTCACATCAAATGCCTTTTTAGCACTTTAACCACCTGAACTTCAGACATTTCATCATTCCAGTCATCATTCTTCCAACAATACCCACATCCATGCAGTCACCAAAAAATATTGGCTAACAAGAAACTGACTGCATCACCACAAACAATCAAACATTAAAGTTTATGGGACACCCAAGCCTTGATAAACTTGGGTTGTCCATTATCATCCATAATCATCACATCCATGAGTTTATGATTTCAGTTGATTTCATAGATGTGTTGTTTGTGGATTTTGGTTTCCAAACCTGTTTAGGTTTGGATGATTTGTTTTCAACAATTTTGTGCTGTTGAACTTGAGGTCTACTAGGCACAACTTTGTTTACTCTAGCCATAGGTTGGGGAGAGTTTGATGCACAACTAGGTACAGGCGAATACGAACGACGCCTTGAAAAAGAATTCTTAAAAGAAGAAGTTATTGGCATCCCTCTACCAAACCTATCTAGGGATAATAACATACAATCCCTAACAATATGGCCCTGTTGACCACAACGAAAGCAAGAACGTCTCTCAACATAAGATTGATTCCAATGAGAGCCCTCAAATCGTTTCGGTGGAGGACAGTACACAGAAGGTCTATTAATAGGAACATTTGTTGAACATGCACTTTTTGGTGAACATGTTGAAGTAGATGTTCCTGAGGTTGAGTTAGTAGATTTAGAATCCCTTTTAATATTTTTAACTTTAAAAGATTCATTATCAACTTTAGCTTTACCTTTGCATTTAAAATAGTCTGGTTTGACAGTTATTTTCTCAACCTTAATGGTAGACACTTCAGGTATATCTTCTACCACAACAATTTCTTCAACACTGACCGGAGGTTTATTTTCAGTTTTAACAAATGTAGGCCTAACAAGCTTGGCCTGTTTAACTTGCTCATTAACTGTTACAATAACTGAATTTGTGTCTACTTTGGAAGAAGAAGGCACAAAGTCTTTGATGGAATCCTTGGATGGCATAGGCAGATAGTCCTTAGGAGGAGGTACATGGTGAAAACCAAGACCAACCTTACTTTTGGTATCTGTCCTTTGCGATTGAAGGATTTCATCAAATACCAGAGAGGATGTAGAAACGTTTGAAAGCTTTCGTTTTAAATCAAGAACTTCAGCCTGTGAGTCAGCAAGTTGTTTCTTTACGAGAGTAAGCATATCAACGTAACTAGAAATTTCATCTTGCTGATCATAAATTTTGGCTTTAAATTCTTTTGTCTCTTCAAGAATAGCTTTTAATTTTTTATCTGAAACTTTCTCATTTTCTTTTAAAACTTCATTTGCCTCAGTCAAATTTATAAGATCTGAATTGAGGCATTCATTATCCTCCTGGTATTTGTTAATATTATCAGTTAATTTCATACAAGATAAGCCTTTGCTTTGAGGCATTAAAATCAAACTCTTGTATTGGAGCCGCGAATGCGCTGCTTTGAGGCTCCTCTTTCTAACTGATCTTGGTTAATATTATCAACTTCTCCTTAATCTCCTCATCTGGACTTGACAATTCTAACTGATCTTGGTTACCAAAATTGAAAAGTAACGCTTGCCATAAATCATAAGCCTTTGCTTGATTTTTATAATAATCGACCATATCTTGAGGTAAGCACTTTGTGATCATCTCATACGCACTCTTGTTGTTGTCATATCTTTTTCGTTCATCGGATGTCATAGTCCTTTTGAGGATCGGTTGCTCGTATCGCTGCTCGGTGATCAAAACCAACAAAGCAGGGTCCTTGTATGCAATGAGATTCTCAAGCTCAGTCTTTCATTTGTTGAAGTCACTGTCGAACAAGGACTTAGATGGAGCAATAGTTTGAGAGAAACCCATTTTAAATTTAGCAACGAAAATATCGAAAAATTTCCGAGTAAAACGAAACTATTTCAAAACTAAAATCAAGAACTGTTAGGCTCAAAAACAAAATTTGGTACTACAAATATTTTCGTGAATTTCTCGCCTAAAATTTAACCGAAAACGTCCAAAAATGCCCGGGTAAAATGAAACTTTTTTCAGGCTAAAATTGAACAGTTTTAAGCCTATGAACAAAATTTGGAAACACAAAATTTTTCACGACCTTTCCCGCCGATTTTTTTTTTTTGGCCTTGGTGAGGTGTTAGAGACACAATGTTTGTGTCGCAACTTTGTGTCGCAATTTACAGTAGTGGGACACAAAAGATGTGTCGCAATGAATAGTGGTGAGACACAAGGGTTGTGTCGCAAGTTATGTCGCACACTATGTCGCGAGCTTGTGTCGCAAAATAGAAAACCCTAATTAGCGACACAAATCTTGTGTCGCAGTTTGTGTCGCAAAACGGCGCTGGGCAGATTCCAAAACCCTAAAATCAAAATTTTTTGAAACCCTAGGATTTTCGAAAACCGATCGACGAACTAAACCCGAAAACAGAATCTTCAAGCAATTGAACCCAGAAACGAAGATTAATCAATAAAACCTTCACGAATCAAACCGAAAACGTTCAAATCACGATCCGTAACCGTTGAATAACTGATTCACGGCTCTGATACCACTTGTAGGACCCCTGTACCGGACCTAACTGAATCCCTAATAATCAAACGTAGTGCGGAATCCCACGATTGATAACAAAACGTTAAACGAATAACCAACGAATTAAACACAAAGTATAACAATTGAATACCAAAAGTCGATCAGCTTATATTGATTATAATAGTTACAATATGCTCTCTGATCTCACAAATTCGTCAACCTTAACCAATGAGCCGTATGTGTCTATTTATACTAAACCTAATCTGACCTTTGCGACACAAGCTGTGTCGCCAAGCCGACTCATGCGACAAAAGATGTGTCGCCAGGTTAACTATTGCGACACAAAGACCTTGTGTCGCCAAAACACAAAATGTAATTAAAACAAATGTTATAACTAACGTAATTACATATCAAACGCATTACAGACTTAGACCAACTGACAGACACACTAAGATGCACCAACAACGACTTACATTTTTGAACACTTTGTTATAATCGCATATAAAAATACAATTGTTTGAAGTTTAAATTTGGCGTGAAAATTAACTTTTTGACCAGGTGTCACACTTCGTGCGTCACTTAAGTGCCGCATTAAGTGACGCATAAAACCCTAAATTTGCATCACTTTCCTAAGTGCCGCATAAAACCACTTTTTCCCAACACTTACATCCGTCACTTGTCCAGTGACGCCTAACACTACTTACCGACACTTCCAATGACACTTGCCTAAGTGCCGCATGCAATTGAACCCTAATTCCATCTGACACTCGACCCTAGTGACGCATAGAACCCTTACCCGATACTGCCTTAGTGACGCCTCGTCATGCGTCACTTCCCTAAGTGACGCCCTACACTCAGATTTCACACTTTTATGCGACACTTCCTAAGTGTTGCCTAAACCCCTAAGTGTCGCATCAAGTGACGCTAACAACAGACTGTTTGCAACTCTTTTTCACACTAAATGTTGAACTTCTATAACCTCAAACCTTTATACAATACGACTCCTAAAACACATTGGAACATGTTTCAAGCATAACACTTTGAAATCATAATAATGATAATGAGATTATTATGACAACCGATTCATCAACGGGCCATACATGTTTTCAAAACAAAATCCAATCAACCAAGTCGTAGTAACTTGGACAAGTTAAACAACAAAATCGTAGTAATCTGGAAAATTTAATCAACCAAATCATAGTAATTTGGACATTCTAGTTGGATGAACAACTACAAAGGTAGTCTTCCAAGATACCTACTCATGTTATAACCATCGCGTGTCTTGGACACCCTCAGGTTACAAGTCTTCGGACATCAATTCACAGCCAATCAATTCAAGTTTATTTCGATAAACACTCAAGGCTCGGGTGAGTCTCATAGCCCCTATTTTACGATTTTCATCAGGGGTGTGATTACATTGCTCGTTTTATTTTACAATATGAACGCAAGTACAATACAAATCAAATACTACATGAGTTGTTTTCACTAATCATTTCAAAGCGCTCCACAACATAGTTTGGTAATACATCTGTAGCATGAATGTTAGTATATGATATCATATAGGATTGACAATCCTCGTCCGGGTTAACATGCACTAACTGGTCAAATGGACGTATTAGCATTTGGGAAGACGAGTGTAGATTAGGCACTCGTAGGAGGCACCTCAGTTGGGTTTCCTTAATTGGACCCTGACACTCAAGTTAAGCTCAGACTATGTGCTCATAGCTGTATAACTTTTATTTTACTTAATTGCATATTCAACTGCCACTAACCCATATGCTTACAACATCTCATTGGAGGTAGGATAGAGCTAATTATTTTAAATTCAATTAAATCTTGCGGTTCATACAAATATGGATTGACATACAGACCTGTGAGCTCACCAGCGTTTTGCTGACCTATTTTAGCATGTATCACAGATACTCAGCAGTAGGTTGGCTGCCCAAATCAGGATTCATTAGCTTGAGTCTTCATTCAATCAATCAGAGATTTAGTTGCATTATTATATTTTGTATAAAGTAATTATGTAATGTAAATCTCTCAATTACAAGGAACTGAGCTAATGTAAATAATATTTTTGATGTAAACTTTGGTTTTATCAATATGATGTAAAACGACGCATTTAGTGGTCATTCATTATATCTTTGTACTTGTGATTATCGATTAGTCGTGCCCCAACCCGATTCGCTTCCGCAACCTGAATTTGAGGGTGCGACAATATATGTAATGCAAGATGATTATTTCATAATCACTAGGAAACAAATCTGATAAAACGTATTCTAGTTATCTAAAACTGCGCGAAATTTAGTTATAAAACTTTAACCTAAACATTTTATTTTTATAAAATGTTTCAACTCAAAAATATTTCGAAAACATATAAAAGAATTTTATAAAATAAAAATATTATTTTGAGATCGGGTACAAAAGCACGAGTATTTTGTACTGTGGTTGGGGACCACAGTCCCCAAATTGAGGATCTGAGTTTGACAAAACCCAAACCCCCTTTCATTTTCATCTCATTTCTCCTCCTCCCTTTTCCATCTTTTTCTCTCAACTCATCAAACAACAACAACAACAACAATAATCAACAACCACATCATCATCATCAAATCGAAAATCATCATCATCTTCAAGGAAAAGGAAGCTACTAACAACTGTTGGGTTTTCTATTCCCTAACTAGATTAATATACATGCAGCGGAATTATAACAAAACAATTAATATAGGGCTATTAGGAAACTAAACCCTAAGGATCTTAACTTAAATAAATAAAAGCAATAAAATAATTAGATAAAGAGGAAAATACTAACCTTTGAGAAAATAATTTCTCACGCGGAGTCCACCTAGCAGAACTTTCTTACTTGGAGGCGAGTGCCCAAATTAGAACACCTCTAATGGCTCACACCCACGAACAAAGAGAAATCTCAAGTCTCCTAAGGTCATGACTCTTAGTCGTAAAACTCTTACAAGGAGCAGGAGTAAGAAAGAGAGAAGGATAATTGAAACTCTTCAATTCAAAAATGTGCATGGAAAACTAAGGGTTAGACCCCTATTTATAGGGGAGGAGGAAATCAATAGTTTGGTCCCCCAGCCGATGTGGGACAACTGATTTCAGTATCCATACGGCGTATGGAATTCCATACGGCGTATGGATGTAATTCCAGAACTTTCTGACAGCCGTCCACCACCTTACAAATCCTAGCATCCATACGGCGTATGGATATTCCATACGGCGTATGGATGGAGTTTCCAGAATCTCCTTTTCTTTTAGTTTCTAATTAATATCCAATTAATAAACTAAATACAATATTAATTCCAATTAATATTATCTCTCATTTATTTCTCTTACTGTTCATTGAGGGCGACCCAAAAAGGACTCTACTTTTAATGACAGTCTTACCAATTTAGTTATGACCTTGGACACTATTCCAACAGTCTCCCACTTGGACAAGTCATCAACTACTATTGGTCTAAGCCTATTCCATTAACTAAGCAGAGAGTGTCATCCAATGCAACTGCCGAACTATGATACATATCTAGAGACAGCCCTTTAGACAAGTGATCATATATTCATTTGTTTCGGATATCGTATGAAACTGGGACATGGATTTTAATCAATCTCCAGATTCAAGATTGTGTTTTCTGATTTCTGATCAATTTGACTATATAGGACTACAAAATTGTATACATCATTTTAGTCCTGGCTTGGCCAAGCGCTTTATTAGTCAACATTTAATCATCAGAGGGCCCATGATATCGTTTTTCCCATTAGGCGAAAAGGAACAATTAAATTTCGACTACATAGCACTAGTCAACTCATCATGTCATACCTAGCATACCCTTTATAACTGGCATTTACGCACAGCGTTTGAGTAGACTAAAGTATAACAGACCTGAAAAACTAGAAACTCAATGTATCTCCATTTTAAGAATATAAGATATTATCATCTCAGAGTTACTCGTGATTTCAATCCATGAAGTAACTTCCATGAGTGTGGGTCTCTCCTATACTTAAATCCCCATTAAGTACCCATGAGTGTTGCAGCAATCTCTATGCAATGTCTAATCTCCATAGACAATCTACTAACACTCCATGACAGTCTTAATTCACCACATACTTGCTATAGTGTGATCGACTGAGGAGGTTTGAGTAAATCTTATTACTCTGGAAGTGGTGTCTAAACATGCTAAACTTGAGACACAATGACAAACAATAGTAAATGGGAGAACTCCTTCCAATAAATAAATCTCCATTATTTAATCACCAAGTCTATTCATGTTTCCATCATCGTTTGTAACGTTTCAAAATCAAACTAACAACTAAAACTTTATGTTATCTCGTAACTTCATGCTCCTAGCAAGTTTACCGTGTCAGACTCAACCAATGACGTTGCGAATTGATTAGTCGGACTATCCTCTAATCCTCACAATCACGTGTCCTTTATGCTCCTAGCGGTTTTTTTGTGTCTGGACTTAGTCAGTGTCTTTGTGAACGGATCAACCGGACTATCCTCTGATCTTCACAATCACTTATCCTTTTATGCTCCCAGAATTCTCTTATGTTCGGAATTAGTCAGTGTCTTTGTGAAAAGATCAGCCGGACTATCCTCTAGATCTTCACAATCACTTGTTCTTTTCCGAACAAAATGGTATTTCTTTTCAAAACGTTTTGAATTTCATTGTCTCCACTTCTCCATTCAGTAAGATTCTCAAATCAGATTGTGAACGACTATCATCTCTATCTGCTTGGAAACTTGCGTCACTATGACCTGTTACTCTGCATTCCTTTTCTCCAAAAAAAAAAACCGTGTTCAGTATTTCTCAAATACTTGAGAATATTCTTTACAACTGTCAAATAACTTTCACCAGGATTGTGCCGATGTCGACTCACTTTGCTCCAAGAAAATGAGACATCAGTCCTTGTACATGTCATGACATATATGATCGATCCTATAGCCGAAGCTTATGGGACTCGACTCAATTCGTCCAATTCTTGCTAAGTCTTTTGGACATAGATCCCTTCTAATCTTTTATGCCATGATGTAAGGGTAGATTCATTTTCTTAGAATTCTCCATTCTAAGAACTTTTAGAATTTTCTTCTAAGTACAAGTCCTGGCTAAGTCCTATGAAACATTTCGACCTATATCATTTAAATCTTTATGTTGAGTCACTGATCGTCAAAATCAAGATGGTCGCTGATCTCAATGATTAAGGGGGAGACTTAGATAATGTCTACAAGCAGACTGTTGAAGTCATTAGTCGCTGATAAGCGAAGTCACTGATGGTGTCTTATTCTCTTAAGTCTCTGACCCTCTTACTAAAGATCTCTCTGTGAAGAAATGTTTCAAGTCAAGCTCCTGTTGCTGAAGTTTATGTTCGCTGATCTTCTCTCACTCTGAGTTACTGAAAGAGAATGTTGTTCAACTTTGTGTGTCGCTGATCATCATCAGCGGGTGCATTACTCTCTGTACTTGGAGTATGATTCAAGTTGAAAGAAGTGTAGCTGAAGGTTTTTCTTGTCGCTGATTGTATCTTAGACCAGTAGAAGAAGAATTTACAAAGATCAAAGACTCAACTATGTGTGTCGCTGATACTCATCTATCAGCGAGAGTCTCCAAGTCTTCTTGAGTTCTCTCATCTGCTGAATAAAAGAAGTCGCTGAAGATTAGCTGTTCAAGTCATTCTTTAGAGCATGTTAGCTCGCATCGAGAATGAGGAGAATTGTTGTTTCTATCAGCGACTGCAGCATTAAATGCCGCATTAAATAAGAAGTCAACATTCGGCGTTACTACGGCGTAGCACGTGTTCCTCGAAACTTGAAAAGAGTAACGTGGAAGCTTTTGATTAGTCTATAGTACAAGGTGATATTTCCCAAGACAGAATGTCATGCCATGATACATCACATCTCAACTACCTCTCCAATCAAGCAGCGACACGTGTCCATCAGATCCGGAAATCAAGGATTTCAGTGTCTATAAATAGCGTAGTATGTTGTACTTCATTTTGTGTCGATTACTTGTATTGTCACTTGTTTGTCAGTGACTAGTTTGTCTAAGATACAAGTAAACACCAGCGAGTAAACTAGTAGCGTGTTTGTCCACTACTAGCTTACTTCAGCGAGTGAGCAGTTAGCGTGTTTGTCCACTACTGCTCATTTCTTTGTACTAGCTGTATTGTTTGATTTAGATTAGCTTTGGCTAATCTATTCCGCAAATCAACAAGAGATAAATTTTATCAATAAAAGAATTTATCTTTCAGCTATATGTGTATCAGCATCTGAACTGCTTAACTTATACATACTTGTGTTCATATTGTTGTTACCTTAATACGATTAAAAACTTGTTAAGCAAATATAACTCATCATAAAAGAAAAGAAAAGTTTTTAATTGTATTCAACCCCCCCTTCTACAATTAACTCACTGTTAACGATTCACAATCACTAATATAATAGTGATTAGGGACTCACAATTGGTATCAGAGCAGAGTTGGTTTAAAATATAATTTAACCAGATCTGCAATGGAATCCGTTAAATACAGTTGTGTTGATTCTGAGTACCAGAAGGGAAATGGCTCCACTACAAAACCCCCAGCTTTTGACCCATCAAGAATTGAAACCTGGATGTCCAGGATGATGATGTTCTTAGACCTTGTTGATGATCGTCTTTGTTCTATAATAACTGGCGGTCCTCACACTCCTACTGTCATTATTCCTGCTGTTGCAGCCACTGCAACTACTCCTGCACTACCAGAAATGGTTATGCCAAAGAGGGAGGAACAATGGACAGATGAGGACAGGCGTATGGTGAGGCTGGATAAACAAGCTAAAATATACATAAGCATGTCACTTCCTGATGAAGTGTTTGAGTCCATTAGATTGTGCAGTACATCAAAGAATATGTGGGACACTCTAAGAAATATCTATATTGGAACCCCCGACATCATTCGCTGTAGAGAAGTAAATCTGACTCGTCAGTATGAACTGTTTTCCATGGAACCCAATGAATCACTGGCCTCCACCTATACTAGATATCAAGCTTTAATAAATAAAATGGAAACGGCTAATATAGGTAAAGACCAAAGATTTGTTGTTGAAAAATTTCTAGAACTACTGCCTAGAAAAGTTTGGGGTACCATTGCAACATGTACTCGACAACGTAATGATTATACTTCTCTCAATCTAACTCAAGTTTATGGTATATTATTAAACTGGGAACAATCTGAAAAACAGGCTGATCAAAGTGAGCACATTCGTGCTGCACTTGGCAGTCAAAAGATTTCTAATGCCCTTGTAGCTGAGCTAGAAGAGATTGATCAAAGGCAGAAAGTTAAGATCACCCAGATGAGTTCAAAGTCACTGATTGCAGATGAGGAAGGTTGTGCTGCTGACAGTAAGTCTGAAGTCAGCTATGAAGAAGGACTAGAGAAACTTGAAAAAGATATGGCTATGATGGTTGCAAATTTCAGAAAGAACACAAGGTTCAACAAATTTGCTGGTACACCATCTAGTGACTTCTCAAAGTCAAAAGGTGACTGCTACAAATGTGGCAAACCTGGTCACTTTGCAGCTGACTGTAGATCCAAAGCTGTCAATCCTCTCCCTGAACAAAAGCCCAGCTTCAGAAATGACAAATACAACAAGTACAAGTCAAAATACAAGAAGCTGAAAGCTATGTCCAAATTTGGCAAGAAGAAGGGAAAAGGATTTGTCGCTGAAGAAGGATCTTTCAGCGACTCCGACTCAACCTCATCATCTGATGAAGAAGAAGCCATGATTTGCTTAGATAGAGATTACTGTCTGATGGCTGATGATGCTGACTTCCATGATAACATCAAAGAAGTAGCTAAGAAATGTTCAGCATCCGGCTGGGATCCAGAAACTCTCTACAAGGTACATTATTTTAAATCAGCTTCAGTGACTGAAAAGGAGAATATCTTTGAGACTTTAATAGTTGATCTATCAAATGCTCATGATATTCAGAAAAGGCAAGAATGCATGATCAATGACTTAACATCTAAACTTAAACTTCAAGAAGAAAATTTGTTGAAAATGAAAGATCTGAAACTTGAGCTTGATGCACAAATACATGCAAATCAAATGTGCATTCAAGAGAAAATAAGTTTTGAAACCAAATTTTCTCAACTCAATGAAGTTATAAAGTCATGGTGCAAATCTGCATTAAATGTAAACCAGTGTGTCAATAATCAAATTCCAAAACAAGTAAAAGCTATTTTGGGAGGTGATTATGACACTGCTGCTTCTCTAGCTGATGCCACAAGCATTGATCAAATATTCAAGCCTGATCAATCCTTTTCAAACTTCGTCTTTGAACCAATGTCAGTCTTCAGCGAGCCTAGACCAAATCACTTTATTAAAAGCTCGCTGGTCACTGACAACTGTGAGATAACTGCAAGTATTGATGAACTGAAAGACTTGAGCATAAATGAGTCAACAATTAATCCAGTTCCCATCAGTACTACTGATCAAAAGTTATTCAGCAACCTCAGTTCTGACACTCCAGTGACTGATGATCTTATCATCAGTGACTTGGAGTTAAAGAAACAAACTAATACATTAAGTCTGAATTCTTTCAAATCTCAATCAAATAAGCATGTTGAGCAAAAGAAATCTAAAGCCACAAATAAAAAATGCTATAAGTGTGGAAATAGACAACATGTGTCAACAGATTGTTCATCAGTACAAGTCCAACCAACCACCAGCAGTGAGTCAAATGTTTTGCTGGTCAGTGGAAGCCAAGTTAAGGGCTTATCCACCATGAACCCATCTCAGGATGGGTTCATAAATTGAACTAACAGATTACTTCTGATGTAGGGCATTCTTAGAGAAACAATCTAGTATCTGGATAGTGGGTGTTCCAGACATATGACCGGATGTAAGTCCCTGCTCAGCGACTACCAGGATGAAAAAGGTCCTGATGTAGTTTTTGGTGATAACAACATTGGTAAGACCAGAGGGTATGGGGTCTTGACCAATGGAAATGTGATGTTTAAGAGGGTGGCATATGTTGAAGGACTGAAACATAATTTATTAAGCATTAGTCAGTTCTGCGATGCCAAGAATAAAGTGCTGTTTGATCATGAAGCTGGAGTTGTTTACAACAAAAATGGAAGTGCTGTCCTGGGTGCTCAAAGGAAAGGAAATACATATGTAGTCAATATGGACTCAGCACAATCGGGAACATGCTTTTATTCCAGAACTGTTTCAGAAGAAAAATGGTTATGGCATAAGCGACTTTCTCACCTGAACTTCAAAGCCATCAGCAAGCTCAGCAAACATAGCTTGGTAAATGGTCTTCCAAAGCTCACTTTTGACAAAGACAAGCTTTGCTCAGCATGTGAGAAGGGAAAGCATCACAGCTCTTCTTTCAAAAGCAAGCAAACATCTTCAGTGACAGAATGCTTTCAACTGATGCATATGGATCTATTTGGTCCAGTGAGTTCTCCTAGTCTTGGTGGTAAAAGGTATTGCTTGGTAACTGTTGATGAATATTCCAGATACACTTGGGTATTCTTCCTCAAAGCCAAAAATGATGCAACACAGGAAATCATATCCTTTATCAAAAAGATGGAAAACTTAAATGAATGTTCAGTTAAGCATCTAAGAAGTGATAATGGCACTGAATTCAGAAATATTGACCTTGAAAGTTTCTGTGATTCAAAAGGTATTTCTCAAAACTTCTCTGCACCAAGAACACCTCAACAAAATGGTGTTGCAGAGAGGAGAAATAGAACCTTGATTGAATCTGCAAGGTCAATGCTCATAGATGCTGGTCTTAAGACCCACTTCTGGGCTGAAGCAGTTAACACTGCCTGCTACACTCAGAATAGGTCTCTGATTGTCAAGAGACATGAAAAGACAGCCTATGAGGTATTAAGGGGGAGAAAACCTGACATAAGTTTTCTTCATGTTTTTGGCAGTACCTGCTATGTCTTAAACAAAAGAGATCACTTAGGAAAGTTTGATCCCAAAGCTGATGAAGGTACATTTGTTGGTTACTCAATCATTTCAAAAGCTTTCAGAGTTTACAATAAAAGAAGGGAATGTATTGAAGAATCAATGGATGTTACCTTTGATGAATCTTATGATGAATCACTCACTGATCCAAAAGATTATGAAAACCTTATTTTTAATTCAATCAGTGATGACAAGCATGAGGTTCATCCATCAGATTCTGAAAGGGAAGATGATGTCTCTGAAGATACTTCTGGCTCTACTTTAGCTGAGAATATTTCAGGAACCTCATCTTTGCCTGCTGATATCCCATCATCATCATCTCATCATTTGCATCAAAATAATAACACTCATTTTCAAAATCAAAGCTTAAACATTGCTTCTAATGCTGATGTGTCTGGTGGATCACCTTTGAATAATCAAGTCACTGCTGAACCTCAGCGAATGACTAAATGGACTAGACATATTGATAATCAATTGATTATTGGTGATCCTCAATCCAAAGTTCAGACCAGATCAGCATCTGCTAACTTTTGTTTGTTTGTAAGCTTTGTGTCACTGATTGAGCCCAAGAAAATTGATGAGGCACTCATTGATCATCACTGGATAGCTGCCATGCAAGATGAGCTATCTCAGTTTGAAAGGAATAAAGTGTGGAAGTTAGTACCTCAAGTAGCTGGGAAATCTGTGATTGGAACAAGATGGATGCTGATGGTGTTGTTATAAGAAATAAGGCTAGACTGGTTGCACAAGGTTACTGTCAGCAAGAAGGAATTGATTACGATGAAACCTTTGCACCAGTTGCTAGACTTGAGGCAATCAGGTTGTTTCTAGCATATGCAGCTCACAAGAAGTTCAAGGTATATCAAATGGATGTGAAAAGTGCCTTCTTGAATGGCAAGCTGCAGGAAGAAGTATATGTAAAGCAACCACCTGGATTCACTGATCCCAAGCATCCAGGTTATGTATATAAACTGGATAAAGCTTTATATGGACTAAAACAAGCTCCCAGAGCTTGGTATGATACTCTTTCTACCTTCTTAACTAACTGTGGGTATGTCAGAGGTAAAATTGACAGCACACTTTTTATTAAAAAGGATAAGAAAGATGTTATATTAGTCCAAATTTATGTTGATGATATTATTTTTGGGTCTACTAACAATGACATGTGCAAGGAGTTCAGTAACCTCATGACTAAGAGTTATGAGATGAGCATGATGGGTGAACTAACATTTTTCCTTGGTCTGCAAATAAAGCAAACCAACACTGGTATTTTCATAAATCAAGGAAACTATGTTAAAGATTTATTAAAGAAATTTGAATTCACCAACTGCTCATCCCTTGCTACACCAATGTCATCTGCAGTCAAATTACATGCTGATCCTGATGGTAAATCTGTAAACATCACTGCTTACATAGGAATGATCGGGTCACTGATGTATTTAACTGCTAGTAGACCAGACATTATGTTTCCCACTTGTCTCTGTGCTAGATATCAAGCTGATCCAAAGGAATCCCATTTGCTCGCTGTCAAAAGAATATTCAGATATCTGAAGGGTACACCAAATCTTGGTCTCTGGTACCCATATGGTTCAGATTTCTCACTGAAAGGATATTCAGATTCTGATCATGCTGGATGCAAGATGGACAGAAAGAGCACCTCTGGTAGCTGTCAGTTTCTTGGAGAAAAGCTAGTAAGCTGGTCAAGCAAGAAACAAAATTCTGTCTCCACTTCTACTGCTGAGGCTGAATATGTAGCTGCTGGAGCCTGCACTGCTCAAATTCTGTGGATGAGGAATCAGCTCGCTGACTATGGCTTTGACTTTGTAAATGTTCCAATTTATTGTGACAGTCAAAGTGCTATTGCCATAGCCAACAATCCTGTGATGCACTCAAGGACAAAACATATTGATGTCAGATATCATTTCATCAGGGACCACATCATGAAAGGTGACATTGAATTACATTTCATTCCAACTGATTACCAACTCGCTGACATTTTTACAAAACCTTTAGATGAGAAAAGATTCACCTTTCTCATCAGCGAGTTGGGCATGCTGATCCTGAATGATTAAAACCTGATCGTTTAATGAAAAAGCAGTTACTGAATAAATAGTTTATTTCTCTTAATTTGCTGATCTATTATTCTCACTGATGTTATCAGCTAGAACAATAAGTTAGCATTGTTATAATTAATAAAGTATGTACTTTGTAACTGCACATGAAAATTCCTTATATCATATGAATAAACTATATCTTATGATTTGCATACTTGACTAGCTGATTGGATTTGTATTCTAAGTTGAAATTTGATCAGCGACATCAAATATGAAACATAATATTTATTTTATTTTAAGATATAACTTATTTTCATCTCGCTGAGACATGATGTATCAGCGAAAGTTTCGTTTTAATATTGCATTTATTTCGACATATATTCCTTACATTTAATACACTTTGTATTTAATTTGTAACGATTTATATTCTTCATAAATACTTTATTAAAATATCTTATGGGAACTCGAAAAGGTACACTTTTTCTGACACCTCGTATACCTTTTCCGGCGCACCTCTCCCATCACCATTTAATGTTACCACCCCTCACCATCATCACCCTACTCCACTACCACCAACCACTTTTATTTTATTATTTCTTTTTACCTTTTTGACCACGTACATACTCGTTATAACCACATATTTCTCACATCAGCAACCGTATATAAGCAGCGAAACCCCCACCTTTTCATTCTTTACGCTCTCTTACTTTTTAAACTTCATCTTCCTCAATTCTTTTTTCTCTGCAAATTTCTAACTTTTTCAAATTTCTACTTTCTTTTCTAAAATGGCAAGGACAAAATTTTTCAATAATACCTACACTCCTACCCCAGAGATTAAAGCTCTTCGAGCCTCTGCGGTCAGCGAGAACCTTGTCGTTACAGTTCCCAAATCTAACTATTTGGGAAATGTAACCTGTACAAAACCTGAGTATGCGGAGGTAATAAACTTTTTGAAAAACCATTTTATCCTCCCTGCTCTTACCTTGTCTCTTGGGGAAATGAACCCAGAATGGCTCAGTGAGTTCTGGTATACCTGCACTCACTCAGTCGTCTCTGGTGTTTCCCAACTCCAGGGTTTTATTGACAATGGTACCCAACCTATAATAATAACTGCCAACACCATTCGCTCTATTTTACAACTGCCGACCCTTGAGTCATACGAGTCACTGCCAGAGAGCGACGTTGCCAAACAAGGCCTCGTCGAGCTCACTGAGATTGAGTGTAAATACTCAGTCGATGGCAATGGCAATCGTAAGTACTCTACGGTTCATAAAACCAAAATGGATGGTGTTTGGAATGCCCTTTTTACTAATTTCATTCAATCTTTGGGCACAAAATCAGGGAGCTATGATCAATTCAGCTCCCTGGAAGCACAGATAAGTTGGTCACTGGTCAACTCTCTACGAGTTGACTATGCAAGTGTGATCTTCAATGAACTGATCACAAAGGCCGCTGAGCCTGCCAGGGCAAAATATGTACCTTACCCTAGGTATCTCTCACTGATCTTTAGGGATCAGTTTGATGCCTATGATAGGGTATCTTTTCAGGGATTTGAGCCCACTCTGGTAGGATCTCAAATTTTTGCCAAACCAGCGACTGCAGTTTTACCTGCTTTTATGAAGCATCCGGGGATCCTTGCACCCCAGCCTGTAACTGCTGTACAAATGTCAGTTGCTGCCCCCCCATCGACCACGTCACTGACCACACCCCCAGTGACTACTGTTGGTCAACCACCAATCAAGAAACCACCAACTGCTCCCAAGAAAAGATCCAAATTAGGGTCCCTGACATTAAAGGATCAGGGACATAGCAAAAAGAAGACATCTACGGATGCCAGTGGTGAATCAGTGACTGTACGTTCAGTTACTGAGGGCACCACTGCTGAACCCTTAACTTTAACTGCTTCACTGGACTCCCGAAAGTCCAGTGACTCTACAAAGGGAAAACTACAGACAGCTGCAGTGGATCAAACCACTGTTGGCAGTGATTCGGGTGCACCCCACACCCTCAGCTTGAGTCAACCCAGCCACTTGTCATCCTCACAAAAGGGTGACATTTCATTAAAAGGGCAAGTGACATCAGTGAGTGATAACACACTCATAGCTGATGTCACACCACTGGCTACAGACCCGGGCCATCTCTTATCTATCACTGCACCGACTGCCAATGTCTCACCACTGACCCATGGTGAGATACAGGTCGCTACTTCTATTTCCAATGAACCACCAGCTAAATCACAAGCTGATGATGAGGAAATCATGCCAATGGACACTTCTGAGGACACCCAACCCATTCCTCCACCTACCTCCAACTCACCCATCAGAGAGCTCACCCCCACATCTTTCTCCAGTGACAACATCCAAGTTGTTGCTGATCAGACCACACCCCCTGATCATGTAGCCCAATCTACACCTACCCCCATTATTGTTACCCAAACTACTCCCCAAACACCTCCACTCACTCCACATCAGATCAGCTACTGATGGAGTACATTGCCCAATCCCAAACCCAAATTAAGATGCTCACTGAAGACCGTGAGGCACTTATTGGCAATGTCTCTATCCTCCAGAAAGCTGTTGCTGCTCTCACTGATGTGTACAACTCCATTGAACCATGGAGTGCATCTGTTAGTGAGAGGGTTCAAACAGTAGCTGATGCTAGTGCTGCAATAAACCATGCAGTTACTGAGCTAGCCTCCAACTCCAACACCAACTTCACCAATCATGCTGCTGCTATTGCCCAGCTCACCACCAACCAAAATGACCTAGCCATCTCTGTATCCAACTACCTTTATAACACTGACAAAGTTATCAAGGTGCTTCCACAGGTTGTTTCACAGCTCACACAGACTAGAGCTGAGGTCGCTGCCCTGCGTGAGGAGAACGCAGACTTCACTGATCAGATACTTAGGGCAGTTGATCAGTTTGAGCGAACCAGTCAGGGGGAGAGTGAAGAAGATGACTTGGTCTCTGACCCAGAGATGCCCCGTAAGATGACTGATCCGCTATCAAACAAGGCTCACAGGGACATTGTGCTCACTACCTATGCACTTCGTCCTATTGCTGAGCAACCTGAGCTGGAGGCCCTTGCAGTTGCTGAACTGTATTGGGTGGATATGGAGATAGCCGCTGACATGGTGGCTGTCGCTGAAAGCTTTCCTGAGTTCAGTGCTGAAAAGCTCAGGAACTACAACGGGCTGGTACAGCAATGGGCAGTGGATGATACTGCTAGGATTGAGGGTACCTCAGTGAGCTACGAATTGGCTCGCTGGGAGTGGATGAATAGGGATGTAGTGGCTGATGCATCTGATGATGAGGAGGATGATACCATCATGCATGATGCTGATGATAATGATGATGATAATAATGATGATGGCCAGGGAGGTGGTCATGGAAATGGTCAGGGTTCAGATGATGAAGATGATATAAATATGGAGGATCAGCAACCCATATCTTCTGTTATCAAAAGAAAGAGGACCAGTGACACCTCTCCTGCATCTACTCCTCCATCAAAGAAACAACAGGTCAGTGATCCTCAATTACATATTGTCATATCTGAGATAGCTGCACCTTCATCTCCATCAGCAACCCTAAACCTACCTTCACCTACAGCAACTACAACCACAACAACCCAAACAGTCCAAATAACCACACCTACCCCAGCAACCATAACACCAATCTCCACAGCAACTCCTTCCAACACTACCACATCAGATACCTCCCCCACAGCATGCCTTTCCTCTGACTCAACCTCAGATACCCCTTGTCCTGATGGAACAAAAGATCAGAGAATTGCCAGAAAGATAAAGGCAAGACAGGACAGGGAGCAAGAGATGATATTACAAATAACCTTACAGGCTGAGTTGAGAGAAGAACAAGAAAGGAAAAGGTTGCTGAAAGAGCAATCAGATGCTGACAGAGCATACCTACTGGAATTGAGCTCCAAAGATGCCAATGAAAGGGCCAGACTTCTTAAGCAAAAGAAAGATCAAGAAGAGTCTGATGCTGCAATTGCCAGGGTACTTGCTGAGATAGAAGAGAGTGAGCTAGAGCAACAGAAACTGAAAAAGTCAGCTAGCAAGAGCTCTAAAAAGAAAGGGGGAGCTGTCAAAACAGCAGTGGATAGAAAGTGGGATGAGATTGATAGAAAAAGATTTGCTGCCAGAATGACAGGGAGATCAAACCCCGCACCTATCACCAAGGTCAAACTGAAAAAGTCAAGGAACCAATCTCAACCTCAGCTACTTATACAAAGAGGTTCAGAGACTCAATCAATGCTACTTGATCAAGTATGCAAGCTGCACAGAGAAGAATGGAATGAGATAAGGCTTGCTATCAGCCACTCTACAAGTGCAGCTAAGGTTGATGTCATGAAGGAGATTGATAGACTCTATCAGAAAATGGTGTCGCTGCAACTCCTCAGACCAGAAGATACTGTCATACATGGTGAGGAAATTGTTCAGCCACCTAGTCCAAGGTATAGATCAGGTACCAGCAGCATCTATCGAATCCCCAACACTTCAAGGCTTAATCTATCTATTCCTGCTGGTGTGCCAAAGCTTGAAGGTCATGAGGTCACTGAAGGAGAGAAGGGTCTGGTATACAGGGACCTAAATGGTGCCCTTAGGTTTCAGAGAGAAGCTGAACTTGAGAAGGTTGATCAAGAACAACTCATACACCTAATTAGGTCAGCCAGCATGCTTCCAACAGTTTCAAAGATCAGAAAAGCTATTCTCGATGAAGCCTTGGCCAGAAAGTTCAGATACCTGCCCTCCAAAGACAAATATGAACTTGAAGCTGAGCTTGGTATAGTAAAGGAAGAGGAGATGTGGAGAGATAAATAGCTTAGACATTTTGTAATAGATAGCTTCTGTAAATAATTTGTTCTATGATATATATGAGGCTTGAATCAAGAAAATCTACAAGTGCAAGTCACTGGGCAACCTCCTATCAGAGACTCAAAATCTTTTCAACTACAAAAATTTACAAGGACAAGTCTCTGAACATTCAACTTATCAACAAAGTAACGGGGAGATTATTGAGTCTAAAACTTCCTGCAACTAGTTTGTCTAAGGGAGCTCTGACTTAAATCATTTAGGGGGAGATTGTTGAGTCACTGATCGTCAAAATCAAGTTGGTCGCTGATCTCAATGATTAAGGGGGAGACTTAGATAATGTCTACAAGCAGACTGTTGAAGTCATTAGTCGCTGATAAGCAAAGTCACTGATGGTGTCTTATTCTCTTAAGTCTCTGACCCTCTTACTAAAGATCTCTCTGTGAAGAAATGTTTCAAGTCAAGCTCCTGTTGCTGAAGTTTATGTTCGCTGATCTTCTCTCACTCTGAGTTACTGAAAGAGAATGTTGTTCAACTTTGTGTGTCGCTGATCATCATCAGCGGGTGCATTACTCTCTGTACTTGGAGTATGATTCAAGTTGAAAGAAGTGTAGCTGAAGGTTTTTCTTGTCGCTGATTGTATCTTAGACCAGTAGAAGAAGAATTTACAAAGATCAAAGACTCAACTATGTGTGTCGCTGATACTCATCTATCAGCGAGAGTCTCCAAGTCTTCTTGAGTTCTCTCATCTGCTGAATAAAAGAAGTCGCTGAAGATTAGTTGTTCAAGTCATTCTTTAGAGCATGTTAGCTCGCATCGAGAATGAGGAGAATTGTTGTTTCTATCAGCGACTGCAGCATTAAATGCCGCATTAAATAAGAAGTCAACATTCGGCGTTACTACGGCGTAGCACGTGTTCCTCGAAACTTGAAAAGAGTAACGTGGAAGCTTTTGATTAGTCTATAGTACAAGGTGATATTTCCCAAGACAGAATGTCGTGCCATGATACATCACATCTCAACTACCTCTCCAATCAAGCAGCGACACGTGTCCATTAGATCCGGAAATCAAGGATTTCAGTGTCTATAAATAGCGTAGTATGTTGTACTTCATTTTGTGTCGATTACTTGTATTGTCACTTGTTTGTCAGTGACTAGTTTGTCTAAGATACAAGTAAACACCAGCGAGTAAACTAGTAGCGTGTTTGTCCACTACTAGCTTACTTCAGCGAGTGAGCAGTTAGCGTGTTTGTCCACTACTGCTCATTTCTTTGTACTAGCTGTATTGTTTGATTTAGATTAGCTTTGGCTAATCTATTCCGCAAATCAACAAGAGATAAATTTTATCAATAAAAGAATTTATCTTTCAGCTATATGTGTATCAGCATCTGAACTGCTTAACTTATACATACTTGTGTTCATATTGTTGTTACCTTAATACGATTAAAAACTTGTTAAGCAAATATAACTCATCATAAAAGAAAAGAAAAGTTTTTAATTGTATTCAACCCCCCTTCTACAATTAACTCACTGTTAACGATTCACAATCACTAATATAATAGTGATTAGGGACTCACACTTTATACCAAGAATATATGTTGCATCTCCTTAATATTTCATAGCGAAACTTTTCCCAACCAATCATTTACACCTTGTAATGTTGGGATTCCATTTCCTATGAAGTATTATTGTTGATGCATCTTTGAGTGTCTGTCAGTTGGTCTATCGAGTTGTAATTAGTGTCGTTTGTTACTTAATAGAAATATGGTTTTTGTTAATGCGACACTCGTGTTTTGGTTTAGGCGACACTTGCCTGAGTGACGCATAGCGACACTTGATTAAGTGACGCATAGAGACACTTAGGTAAGTGATGCATTAAGGCGGCCACATGCGACACTTACCCAAGTGATGCATGTCGGCTGTGTTTTTAGTATAAATAGAAACCTACGGGTTTTAGGCTAGAGTTGACGAAACCCTAGCACCATTTGTCGAAATAGCATCTCTGTAATCGTTCCCAAATCAATATACAAGCCGATTTCTTTGTTTACTTAGTGAATAACTTTCGTTTCGGTTTGTGTTTATTGTTGATATATACAATTGATTGATTCCGCCTTTCAATTGTAAGTCAATTGTCATCTAGATCCAAGCGCTAGGCACTTTCAACTGGTATCAGAGCCTTGCGGTGATCAAATTGACGTTTTAGAAGCTATTTTGGATTGATTTCGGTTTTGATTGATTTAAGAATTGCGAATTAATACGGATTTTGAGGTGCAAAGGTGAATTTCAGTCAATATTCATCAACATTCACAGGTTTCGTCCATTAGGGTTCAAGAAATTTGAGTTTCGTTTACGAAAATTCGAATTTTTTTTTTGGGTTTTGGAATTTTACAGCCGTTTTGCGACACTCGACCCGTCACTTAGACGCGTCACTTCCTGCGGCACTAGCTAATTCCAAATTAGGGTTATACCGTCACTTGAACGCGTCACTTGAAGCGTCACTTGAGGTCTATACGACACTTCACTTAAGTGTCGTCTACCCTAATCCACCGTCATTAACGTGCGTCACTGTTGCACGTCACTTGACTTTTTAGCGTCACTTCCTTTAGTGACGCCTGTTTGTTTTCTTGCGTCACTTCCTTTAGTGACGCTCTGTTTAATACGTCACTCAAGTACGTCACTTGAGTGCGTCACTTGCTTGATTGAGCGACACTTACCTTTAGTGTCATCAGTCACTTCACCCGTCACTCGATAGCGTCACTAACCTAGTGACGCTAGTCGTTGTGACACTTCAGTGCGTTACTTACTAAGTGACGCCTTAAGTACTAATATTTTCTGAGTTCTTGTTTTTGCGTACATTTTCAGGTATATCTTCAATGGCAACAGATAAGGAAGATATTAGGGGAATTCGAGAAATGTTAAAACAGGGCAATGATATTGGTTCAAATAATAAACCTCCTCTTTTTACCGCAGATATGGAGTATGCTTATTGGAGGGATAGATTTGAACAGTTTGTGGACTTTCACTGTCCGGAATTGTGGGGTCCATTGAAACAAAGATATGAGGCTCCTGTATCTGAAGGAAACTATCGTGGTGTTCCTCCACCAAAATCTTTCACTGCTATGACACCTCAGGAGAAGAAAGATTATCAACTGGAAAGGAAAGCACATTCAGCCATATGTATGTGTTTGACAAAGGATGTCATGAGACTGTTCAAAACTCATGACATAACCTATGATTTATGGAAAGCGATAGAGACCAGGTGTGGAGGAAATGAGAAATATAAGGAGGCAAAACTGGAATTAATTAAGAAACAGTATGATTTGTTTGACTCCTTACCTAATGAGACGACGGCTGGACTGTTTACTCGATACTCACAAATTGTGAGTGAATTGACTGAAGGAGGATATACTCTCACTGCACTGGAGATTAATAAAAAGCTATTGGATGTTTTACCAAGTGCATGGGATGTGAAAGTTCAATTCTTGAAGGAAAATCAAGAATTATCTGGGATGACTTTGGATCAACTCATTGGAGTTCTTCAAGCCCATGCTATGGAATTGAAGAAGAAGGAATGCAAGTCAACTGGATTTGTACAAAATCCTTCTCCGTATGGAAGCCAAGTAAATACGGGTAAGAGTTATGGAGGAATGGCATTTATGTCAGATACGAATTCTTCATCATATTCAGCTGTGGAGACTCATGCGGCGTATGTTTCCGGTACTGCTTGCACAAATCAAGGAACCCAACAACCGGTTTCAGCATCACCAGCAATTCAAGAGCAAGCTGCGATTTATACAGCTTTTATTAGCTCTTATAAGGATTTGGTTACTCAACCAAATACTACATTGGAAATGACCAAAGAAGACTATGCTCAACTGGATGATGATGATTTGGAGCAAATGGATTTGAACTGGAACATAGCGATGATTTCCAGAAGAGTTCAAAAGTTCTTGCAGCGAACGGGCAGAAAAAGTTTGGAAGGAAATGGGAAGACTGGGTTCGGGTTTGATAAAAGTAAGGTTCGATGCTATAACTGTCAGAACCTTGGTCATTTTGCAAGGGAATGTGAGAAACCTAGGATGCCATCATCAGGTTTTACAAAGCCAGATCCTCCCAAAGCAACTGAGAAAGAGGAAGCAAAATCGTTGGCTGCAGACAATGCCTTGATCGTTTTTGAGCCAACTACCTTTGATTGGAGTGCACAAGCTGAAAAGTTTCAATGTCTAATGGCTCACATCACTCCTGAGGTAACAAATGAACCTGTTGAGCCTTTTAACTGTGTTTCGTGTATTAATCTGACTGAATCCCTTGAGGTCTATCAAAAGGACAATCAAAAATTGCGGGACAAGATAGTTAAGCTTAATGAATCTAATAATTTTTTATTAGAAAATGAAAAACTTTATGAACAACATCTTGAAGCTCATAAATTAGATACCGAAACTTTTAAGGCCAAGGTCTTTAGTCAACAAGACGCAATTAAAAGTTATCTAACTGAGATTGAATTGTTGACAAAAGAATTATCTGATTTAAAAGATGAGTTTGAGAATCATAAAAGTAAAATCTTAAGTTCAACCTCAGCAACACAAGTCTTTAATGAGATAGTTAGTAAACAAGGGACTAGCGGCAAAAAGAAGGAAGGCCTTGGTTATAACCAAGTACCACCACCTTCTAATGCTGAATATTGTCCCTCAATTGCTAAACAGGGCCTTGAGGAGATTTCAGTCGATTATACCAAGATATATGGTATTAAGGCCAAAGAAGCCAAGCTTAACAAACTGACAACGGAGAAAACCAAGAGGCAAGAGTATCCATTGCCTCAGTTTGTTAAAGCTAAGTCTCAAGTTCAAACTAATGAGATTGTTGAGATAGAGGATATTACTGATCAGGAATATCCTGAGTTTAAGAAGGTTGAGGCTAAACCTGCAAAACAAATCTTGAAAACTGAACCTATAACAAAGGTTCAATATATAAGGGAAAATAAGTTTTTAAATGAGAAACTTCAAAAGTCACCGACAAATGTTTTAAAACATAAGGTGACAAGTGAAAAAGTTCAGGTTAATAAAACTTTAGCCTCACCCTCTAAACCAAGACCAGCACTTTCTAAAACATGTACAGCCTGTCCATGTTCTAAAAATGTTGTGTCACATCCTCCAGTACACCCTCCGTCTCTACAATTTCATGAGACTCGTTCTTGTTTCTATTGTAAGAAACAAGGACATTTGATCCGTGATTGTCCCAAACTTTCTCATCAGCGGTATGGGAGAGATATGCCTAGGACATCTTTCTATAGAAATTCTTTTTCGAAATCACCTCCTAGGCATCACTCTGACTCTCCCAAGCCGGCAAAGAAAGTTGTTAGTGTTGGACAAAATATTTTGTTAAAACCAAAGTCCAACACTATTTCAAAGCCAAATCCCGAACCATCAAAGGTTTGGAAGTTAAAGGAGTCTATTACGGACTCAAACGTCATCAATGATAACACATCAGATTCAAAATCTGATTTGTTTATAAATAAAGTTTTATCTGATGTGATTATTGTTGATGACTATGGTCGACCTAAGTCTGTAAAGGCTTGGGTCACCGTTTCTCACTAATCTCCTCATATTAATGTGTTGCAGCAGTCTGAACGGATAAAAGATAGCGAATGGTTCATGGATAGTGGCTGCTCGCGACACATGACGGGTGATGTGTCTCTCTTAGTGGATATTAAACCATATGCGGGAGGTCACGTTGCCTTTGCTGGAGATACGGGAGGAACAATTTCAGGGAGAGGTACGCTAACCAATGGAAAGGTTAGCTTTGAAAATGTAAACTATGTGTCTGAGCTTAAGCATAATTTGTTAAGTGTATCACAAGTTTGTGATAAGGATTATACCACATCGTTTACAAAAACCGAGTGTGTCATATTGAAGCCAGGGTACGTTATTCCGGAGGAATGGGTAGTAATGCGTGCTCCAAGAAGAAATGACACATATGTAATGAATATGCGAACTGTGGAGACTACCAGCGAATACACTTGTCTCCTTTCGAAGGCTTCAGAGAAGGAATCACTCCTTTGGCACAGACGTATGGGACACATTCATTTCCGTAAAATGAATTTCCTAGTCAACAACGACTTGGTTCGTGGAGTTCCGAAACAGTCTTTCGCCTTGAAGGATGACTGTGTTTCTTGCCACAAGGGCAAACTCCACAAGAAGTCCCATAAGTCTAAGGTTGTGAATTCCATAAATGCTCCATTAGAACTACTGCACATGGATCTTTTTGGTCCTGTGTCTACAAAGAGCATAGGTGGTCGTTCTTATTGTTTAGTGGTAACAGATGACTACTCACGCTTTTCGTGGGTCTACTTTCTCGCAACTAAGGATGAGACAGCGGGTATTTTAGTCTATTTGTTGGATAAGTTGGCAAACTTGTGCAACTTAAAAGTGAAGAGGCTGCGGAGCGATAACGGAACCGAATTCAAGAACTCAACTCTTGAGTTATTTTGTGCTTCTCGAGGTATTGAACATCAATTTAGTGCTCCGAGAACACCTCAACAAAATGGAGTTGCTGAACGGAAGAATAGGACAATTATTGAAACCGCTCGCACCATGTTAGCGGATTCCAAATTACCTATTATCTTCTGGGCTGAAGCAGTAAATACTGCTTGCTATGTTTTGAATCGGGTTCTTTCAGTTAAAAAGAAGAATAAGACTTGCTATGAGCTTTTCAACAATCGCAAGCCGAATCTGCAGTTTCTGGAACCCTTTGGATGTCCGTGTCTGATTATGATTACTAAAGATCGTGTCCCTAAGTTTGGCGATAAAGCCGTTGAAGGAATTTTTCTCGGATATTCGGTCAACTCTCCAAACAAACGGGTATACAACAAATCAACGAACGAGATCGAGGAACACTTTGAGGTCAAATGCCTACGGTATACGGAACCACCTCAAGGAAAGGGTCCGGATTGGTTCTTTAATTATGGGAATCTTTTCAGCTCTTTTAATGTTCCGGAGGATGATGTCACTGAAGATTTAATCACCATGCTTCATGGACTCGATGTTTTTCAACAAACATCTTCTTCTTCTACATCCAATCCTATACCTGATACAACATCCACTCCTTCACCTACTCCAACACCAGATATGCCTGCCTCAACATCCACTACTTCTCCTGCATCTGTTACTACACCTTCACCACAAATAACCACTATTCCATCTGCTTCAAATCACGTTAATACCGAGGATCTTCCGAATGATCCTAATATGCCTCCATTGGAGGATGCAACAGACATGGAATATTCTCACTTCTTCTCTAATGAAGAAAACGAAGATGCTTCTGCCACTGAAGGGGATCTGAATAACTTGGAATTAAATCTTGTGCCAGATGCTATTCCAGTTACTAGGATACATAGAAATCACCCTGTTGAAAACATCATTGGTGATCCCCATTCATCTGTTCAAACTAGACGTCAGGCGAAGCAAACTGCTGAAGATACGGATACTTCAGCTAACCAAGTTCTGGGATTTATAGCAACCGTCAACTCTTGCCATCTTTCCCAAACTGAACCGAAGAAAGTAGCGGAGGCCTTGCAAGACCCATCCTGGGTCGAGGCCATGCAAGATGAACTGCAGCAATTTCACAAGCTGCAAGTGTGGACGCTTGTTCCCTTACCCAAAGGTGCCGATCCGAAGGGCACTCGATGGGTATATCGCGTCAAGAAGGATGATAGAGGAGTTGTCACGAGGAACAAAGCAAGACTAGTTGTTCAAGGGTATACTCAAATTGAAGGACTTGATTATGATGAGGTTTTTGCCCCTGTCGCCAGATTGGAGTCCGTCCGTATCTTTTTAGCATTTGCATCATTTAAAGGGATTCGCGTCAAGCAACTTGACGTTAAAAGTGCATTCCTTTATGGCAAAATTGATACGGAAGTTTATGTTCAACAGCCTCCAGGCTTTGAAGATTCGGTGCATCCAAATTATGTCTACAAACTCAATAAGGCATTGTATGGACTTCATCAATCTCCACGCCTATGGTATGACAGGCTGGCTACTCATCTGGTGGACAATGGCTTTACACGGGGCACCATCGATAGTACCCTTTTCACAAAAGGAAAAGGCGATGATTTGTTACTTGTTCAAGTATATGTCGATGATATCATCTTTGGATCGTTGAATGAGGCTCTATGTAAAGAATTTGAAGAGGTCATGAAATCAGCTTTCGAGATGAGTGCAATGGGAGATCTTACCTTTTTCTTAGGTGTGCAAGTTGAGCAGTCATCCAAAGGCATGTATATTCATCAGTCAAAATATGTCCATGACATGTTGACACGATATGATATGCTCACTTGTAAACCTTATGGAACTCCTATTGAACTCAACCATAATCTTGGACCTGCTGAGGATGATGAGGACTGCAAAGAAAAGGATTATCGTTCGATGATAGGTTCTCTAATGTACCTCACTGCCTCAAGACCTGATATCATTTTTGCTGTCTCCATTTGTTCACGATATCAGGCACGACCAAAGGTTTCTCATATGAAGGCGGTGAAGCGGATTTTTGGTTATCTCAAATATAGACCTACACTTGGTCTATGGTACTCCAATGAGAAGAACTTCACTCTTTCTGCCTACTCCGATTCAGATTATGGTGGCTGCAACATCAATAAGAAGTCTACGACAGGGGGATGTCAGTTTCTTGGAACCCGCTTGGTTTCATGGCAATGCAAAAAGCAGACTAGGGTTTCTACTTCCACAGCTGAGGCCGAGTACATTGCTGCTGCTAGCTGCTGTTCTCAAGTTCTTTGGATTCAGCACCAACTGCGCGACTACGGGTTACTCTTAACTTTAACTCCTATACATATTGATAACACTGCTGCCATATCTATCACACGCAATCCCGTACAACACTCTAAAACCAAACACATAGAAATTAGGTTTCACTTTATACGGGATTGTTATGAGAAACACCTCATTGACCTTGTCCATATTGACACCCTGAAACAAAATGCTGACTTATTCACTAAGGCTTTCTCAAGAGCCCGATTTGATGAATTAGTAAACATGATCGGTCTAAGGTTCTTTACCACGAAAAAGTAATTTGTGACTTGGATATGTTTAAAAGTACTGTTTTATTATTATTAAAAAAAAAAAAAAAAAAACATGCAACAGCCACTCTTTATACTTTATAGTTTTAAAGAAATGCAATGTTGCTACATTTTAAAAATAGACGTTGAAGTTGTGTCTGTAAACAACTTGGGATATGATAGTACATCGGGTGCCATGCATAAAAATGGAATTTTTAAGGTTTATCTTTGATGTGTCAGTAGATTTATCTGACGTATTAAAAACAGTTTTTATAAACATTATCTTCATCATACGATATATTAGTAGGCATGTTATACAGAACACTTTGAGAAGTCTTAAGAAGCTTAATCAATAATTGTCTATTTCAAGTGGTACAATATTATTAGATGTACGACAAAAGTCTTAAATTCTTACTTATACTAGACATGTTTTTGTGAAAGATGTTTATATGATTTCATTTGGGGGTATATATTGACAGTCTCCTTTGTTATACGTAAGTATAGACCTGGTTTCTGTTAATATATATTTTAAAATTAAGCAAACACAAGTCAAAGTACTTGAAAAGTCTTTGAAAAATTAAGATACCTTACAAGGTCGCCAAAATGGTTTGACCAAGTTTGGTTTTGCTTAAACCTGGATCAAGTTATGTCACTCTGTTGTACGTAAGTACAGACCTGTCACCGCTGACTTGATTCTTAAAATTGATTTTCTTATATTTTATCTGTAAATCAAAACATGGTCTATGTTTTAAGTTAAGATGTATATCTATGATGGGAACCACAGCGAAATAAACATACCAATAATAATAAAATACCTCTTAGTCGTACGTATAACATGTTTAAGTGGACAAATATACTAATAATCGTTTTTGAAATAATTTTTATAAGCAGTGTTTTTAGTATGTCAAGTAAATTTAAAGAGGACAAAGATACTGATGATTGAAATAACTCTTACTGTTCCTAATAAATGCATGTTATTCCGATATGATCCCTAATCAGACTTTATCAACTCCGTCACCAAAAAGAATGTGTTAATTCTCTAAGTGGTTAATTTAAAGTGAAGAGGTTCCCTTATCTCTGCTCTAACGGATCGTTATCTCAATACCTACATGTGGTATCAGTTATAAGAATAATTGTCAGTTTACATTTTCTTGTATCTGTCTTATTTTCTCTACGTTAGTGTAATTTTAGTTATTATCCAAGTTGCAATTACATTTTCAAATTTAAGTACCGAAATCACAACGCGAAACCATCGAAGAAATCGCAAATTTTTCACTTTAAGTGAACTGTGCGTCACTTTCATAAGTGACGCTCCGAGTGACGCATACGATATTGCGTCACTCACTCAAGTGACGCAGTCAGTGCCGGGATAAGTTACGCTATAAGTGTCGGGTTGAGTGACGCATACAAGGGTCGGTGTATAAATACCCCTTCCCCACGACACTCAACCTCACCACTTTTCAAATTCCTATACCGTCACTTGCACTGACACACCGACACTCGTTCTGTCCCTGCGTCACTTCCACTGCACGTTTTCTTGTCGATTGATTAGCGAGCTTCACGGTTTTTCTTTGTGTTCTTTTCATACCTCGTTGTTCTCCTTACTCCTACGAACTTAGTGGTACTACTTTTAATCTTTTAATCTTCTTATTTTTACTGTATTTTAGAGTTAGGGTTACGGTTAGGTTTTTATGTGCAAAATCGTTCGATTAACTGCTTATATGCTTATGTTATGATGTAATAAATGGTGTGTTCTACTCGCCCAACCCTAGCGCTCACCTTGGTTACCTTGTTTTTGCAAACCCCTAATTTTTGAATCTGGACATGAACAGTGCACGATGATCTTCATCGTTGCGACACTTCTAGCGTCACTTATCTTAAGTGACGCTACTTGGTAATTTGGTAACCCATACCGTCACTTCTTAAGTGACTCATGTAGTGACGCATACTCAAGTTTATCCGTCACTCTTCATAGTGACACCTCTTTATGCGTCACTACTTCAAGTGCCTGTCTAAGTGACGCTTTCCTTTACACGTCACTTATTCCGTCACTTCTTAAGTGACTGTCTTAGGATACCGTCACTACGGTTAGTGCCGCATGTTCTTCACCCGTCATTTAGCAAGTGTCGTATACTTTAAAACACAAAATTCAAACGTCACTTACATCAGTGACGCTTGATAGCGTCACTTCCAACAAGTGACGCTAACAATTGATTTTAATTTTCTTAACTGTACCTTACGACACTCCTTAAGTGACGGTAGTGGCCATGCGTCACTTACCCTAAGTGACGCCTAAAGTCAAAATTTGTTTTCTAACCTTTCAATGTTCGGGCTAACTTTCTAACGTTTACGGTTACTTTTCTTTGTAATTTTAGCTTACAGATGGCCGGGTTACAGGATTATTACCGCCGTACCAACACCCGACATAATATTACGGCATTCCTTGAGTCTACTCATGCGAATTCAGCGCCGTTCAGGCCTATGATCGAATTTCTACGCAGATCGAGGATCTTTTATGCGATTACGGCATCGACCCCGGTATATATGAACCAAATAGAGGAATTTTATGATCATGCCGTGATCAGGGTTCAGGGTGATGTTCCCCGCATAGTTTCGAATATGTTTGGGGAGGAAATCGAGATAACCGAAAACTCGATTAGACGGGTTTTACAATTCAATGACAACTGTACGATGCCCACCATCTTCCCCACCACGTTTATCTACGGGGGACTTCAAAGGATGGGTTATCCAGCAAACCAGCTTTCAGACTTCCGAAAGCAATACCTCTGCAGAGTATGGAGGTATCTCTGTCACATTGTGATTGTTTGTTTATCGCCACGGAAAGGGGGGTATGATGCGGCAAGTCATCTGACTTTGTCGCTTATGTTAGCTCTAGTATATAATAAGCCGTATAACTTTAGCGGCTATATTTTTGGGAATATGGTGGAAAACATCAGGGCTGGGAAGGACAAATGGTTACAGTATCCTCGATTTGTCCAGCTGTTGCTGAATGATCTCAATCTTGAGATTGCACCAGATCAGCGATCCCTTCTTGTTCCGACACCGATGCTTCTGCGAGTCTTTAATGACTGCAAGCTCGCGCCAAAGGGCGAGCCCGTTTTGGCCGATCGTGAACTCTTCGGGCACGTGGTAAACGAAAACTACGTTGCGCCGCACGATCATGGTTTTTTGGATAATGTCGTGCCTCCGGTCAACGAGGACGACTTAGTTGACGCCAATGTAGCTCAGGACCTCGATGATATTGATCGCGTTGATCGGGTTGAGGTTGATTCCGATGATGGTGGGCCCACTCCTCCGGATTCTGAGGGTGATGTGCCACCACAGTCAGCTTTAGATGGGATTCAATTGGCTAATCCCCAACGCTTTAAGCGTATTATGCGCCGGATTTCGGCTGGTCGGTTCATGTCCCGAGGAATCCTGGCAAACGTCCTGCTGGGTCTTCGCCTTCATATGCAGATTTACCACATCGAAGACGCCAGCGGACTTCGGTGGTTATTGAGGAGCCAACCTCTCCACAACAACAACCACCTCCAACGTCTGACATGCCCGTCTCTTCAGATGGTTTTGGCTCAGATGGAGCTTTTGGCCAAACGATTTGATGATCAGAAGGCTATCATTGAAGCTCAAGCCTCTCAGATCAGGATTTGGAAGCTAGAGCTGCTACGGTTGACTCTCTACAGTCTCAAGTGACGTCTCTGTCTGCTAGGTTGTTAGAGTTGGAATCCGTCACAATTGTTTCGGGGGAGGTAGGTCCTAGTGAGTTAGAAACAAATGTAACTCCTTCCCCGGAACCAGAAAATGTACTTCCATCTTCAACTATCAATGAAAATATCAGTTTAGATTACTTTGTGGAGGTTCAAGGTCAGGCAAGACCTATTGCGGTTGATTATTCTTATGTAGATCTCACATATCTGCAAAACTTGATGAATGAAAATGATACGATGCCTGAGGAAGAGGAAATGAATGATCCTGTAGCAGAGGATTATTTCTTTGAGGAAAATGATGAAGTTGAAGTTGAGGGGGAGCAATTGCACAGTGATGAATGTTATGATGATGCTCCCATTATAGAATCGGATTCGTCTGAAGATAAATCAGAAAAAGAGACGAACGAGCCATCAAATTCTACAACTAAACCGGATATAGTGCTCAAACCGATTATCGAGGTACCGGTTACGTGTAAAAGCTACAAAGTTAGATCTGATTACACGGGATTGATCAAGAGTTGGAAATTTGATGAGAACAACTCAGTTTTTATGATTAAGAGAAGTGACGGCATTCAGTACTTCAATATGAAGTTTTATAAAATAAGTACTTTGCCGAAGTGTGAGCTTCAAAGATTAGCGCAGATACCCTTGATAAACCGATCACGAAATTCACGAGCAGATTTCTTCCAGGTGATCATACGTCGAGAGATGAATAGTAAAAAATATAACCTGATAAAGCCGACGTTGGGTATGCGATACAAGTTTAAGAAGAAGTTAGATCCGATCACTCGTCAACCTATTGTGAAGATGATCTATCCACCAGCAAAGTGTCTACAGAAGATACCTTTGGAGATCATTCCGATAGATTTTTTGAATAGGTTGGAGTACTGGGAATATGATGATATTACTGGTGAAGCTGTAATTGTATTTATTCCAAAATCGGAACCAGATACGGATTCGGAGATTATGAATGTAGAATCGGAGGTTGAAGAGAAAACAGCATGGGATGTTGTTCAACATAAGAAAAGGTCTACTTGGGGTCTTAAAAGAAAGATATTTTGTGTATACGATCCGTTGAGTTTGATCAATCTCTCTGAACATGATATGAAAAGATTACATCAGAATAGAATTCAGTTTAAAGAAAGAGATAGAGTTGAAGCGATTAAATTTCAAAAGATCATTGATATTTGCGTAGCCAACGGAGTACACGCTGGTGGTGTATTTCCTGCTGGCTGGAAGTGAAGACTCAACAGTACGAAAGTTTTTGAAGATTTTGAAGACCAAGCTGAAGACACGGGGGAGTTTGTTGATGCATCTTTGAGTGTCTGTCAGTTGGTCTATCGAGTTGTAATTAGTGTCGTTTGTTACTTAATAGAAATATGGTTTTTGTTAATGCGACACTCGTGTTTTGGTTTAGGCGACACTTGCCTGAGTGACGCATAGCGACACTTGATTAAGTGACGCATAGCGACACTTAGGTAAGTGACGCATTAAGGCGGCCACATGCGACACTTACCCAAGTGACGCATGTCGGCTGTGTTTTTAGTATAAATAGAAACCTACGGGTTTTAGGCTAGAGTTGACGAAACCCTAGCACCATTTGTTGAAATAGCGTCTCTGTAATCGTTCCCAAATCAATATACAAGCCGATTTCTTTGTTTACTTAGTGAATAACTTTCGTTTCGGTTTGTGTTTATTGTTGATATATACAATTGATTGATTCCGCCTTTCAATTGTAAGTCAATTGTCATCTAGATCCAAGCGCTAGGCACTTTCAATTATATCATTCACATATAATATTAGGAAGACTACAACACTCCCACTGAACTTGACATATATACAAGACTCATCTTTGCTTCTAGAAAATTCAAACTTTTGGACTTTCTCATGGAAGCAGAGATTCCAGCTATGAGAGGCTTCCATAAACATCCTTATGAAGCTTACAAACTCTATTAGAATACTTTACACTTTCAAAACCATCTGATTGTGTCACATCCTCTGTTAGTTTTCCATTAAGGAAAGCGGTTTTGATATCCATCTGCCAAATTTCACAATAATGAAATGCAGTTGTGGCTAGCATTATCCTAATTGACTTTCTCTTAGCTACTGGTGAGAAGGTTTCCTCATAATCAATCCCGAGGGTTTGAGTATAGCCATTTGCTACCAACTTTAAGTGTGTACTTTCCCATCCATGTATGTCTTCTTCTTGAAGATCCACTTACAACCCACTGTCTTAAGACCAGGTGTAGCGTCAACCAAAATTCCAAACTTGGTTGTCATACATAGACTGAATTTCGCTTGCTTACTTCCACTTAGCAACCTCAAGGCCTGCCATCGCTTCCTTGCAGTTAGCAAGTTCATCTAATTCACTTAGTGTACTATCCATAATTTTAGCCTCTTCTTTTATATGGAGACCATAATAGAACTGAGGAGGACTGCTAACTCTACAATTGCAAGTGGGTAAGGATATGTCATCAAGTTCAATAGGTGTCACCACCTCTTGTTGAACGTCAGTGTTTATCATAATTTCTTCATTGGTAGATCCTTGAATCTTTTCAATATCAATTATTCTCCCACTGTCCTCTTTAGATATTGTTTCTCTCTTAAGGAACATTCCTCTTTGAGCTATAAACAAGTATCTAAATGACTCCTGTGGATTACCGATGAGAAATACTTTTTAGATCTGGCTTTTGTGCTAAGTTTCTCGCCTAACGATAACTTCACAAATCTAGATCTGGATGTGCCTAAGAGAAAACATTTCCCTTCCACATCTCTTCTTGGTGAATACTAGATTTAAGATATGCGAGAATGTCTATAATGTCTAACCCCAAAAGTTTATTGGAAGTATTGCCCGACTCATCATAAATTGAACCATGTCTAACAAGGTACTATTTCTCCTTTTAGCAACTCCATAAGGCTATGGTGTTCTAGAAGGAGACAACTGTGAAACTATTCCACAGTTTCTAAGATGATCAAGAAATTTGATACTAAGGTATTCTCCTCCCCTATAGGATTGGAGTACCTTTATCTTTCTGGCCAGTTGGTTCTCTACTTCGTTCTGATATCCTTTTGAACATTTCAAAATTATCGGACTTATGTTTAATCTGATAAACATATCCAAATCTATTGAGTAGTGATTTCCATCTTTTGTAGCGCATCGGAATTGTCCACACACATCCATGTGCATTAAGTCCAATGTTCCTTCACCTCTTTCACAAGACCTTGTGAATGGTGATTTAGTCATCTTACCTGATAAACAAGATTCGCATACATCATCCGATTTATGGTCGAATGGTTCCAACACTCCATCCCTTTGGAGTTGGGCGACGCGTTTCTTATTTTGGTGCTCAAGACAAAAATTCCACAATTTAGATTTATCAAGCTCATTAGACAAACGAACATTTAAATTACTTTGTTGACCTATTTAACATTTTCATACATGCCTTTGCTAGGAGAAGCTCTATCATCATTCTCATTATCAAATGAAAACTGATAACTTTCCTTAAACAAGCATGAAATGAAACTATGTTTCGAATAACAACAATTATTTAAATGTATCATAACTCTCGATTTTAGCATGAACTCAAACTTTCCAATGGGCGTGACTATCTTGTCTCCCATGACTAAGTTGAGCTCTTCATGCTTCAAACTCCCACTTTCCTTTGGACCTTGCAATACAGTGCAAATGTGAGTACCACACCCTGTATCCAAGACCCACGAATTAGAAGTTTTAATAATGCGGAGTTCGATTACTTATATACTTGAGTCCTTTTTCGACCATTCTGTCTTTAAGGTCCTTCAGATATTTTGGGCGGCAACGCTTCTAGTATCCCACTATGTTGCAGTAAAAGCATACTGCTTTCCATGGATTACTTGGCAGATGCAATCTCAAATTCAATCTTTCTCTTAGCCCCCACGATTGGACCTTCCATTCGTAGCTATTTTAGATCTCATCCTTTCTTTGCATCATGACCAATTTTACAACACATGAGTTGTTGAGCCAGAGGGCAAATCCTTATTGATCCCTCGCTTAGCGGTTTGCATTAATTTTGAAGTTACATTATTGAGGTGTCTATCTCATTCAAATCTATTTGACATGAGATTACAAACTGTTTGTATACAGCTGGTAGACCGGACAAAACTATGGTGATGGAAAACTCTGTATCGAATATCATATCCAATGATTCTAACCTATCAATGTACACTTTCATCTCCAAGATGAAAGCACAATTAGAAGTTCCAGGTTTAGGTATGCAAGCCATGAGGGATCTAACCACATTAAGGTGTTCTTTGCTTGCCTTTTTCCTGAACCATATCTTGACTGTTGGTTCATTTCATAAGCCCAAGTATTCTCAAAAGTCTTTTGCAATTGAGGGCTCATGAAGAATACAAGATACTTTATTCGCATCATCATAATGTTTCCGGTGAGATTGAATCTGTTCTTGGGTTGAATCATTATCATTTGTAGGAACCTAAGATTCGCATTAGTCCATACAGTTTGGACTGGTTAGTCTTTCCCTCCCAAGAATTAAGAGTAGTGAGGAATTCGAGTTGTTTGTTGAATTAGGAGCAGGAGGATTATTACCATTTTAAACAGACATCTTTGAGATAACCTTGTTTTAGTTATTTTGAGTATTCCTTAATTAAATTACCCAATTTTAAAGGCTATGATCCATATTTTAGATTCGTTTTATGAAGAGGTTTGCCGTAATCATATCATGAATTTATTTTAGGTAGAAAATGCTCTTGTCAATTTCATTCTCCATGAAATTCCTAGTTCTTTTGAGATTCATTGATTTCCATCAATGGCATGTTAATCTCGGATTATGCTCATCTACCATTCATGACTGGTGTGACGAGGATCATGAACAAGATGGTGAACTTAACCATGCAAAACCCGTGTGGTCCCCGGCCCGAGTATGCTCGAGAATCGCGAGTTCCATATCACCTCTCAATATGTTCTCATATTAATGTGTCGGTAAACCACACATGCTCCATTAACAGACCATACAAAAGATGTGCGATTTTCATGGGTTAGCATACTATTCACATTTTATAGTATCTAGAACGGGATTTTTTTAGTACTTTTAGGTCATACTTTTGATCTTAACATCATCCTTGAGAGTGCCCCTTGTTGTGGACCTAGATGTCAATTGACAGCAATCGTAAGGCGGAATCAAACAATTGCTTGTAAGGCTAACAAATCACAAACCGAACACAAGAAGTTTAACAATGTAAACGTGTATATTAGCTTGTATAACTGTTTGGGAACGATTACAATAAGGTTTAGTCAACAAATGGTGCTAGGGTTTCGTCAACCCTAGCCAAAAACCCGTAGGTTTCTATTTATACTAAAAAGTCAGCCGACATGCGTCACTTGTGGAAGTGTCGCATGTGACCGCCTTCATGTGTCACTTACCTAAGTGACGCTATGCGTCACTAAGGCAAGTGACGCCTAACCTAAAACACGAGTGTCGCATATAATAAAACTATATTTCTATTAAGTAACTAACGACACTTATTTACAACTCAATAGACCAACTGACAGACACCTAATATGTATCAACAAACTCCCCCGTGTCTTCAGCTTGGTCTTCAAAAGTCTTCAAGTCTTCACTTCCAGCCAGCTGGAAATACACCACCAGCGTGTACTCCATTGGCAACGCAGATATCCACGATCTTCTGAAATTTTAACGCTTCAGCTCTATCTTTCGTCTTGAACTCAATTCTATTTTCATGTAATCTTTTCATATCTTGAGCAGAAAGATTGATCAAACTTAATGGGTCAAAAACACAAAACATTTTCCTCTTGAGACCCCATAACGACCTCTTAGTAGGCTGAACAGCATCCCAAGCTGTTGTCACGTTATTTCCAGTATCTGCAATAGAAGACTCCGGGTCTGTAGCTGGTTCAGAATTTGGAATGAATACAATCACAGCTTCACCCGTAACATCATCATATTCCCAATAAACCAACCTATTCAAAAAATCTAGCGGGATGATCTCCAAAGGTATCTTCTGTAGACACTTTGCTGGTGGATAGATCATCTTCACAATAGGTTGTCGGGTAACCGGATCTAGCTTCTTCTTAAATTTATACCTCATACCCAACGTCGGCTTTATCAAATTATACTTTTTACTATTCATCTCACGACGTATGATCACCTGAAAGAAATCTGCTCTTGAATCTCGTGATCGGTTGATCAAGGGTATCTGAGCTAACCTTTGAAGCTCACACTTCGGCAAAGTACTTATTTTGTAAAACTTCATATTGAAGTACTGAATGCCGTCACTTCTCTTTATCATAAAAACAGAGTTATTCTCATCAAATTTCCAACTCTTAATCAACCCCGTGTAATCAGATCTAACTTTGTAGCATTTACACGTAACCGGTACCTCTATAATCGGTTTAAGCACAATATCCAGTTTTGTTGTAGAAGTTGATGGCTCGTTCGTTTCTTTTTCCAATTCATCTTCAGACGAATCCGATTCTATAATGGGAGCATCATCATAACATTCATCACTGTGCAATTGCTCCCCCTCAACCTCAACTTCCTCATTTTCTTCAAAGAAATAATCCTCTGCTACAGGATCATTCATTACCTCTTCCTCAGGCATCGCGTTATTATCATTCATCAAGTTTTGCAAATATGTGAGATCTACGAATGAATAATCAACCGCAATAGGTCTTGCCTGACCTTGAACCTCAACAAAATAATCCAAACTGATATTTTCATTTATAGTATCTAAAGGTTGTACATTTTCAGG
Source organism: Pseudognaphalium luteoalbum (assembly GCA_963422505.1). Classification (NCBI taxonomy): domain Eukaryota; kingdom Viridiplantae; phylum Streptophyta; class Magnoliopsida; order Asterales; family Asteraceae; genus Pseudognaphalium; species Pseudognaphalium luteoalbum. Next base: position 121,344,818 of record OY730193.1, read on the forward strand.
TTCAGGGGAAGGAGTTACATTTGTTTCTATTTCCCTAGGATTATCCTCCCCCGAAACAAGTGTGACTGACTCCAATTCTAACAACCTAGAAGACATAGTCGTTATCTGTTGCTGGAGAGAGTCCACTGTGGCAGCTTTAATCTCTAAGTCCTTAATCTGTGAAGCTTGAGCCGCAATGATCGCCTGTTGATCATCAAAACGCTTGGATAAAAGCTCCAGTTGAGCTAAAACCTGCTGAATAGAAGCAGGTGCAGGCTGAGGAGAAGTCTGATGAGTTGGCTCCTCAAGGACAATCGAAGTCCGCTGGCGTCGACGTAAAGGTAAATCGGCATAAGAAGGCGACGACCCAGCAGGACGCTTACCAGGATTCCGCGGGATATGAACCCGACCAGCAGAAATCCGGCGCATAATACGCTTAAAGCGTTGGGGATCAGCCAATTGAATCCCATCTAAAGCTGATTGAGGTGGCACGTCACCCTCAGAATCAGAAGGGGTGGGCCCACCATCGTCAGAATCAGGCTCAACTCGATCAACGCTATCGATATCCTCTAAATCTTGAGCTATATTGGTATCAACCAAGTCGTCCTCGTTGACCGGAGGCACGGCGTCATCCAAAAATCCGTGATCACGCGACGCAACATAGTTTTCGTTCACTATGTGCCCGAATAACTCCTGGTCAGCCAAAATTTGTTCACCTTTCGGTGCCAGCTTACAGTCATTAAAGACTCGTAAAAGCATCGGTGTTGGCACCAAAAGAGAACGCTGGTCAGGTGCTATATCCAAGTTCAAATCATTTAACAATAACTGAACAAAACGAGGATACTGCAACCATTTGTCCTTCCCAGCCCGGATGTTTTCCACCAAATTCCCAAAAATATAGCCGCTAAAGTTATAGGGCTTATTATACACTAGGGCTAACATAAGCGATAAAGTCAAATGACTTGCCGCATCATACCCCCCTTTCCTTGGCGATAGGCAAACAATAATAATGTGGCAAAGATACCTCCAAACACGGCACAGAAACTGCTTTCGAAAATCCGACAGCTGATTAGCTGGATACCCCATTCTCTGAAGTCCCCCGTAGATGAATGTAGTGGGGAAGATAGTGGGCATCGTGTCGTTGTCGGTGAACTGTAAAACCCGCCTAATCGAGTTCTCGGTAATCTCGATTTCCTCCCCAAACATATTCGAAACAATCCGAGGAACGTCACCCTGAACCCTGATCACGGCATGATCATAGAATTCCTCTATTTGGTTCATATAAACCGGAGTCGATGCGGTGATGGCGTAATAAATCCGTGATCGGCGAAGAAAGTCGATCATCGGCCTAAAGGGCGCCGAATTCGCATGCGTGGATTCCAGAAACGCCGTGATATTGTGACGTGTGTTCGTGCGGCGGTAATAGTTCTGTAACTCAGCCATCTGTAAGCAGAAATACAAAGAAAAAATAACCGAAAGCGTTAAAAAGTTAGCCCGAACACAGAAGGGTTAGAAAACGAATTTTGATCTTAGGCGTCACTTATGGTAAGTGACGCATGGCCACTACCATCACTTAGGAGTGTCGTATTGCACAGTAATTAAAATTAAAATTCAATTATAGCGTCACTTGTTGGAAGTGACGCTATCATGCGTCACTGATGTAAGTGACGTTTGTATTTTGTGATTTAATTTATACGACACTTGCAAAGTGACGGGTGGAGAACATGCGACATTTACCGTAGTGACGTTATCCTAAGACAGTCACTTAAGAAGTGACGGTATAAGTGACGTTTAGAAATAAGCGTCACTTAGACAGTCACTTGGTGTAGTGACGCATGTAAAAGCGTCACTGAGAGGAGTGACGGTCTGAACAAATAAAGCAATTGTATGCGTCACTACACGAGTCACTTAAGAAGTGACGGTATGGGTTTCAAAATTACCAAATATCGTCACTTGATATAAGTGACGCACGAAGTGACGCAACGATGAAGATCATCGTGTCACTGTTCATGCCCAGAATTCAAATTTAGGGGTTTTCGAAATCGAAGTTACCAGGGTGTGCGCATGGTAAAAACGAGTATTACACACCCTTTATTACACGAAAACGTTAACAATTCAAAGGTTCAATCGAACGATTTCAAACTTAAACCCAAACCCGTAACCCTAAATCAAATAACAGCATATATATCGAAGTATAATGGTTAAAAGAAGTACCAAAAGGTTCGTGTGTATGAGAGGAACAAGAGAGAAATCACAGAAGTGCACGAGAAAGCCGCAGAAAGCACGAATCGATTGAAGAGAACACACAGAGGGAAGTGACGCAGAGACAGTATAAGTGTCGGTGTGTCAGTGCAAGTGACGCTATAGGAATTTGAAATGTGGTGAGGTTGAGTGTCGTGGGGAAGGGGTATTTATACACCGACCCTAGTATGCGTCACTCAACCCGGCACTTATAGCGAAACTTATCCCAGCACTTACTGCATCACTTAAGTGAGTGACGCAATATCGTATGCGTCACTGGAAGCGTCACTTATGAAAGTGACGCACAGTTCACTTTTAGTGAAATAATTGCGATTTCTTCAATTTTTTCGCGTTGTGATTTCGGTACTCAAATTTGAAAAATGTAACTGTAACTTGGATAATAACTAAAGTTACACTAACTTAGATAAAATAAAACTTATACAAAAAATGTAAATTGACAACAAGAAAATTAACACATTCTTTTTGGTGACGGAGTTGATAAAGTCTGGTTAGGGATCATATTGGAATAACATGCATTTACTAGGAACAATAAGTGTTATTTCGATCATCAGTATATTTGTCCGCTTTAAATTTACTTGACATACTAAAAGCACTTTTTATAAAAATTATTTCAAAACGATTATTAGTATGTTTATCCACTTAAACATGTTATACGCACATCTAGGAAGTATTTTATTATTATTGGTATGTGCATTTCGCTGTAGTTTCCACCATAGATATACATCTTAACTTAAGACATAGATCATGTTTCCATTTACAGATGAAATATAAGAAAATCAATTTTAAGAATCAAGTCAGCGGTGACAGGTCTGTACTGACGTACAACAGAGCGACATAGCTTGATTCAGGTTTAAGCAAAACCAGACTTGGTCAAACCATTTTGGCGACCTTGTAAGGTATCTTACTTTGAAAGACTTTTCAAGTTCTTTGACTTGTGTTTGCTTAAGTTTAAAGTATATATTAATAGAAACCAGGTCTATACTTACGTATAACAGAGGAAACTATCAATATATACCCCCAAATGATATCAAATAAACATACTTCACGAAAGCATGTCTAGTATAAGTAAGAAATTAAGACTTTTGTCATACATCTAATGGTGTTTTACCACTTGAAATAGACAGTTAATGATTAAGCTTCTTAAGACTTCTCTAAGAGTTTTGTATACCATGCCTACTAATACATCGTATGATGAAGACAATGTTTATAAAAACTGTTTTTAATACGTCAAATAAATCTACTGACACATCCAAGATAAACCTTAAATTTCCATTTTTATGCATGTCACCCAATGTACTATCATATCCCAAGTTGTTTACAGACATAACTTCAACGTCTATTTTAAAATGTAGCAACCTTGCTTTTCATTAATACTAGAAAGTATAATGAGTGGCAGTTGCGTAGGTGTTTTTTTTTTTTTTTTTTTTTTTTTTTTTTTTTTAAACATTACTATAAAAACAATCCAAGTCACGAATTACTTTTTAGCAAGAAAGAATCTTAAACCAATCATGTTGATTAGTTCGTCAAATCGAGTACGCGTAAAGGCTTTAGTGAAAAGGTCGGCATTCTGCTTTAAGGTGTCTATCTGGACAAGGTCAATTAGGTGTTTTTCATAGCAATCCCGTATAAAGTGGAACCTAAGTTCAATGTGTTTAGTTTTAGAGTGCTGTACGGGATTGCGCGTGATAGATATAGCAGCAGTATTATCAATATGAATAGGAGTCATAGAAAGAAGTAACCCGTAATCACGCAGTTGATGTTGTATCCATAGAACCTGAGAGCAGCAACTTGCAGTAGCAACGTACTCAGCTTCCGCAGTTGAAAGAGAAACTGTAGTCTGTTTCTTGCACTGCCATGACACTAGGCGAGTTCCTAGGAATTGACATCCACCGGTGGTTGACTTCTTATCTATGCTGCAGCCGCCATGATCTGAATCCGAGTAGGCAGAGAGAGCGAAGGATTTCTCATTTGAATACCATAGACCAAGATTGGGTCTATGTTTGAGATAACCAAAGATTCGCTTTACTGCCCTCATATGAGACACCTTTGGTTTGGCTTGAAAGCGAGAGCATACGGATACCGCAAAGACAATATCCGGTCGAGAAGCTGTCAAGTACATTAAAGAACCTATCATTGATCGATAGTCCTTTTCTTTGCAATCTTCTTCATCCTCAGCAAGTCAGAGATTGTGATTAAGCTCGATGGGAGTCCCATAGGTTTTACAATTGAGCAGATCGTATCGAGTCACCATGTCTTTGACATACTTTGACTGATGAATATAAATACCTTTTGAAGACTGCTCAACTTGCACACCTAAAAAGAATTTTAGCTCCCCCATCGCACTCATCTCAAACTCAGCTTTCATGATTTCCTCAAAATGCTTGCACATTGCTTCATTGGTAGAGCCAAAAATAATGTCGTCCACATACACTTGCACAAGTAGCATATCCTCTCGATCGCCAGACCATTCTTTTCGAATGAACAAAGTACTATCAATATTTCCACGAACAAATCCATGCTTGACTAAATGATTAGATAACCTCTCGTACCATAATCGTGGGGCTTGATGAAGACCATATAACGCCTTGTTCAACTTGCAGACGTATTCTGGATGCTCAGGATCTTCAAAGCCAGGAGGCTGTTTCACGTAGACATCAGTGTCCACTTTCCCATATAAAAATGCACTCTTGACATCGAGTTGGTGAACACGAAACTCTTTGTAAGACGCAAATGAGAGAAAGATCCGAATGGACTCAAGTCTTGCCACAGGAGCGAAGACTTCATCATAATCCAAGCCCTCAATTTGACTAAATCCTTGAACTACCAGTCGGGCTTTGTTCCGAATGACAATACCCCTATCATCCATTTTATTACGAAACACCCATCGAGTGCCAGTTAAATGAGCACCTTTGGGTAATGGAACTATATCCCACACGTGCAGCTTGTTGAACTGTTGCAACTCTTCTTGCATAGCCTCGACCCAAGATGGATCTTTCAAGGCTTCATCAACTTTCTTCGGTTCAATTTGGGATAAATGACAGGAATTTATCCGGGCGATCAAATTCAACATTTCCTGATTTGGATTTTGCTGCACTTGATGCCTTGTTCGAACAGCAGCTTCAGGATCACCGATAATGTTATCAATAGGGTGATCCCTGTGTACACGTGTGACTGGGATTCGATCGGGTGCAAGTACTAACTCCAAATTATTCATGTCCCCTTCAGTGATAGGAACAGTGTTAGATGCAGGAACGGTAGTACTTTCTGGTTGCACTGGAGTTTCCGTATCATCTTCATTAGAGAAAAGATGAGAGTGGACCATGTCATCATTCTCGTCCTCCTCCAATGGTGGCATGTTGGGGTCATCGGGATATTCTGTTGTTTTAGATGTTCCTGAAGTCAAAGGAACATCCGAAGGTGGAACCGTAGGCAAAGGTGTGGATGTGGTAGATATTGGTGTAGTAGTAGGTGGTGGAGGTGACGGTATGGGTGTTGCTGTAGGTGGGGATGCCGGTGTCAAGGTAGAATTGTCCTGACACAAACTAATACCATGAAGTAGAGTGACAATTTCGTCCTCATCAGAAGTTCCTTCTGGTATGTCGAATGAGTTGAACACATCCTTGTAATTGAATAGCCAATCCGGACCCGTTCCTTGAGGAGGATCCGTGTATCGTAAGCATTTCACCTCAAAGTGCTCTTCCACTTGATGAGTCGACTTGATGTAGACTCGTTTATTTGGAGAGTTGACGGAATAACCAAGGAAAATTCCTTCAACTGCTTTAGCTCCAAATTTCGAGACTTTGTCTTTAGAGACCATAATCAGACATGGACACCCGAAAGGTTCCAGAAACTGCAAGGTGGGCTTACGGTTATTAAAGAGTTCATAACATGTCTTATTTTTCTTCTTAACCGTGAGCACTCGGTTCAACACATAGCAAGCAGTACTGACTGCTTCTGCCCAAAAGATTATAGGAAGCTTAGAATCGGCCAGCATAGTCCGAGCTGTCTCGATAATAGTCCTATTTTTACGCTCAGCAACTCCATTCTGTTGAGGAGTTCGAGGGGCACTGAACTGATGATCAATGCCTTTTGTGGCACAGTATAACTCAAGAGTAGAGTTCTTGAATTCAGTCCCGTTATCACTTCGCAGTCTCTTAACCTTTAAGTTGCATAAATTTGCCAACTTATCTAACAGATATACCAGAATGTCTGGTGTTTCACTCTTTGCCCCCAGAAAATACACCCATGAAAATCGTGAGTAGTCATCGGTGACTACTAAACAGTACGATCTTCCACCAATACTTTTGGTTGAAATAGGACCAAATAGGTCCATATGCAATAATTCCAATGGTGCTGCAATGGAATTCACTACCTTAGGCTTGTGAGGTTTCTTATGAAGTTTCCCTTTATGGCAGGCGACACAGTCATCCTTTAGTGCAAATGACTGTTTAGGGACTCCATTTACCAAATCATTATTTATCAAGAAATTCATTTTTCGAAAATGGATGTGTCCCATTCTTCGATGCCACAATAATGATTCCTTTTCTGAAGCCTTAGATAAGAGACATGTATATTCATCCTTAGTCTCAACAGTACGCATATTCATGATGTAGGTATCATTTCTCCTAGGTGCCCTTAAAAGCACCCATTCCTCGGGGATAACGAAACCCGGCTTCAAAATCACACACTCTGTCTTTGTGAAAGCTGTTGTATAATCCTTATCACAGACTTGTGATACACTCAGCAAGTTGTGAGTCAATTGAGCCACGTAGTTCACATTTTCGAAGCTAACTTTCCCGTTAGTTAGCGTACCTTTCCCAGAAATGGTTCCTCCTGTATCTCCAGCAAATGCAACATGTCCTCCAGAATGTGGTTTAACATCCGTCAAAAGGGACACATCGCCTGTCATGTGTCGCGAACAGCCACTATCGACAAACCACTCGCTGTCTTTAATGCGATCTGACTGCTGCAACACAAAAGTAGGAGATTAGTGAGAAACGGTGACCCAAGCCTTTACAGACTTAGGTCGACCACAGTCATCAACAATAATCACATCAGACAAGACTTTATTTTTAAACAGATCAGATTTTGCATCTGATGTGTTATTATTGATGACATTGGAGTCTGCAGTAGACTCCTTTATTTTCCAAACAGTAGATGGTTTGGAAATTTGCTTTGGAGTATTGTTGGGCTCGTGTTTTGGCAAAGGTTTTTGCCCAACATTACTTGTTTTAGTAGCAGGTTTGGGAGAGACAGAGTAACGCCTAGGAGGAGGTCTTGAAAGAGAATTGCGATAAACAGAAATCCTAGGCATTTCCCTCCCGTAATTCTGATGAGACAGTTTGGGACAATCACGAATTAGATGTCCCTGTCTCTTGCAGTAAAAGCATGATCGATTTTCAACAACTGGTTGAAACTGAGGTTTTACCGCCGGAATTGAAGAAACATTTCTAGAACATGCACATTCCGTGCATGTCTTAGAATGTTCTTGTTTCGGTTGAGTGGTTGACGTAGAAGGTTTATTACAAACATCATTTGCAGATTTAGATTTGTTTTGCAAAATCTTTACAGGTGACTGTAAAGTTTTAGATTTTGTACTTAAAACCTTATTCTTTTCTTTGTTAGATTGAACTTTAATTGTAGGTTCAACCTTTAACACTTTTTCACATTTTACCTCAACCTTTTTAAACTCGGGATACTCCTCATCGGTAATATCCTCAATTTCAACTATCTCCTCAACATTGACAGGAGATTCACACTTTGATTTAACAAACTGAGGTGAAGGGTACTCTGACCGTTTAGTTTTCTCCTTCACCTGTTTGTTAACCTTATCAACCTTAGATTTGACACCGTATAACAATGCATAATCAACCGCAATCTCTTCGGTGCCTTCCTTAACCGGCATAGGACAGTATTCAGAAGGAGGCGGGACTACACTATAGCCTAGTCCCGTCTTCGTTTTGTGATCTGTCCTTTGCTTAGTAAGTATATCATTAAAGGCAACAGTAGACGAGGAGGAACTTAAAATCTTACTCTTATAGTTGTCATATTCTACTTTAAGATTAGAAAGTTCCTTGTTTAGACGGTCAATTTCTGCAAGATAGCTATCAATAGCATCCTGTTGACTAAAAACTTTTGACTTATACCTAAGTGTGTCCTGTTGATAAGCCTCTATTTTCTTATCATACAATTGTTCATTTGCTTTTAGGTATTTGTTTGAGTCATTAAGTTTTTCGACCTTTCTTCTTAAGTCTACATTGTCTACCTGAAAGCACCTTAAGGATTCGGTTAACTTAATGCATGATACACAGTTTAAGGGTTCTTCAGTTTCATTACATACCTCATTCGAGATGTGAGCCATAAGACACTGCTGATAGTTCTCAGCATATATACTCCAATCCGTATTGGTTGGCTCAAAAACCACTAGTGCATCTGCTGTTGCTTGCTTTATTTGATCCTTCTCCGGAGTTCTAGGAGCATCAGGCTTAGTGAAACCAGACGGAGGAACCTTAGGCTTCTCACATTCTCTTGCAAAGTGTCCCAAATTCTGACAATTGTAACATTTCACTTTGCTTTTATCAAAACCGAAGCTGGTTTTGCCATCTCCCTCCAAACTCTTGCGACCAGTTCGTTGCAAGAATTTCTGAACACGCCTGGATATCATAGCAATGTTCCAGTTAAGATCCATCTGCTCAAGATCATCATCATCAAGTTGAGCATAGTCTTCCTTGGCCAATTCCAAAGTGGCATTTGGTTGTGAGACCAAATCCTTGTAAGAACTTAGAAAGGCTGTATAGATAGCAGCCTGCTCTTGAATTGCAGGAGAGACGGGGACCTGCTGTTTTGACCCCTGAGAGGGTCCAGAAGCATATATTGGATGAGAAACACCAGTAGAGTACAAAGGAGTCTGAAGTGGAGAGCTTGTAGAAGAAACAAAAGCCATTCCCCCATACGTTTTACCTGTGTTAACTTGTCCTCCATACAGGGATGGATCTTGAACAAAACCACCTGTCTTGCATTCTTTCTTCTTCATCTCCATTGCATGAGCTTGAAGAATGCCAATTAGCTTATCCAATTTCATGGTAGCTAATTCATGACTTTCTTTGAGAAGCTGTACTTTAACATCCCAAGAGCTTGGCAAAACATCCAGTAATTTCTTGTTTACTTCAAGTGGAGGAAAATCGTAACCTCCCTCCGTTAACTCACTTACCAGTTGTGAGTATCTAGTAAAAACTCCTGCAGTCGTCTCATTTGGCAAAGAATCGAACAGATCGTACTGTTTCTTAATGAGTTCCAACTTGGCTGCTTTGTACCTTTGATTTCCACCACATCTAGTTTCTATTGCATTCCACAGCTCATATGTGGTTTCATGTGATTTGAACATTCGCAATACATCTTTAGATAGGCACATACAAATAGCCGCATGTGCCTTTTTCTCCATATCGTAATCTTTCTTTTCCTCTGGAGTCATGGACCTGTACAACTTTTTCGGAGGCATATTCATAGTAGGAAAAACTCCTTCAGCTAGAGGAGCTACATATTTCTCGGTGAGTGGACCCCAGAGCTCAGGACAGTGAAAGTTGATGTATTGTTCAAATCGAGCACGCCAATATACGTAATCCATATCGGCTGTAAATAGAGGAGGTTTATTATTAGAGCCAACATCATGATTCTGTTTTAACATATCTCTTAGTCCTCTAATATCGTCTTTATCAGCAATAGAAGCCATTGAAGATCTACCTGAAATGGTACGCAAAAACAAGAACTTGCAAACTAATTAGTACCAAAGGCGTCACTAGGTAAGTGACGCACTCAAGTGTCGCAGCGACTAGCGACACTTAGCAAGTGACGCTATCGAGTGACGTACAAAGTGACGGATGACACTATCAGTAAGTGTCGGTCAGTTAAGCAAGTGACGCACTCAAGTGTCGTACTTGAGTGTCGTGCTAAATCAAATAGGCGTCACTAGTAAAAGTGACGCTATAAATCAAACAGGCGTCACTAACAGAAGTGACGCTTAAGGATCAAGTGACGTGCAAAAGTGACGCACTTGAGTGACGGTGTATTAGGGTAGACGACACTTAAGTTAAGTGTCGTATAACCTCAAATGACGCTTCAAGTGACGCGTCTAAGTGATGGTAAAACCCTAATTTTGGGATTAGCTAGTGCCGCTATAAGTGACGCGTCCAAGTGACGGATCGAGTGTCGCAAAACGGCTGAAAAATCCCAAAACCCTAAAAATGTCGAATTTTCGTAAACCAAACGAAAATTCCTTGAACCCTAATGGACGAAACCTGTAGATTATGAGGAATCTTGACTGTAAATCACCTTAGCTACTCCAAAACCGTATGTAATCTCAATTAATTATTCGAACAAAGTCGAAATCAATCCAAAATCGAATCTAAACATCAATGTATTCACCTAGATGCTCTGATACCAGTTGAGAGTGCCCCTTGTTGTGGACCTAGATGTCAATTGACAGCAATCGTAAGGCGGAATCAAACAATTGCTAGTAAGGCTAACAAATCACAAACCGAACACAAGAAGTTTAACAATGTAAACGTGTATATTAGCTTGTATAACTGTTTGGGAACGATTACAATAAGGTTTAGTCGACAAATGGTGCTAGGGTTTCGTCAACCCTAGCCAAAAACCCGTAGGTTTCTATTTATACTAAAAAGTCAGCCGACATGCGTCACTTGTGGAAGTGTCGCATGTGACCGCCTTCATGCGTCACTTACCTAAGTGACGCTATGCGTCACTAAGGCAAGTGACGCCTAACCTAAAACACGAGTGTCGCATATAATAAAACTATATTTCTATTAAGTAACTAACGACACTTATTTACAACTCAATAGACCAACTGACAGACACCTAATATGTATCAACAAACTCCCCCGTGTCTTCAGCTTGGTCTTCAAAAGTCTTCAAGTCTTCACTTCCAGCCAGCTGGAAATACACCACCAGCGTGTACTCCATTGGCGACGCAGATATCCACGATCTTCTGAAATTTTAACGCTTCAGCTCTATCTTTCGTCTTGAACTCAATTCTATTTTCATGTAATCTTTTCATATCTTGAGCAGAAAGATTGATCAAACTTAATGGGTCAAAAACACAAAACATTTTCCTCTTGAGACCCCATAACGACCTCTTAGTAGGCTGAACAGCATCCCAAGCTGTTGTCACGTTATTTCCAGTATCTGCAATAGAAGACTCCGGGTCTGTAGCTGGTTCAGAATTTGGAATGAATACAATCACAGCTTCACCCGTAACATCATCATATTCCCAATAAACCAACCTATTCAAAAAATCTAGCGGGATGATCTCCAAAGGTATCTTCTGTAGACACTTTGCTGGTGGATAGATCATCTTCACAATAGGTTGTCGGGTAACCGGATCTAGCTTCTTCTTAAATTTATACCTCATACCCAACGTCGGCTTTATCAAATTATACTTTTTACTATTCATCTCACGACGTATGATCACCTGAAAGAAATCTGCTCTTGAATCATCAAAGTCCTCGGTAGCTCCATTGAACGCACAAAGAAGTAGAGAATACCTCTCTTATAGTTTGTTCACTATGGGTGAGCTAATTCATCAATTGACTGACGATGTATTTAACTTTAATGATACATATACTTATAGCTCATAATATATGTAACGTTTCTCTTTAAACTCTTAAAGTCTACGGTTCTATTTTAAAACATTTTAAAATTTAGAGGTATATTTTAAACATTTCAAAATATAGGGTCTAAAGTGTAAATTTTTTTTACCAATTTAGACAAGTCAATTTCCAATTTATCTTTACCTACATACTATTGCAGATAATTAAATGCTAGTATTTTTCAAGCTAAGGCTCTGATACCACGGTTGGGTTTTCTATTCCCTAACTAGATTAATATGCGCAGCGGAATAATAACAAAATTAATCTAAGACAATTAGAAAACTAAACCCTAAGGGATCTTAACTTGAATAAATAAAAGCAATAAAACAAATAAAATAAATAAGAAATTACTAACCTTTGAGAAAACAATTTCTCACGCGGAGTCCACCTAGCAGAACCTTCTTACCTAGAGGCGAGTCCAAATTAGAACACCTCTAATAGCTCACACCCACGAACAAAGAGAAATCCCAAGTCTCCTAAGGTCATGACTCTTAGTCGTAAAACTCTTACAAGGAGCAGGAGTAAGAAAGAGAGAAGGAGAATTGAAACTCTTCAATTCAAAAATGTGCATGGAAAACTAAGGGTTAGGCCCCTATTTCTAGGGGAGGAGGAAACCAATAGTTTGGTCCCCCAGCCGATGTGGGACAACTGATTTCAGCATCCATACGGCGTATGAAATTCCATACGGCGTATGGATGTAATTCCAGAACTTTCTGACAGCCGTCCACCACCTTACAAATCCTAGCATCCATACGGCGTATGGATATTCCATACGGTGTATGGATAGAGTTTTCAGAATCTCCTTTTCTTTTAGTTTCTAATTAATATTCAATTAATAAACTAAATACAATATTAATTCCAATTAATATTATCTCTCACTTATTTCTCTTACTGTTCATTGAGGGCGACCCAAAAAGGACTCTACTTTTAATGACAGTCTTACCAATTTAGTTATGACCTTGGACACTATTCCAATAACAAAAACACTATCATCATCTCCATCTTCATCTTCTTCATCAAGATCATCATCATCCTCAAACCTTCGATCTTCAAATCGTAAGGAATTACCCACTTTTTCTTGTTATTTCTTGTTAAAAACACTTAATATATCATGTATTAACATTATATCAACAAGATTTGGGCCAAAAATAGGTTAGATCTTGACTTTGGGGAAAAATCGTCGAACATACGTAAGTGACGCACGGCCAGATCCAGTATAGCATCATTTCCTTAAATGACGCATTAAGTGTCACATAAAACCCTAATCCTGCGTCACTTACCTAAGTGCCGTATAAAACCCTCTTTTTGCATCACTGCCTAAGTGACGCAAATTCAACACCCGACACTTGAACCGACACTTGCTTAACTGTCGCACCTTATGCGTCACTTCCCCAAGTGACGCTAACACTTCAGAATTTCCCATTTTATGCAGCACTTCCTGAGTGTCGCATAAACCCCTAAGTGACGCTATAAGTGTCGCTAAAAACAGAATGTTACAACTCATTTTTCACTAAGTGTCGAGACTCTAATTTTACCAGCTAATTTTACTCCGAATTGGAATTTCAAAGCGTTTTTCACTACAACAACATAATAGAAATAAAAATTTTCGAAGCTGACCTGACAGCTCGACCCCAGCCAGGGGCTCTGCCTCTTGGACCCCGCTACCAGGGGCGCTGCCACCGGACCCCCGTACACGGTTTCCAAACCAGAACGACAAATGAATACTTACACAACTCGCTTAGACAAACTGATTTTTCTCGTACTCATATAAGCTCACGTGTTTAGGAAACTAGGAGGTTACCCATCGGACGACGCGCGTGTCGTAGGATCGCTAACTCCTCAGATGAGTTCATAGCCCCACTCTTTCAACTATTTTACTGTTTTCAGGGTGAGACGCATGCACAACTACTGTTTTTGAATTATAATGATAAAACCTTTATAATTAACACTCATCTATATTATTGTTATGTAATACAAAATGTGTAATACTTAGGAATTGCACCCATTATATTGTTGTAGAACAATATCACTACTTAACCTAGATAGGTTGCCATTGTAAATTGTTAAATTGTTGAAAAACAATCACCATCACATAACTTGACTAAGTTATCATTATGCATTGACCATATTGTCGCGGGACGATACTATCAAACACACTAGAACTAGTTAGTTCTACCTACGTTGGACAATGACTAGACTTTTCAAGATTAGTTTTCCTTTTAGGAACTAAGACTGCTGTTACATTTCATTATTAATAGGATGGAGTGTACTTAAGTAAACATTAGCCACGGACCTCATTATACTTGCTAGGCTGAGGCTGGAAGTATACGTTAGTAACATACGTTAGTATAGACTCTTTATACTAATACAAAACAACTAGGTGCTGAGTTATTCATACCTAGGCTTATCGTGCTAGACCTAATATTTAAGTATTGTATATACATGCTTAGATACACTAAACCACCATCATGGGTTACATGACATTCAGTAGGACGTGTTTGTTAATTTGAATTATATATATACATATGTATACACATACTCGTACTCTATCTGGAGCACTTGGTGCTACCTACAATCTACATATGTATATTGGTATACATACACTTATACAAACACAATTACAATAGTCGGGCATGTCGTAGTATTGTCAGCTCTCAATTATACTATTCGGGCATGTCGTAGTACTGTCGGCTTTCGATTTTATACATTGCTTGCGAAGCAACCGGTCGATGCTGAGGAGGCACAAAACGATGCCACGGTAAAGTGGGCACAAAACGATGCCACGGTAAAGTGGGCACAATTACGATATCAAGGTAAAGCGATACAATCGATGGATCAATGAGCTTACACTCAGGGTTCACACTCAATCGATGGATCAACGAGCTTACACTCGGGATTCACACTCAATCGATGGATCAGCGAGCTTACACTCGGGATTCGCACTCAATCACGGATCGGCGAGTTTACACTCGAGATTCGCATTAGTAAACGGATCGGTGAGTTTTCACGCAAGGTTGTTAACTCAGTTTTTGATTTAAATACTCAATCTTAGTCCTGCGGGACTACAATTTCATGTTGCTGGAGGCAAGACAATATGCCAGAGGGCACACTCACACCTTACTACTGAATAAGTAATATTAATACTTGTGGTCATACACATACTCAAATTGTACTTAGGCATGGATTGCCATGCCCTCGATATGACTATGTCATACACACACTTGTTAGTATCTAGGCATGGATTGCCTGACATCATCATAGACATACCATTACCTGATAGGTAACAAGGCATGGACTGCCGTTTTCCTCGATGTACTTATGTACACTACTAAATCACTTAGGTACGAGATACCTCGATAGGTGTATTACTCACGGATTTTACAATACTATAACAATACAAATCCGAATCGTGGATTTGAATCAAATTCTCAAAACATATAAGATTTATATTGTATGTTTCCAACTAATAATCCTATGAACTCACCAGCTTTATAGCTGACTCGTTTTAGCATGTGTTCTCAGGTGCCCAACAGGATTAGGATTACTACAAGATATGCTAGCTCGAGTCGCATGTTTTCAAACATCTGGATTTATCTGTATAACTTTTGTATTACAATTATGTACTGAAATTATTTTGCGAACTTGCAACTTGTATACACTTTTATTTTGGAAAGGTATAATTATTTTCAAACGTCTCATTTAGAGTCGTTCATTATGTACCTTTGTACCTTTGTGCTTGTGATATTTGATTTGGTAACATCCGACCCGACCGCTTTTGCAACCCGAAATTTGAGGGTGTCACAGATCAATGCACTTTTCTTAAAATGTGTGCATATTGAAAGGTCATTTACATATTGAAAGGTCATTTAATTGAAACGAAGGAAGAAGCATCCTTTTTGAGATGTCTCAAAGTAATTGTTGACTTTCAATTTCAATCAATCAGAAACAGCTAATCGGAGAAAAGTTAAATGTTATCGAAAGGTTATAATGCATAAACAAAATAAAAAAAATAATGATGGCAGCTGCTAACCACGAACCAGCACCATTTTATACAAATGGGGTCAAATCTAACTATGCTGATGTTATTAAAGCGAAAATATTAAAAAAAAGTAACAAACAATATAGCTTAGTTAATTAACAATAGAAACAAAGTAATAATAACAACAAAAATAAAGTATTGATATACAAAAATAAGCAATATAAAAACAAAAATAAACAACAAATAAAATAAGGTTCAACAAAAATAAATTATTAATATAAAAAATAAGCAATATAAAAACGAAAATAAACAACAAATAAATAAGGTTTGATAAACTAATAATTAATATTAACAATAGAAATACAGTAATAATAACAACAAAAATAAACTAATAATATACAAAATTAAGCAATATAAAAACAAAAATAAACAATAAATAAATAAAGTTAAAAAAACAAATTATTAATGTACACAAATAAGGAGTATAAAAACAAAAAAGTAACAACAAATAAATAAGGTTTGATAAATAAATAAATAGTAATATAAAAAGTATAATAATAACAATTAAAAAGAAGTAAAACAAATATGCTAACTATGTAGCTTGAACCCCTGACCATGAGAAACAAAACACAAAAAGAAGATCACCAAGCTAATGATACACATGTTAATATCTTTTGAATGTTAAATATATATAAAATAAGATAATCCGTATAAAACAAAAAAGTTACTATTCATAACAACTACTCAATTGATATTAGATAGTAATGACAATCTTTAGGGCTATCAATAAAAGAGAAATTGCACATTTATTGAAGAAAAAGTTTATATTATTTAATCAAGATTATCATTAATATACAGTGAATGTTTGCATTTAATTCACTAGAAAATTCCTTTTATTTGTAATGTACGGAGTATTAATAATGATTAGTGCTAAAAAAGGAAACTTTATATTTAATAATTTCATCAAATGATTTTTATTAAGGGTTGTCAATATCATTTCCCTTATTATTATCTAACTAGAAGGTTGCCCGCGCACAGTGACAGGTTGAATAGTAAATTTTCGATTCACATGTTTTATTGTTTATGCATTATATAGATTTTGTTACTGCAATTCTGGTTAGTGGTAATTACATCGACATGTTTTATTGCTTAATTTTTTATTAATAACATTGAAAATACAACAATTTATTACATCGAGCTAAAATGAACCAACAACTTTTAAAGATAATAGTTGACATATAGAATTACTTCCAAAATTACAATCATATAGTTATTTATGGAAGACATTACATATTATTTAATATAAAATATTTCTTTAAATATTATGTTCTCCAAATTTAAGGATGTGTACTTTTGTACTTCTTATTGTATATAAGGGTAATCTCGTCATTTTAGATCTTTAAAATTCTAAGTCTAAAGAAAACCCCTAATCACTTTATAAGGGTTAATGATAACTCCATCTGTCTCAAATTATTTGTCCATATTACTATTTATACTTGTTCTAAAATAATTATACACTTCTAAAAATAAATATGCATTAATGTTTATATTTACCTCAAAGAAAATAATTTAATTAATGATTGCGGGTTAAAGTTGTCATTATACTAAAATTAAAGTTGCATTTAATGTGATTTTTAATAGGTGTATTTTCAATAATTTAGGACTAATAACGGTCTTAATTAATGGTAGATTATTAGGGGTCCATATTGAAAATGACGAAATCATGGCTGGTTTTTCAGCAAGTCATACGACAAGTGTCGTCATATTGATTTCGATTGCCAATATGCCATCCGATCCATTGAATGATAATTTATTTATTAAAATACAGTATATGAAGTGTAATGAAATATATGGATATGGACTATTCTTATTCTTGAGGTCGAACATTTCTTTTCATATAAACTTAGTGACCATATAGTTTTCTAATAATTAATTTATTTTGCATACCAATAATCAGAATGTTACGAGTACTATGTATCTTAACAGGCGGTATTTTACGATTTGGGGACGAACAAAATACTATTGAAGACGTTATAGGATAGGATAAAATACGAGTCAAAGGCAATCGGTAAGAATAATAAAAAAGGCAGATGCATGGATCTTGGAAGTCGTAACTTTCAAAATAGCAACTAAAGTTAACGTCAATGACTTTAAAAATAGCAACTAATGTTAATTCATAAAATATGTTTTAAGTATTTTTTTTATTATAGTTTGAAGGTATTAGTATAACTTATTTAAACATTCACATGCTTACTTTACAATCCGACAAAAATAATCATAGGATTATGAACCTTGAATATAGATTTTAAAGACCGGTTAGTATCTGTGTTCGATAACCAATATAATAAAGACCGGTTATACCCTTAATGGAATTGGATAACTAAGAATTTATAACCTATCGAATACAACCAATCAATTGATGTACGTTATTCACAGCCCTTAGAACCGTCATTAACAATACCCTTAATAATAATATCCAGTAATTTTTATTCATTTGTATTTATTCTTTATTTGCCAGAAAATCAAGCTAGCTACGGTATGACCAAATACACAAATACCGCTATATGGACAAAACATAAATCAAGGACATTGATGTACTGATTAATAAATAATCCATGATATGTATCAAATCTGATTACAATCCCTATGAAAATGACAATGTTAGTAAAACAGTAAAACTAGTCCTTACTCCTTAAGATCTAGAATATTTTCTTTCAGCAATGTAGTTACATATCACAATGAGATCCTCTATCTCCAAATAGGAGAGAAATAACAATCGTTATGCAATGAACAACCTTAAAATAAGTGCCACATCAGCTTTCCACAAATTGATTTACAACTTATTATTCTCTGTCATTAATGACTAACTACTTCATTTTTTTGGCACCGTACTTACTAATAATTTTTATACACTTAAACAAAAAAAAAAAAACACACAGACCGATTTGTAACCACTTATCCGATTAGGATTCCAACTGGTTTGAAACTAGTTAGGCCAATGGCACCAAAACACTAACCACTTCCCAACCGGTTTGGAAGTGATCCAACCAATGGGAGTCACCTAAGTTCACTAACCTCAATTATAACTTTTGTTGCACAATCGGATAATACTTCCACTTCAGTGAATCAACAGGAGTCCTCAAAGAGTCTAAAGAATATAATTTAATCAAATATATCGAAACACAAACTAACGATTGTAGTATCACTTATAGAGCACATGATTAAATTATCATGAATATCCCTTTGCAACACGTACATCTTAAAATTGATTTTAGTCACTGTTACAAATAAAAACTTGCATTAGAAAAACTTAAGCAATCTAACACGGGTATTAAACAAGTAATTATATTTCGAATCAAAACAATATATACTCACAAATATTAAGATCTGAAATATAAGATGGTTATTATGTATGCTTCTCAATAAAAAAAATTGAGAAAATGACCCATTTCGTTCTTATGTTTGTTCACATCTCATCCTTAAGTTCATAAAATGTCACCGGTAATCCTTGTATTTGCTATTTTCGCTCACTAACAGTTCACTTCGTTAAATCCATTAACTTTTCCAGTTAAGTCATACTAAAATGACCAAATTACCCCATCTTCCTAAAAACCCTAAATTCAACAAAAATATCATGGAATCATCATCAAAACTGTATATTCCTCAAAATTCATCTACATAATTGAAATTGTAAATTAAAATAAAAACAAATCAATGAAAAGTTGCGAATATATTAGAACAGATCATGAGTACACGTCATTAACGAAAATCAACAACTTAAACAAAAACCTCTCACATAAAAAGCAAAAACAAAAATTGGACCTTGTAAAATTGCAGATCCCCTTTTTCAATTGCACTCACTTACTCTTTCCTCGTTTAATACAATCAATTATTTCACACAGAGGTGACAATTTTAGAGTGATTGTTAATTATGGATCAATTTGATTAATTTTTAGGATGGGATAAGTTTGTTGGGTCTCCTCCCTATTTTTTAGATGGGTCTAAATGAGTTTCTAAATATAACATATAATTGTGTAACAATTAACTAACGGGTTTGAATGGATCTAACGGGTAATTTTTTTTTCAACTCATTTCATTTTTCACTCAAATAAAAAAAAATTGGTGAACCCGATGACCCGACCCAACCTGAGACCCATTAAATCCGGATCTGTTTAGACCCATCCTTTAAAATGACCCATTTAAACCCGAACCCATTTAGACCCAAAAACATTTAGAGACCCGAACCCGACCCATCATTTTGCCGACTCTAATTTCACATAATCAAAATTAATATCGACACTAACTATGAAAACAATGAACAAATCAAAAACATTAATCCAATATATCTCCGGTTCTGGCGACTCAATCGACGGAAATCAATCTCTTCAAACAAGAAACACTGGACACGGTGGATTACCGTTAGCAATCGTTCCACTTTCAACATCACACAAGTAATTAACGGCACGGCGGTTGTGGAAAGACCGTCACACGAAAGTTGAAGGCCGTGACCGTAATCATCGGAGTATGAAATCTGACGGTGAAACCGTTTGTTCCGCAAACGATATGGGCATTATCGGAGTACGAAATCTCTCGAATTTGAAGTGCAAAAAACGACTGAGATTATGGTGATGGAGTTTTGTAGTTTGTATTGAGGAAATGGGAGATAGATGTTTGTGTAGGAGAAACTAAAATTCATTTTGGTCTCATTCTAGTTTACTTAATTTACTGGTGGTTTTAATTAGTTGATTCATAGATATAAACTTTAAAAGTAGCATAAATGCAGGTGACTTGATTAATTTGGATTGTGATGTTGTACTGTTTTTCGAGAAATTATGAGAAGGTTTAGTGAGTAGAATTAGGGTATGAGGATAAACTGGTGAAGTGTTTTTGGGAAGGAGAAGAAGGGTAACTTGGTCATTTCATGGTGATTTAACGGAGAAACTAACGAAATTTGTTAAGGTGGACTGTTAGTGAGCAAAAACAACAAATTCAAGGATTACTGGTGATATTTCATGAACTCAAGGACGGGACGGGATTTATTTCATGAACTCAAGGACGGGACGGGATTTTTTTAACAAACACAAGTATGAAATGTGCAATTTTCTCATAAAAAAATGTTGAATAATCGGCATTCTCTGGGATATCTAAAACAGAACATCACATACTCTATTATTGTTCTGAAATACTGAATACAACACAACCAGGTCAGTAAATGCAAGGATACTTTGTGCCTCAGCAAGCATTAGATTTGTTAGGATATGACCGCGTCAAATAAATGCATGTCCGGAAAACATTTAAGTCTACGAGGTCACATGTTTTGACACTGATGTTCAATATAATTAATTAATATGTTAATATAATATATTAATTAACACGTTCACGAATAATTAATAAACAATTGTTCAAATGTTAATTGAACGTTTATAAATTAAAGGAATTAAAATAGATGGACTTAAATGTAAAGGGCAAATGACCTAAAATAGAAACGAACTATTATTGTGTTTTGCATTCTAAAAACAAAATATCAAAAGTTTTAATATTAGAAATGTAGTTTCAATTTGGTTTTATTTCTAGCGACCTATTGACTTTTAACCCAGTTACCGTTGACCCAACGCTAACGTGTCCCATCTATGTCCACGTGGTAGCTGACGTACGGATATCGCTGACGTGGCAATCCACGTGGCTGCTGACATTAGCGAGAGAAAAAAATATTTTTTTAAAAAAAAATAGATTTAAAAAAAAATGATTCAAATCGACGATCTTGGATCTTGGATACATGAGCTTCTTCACACCTTACTTTAGATGCAAGTAATCTCAATTCTCATTTTAATTATAGCTTTGTTCAGTCTGTTATTGTAGGTAATGGATCCCCAATTCCTGTTACCCAAATAGGACATAGCCAAATTTCAAACACATATCGTCCACTATACCTCAAAAATTTCAAACTCATATCATCCACTATACCTCAAAAATTTTAAAATTGATACTTCACACCTTAATTATTTGAGGTATAGTAGACGATATGTGTTTGAAATTTGGTTATGTCACATGTTGGTAACATGAAATGGGGATCCATCATCTACAATAACGACCGAATAAAGCTAGAACTAAAACGAGAATTGAGATTACCTGCATCTGAAGTAAGGTGTGAAGAAGCTCCCGTATCCAAGATTGTCGATTTGAAGTTTTAAGTTTTAAGTTTTTTTCTCTCGCTGATGTCAACAGCCACGTGGATTGCTACTTCAGCGATATCGGCACGTGAGCTGCCATATGGACCTAGATGGGACACATCAGCATTGGATTAACGATGACTGAGTTAAAAGTTAATAGGTTATAAAACTAAATTGAAATTACATTTCCAATAGTAAATGTCGCTCCCCCAAATTTGTACAGCGGAAGCAATTCGGGTCGGGGCGCAACTAATCAGGTAATTATAGCACAAAGTTACATTGAACGACTCTACATGAGACGTTTGAAAAATAATACAAAAGTATTACATTGATAGCATCAACTGTTTACATAGTTGTGAGTTCGTGTAAAATCTTAGAGATTTCAATATATAATTAGTAGTACAAAACTAATGCAAGAAAATCTTCAAATGTTTGTAAGCATATGACTCGAGCTATCCCTGTATGTATGCAGCCTTACTATTGCTGTAAACCTGAGAATACAATGCTAAAAGGGTCAATAAAAAAGGTTGGTGAATCTCACAGGTTTAGTAGTAAAGTATCAGTATAAACCACAAGATTTATATCAGTTTTGCAACCAAGCAAAGTAAGTAAGTAAGTCAACACAGTTGCCATGAGCTCATAAGTTGAAGCTTAACATTGTATAAGCATGATACAACCAAGTATTATATAATGTACCCCCGTGAGTGAAATCTAGAATCACTTATATGTAACAAATACTAATTGTATGTTTCTATAGTGAAATCCATGGTAGCGCTACTACCCCAGGTAGGGATTGTCAGTCCCAAATGGATCCATTTACTAGTACTCGCGCTTAAGTCCATAACTAACAACTTACGATAGGAGGGTTTAATTCAGCGGATTAAAAGTACTCGTGCAATGTGTGTAAAAGTAGTAAAAGTAGTTCAGTACTTGTGTTCATTCGTAAAATAGAGTAAAATATCTTCCCCCAATAGTAAAACAGTAAAAAGTGGGGCTGTAAGACTCACCTGAGTCTAGTAAGTAAGCTACGTTTGTGTAATCAAACGAGTATCCCGGATGTAATTCCGCAAATTGATTCTCCGAACCCTGGAACGTTCTAGCGTCCTAAACGCGAAAGGTTGTAAGTAAGTAATTGGATGTCCCAAAGACCATCCATGCTAGTTGTTCACTCAAATAGGTAATGTCCAAGTGTTTGTTTAGTGTTTTCGTTTGTAGTTTGAAAATGTGTACGGCCTGTCGTTGGTGACGTTATGTAATAATAATTTCAGAAGACATTATATGTATGTTTGTTTCATTGTATACTTATAAAGTATATGTATTTGTATGTTCAAGTAGTATCGTATATAGTATATTTGTTGTAACGCGGATTTGATACTTGGTTAATGGACTTAGGTTGCTAACAGACCATTGAACTAAATTCGCATCGCTTATTCAACTCGCAGGTCAACTCAAAAGGTATTAGTCCCTTTATTATGTTCTTAATCGAACCGAGATGATCAATCGAAGGCGGAATCAACGATTGATTAACAAAAAAATTAAACAAATAATCAAAACACACGAATACCAAATTTCTCTTTGTATTGATGAATATTTCGTATAGGTTACAGAGAAAACACACAGAAAGTCGACTTCTAACGTTTAGGGTTTCGTCAACCTTTACAATTTACCCTAAATTCGTATATATACTAACCTGATGGATCCTGCGACACAAACCCTTGTGTCGCATGCGACATAGACTGTGTCGCAAGCCCAACAACCTGTGTCGATACTGCGACATAGAAGCCTTTGTTGCCAAAACCACAAAATTGATTTTCTGTTATAAACACAAAACTACACATTGGGCTAAGACCAACTGACAGACACACAAATATGAACTAACAAACTCTCCCGTGTCTTCATCTTGGTCTCTAAAAGAATCTTCAATCAAGTCCAGCCTGCAGTGTGACACCCGGTCAAAAATGGCAAAATTATCGACCAATTTAAAACTTAAATATACGTATTATATACGCATTATTTCGAAAGTATTCAAGTATTATATATAAATATATATAATAACGTGAAATGATTATTTAATAATCGTGTATAATCAATCTGAAAGAACGCAGTAACTTGGAAACAAAAGTTGGTACAAAACATCTCCAAATGATATATTATTATTATTAGAAATAATAATTATTTAGTCAGAAAATATTTAAACACCTTTTTGTACACTGAAAACTATCCTTCAAGCTGAGTTAAAACAAAGTTATAATTTTATATCTCACCAAAAGTATTTTTATGATATACTTCAATTAAAAATATATATGATTTCATATTTAGAAATTTATCATTTGAAAACATTATACTACTTAACGATCGGGTAAATGAACATAGGCTTTTATACTGTAAAATTTGGGACAAGAAGCTACCAATCATTCCCCACCTTTTGACTAAATAAGCCGGCTCCCATACCTCTGTACAGTCTTCATTTCTTTTTTTTAACACACCAACACACACATCTATACATGTCTCTCTCTCTCTCGGTTCTACTTCTCATCAAACAACAACAATAATGCAACAACAATAATTCAACAACAGTAACACAAGAATCATCATCATCGTTCCATCCATCATCATCATCATACTTCACTCACGTCTCTCTCTCGGATCATTCATCCGGCCACCATCATCCTCCTAACAACCACAACAGCCTCGGCAAGGAGCAGCAGTTGAGCAACAAGTAATACATCATCACCATCTCACCATCTTACTCTCTCTCTCTCTCTCTCTCTCTCTCGGCATACAATCAACCCACCACCGTCACCATCATAGAGCAACAACAACAACCGGCTACCCTCATCACCTTTGGGTATCATCATTGTAACCAGGAGAAGAGAGCAAGGAACACCAACATCATCATCACTCTCGGCATCACCACTTCCGGCCACACCCCCAAACACCACCACCACGGTGAGCAACCACTCTCTCTTAAAAATTTCATGTTTATAAAACTCGTGATCATCATATTTAGCGATATATATATGTCGATTATTATACCCAAAAATATGTTGGTGACCGATCGTATTAACAGGGTTAAAACCTCTTGGGTGTTGGTTGTTATGGCGTACAGGAAGAATACATTTTATAGTTACTAACTAACACATAAATATATATATATATATATATATATATATATATATATATTTAGCAATAATTAAACAAAATCATGTGATAGCCTACTGGTTAGGTCGTTCATTTGAAGGCAAAGGTCATGGGTTCGAGCCCTATGACCTGTTTTTATTTCCTTTTCAATTTGGGAATTAAACTATATAAACAAATATATACAAATAAATCTAGTGATAATACAAGAACAAGCTCATAGCCTAGTGGTTAAGTGTGGTTTGAAGTCATAGGTCACGGGTTCGAGTCCCGTTACCTTCTCTTAAATTTAATTTCATTTTTTTTAACAGCTGGGCCGAACTTGGGCCAAAAATGTTAATGGGCCAAAATCATTATGTAACACCCGTCAAATTAGGGCTATTATTAGTACCTAATCATAAGTGTAAATACATGTAATTAAGATTAATTATATGTGTCATTATGTGTATTGATATTTTAAATGTATGTACACACGTACGCGATTTGATTAAATCGTGCATTTTCATATCGGGCGGATCCCGATACAATACTATGGACGTTGGTAAATAAAATATTTAAATTATTTAAATATTTCTTAATAAATCAAAAACTTATGAATATTATGATGATAACATACAATCCTCAAATAAAATTCTATAAAACATCATAAACGCGACAAAAACGTACAAATTAACTTTAACCGACGACGATAAAATACACGAACACGAGGAAGGCAAGTCACGAGCCCAACCCACATATGGGTCGGACTTACCCAGCCCATGTGACCCACGGGTCAACCCAGGTCAACACAAATAACCAAACCCTAAACAATCTCCTTCTTGATTCATTTCACTCAACACACTCTCTCACTACCCACACATTTTCTCTGACCTCTCTCACTAAAAACAACTGGAATCCAGCCTCCTCTTCAACTAAAATCTCGTCCAAGAACACCCAAACACTTCCTTCACAATCCTAGTGCCATCCTACACGTTTTTAGCAAGAAGGAACAAGAAGAACTCAACAACCGAGCAGCAGCAGCACACTCTCGTCTCTCCTGTAATATCTCAGCTTCTAATCGGTATAAACTCCTCCTTTTTCTTTAGAATTACTTGGATAACGTATAAAAACATGTTGGTGCTTCGTATCCACTGATTTATGTCCAAAAACATGCTTAAAAATCGGATGAACATGCTAAGACCGCTGGATAATAGCTTTATCCACTGGACAATAAAATAGATCGGTTTAGATTGAACAGAAAGAGACCGATTCTTAACGAAATCTTGCAGTTCTTAAGCCCAAAACGAAGTTTAGGATGTCTAGTTTCATAATCCGTAAGCCTCCTGTGTTAATTCATCCATTTAATATTTTTAAGAAACAAAATAAAAGTACATGTACAGTCTGTGAATCCTGACAGGAAAGTGGGCCAAAAAGAACTAGTCATATCTTAAAGAATACACAACAAAAATCGATGAAACCAGTTGGAAAAGTTAGATAATTTCATTAGCTTTAATTTCCCTACTCACACATCCTATGAAGTTTTGTAAAACTTAAGTTATAAATTTTCAAATGAATACATGTCACTGGATTCACTTGTTTGACACCCGACACTTCCCAAATTTTTATCTCGAATTCTGTTTATCCATTTCACATGTAAAAATATGATTTAGAAATCTAAGACATAGGGGAACATCATATAAAAACTTCATGAATTTTAACTAAGTTTTGCTTAGTCAAATACTTAGATGAAATCGAGTGAAAAACGTAACTGCACAACGCCTTCTGTCCGTCAATAAACAAAACCGTGAATCCCTATTGTCGGATAAAGCAGTCCGTGAATGCCCCATTCACGGATTAATTAGTCCGACAATCCTCATTATTATCGTATAAAAATCATTCCGTGAATAACCTTATTGTCGCATGAATAATGTTTGAGAATCCTTTGACGCAGTAACTCAATTGTCGGATAAATATAATCACGTATCTCTATTATCGCATAGAATGTCCCCGTGAATGACTAGCACATAAATTAAACCCGTGAATACGAGATTGTCGGACAGTTAATCACCCAACAAAACCTTAATATCGCATAACCTTATTGTCGTATGTAACATTTTCGGATAAAGAGATCCGTGAGTCCTATTCACGGATCTAACTCGCTATTTTCGAGTAAATAATCACGGATATATATATATAGGTATCCTTATTGTCGTATGCCATTTTCTCCAAACAGCACTTATGTATAACCCTGAGAAAACCGTACGGAACATTTACAATTAAAACCCAACATATCACCAACGGGCCATACACATTTTCAAACACAAACCAAATGTATTTGGACATAACTAGTGGGATGAACACTAGCATGGATGGTCTTACGAGACATCTACTTATATAACCTTATATGTCTAGGACATTAGAAGGTTACGGGTTCGGAGAACCTACTCATTGTTAGCACTCGACACACGTTTATTTACATAAACGCAAAGACTCAGGTAAGTCTCATAGCCCCTCATTTTTTACTATTTTCAACCCAGGGGTGGGAATACATGCTCAGATTTGTTTTACATATGGACACAAGTACGAAACATCGATATATTGATTGCATGAGTTTGTTTTATCTAATCATGAAGTCCCTCACAACATAGTTTATTTATATTGTGATAGCGTGAATGTTAGTGTATGGTACCATATGGGATTGACAATCCCCGTCCGGGGTAGTCGCGCTACCACGACTGCGGTCGAACGGACGCATTTTCATTTGTTCATACATGTGTAGATTACGCACATGCCGGGGGCAAACTCGATCAGGTCCTTGAATGTGGATCCTGGCACACTCAGTTAAGCTCAAACTATGTGCTCATGGCAATAAAATACACTCATATTTTATTTGCATATTTGCAAATCACTAAACTAAATCTTGTGGTTCATAACATGAATTTCATCAATTTACACCTGTGAGCTCACCAGCTTTTTAGCTGACCTTTTAGCATGTATTCTCAGGTACCCAGCAGTAGTAGATCTGCTCATGACATATTAGCTCGAGTCGTATTCAGATTTCAGAAGATTCATATGCATTCCTATATTTTGTACAATTAGATATGCCTTAGAATCTTTTACATTTAGTTATGAGCTTTTGTACAAGAACAACAATGTGAAACTTTTATATTATCTATGTAATCGTTTTAAACGACGCATTTAGAGTCGTTCGCTTTATCTTATGTGCTTTGTTATTGATTAGTAACACCCAAATCTTGCTTCCGCTAAACAATAAATTTGGGGGTGTTACAGATTGGTAGTAGAGCCTAAGGTTATAGTGAACTAGGTTGCATTTAGTGAGCCTAGACTATGACCATTAGGCGGTATTCCTTACTAGGTATGATTAGGTTCAGTGACTGCATTGTATTAGTTTAATTTAACATAGCCTGATCAACTATGTACAATTAGAAGAGTATGATGTGAAATCAGAAAGGAATCATGACTGAACAGGATACACTAGCTGACTCTGACCACAAGAGAAACCGGGACTCAAACTTGTCTGTGTTAGACACCCTAGGCTATTATGTGATATAAATATATATATACATAGATAGGCCTCGTTCTCACTCTACGTCTTAGGCTATATTATATATTTATTATATGAATATAGGCCTCACCTTTTTCGAAACGCTTTATCTCAGAATGGCAAACTCATCACACAATACATCACACACTCAATCTGGGTCGCAGAACCCGAGGGTAGCTAGGAGGAACAACAGGTTGCCTCGAGCTGGCCCGTATCCAAACAACCTCACTCTGTCGGCCTTGGCCGCTAGGCTAGACCGCCAGGAACAACAACTCCGCACCATGGATGTCATCTTGCAGGAAACTAACGAAAACTGGAGACTCACAGCACTCGAACGTATCAACCAAGTCGCCGAAGATCACGAAAACACTGTTAACAATATGAACGTACTCTACAACCAAGTGGTGGAGTCAGGGGTGGAGAATGGACTCTTACGGCACAGAGTGGAGCAATGTGAACAACGCTTGCAAGAAGCCGAAGAATACTCAAGGATGCTGGTACAACGTTTGACCCTAGCAGAAGACAACGCCCGACAAACCAGCAGACTTGCCACCACTATGGACCGACTTGTCACCCTAATGGAAAGGATAGACTTGCGTTAGAACTAGGGTGACCATCATCTTGTGATCTATATCTATCTATGTAAAACTCTTATCATTCGAACCGGATGTAACAATTCCCAGTACCTTTTGTACTCCCCATATTATGTAGTCTTTTGTAAAACTCTTTAGTCATGACTCCCGAGACTCTAATTAAAAATTTTCTATAATTGTTCAGCTTCATGTTATGTATTGACAGTTTCTTCCACTGTTTCTACTTCATGATTATTTCTTACAATGTAGCATATTACCGCTTGAATATGTGTACATCCATCGAGTTTATTATCCTTGTAATATTTCTCATGTACCTTTCATTTACCTTTTGAAGAAATATGCCGCCAAAGAAGAAGAGTTATAGTGATGCCAAGCTTGCTGCCATAGTTTCCCGAGCTGTGGCTGAAGCCTTAGCTACTAGAGACTCCCCTCAAAACTCAAGCAGGAATACTGAGACTCCCGAAGTCACACCTGTTGTCAAACCTTGTTCCTACAAGGACTTCCTTAGCTGCAAACCGCTGAACTTCAAGGGCATGGAAGGTGCCATCGGTCTAATCAGATGGATCGAGAGGACTGAGTCTGTCTTCGGCCTGTGCAACTGCACGGAAGACAACAAGGTCAAATTTGCTGCTTACACCTTTCAAGAAGGTGCTCTAACCTGGTGGAACACTCATGCCAGTTCTGTGGGGATCGAGGTAGCTAACCAACTTCCCTGGGCAGAGCTGAAGAAAATGCTAAGGGATGAATACTGTCCCACTGAAGAACTCCATAGGTTGGAGGAAGAATTCTGGCACTTGACTGTGCAAGGTAACGACATTGCTGGATACACCACAAAATTCCAGCAACTTGCTCTCCTATGTCCGGGTTTGGTCGACACGGACGAAAAACGCATCAAGAAGTACATCCGCGGCCTTCCCAAGAGTATTCAGGGAAATGTCGCCTTATCAAGGCCAACCACCATCCACAGTGCCATTCGGCTGGCACATGAACTCATGGCGATGATTGTCAGCCGTGAAACATCAACTACTTCCTCTAACATCAAGAGGAAATTTTCTGGAAACCCTAACAACCCACCAACCTTCAAGAAGTCCGAAACTGTCAGGGCTTACTCCTCTGGAACTTGGGAAAAGAAGGGTTACACTGGGAGCAAACCCCATTGCTCAAAGTGTGACCGTCACCACGAGGGTCCTTGCAGTACTCCTTGCAACAACTGCAAGAGGTACGGGCATTCTAGCAAGGACTGCCGAACCCCTAGAACCAACAACAACCACAACAACAACTCCATCCAACCCAGAGCCTGCATTGAATGCGGCCTCACCGGGCACTTCAGAAATGACTGCCCGAAACTGAAGAATGGAAACAATAACAACAACAATGCAAGGGGAAGAGCCTTTGTTCTGAATTCGGGAGATGCCCGTCAAGACCCGAACGTGGTCACGGGTATGTTCCTCCTCAACACTCTTACTGCCTCTGTTCTTTTTGATACCGGTGCTGATAGAAGTTTTATTTCCCATGAGTTTGGCCCACTACTTGACATCATTCCTGTTGCATTAAACGAAAAGTGTATTGTTGAATTAGCTAATGGTAAACTCATTGAGACCAACAGTGTGATACCTAATTGCACTCTAAACCTCGCCAACGAACTTTTCTCTATTGACCTTATACCCGTCGAGATCGGAAGCTTTGACATCATTGTCGGGATGGACTGGTTGTCCAAACACCGAGCTGAGATCGTTTGTTTTGAAAAAGTCATCCGTATTCCCCTCGCTGCTGGTAGCACCTTGGTCATACAAGGGGAGACCGGCAGAACGGGACTGAACATCATCTCCTTTCTAAAAACCCGAAAGTTTCTCAGAAAGGGATATCCTGCCGTCCTCGCACACATCACAGAGAAAAAGTCAGAAGAGAAACGACTTGAGGATGTACCAATCGTTAGAGACTTTCCAGGAGTCTTTCCAGAAGAACTACCTGGTCTACCTCCGACTAGACAGGTTGAGTTCTCAATCGATCTTGTGCCGGGTGCCGCACCAGTAGCCCGAGCACCTTACCGCTTAGCCCCATCTGAACTTCAGGAGCTTTCCACCCAGCTACAGGAGCTCCTGGATCGAGGATTCATAAGGCCGAGTTCCTCACCTTGGGGAGCCCCGGTCCTATTCGTGAAAAAGAAAGATGGTTCCTTCCGAATGTGTATCGACTACCGAGAGTTGAACAAATTGACCGTCAAAAACAGATATCCACTCCCTCGTATCGATGACCTGTTTGACCAGCTACAAGGGTCGAGTATTTATTCGAAGATCGACCTTTGGTCAGGTTATCATCAACTCCGAGTTCGCGACACCGACATTCCAAAAACAGCTTTTCGAACTCGCTACGGGCATTACGAATTCCAAGTGATGCCATTCGGCTTAACCAACGCACCGGCGGTATTCATGGATCTGATGAATCGGGTGTGCAAACCTTATCTTGACAAGTTTGTCATTGTCTTCATCGATGACATTCTAATCTATTCGCGCAACGAACGAGAACATGCACAACACCTCAAAACCATCCTAGAGCTACTTAAGCACGAGGAGTTATATGCCAAATTCTCCAAGTGTGAGTTCTGGATACAATCCGTTCAATTCCTTGGACATGTTGTCAATAGTCAAGGAATCCATGTTGATCCATCGAAAATAGGAGCCATCAAAAACTGGCAAGCGCCAACCACTCCCACCGAGGTACGCCAATTCTTGGGATTGGCCGGATACTATCGGCGATTCATTGAGAATTTCTCCAAAATAGCTCAACCTCTCACGACACTGACTCAGAAGGACAAGAAGTTCAATTGGACTGACAAACAAGAGTCAGCATTCCAGTTATTAAAACTCAAGCTTTGCAGTGCTCCGATTCTATCTTTACCCGAAGGCACCGATGACTTCGTGGTATACTGCGATGCTTCTCATCAAGGTCTCGGTTGCGTACTGATGCAACGAGACAAAGTTATTGCTTATGCTTCACGACAACTCAAAATCCATGAAAAGAACTACACCACCCATGATCTCGAATTGGGAGCTGTTGTCTTTGCTCTCAAAATCTGGAGGCATTACCTCTACGGCACTAAGTGCACCATCTTTACCGACCACAAAAGCCTCCAGCACATCTTTGACCAAAAGGATCTCAACATGAGACAACGTCGGTGGGTCGAGTTACTCACTGATTATGACTGCGAGATCCGTTACCATCCTGGCAACGCAAATGTTGTTGCCGATGCCCTCAGCCGTAAGGAGCGTGTAAAACCACTTCGAGTCCGAGCTCTCAGTATGACTATTCATAATGACCTCACCATTCAGATTCACAATGCCCAACTCGAAGCTTTGAAACCCGAGAATGTTAAGAATGAAGCCCTGCGAGGCATGGATAAACAATTCAAAATCAAGCCTAATGGAGTTAGGTACTTCGTGAACCGAATCTGGTTACCCGCTTTTGGACACCTGCGAGACTTAGTGATGGATGAAGCTCACAAGTCCAAATATTCTATCCATCCTGGATCCGATAAAATGTATCACGGCATCAAGGAATTCTATTGGTGGCCGAACATGAAATCCGAAATTGCCGGCTATGTCAGCAAGTGCCTTACCTGTTCCAAGGTCAAGGTTGAACATCAAAAACCTACCGGATTGCTCCAACAACCCAGTATTCCCGAGTGGAAATGGGAGCAAATCACTATGGACTTCATAACCAAATTGCCCAAGTCACCGAGCGGTTGCGATACCATTTGGGTGATCGTCGATCGTCTCACTAAATCCGCTCACTTCCTTGCAATCAAGGAAATCGATAAAATGGAGCGCCTTTCGCAAATCTATGTCAAGGAGATCGTTACCCGACACGGTGTCCCAATCTCAATTATCTCCGACAGAGACGCTCGTTTCACATCTCACTTTTGGCAATCACTCCAGAAATCATTGGGTACTCGTCTCGATATGAGTACCGCATACCACCCTCAAACTGATGGCCAAAGTGAACGAACCATACAGACACTGGAAGATATGCTACGAGCTTGCGTAGTTGATTTCGGTGCCAACTGGGAAAGACATCTGCCATTGTGCGAGTTTTCCTACAATAACAGCTATCATGCCAGCATAAAGGCTGCACCATTCGAGGCACTGTACGGTCGTAAGTGCCGATCACCGATTTGCTGGGCCGAAGTGGGAGACAGCCAACTCACTGGTCCCGAGCTCATACACGAAACCACAGAGAAAATCTCTGAAATCCAGAACCGACTCAAAGCCGCCCGTGATCGTCAGAAAAGTTATGCTGACGTGAGACGCAAACCACTCGAGTTCCAGGTTGGGGATCGAGTACTCTTGAAAGTATCGCCTTGGAAAGGCGTGATTCATTTTGGCAAACGCGGGAAGTTAAACCCCAGATACATTGGACCCTTTGAGATCCTCGAGAGGATTGGTCCCGTGGCTTATCGGTTGCAACTGCCGTCCGAACTCAGCAGTGTGCACCCTACTTTTCACATTTCAAATTTAAAGAAATTTCTGTCTGATGAGACACTTATTATCCCCCTCGACGAGATACGCGTAAACGAAAAGCTTCACTTTGTTGAAGAACCTGTTGAAATCATGGACCGGGAGGTCAAACAACTTAAACAAAGTCGTATTCCCATCGTTAGGGTCCGGTGGAATTCGCGGCGTGGTCCGGAATTCACATGGGAACGGGAAGACCAAATGCGACTCAAGTACCCACAGTTATTCACAGACTCCCCTCATACCACGACTCAGAACTAAATTTCGGGACGAAATTCCTTTAACAAGGGGAGAATGTAACACCCGTCAAATTAGGGATATTATTAGTACCTAATCATAAGTGTAAATACATGTAATTAAGATTAATTATATGTGTCATTATGTGTATTGATATTTTAAATGTATGTACACACGTACGCGATTTGATTAAATCGTGCATTTTCATATCGGGCGGATCCCGATACAATACTATGGACGTTGGTAAACAAAATATTTAAATTATTTAAATATTTCTTAGTAAATCAAAAACTTATGAATATTATGATGATAACATACAATCCACAAATAAAATTCTATAAAATGTCATAAACGCGACAAAAACGTACAAATTAACTTTAACCGACGACGATAAAATACACGAACACGAGGAAGGCAAGTCACGAGCCCAACCCACATATGGGTCGGACTTACCCAGCCCATGTGACCCACGGGTCAACCCAGGTCAACACAAATAACCAAACCCTAAACAATCTCCTTCTTGATTCATTTCACTCAACACACTCTCTCACTACCCACACATTTTCTCTGACCTCTCTCACTAAAAACAACTGGAATCCAGCCTCCTCTTCAACTAAAATCTCGTCCAAGAACACCCAAACACTTCCTTCACAATCCTAGTGCCATCCTACACGTTTTTAGCAAGAAGGAACAAGAAGAACTCAACAACCGAGCAGCAGCAGCACACTCTCGTCTCTCCTGTAATATCTCAGCTTCTAATCGGTATAAACTCCTCCTTTTTCTTTAGAATTACTTGGATAACGTATAAAAACATGTTGGTGCTTCGTATCCACTGATTTATGTCCAAAAACATGCTTAAAAATCGGATGAACATGCTAAGACCGCTGGATAATAGCTTTATCCACTGGACAATAAAATAGATCGGTTTAGATTGAACAGAAAGAGACCGATTCTTAACGAAATCTTGCAGTTCTTAAGCCCAAAACGAAGTTTAGGATGTCTAGTTTCATAATCCGTAAGCCTCCTGTGTTAATTCATCCATTTAATATTTTTAAGAAACAAAATAAAAGTACATGTACAGTCTGTGAATCCTGACAGGAAAGTGAGCCAAAAAGAACTAGTCATATCTCAAAGAATACACAACAAAAATCGATGAAACCAGTTGGAAAAGTTAGATAATTTCATTAGCTTTAATTTTCCTACTCACACATCCTATGAAGTTTTGTAAAACTTAAGTTATAAATTTTCAAATGAATACATGTCACTGGATTCACTTGTTTGACACCCGACACTTCCCAAATTTTTATCTCGAATTCTGTTTATCCATTTCACATGTAAAAATATGATTTAGAAATCTAAGACATAGGGGAACATCATATAAAAACTTCATGAATTTTAACTAAGTTTTGCTTAGTCAAATACTTAGATGAAATCGAGTGAAAAACGTAACTGCACAACGCCTTCTGTCCGTCAATAAACAAAACCGTGAATCCCTATTGTCGGATAAAGCAGTCCGTGAATGCCCCATTCACGGATTAATTAGTCCGACAATCCTCATTATTATCGTATAAAAACCATTCCGTGAATAACCTTATTGTCGCATGAATAATGTTTGAGAATCCTTTGACGCAGTAACTCAATTGTCGGATAAATATAATCACGTATCTCTATTATCGCATAGAATGTCCCCGTGAATGACTAGCACATAAATTAAACCCGTGAATACGATATTGTCGGACAGTTAATCACCCAACAAAACCTTAATATCGCATAACCTTATTGTCGTATGTAACATTTTCGGATAAAGAGATCCGTGAGTCCTATTCACGGATCCAACTCGCTATTTTCGAGTAACTAATCACAGATATATATATATATATATATATATATAGGTATCCTTATTGTCGTATGCCATTTTCTCCAAACAGCACTTATGTATAACCCTGAGAAAACCGTACGGAACATTTACAATTAAAACCCAACATATCACCAACGGGCCATACACATTTTCAAACACAAACCAAATGTATTTGGACATAACTAGTGGGATGAACACTAGCATGGATGGTCTTACGAGACATCTACTTATATAACCTTATATGTCTAGGACATTAGAAGGTTACGGGTTCGGAGAACCTACTCATTGTTAGCACTCGACACACGTTTATTTACATAAACGCAAAGACTCAGGTGAGTCTCATAGCCCCTCATTTTTTACTGTTTTCAACCCAGGGGTGGGAATACATGCTCAGATTTGTTTTACATATGGACACAAGTACGAAACATCGATATATTGATTGCATGAGTTTGTTTTATCTAATCATGAAGTCCCTCACAACATAGTTTGTTTATATTGCGATAGCGTGAATGTTAGTGTATGGTACCATATGGGATTGACAATCCCCGTCCGGGGTAGTCGCGCTACCACGACTGCGGTCGAACGGACGCATTTTCATTTGTTCATACATGTGTAGATTATGCACATGCCGGGGGCAAACTCGATCAGGTCCTTGAATGTAGATCCTAGCACACTCAGTTAAGCTCAAACTATGTGCTCATGGCAATAATATACACTCATATTTTATTTGCATGTTTGCAAATCACTAAACTAAATCTTGTGGTTCATAACATGAATTTCATCAATTTACACCTGTGAGCTCACTAGCTTTTTAGCTGACCTTTTAGCATGTATTCTCAGGTACCCAGCAGTAGTAGATCTGCTCATGACATATTAGCTCGAGTCATATTCAGATTTCAGAAGATTCATATGCATTCCTATATTTTGTACAATTAGATATGCCTAAGAATCTTTTACATTTAGTTATGAGCTTTTGTACAAGAACAACAATGTGAAACTTTTATATTATCTATGTAATCGTTTTAAACGACGCATTTAGAGTCGTTCGCTTTATCTTATGTGCTTTGTTATTGATTAGTAACACCCAAATCTTGTTTCCGCTAAACAATAAATTTGGGGGTGTTACACATTATGGTTATTAAACTGGGCAATCGTGTGTTCATGGGCCTATTATGATTTTCTAACTGGACCGCAAGAGTTAAATTATATTGGGCTAAAACCTATTAAATTATATTGGGCTAAAACCTATTTTGATTATTTATTTTGACTAAATTGCTAATATATATATACTTCTTCAAAGTATACAACGAAGTGGGTTCAATAATAATACATTTTTTTGAAAATTATTATTAAAAGATTATCATCAATGAATCATATATAATTCAACTCAAACGACCCATCAAAATAATTAAATCATTTGCATAATTTGACAATAATTTGACAAGTTGTCAAATACTATTATTAATATGGAAATTTCTAACTTGTGCCCTAGGGGCACAGGTTAAGGGGTGAATATTCTTCTCGAAAAATGAAAAAGTTGAAAATATTTTTTTCGAAAAATGAAAAAGGTATCAAGATTCTTCTTGAAAAATGTATTTCTCATTTTTCGAGAAGAATATTCTTATCTTAACATATGCCCTTAGGGCACACGTTAGACAAACCCTATTAATATATCTCTTATTAGGACATTAGAGGGTTACGAATTGGATAATACTTGCCGTTAGGAACGCTAACACCCACATGTGAGTCTCACAGCCCCATTTATTTTTACAGTTTTTAAATATTGGGGTGGGATACAACACTTATTTGATTTCGTGATCACAAGTTATTTGATTAGTTAATTTAATTATTAATCAGTTGTTCTTCATTGTTGGTCTTGATTTTTATTGATCGGTTATTGCACGAGTGTTTTAATTCGGTAAAGTCCTCATCAGTGTATGGTTCATTAACTTAATAAGGCACGATTACTAAAAGATAGTACTATCATGGGAGTGACCCCGTCCGGGTTGCTAGCTACAACCATGTACAAACGGGCATTTTAGTAATTTTCATGGGTGTTGACACCATTCGGGAGGCAGAAGTTCGAGTTAGGCTTTGAACCATAGCTCAGTGCAATACAATGTCATTGTATGGAAATCTAGTCGTAAACCTTAATTGGTTTAAATCATTGTTCGGTAACCTTATTGGGTTAATCATGTTTGTTATGAAATCATCGGATAATTATGTTGATCACATCGTATTTTATGTTAAACCTGTGAGATTCACCAGCTTTATAGCTGACCCTTTTAGTGTTGTATTCTCAGGTGCGCAGCAACAGTAAATGGCCCGCAAGATAAGCTATCTAGTATGAGTCGCATGCATCTACAAACATATGAAGATTTTCTTACATTATATTTTGTTAAACGTTATGTATTAAAATCTTTGGAATCTAATTATGCGAACTCACCTACCTTGTAAACTTAAAACCTAAACTATGTACTACTTTTGTAATATATTTATAAACGTCTCATGTAGAGTCATTTGCTTGTAATCTTGGTGTTTTGATATTTGATTAGTCACACCCAAATCGTCACTTTCGCAAATCATGAAATTGGGGGTGTGACAGATTGGTATCAGAGTCTAAGGTTATAGCGAACTAGGTTGCATTTAGTGGGCCTAGACTATATCCGTTAGGCAGTATTCCTCATTAGGTATAACTGGTTCAGGAATTACATCATACAATTTTAATTTAACATAGCCTAGCTAACTATGTACAATTAAATAAAGATGATGTGAAGTCTAAAAGGAGTTATGTCGAACAGGAATGCACTAGTTGACTCTGACCTCGAGAGAACCGGGACTCATATTTGTTTTGTGCTAGACACAACTAGGCGGATATATAGGTATATATGTTGTATACATACATGATTAGGCTATTATATATATTGTATATATATGTGAATAGGCCTTAGATACGGAATACATTTTAGGCTGTTATATATTGTATATATATGATAGGGCCTCGAATACTCGGTAACATACTCACTGTTCGGATACATCATAGGACTTATCAGTCGTAAGTTGATCGAATCAGGAAAATAGTACCGGGATGTGCCCTAGCTTTAGAGAGTCATCTCTTCGAGTCACACTTACCCCGGTAAGGTTAGAAAATTTTGTCATTCACTCGTCATCATGCTTAACGTTGGGAATCGGTATTCCTCTAAGGACTGAAATCTTTTCCTATCATTCCTAACAAATTCCCTCAAACTAAAACGGAAAACCCCACAACGGATGACCCTGCGTCGGATAATGAACAAATTTTAAATATATGTCCGGATGTGATATTCCCGGCACTTTTGTAAACTTTAAGTCTTGTAATCTTTGGACACGCTTGTTAAATGATTATAATCCTATTACCTTCTATTTCTCTCATTTGACACATCATGCATCAATTCACTGTTCAGTATTCATACAATTGTGATAATCACTTTCTTCGATTCAAAACTCTGACATGTCCCTTGTCTTTATTGAAGGAACATGCCTCCGAGACAACAATCCTTCACTTCTGCTGAACTTGAACAACTAATCACTCAGCGAGTAGCTGAAGCTCTGGCCGCTCGACAAACACCTCCCAACAGCAGGTCAGGTCCAAACCCGGAAAGCGATGAAACTCCGAACAACACTCCACCAACCAAACCCTGGTCCTACAAAGACTTCCTCAACTGCAAACCCATGAACTTCAAGGAACCTGAAGGAGCCATCGGCCTACTGCAGTGGATCGAGAGATGGAGTCTGTCTTCCGCATCTGCAACTGCCCAGATGACTGTAAGGTCAAGTACTCCATCTGCACACTGATAGAAGGTGCACTTACCTGGTGGAACACTCATGCCCAGACTATGGGTATTGATGTTGCTTACAAACTTCCCTGGGATGATCTGAAAAAGATGATGACCGAGGAGTATTGTCCTAGAGAGGAAATACAACATCTGGAAACTGAATTCTAGAATCACACCATCAACGGCAATGACATAGCTGGATACACTACCCGCTTTCATCAACTAGCCCTCTTGTGTCCAACTATGGTCAACCCTGAATACAAAAGGGTCGAGAGGTATATCTGAGGATTTCCCGCAAGCATCCAAGGAATGGTGACTGCATCCAAACCAGGGACTATCCAAGGTGCTGTTCATATGGCTCACAGCCTCATGGCACAGGTTGTCCGCGAAGTGAAGGACAACAAAAGAAAATCTGATGGAAACCCTGACAACCAAGGCCAAACCAACAAGAAGCCTGCGACTACCAAGGTCAGCGCCTCTGGATCTGAAAATAGGAAGGAGTACATTGGAACTAAACCCTTATGCTCAAAGTGTAAACACCACCATGACGGGCCTTGTGGCACCCCCTGTGATAAATGCAAGCATTATGGTCATCTTGCTAAAGATTGCCGAGTGAAAGCTTGTTATGAGTGCAGAGTCGTAGGACACTATAGGAATGACTATCCTAATCTAAAGGACAACAAGAAAGGAAGGTTCTTTGTGCTGAATGCAAGGAACACTCAACCAGACCCTGACACTGGTACGTACTTTGTGCGTAATGTCTATCCTATTCCTTGACGGTAAATATACAATTAGATTAGCAAATTGTGGATTATTGAATTCGGTAGTGTAATACGTAATTACACTTTAAAATTCAATGGCTAGACTTTCTGTTGAGATAGGTAACTCGGATGTCATTGATGATATACATTGGAAAATCGGCATTCTTGCCAGAATCATTCATTCGGTGAAAACTAATTGTTTTCTTAATCACGGATAAATCGGTAGTAGTGTGTGCTATAGTATACGGTTAGCTAAGACGGTATATAATTCAGTAATTAATTCGGTATGCGTGAATTGGCATATAATACGGTTATCACTTCGGTGATCTAGTTCGGGTATCACTTTGGTGATATAAATCGGGATAAGTATCAGAAATCTATATTTGTTAATATAGGACGTTTATACATCTTGTATGGTATCGATAGTTACATTGAACTCTAAGAACACAGTAGGAACACATTGAATTCGGTGGATTATTAGTCCGAATCATAGTGATACTTGTTAAGACAGACCGACCATGTCATATAGATAACGGTCGAGTAAATAATCGGAATTCTCCCTTATTCCTTAGAGATCGGTAGGCTTAAGTCTAACAAGGGGAGAAATACTCGGATGTCTTACAATTAGACATGTCATTTAGTCGGCCTTAGAAACCCACAGATATAGGTTTCGGTTGAATTTCAGGATGAAATTCTCCTAACAAGGGGAGAATGTGACTCCCGGTCAAAAAGGGCAAAATTAGCGACCAATTTAAAACTTAAATACACGTATTATATACGCGTTATTTCGAAAGTATTCAAGTATTATATATAAATATATATAATAATGTGAAATGATTATTTAATAATCGTGTATAATCAATCTGAAAGAACACAGTAACTTGGAAACAAAAGTTGGTACAAAACATCTCCAAATGATATATTATTATTAGAAATAATAATTATTTAGTCAGAAAATATTTAAACACCTTTTTGTACACTGAAAACTATCATTCAAGCTGAGTTAAAACAAAGTTATAATTTTATATCTCACCAAAAGTATTTTTATGATATACTTCAATTAAAAATATATACGATTTCATATTTAGAAATTTATCATTTGAAAACATTATACTACTTAACGATCGGGTAAATGAACACGGGCTTTTATACTGTAACATTTGGGACAAGAAGCTACCAATCATTCCCCACCTTTTGACTAAATAAGCCGGCTCCCATACCTCTGTACAGTCTTCATTTCTTTTTTTTAACACACCAACACACACATCTATACATGTCTCTCTCTCTCTCTCCCGGTTCTACTTCTCATCAAACAACAACAATAATGCAACAACAATAATTCAACAACAGTAACACAAGAATCATCATCATCGTTCCATCCATCATCATCATACTTCACTCTCGTCTCTCTCTCGAATCATTCATCTGGCCACCATCATCCTCCTAACAACAACAACAGCCTCGACAAGGAGCACCAACTGAGCAACAAGTAATACATCATCACCATCTCGCCATCTTATTCTCTCTCTCGGCATACAATCAACCCACCACCGTCACCATCATAGAGCAACAACAACAACCGGCCACCCTCATCACCTTCGGGTATCATCATTGTAACCAGGAGAAGAGAGCAAGGAACACCAACATCATCATCACTCTCGGCATCACCATTTCCGGCCACACCACCACCACGGTGAGCAACCACTCTCTCTTAAAATTTTCATGTTTATAAATCTCGTGATCATCATATTTAGCGATATATATATGTCGATTATTATGCCCAAAAACATGTTGGTGACCGATCGTATTAACAGGGTTAAAACCTCTTGGGTGTTGGTTGTTATGGCGTACAGGAAGAATACATTTTATAGTTACTAAAACACACACACACACACACATATATATATATATATATTAAGCAATAATTAAACAAAATCATGTGATAGCCTACTGGTTGGGGCGTTCATTTGAAGCCAAAGGTCATGGGTTCGAGCCCCATGACCTATTTTTATTTCCTTTTCATTTTGGGAATTAAACTGTATAAACAAATATATATAAATAAATCTAGTGATAATACAAGAACAAGCTCATAGCCAAGTGGTTAAGTGTGGTTTGAAGTCATTGGTTATAGTATCAGAGTCCCGTTACCTTCTCATAAATTTAATTTCATTTTTTTAACAGCTGGGCCGAACTTGGGCCAAAAATGTTAATGGGCCAAAACCATTATGATTATTAAACTGGGTCAATCGTGTGTTCATGGGCTTATTATGATTTACTAACTGGGCCGCAAGAGTTCAATTATATTGGGCTAAAACCTATTAAATTATATTTGGATAAAACCTATTTTGTTTATTTATTTTGACTAAATTGCTAATATATATATACTTCTTCAAAGTATACAACGAAGTTGGTTCAATAATAATACCTTTTTTGAAAATTATTATTATAAGATTATCATCAATGAATCATATATAATTCAACTCAAACGACCCATCAAAACAATTAAATCATTTGTATAATTTGATAAGCTGTCAAATACTATTATTAATATATCTCTTACGTTTATGACGTTAGAGGGTTACGGATTGGATAATACTTGCCGTTAGGAACGCTAGCACCCACAGGCGAGTCTCACAGCCCCATTTATTTTTACTGTTTTTAAATATTGGGGTGAGATACAACACTTATTTGA
The DNA here is from genome assembly GCA_963422505.1 of Pseudognaphalium luteoalbum. Taxonomy (NCBI): domain Eukaryota; kingdom Viridiplantae; phylum Streptophyta; class Magnoliopsida; order Asterales; family Asteraceae; genus Pseudognaphalium; species Pseudognaphalium luteoalbum. Next base: position 121,388,022 of record OY730193.1, read on the forward strand.
TTTCGTGATCACAAGTTATTTGATTAGTTAATTTAATTATTAACTCAGTTGTTCATCATTGTTGGTCTTGATTTTTATTGATCGGTTATTGCACAAGTGTTTTAATTCGGTAAAGTCCTCATCAGTGTATGGTTCATTAACTTAATAAGGCCCGATTACTAAAAGATAGTACTATCATGGGAGTGACGTCCCCGTCCGGCTTGCTAGCTACAACCATGTACAAACGGGCATTTTAGTAATTGTCATGGGTGTTGACACCATTAGGGAGGCAGAAGTTCGGCTTAGGCTTTGAACCATAGCTTAGTGCAATACAATGTCATTGTCGGTAAATCTAGTCGGATACCTTAATTGGTTTAAATCATTGTTCGGTAACCTTATTGGGTTAATCATGTTTGTTATTAAATCGTCGGATAATTATGTTGATCACATCATATTTTCTATGTTAAACCTGTGAGATTCACCAGCTTTATAGCTGACCCTTTTAGTGTTGTATTCTCAGGTGCGCAGCAACAGCAAATGGCCCGCAAGATAAGCTATCTAGTATGAGTCGCATGCATCTACAAACATATGAAGATTTTCTTACATTATATTTTGTTAAACGTTATGTATTAAAATCTTTGGAATCTAATTATGCGAACTCACCTACCTTGTAAACTTAAAACCTAAACTATGTACTACTTTTGTAATATATTTATAAACGTCTCATGTAGAGTCGTTTGCTTGTAATCTTGGTGTTTTGATATTTGATTAGTCACACCCAAATCGTCACTTCTGCAAATCATGAAATTGGGGGTGTGACATGCAGGGAATTTACCTCCTGCGTGAATTCACACTTCGCGACAAATATCAACCAGTTTTTGAAACTTTGAAGCTTCTTCATGGTCAATCGGATAATGCATGATCTTGTTTGCGCGTAGAACATTCAAATCTTTCTTTGACAAATTTATCAAACTGATAGGGTCAAATACACGAATAGTCGAGCCTCTGATTTTGTTTTGAAAATAGATCAATTCACCCCAAGCTTGTTCAGGGTCATTTTCAGTAAGATATTCAATTACAGCTTCACTTGTCTTTGGATCATACCACCACCCCCTTAATCTTTTCAGGAAATCCAGTGGTAAAGTCTTAAGCGGGACTATTTTTAGACTTGCAGCTGGAAGATAGTGATATTTCACAATAGGCTTTCGAGTTCTTGGATCAAGCTTTTTCTCGTAAGATTAGCGAACTCCCAGCTCAGGTCATATCCACATATATTTCTTTGAATTTATTTCCTTTTGCAAAGTTTTCTCTAAGAACACACCTCTTGAATCATTTGAATGATTTATTAAATCAAGTTGTGCGAGGCGACTCAGTTCAATCTTTGGCAGAGTATTTATGCAGTGAAATCTTGACTTGAAGTATTGAACTCCATCTTTCCTTTTAATCACTATCAGAAACCTTTTATCATCAAAGTTCCAACTTTTTATCAGCCCTGTCAATTCTGCTCTAACCTTGTAAGATTTACATGTTACAAGTGCAGATTCAGCAGGAAAATATCTCATGTACGGTTTTGTAGTTTTTGGCATTGTTGATGCAGAAGGTTCAGAAGCAAAAGTAGATTCAGGAGCAGGTTCAGATGAAGAGGCTCCTGTTTGAGATCAGCCGGAGCTGGTTCAACTTCATGCTCTGAAGAATCCGATTCAATAAGCGGTGCATCAGGATCATAAGGTTCAGCAGGTTGAGGTTGAGGAGGGTTAGCTTCTCTTTCAGTGGAATGCTCTTGAGGAGGATTTACTTCATACACCTCGTCTGGAGATGACATCTCCGGATCAATCTCTACATCCTCATGGTCGAAAGATAAGTCCTCAATAGAAACTGGATGTATCAAACTTTGAAGATATGTAATATTAGCTTCCGAGTAATCAACATTCAGCGGTACCGGTTGTCCTGGAATATGAGCAGAAGAAGCGAAATAATCCAAAAGTAAATTTTCATTAATATCATCAAGATTTACATTATCGTTTTGTACAGACTCCGGTTCTATTGACTCTAAATTGTGACTAGAAGGTCCAGACTCCCCCAAGGCAATAGACCGGGTCTTAAGCACTTCAACTTTAGCTTCCAGTGCACTTATCCTGCTCGATTGAACTTCAATAATGTGAGCTTGAGGTTGAATCATTTCATCCTGAGATTTCATCAGCTACTGCATCTCCTTCATGTCATCCATTATATTTTGAAGAAAGGTAGATGTAGGTTCAATAACCATTGCCTGAGACGGATTGACCACTGGCGTCCTAGAAGAGAAAGATTGACGAGCACGACGACTGAGAGGAACATAGTATTCATCAGTGGGATCATCACCGTCTCGTGTTCTCTTTCCAGTATCCTTCGGAATGTGACATCTACCCTGTTGGATACAATGCTTAATCCTTTTGTAACGTTCAGGATTTTGACACTGAATGGTTTCCATTTGAGAAGTGTGTGGTACCGCACCATCTGAATCATTTGGTGTTTCACCTACGTTAGTCGGTGCTCGGTGCAGGTCTAGATGAGGACGGTGATTCAGAAGAAGCAATCTCAAGATGAGGCTGATCAGTCTGATGAGGTGGATGCAAAACTTCTTCATCAATAGGACCAAACTGCTCAATTTTAGCCAAAACATTCTCAACGGGTGCGTCATCTTCCTGTTGAACCAGAACATTAACAAAAGCTTCATCTGGAGCAGCTGCAGCATCCATGTAACCATGATCCGGTGGCGGCACATAGTTATCATTGACAATATGACTGAATAATGGAACATCCAATGGAGCTTGAATGCCTTTGGCGTAAGAATCACAAATAGAAAAATTCCTGATAGTCATTGGAGTCAGATGATCAGGGTCACCCTTAAGCCCTAGTAGATGACGATTGAGTAATAGCTGAATAAATATCAGATACATTACCCACTTTTGGTCGCTAGCATGAATAGTCTAGACCACAGCCCGGAAGATATAACTTGAATAGTTATACGACTTATTGTAGATTAGGGCGAGCATAGCCGACGCTGTTTGATGACTCATTCTGTCAGTGTCGGCTTTCCTGCTAGACAAGCAGACAATGAAAATGTGCATAAGATACCTCCAAACCTTCGTACAATTAGCCTTCCGGTACTAATCATTGAGCACCCCGGGATAACCAATGCGAGTCATCCCTCCAGCAATGAAAGTATTCGGAAAGGAGACATGCATATCAGGAGTATCGTTCAACTGCAAAATTTCTCTAATCATCTGTTCAGTAACCTTGATCTGCTGATCAAGAACTCTGGAAATGATACGTGTATGGGCTAGCTCAGTATTGATGACCGCCTCTCTCCAAAACGGAGCAACCAAGTTCTTGTAAATGATTGTGTTGTCCGTGAGAGCGTGATAGATATGTTAGCGTCGTAAGAAGTGAATCATCAAACGAAAAGGGGCAGTTGTATCCCTTGTATCATCAAAAAATGCCACCGTATTGTGATGAGGCTCATAAATTACCATATCTAAGACAACAACAAACAAGATGGTACTCGAAAAATGTTAGCATAAACAGCAAGCAAAAATCGATTTACAAAATTTAAACTTTCTGTGAGCTGCGACATTGATGGTTATGTCGCAAACATAAGTAGCAACATAAGCATGATGTTGCAGTGGCACATTAAATTAATATCAAAATCGCCTATGTCGCACTCAAAAGTGCGACGTTTATGTAGCATTTTTCAATTTATGATATTTTTAATAACATTATCCTAGACCAGCAACATAAAGTGCTATGTCGCACCCAATGTGGCGACATAAAGACAATGTCGCAGTTGACCATTAAGATTCAAAGTACTGCGACATAAGGCATATGTCGCTGCCTATGTCGCATAAACGATTGTTGAGGGGGAGAACTACGTTGGAAGGTGTTAGGTTTATCAGTTTTCATAAAGATTTAGAGAATTTGCATATTGAAGATCAAGTGTTGTATAAGAAGATTGAGTCTTACCAGTGAAGACATGAAAACATTGGTTAAGGGGGAGTCTGTTGATACAGGTTTTATTTTATAACTAATGATTTTTGGTTTTTGTCATAAGTAGTAGCAACGGTCAAAGGGGAGTCTAGTTTTCAAGATCTACTGAGACTTTATAAGATCAAAATCGATTGATTCATCTAGAAGATTTTACGAAGACCTGCAGATAGTGGATAATATGAAGATTATAGAAGATTGTAAAGAGGTCTTATAGAATCAATTGTAAAGGGGGAGTCTGTTGGTACATCTCGTGTGACAATCGATTCAAGAATATTAATGAAGACATTTTGAAGATTAGCAAAGACATCTAAAAGACATGAACAAGTTAGTTATTGTTAATGTAAAATGTAATAGTTATAAGCTAGATGAAATAGCGAAATCTCGAGTGTCCAAGCCCAGCCCAAGCCCATATAGTATACATATGTAGGTATGGCTAATGGGCCAAAAGCCCAATACCCTTTATATATGCATGCAAATGGATGGTAGAAAAAAGGCAGTTGGGCCAACATTCATGAATTGGGCCTAAGCCCAAATATGATTATGACATGTATATGTATGTATTATGTCGGCAGAACAGGAGGGGTAACGAGAAAAAAAGAGAGAGTCGGTAGCAAAAGAAAGAGGGGATCGAGCGAACATGTTAGACGAAAACAGGAGTGTCGGACGAAACTATTTTTCCATCATGCGATGATTTTTGGTCGTTAGTAATAATTAATTTGTATCGACAATGAATAATCGCAAGCAATAGATATGAAATATGCATATTTTAGGCTAGTGTTAATCAAAGGTTATTTTTAACCTAGGATTAACTGAGACATATACTCATTTGGTATTGTAATCGGTTCGACTAATATATGTATGTATGTATATATATATTCATATATATATATATATATATATATATATATATATATATATATAAATGAGTATTTTTGTTTTGTTCGTGTCAATTCTCGCTTGATTAGAATCGTTCATCATGTTTATTTATTAATACTTGTTTAATCTCAATAAACTTATCTAGGAAGATTTCACATTCCTAGACTCGTTAAAGATCTCGTATATGTTTAGATCGATTCATATGGTTAACATTTCTAATATTTTCTTATTATCTTGTGGTAAAAACACTATGACGTACGACTCATTGTCTTAATTCCTAAAGTATCATAACATACTTCTATATTTTGAGCTTTTATATGAAATCATTTGGGGGATATACTGATTGTTTCCTATGTTGTACGAAAGTACAGACCTGGTCTCCGTCAATATCTCTTAAAAAAAAGCAAACGTGAGTCAATGTGCTTGCAAAGTCTTAAAATCTTAAGATACCTAAACTAGTCAAACTATGTCGCTTTGTTGTACGAATGTACAGACCTATCCCCCGCTGGTTGACTATAATTGGTTTTGCTTAAACCTGAATCAAGTTATATCGCTCTGTTGTACGTAAGTACAGACCTGTCACAAATGACTTGATTCTTAGAAATGAACTTTGTATATTTCTCTAAATATGAAAAGCATGTTCATGTCTGGGTTACAGGGGTATGTCTAGGTGGGAACCGCAAAGTAATATTCATACTAACAATAAAGAGGTCATCTCAGAAATACGGATGTAGTGTGTTTAAGTGGACAACAATACCAATAATCGTCTTGAACTATCAATTACACAAATAATAACAAAAGAATTTTAAAATTCCTGTGTTCAAGGTGGTCTCCCAAGCTACCGGATTGTCTCTCGATGAATCTCACAAAAATATGTATTATATTCATACTTAGTTCATAAAATTATGATAGTTAAATTTGCCTTTAAATTAGCTACTCTTATTCTTGTCTTTATTTCTTTATTTTATTTTACTTTATTTCATAGGGTAAGGATTAGATGGGGCCTTTAGAGGAGCAGCAAAAGCAGGACTCATCTTGACCCTCCATTCCATTTCAGCAGCCAAGATCTCACCAGTCAACAAGGACGTGCTTGAAAAAAAATATGGTCAAGGGACCAAATGTGTAAAACAATTGACACCATCAGTCATAGGTGGTCAGATCGGTCAGGCATTCCCAATTTACTCTCATCACTTTCCCCTCTCTCTATATTGAAACAAGAACACACCATCTTTACAAAGAAAATCATTGATTAAAAATCACAAAAAAGGATCACCATCAAGATCTCACCAGTCAACGATTAAATCACCGTCAAGTACGATCAGATCTACCATCGAACACCTTCATCGATCATCATCGTTGCATATTTTTAGGTTAAAATGATGTCAAAATCACTTACAACGTTGTCTATTACACCAGATTATGATTTAAAAATTGCAAAAGATGACGCAAATCGTAAGTTTTTCCAATCATAATATGTTTATTATTCTTGCTACTGCTGCATCAAAAACAGGCAACTTGACTCTCAAGACAACTAAAATGGAGACTGTGTATGATTTAGGAGCAAAGATGATTGAGGCTTTAGGGAAGGATAAAGTCCAGAGTGGCTATGTCATTGCTATTGATAAGGCTTCTGGAAAAATTACAAAACTTGGGAGATCTTTTTCCAGGTCTAGAGATTATGATGCCATGGGCCCCCAGACTAAGTTCCTGCAATTGAAATCGATGGAGAGTTGCAGAAAAGGAAAGAAGTTATGCATTGTGTTACGCTTCATGAAATCAATGTTATATATAGCAGGTATGATATCACATATATTCAATTCCTGCTACTACTGCTTGCTTCTAGATTGTTTATTTAGATAGTACTAGTTATCGCCATTAATTTAATGTTTGTGTTAGAGTCTTAAAAATGTATTCCAAAGCATATAATCTGGGTTGTTGGTTATAGCCTTATGATGATATGGAAATGCTTGGATAGATATGGCTTGGCTTCACCCTCTTTTATTTGTTTGTATGAGCTTATCATCATTAGCAATACATGATAGACATGCTGCCTTGAACAACTGCAATTGAAACTTTACGTTTATGCTGAGAGTAAAAAGGAAGAAAAGTGGAAATAGCATAGTACTAACCTTTAGGGGTTTTATTGTTTAATGCATTACAGGTTTACTTGTTTTTTCTGTTTCAATCCAGTTTTATAATGTTGTTTTAAGGTGTTTTAACATGAATGAAATTTGTGGTAATTTGCAGAACACAGGGGTTCCTTGCTCTTTTCACAGGTGACACAGGAGAAATATGAGTTGAGGTGAGGGAGCAGATTGACACCAAGGTCGTAGAGTGGCGAGAGGAAGGAAAGGTAGAGATTGTCCCAGGTGTTCTTTTCATAGACGAAGTCCACATGCTTGACATCGAGTGTTTTTCATTCCTAAATCGTGCCAATCGATTTCCTGGATCGCCTCCTCATCATCTCTACACAACCATACACAGAAGATGACATTCACAAGATTCTTGATATAAGGTGTCAAGAGGAAGATGTGGATATATCTGAAGATGCAGAAGTTTTGTTGACCAAAATTAGGGTTGACACGTCTTTGAGATACGCCATAAACATGATAACCTCAGATGCTTTTGTAACACCCCAATTTTATCTGGAATTTAATTTCGTACGTGAATGTAATTTTATTACGAAGTAATAATGGGTAAATAATAAGATATAGCAAAAAACGTAAACGAATTACCAGTTCCAGACTGTAAAAATAATGGGATTTAAAATAAAACACAGATAGATACGTGATATGCCTGGAGGATTCCATTTCATTCCCAAATATCCCAAATCACTTCCTGGAGACTTAGAGAAATCGCAGGACCACAACATCACCTTCAAATCATCAATTAAACCTTGAATCAAGCCTTAAGAACTTTAAGTAATCATCTTCTTTCTATCCCTAATCTTCTGTAAGTTGATTCTTCTGAGATTCTTAACCTAGTTTTTGGGGTTTTAGGGGTTTTGGTCAATTAGTGAAATAAATACGAAATTGGGGTTTATAATTGCTAAAATTATTGTTATTAGTGTTATTGAGCTAGTTAATGATTAAATTACAACTCAAAAGTGATGAATATGATTGATTGGATATAGGTGTTCTTGAGTAAATATGGGGTTTTGGTTAAATATGTATGAATTAGTGTTAGTTAACTAAAAGTATGATCTATGATGCAATTAGGGTATGAAACTATGATAGAACATGATTTAAGTGAAAGTATTAATAAATTGATTAGGTAAAAGGGGATGGCTTAAGAGTGGTTATTAGTTTAGAGTCATGATTTCCTTGAATTTAAATATGTTGCTATGTGATATGTGTATAGGTGATAAGAAGTTGGAAGTGTTACCCTTGGTATTGTATTGTGAATCTTCAATCAAGATTTAAGGTGAGTAATATAAGGATTTAATCAAGTATATGGTTGTGTGTGTTTCCGGATTACTCTTGAGTAAGAGGATCATACAACCATGTGAAGTTAATTGTGTTTTAATTGTTTAAATTGTTATTTGTGAAGTGTTAAGACATGAAATGATTGTACATGTTACCGGATAGCTTCCGAGCTAGAGGTGGGTACAATCATGAGTTAGTGATATGAAGCTTATGAAGTTTATGATACAGAGTTGCTAGTTTTACTAGCATAGTGTTTATGTAGCCATGATATGTATTATTTGGTTAAGTGCTTATATGCTCACTAAGCAAGAGTGCTTATTGTTTAAGTGTTTCATGTTTTAGGTGGAAGTGGACAAGGGAAAGGGAAAGCGGTTAAAGAGAATTAGCGTGGATTGCTTGATTATAGTGTATGGCAAGTTTCTCTTTTATGTCGTTTGGATAAGACTTGTGTAAATCGCCCTTCAAGACATGTTTTAAAAAGTAAGTCATGGTGAGCCATGACTTAAGCATTTTTGAAATAGATTGACTTTGAAAGCCAATAACGATTGTACATGATGTAAATTATGGTTTTTAAGTTTTAAAGTTAATGGTTGAATATGTTTGGTATTTATGAAATGAAAGGATAGTTAAAAATAGTTAGAATATGTTTTCGTTGGTTATGGAGTGTTGACATGTAGTCAAACCTTCCATTAGTCGATTATGGGTTGTGATTGGCTAGTCAATGGGTCAAAATAGTCTTTATGGGTCAGCGGGTCAAAAAGGGTCAATATGGGTCATTAAATGCACTTACGGACTAAACCGAGTTAGAGAAGGGTTAAGGGTGTGGTGAAGTGTCTTACCACTTTGTTTTGATGTATATGAGGTGTGGTTAAAAGCACAATATCTTAGCCTTCATGGTTTAAGACTTGGTATGCTCACAAAATGGTCGATTTTGGGTCAAAAAGAGTCATACGTCAAAATCCCGTGTAGTTGTGAATTTTGGAAAAGTGCAAAAAGGGAAAGTTTCATTTTGGTTAGATGAAAGTGCCTGCAAAATTTCAGAGTCTAACTCTTTACGGTTTTGGAGATATGCGCGTTTGAAAATCGAAAAACTGCACATAGTATTGGCTTAGAAGCTGAGCAGATCGGCTATGGTTACTGAGCTGATCGGCTTTAGATTGATAGCAGATCTGCTATGCTTAGCAGATCGGCTAAGTTAGTGTAAAAACACGACAGAACTTGTTTTGATCGAAAAAGCTTGAAATTAACTGAAGAAGCAGATCGGCTATGGCATAGCAGATCGGCTTTGGTCCACAACTGGTTCAAGTCAGTTTTTATTTTGTGTTTCATTCACAATTATATGAGTAATATATATATGTATATATTCAAGGTTGTGTAAAAAAAATAAAATATAATGGTTACGAAATCAGGGCGTTTCAAGTTGGTATCAGAGCGATAGTTTAAGAGAATTATGTAATCCACTCTAGGATTGCGTAGTCTTAAACTATTATGAATGCATGATTATGCTTACAGTAGTTTTCTTATTATGTTGTTATGAGTATGATTATCAGATGTGTTTTATTATGACTGATTATGTTTAAGGGTAATGAATAGAAGTGTGTGGTAAGTCTAATATGATTTCGTCTGGCCAACGAAATTAATATTATACTATTGCACATGGGCGATTCATAACACTTGAACATAATGCGGATTAGAGGAAGAATTGTTATGATAATCTATGTATGAAGCTTAAATTGTTGTTTATGTTATGTGGAGATTTATTGTATTAACTGAATTATTGATTTTATGTAAGATGGATGCGGCTAAGAACACCAGTGAACGTTCTCCCCCGCGTGAGGAGGATGTAGGAGACCGACATTTAGCTCACGAGGAGGAAGTAATTATAAAAAGGATAATCGGGCAGTCTTTAGAAGCTTTTACCCCAACGTTGATTACTAGAGTGGAGAACATTATGACTGAGAGATTTAATGAGTTTGAGAGACAGTATGTGGCTCCCTTACGAAATATTGGTACTTCCTCAACCCATATAGAGACGAATAAAGAGAAAGAGAAGTTTGAGTATAAGAGTTTTGCCACGTGTAACCCGCCTGAATTTCGTGGAGAGTTAAACCCAGTTATTAGTAATCGTTGGATTAGTGAACTTGAGGAGACGTTTTTGTTGTGTAAGTGTCCAGATGAGTCAAAAGTGATATTTGCAGCCCATCAACTTAAGGCAGACGCTCATGAGTGGTGGAATTCACAGTTAGAAACGTATGGTTTTGAGGTAGCTTCAAAGTTTACCTGGGATAAGTTTAAAGAGATATTTAGAGAGGAATTTTCACCACCTGCAGAGTTAGAGAAGTTAAAGGGAGAGTTTTTAGTGATTGAGCACGGAAGTAAGTCAGTTGCCGAGTATTCTAAGGCATTTCATGAGAAAGCTAGGTTCTGTCCTGAATATACCTCAAATCCTAAGTTGTTGACCGACCATTTCTATCGTCATCTTAACCTTGAGATTCGTGAATCCATTGATCCACTTGTTTATAATACCATTGCTAAGATCTTGAATAGAGCATTAGTGCGTGAGAAGGATTTACAAGCTAGAGTTGCTGAAACAGTGAATAAGAGAAAAGTAGAACACATCACTTCACCATTTTCTGTATCTAAGAAAGCACGTTATGAGGAGATAGTACCACAACCATTACAACAAGTTAGTTCCCAAATCCAACCAAAAGAGATACCGCCTTGTGAGAAATGTGGTAGAAAGCATACAGGGGAGTGTAAATGTTTTAAGTGTGGGAGACCGGGGCATATGGCATCGAATTGCCCAAGCCCTCTTCGTTTGTGTTATTATTGTTTTAAGGAGGATCATCTTCAGGCTGACTGTCCGGACAAAGCTAGAGATAAGCGTAAGAGAATGGAGGAAAAAGTAGCAATGAGTATTCCGAGGCCTAAGACCTGTGCTTACCAGATAACTACTGGAGAGGTGAAAGAGTCATCTGATGTGACGTCAGGTACCCATATTTTAACTTTACACCTGCATACATTTTGACTCTGACGCCGTTGAACCTCTAGCATTCATGTTGTGAAGTGTGCTTAAGTATTCTTAGGATTGATTATGATATTAGTGTGTGTCTAGAAGTGTTCGTGAGGACATGAACAATTTTAAGTGGGGGAGAGTTGTAACACCCCAATTTTATCTGGAATTTAATTTCGTACGTGAATGTAATTTTATTACGAAGTAATAATGGGTAAATAATAAGATATAGCGAAAAACGTAAACGAATTACCAGTTCCAGACTGTAAAAATAATGGGATTTAAAATAAAACACAGATAGATACGTGATATGCCTGGAGGATTCCATTTCATTCCCAAATATCCCAAATCACTTCCTGGAGACTTAGAGAAATCGCAGGACCACAACATCACCTTCAAATCATCAATTAAACCTTGAATCAAGCCTTAAGAACTTTAAGTAATCATCTTCTTTCTATCCCTAATCTTCTGTAAGTTGATTCTTCTGAGATTCTTAACCTAGTTTTTGGGTTTTTAGGGGTTTTGGTCAATTAGTGAAATAAATACGAAATTGGGGTTTATAATTGCTAAAATTATTGTTATTAGTGTTATTGAGCTAGTTAATGATTAAATTACAACTCAAAAGTGATGAATATGATTGATTGGATATAGGTGTTCTTGAGTAAATATGGGGTTTTGGTTAAATATGTATGAATTAGTGTTAGTTAACTAAAAGTATGATCTATGATGCAATTAGGGTATGAAACTATGATAGAACATGATTTAAGTGAAAGTATTAATAAATTGATTAGGTAAAAGGGGATGGCTTAAGAGTGGTTATTAGTTTAGAGTCATGATTTCCTTGAATTTAAATATGTTGCTATGTGATATGTTTATAGGTGATAAGAAGTTGGAAGTGTTACCCTCGGTATTGTATTGTGAATCTTCAATCAAGATTTAAGGTGAGTAATATAAGGATTTAATCAAGTATATGGTTGTGTATGTTTCCGGATTACTCTTGAGTAAGAGGATCATACAACCATGTGAAGTTAATTGTGTTTTAATTGTTTAAATTGTTATTTGTGAAGTGTTAAGACATGAAATGATTGTACATGTTACCGGATAGCTTCCGAGCTAGAGGTGGGTACAATCATGAGTTAGTGATATGAAGCTTATGAAGTTTATGATACAGAGTTGCTAGTTTTACTAGCATAGTGTTTATGTAGCCATGATATGTATTATTTGGTTAAGTGCTTATATGCTCACTAAGCAAGAGTGCTTATTGTTTAAGTGTTTCATGTTTTAGGTGGAAGTGGACAAGGGAAAGGGAAAGCGGTTAAAGAGAATTAGCGTGGATTGCTTGATTATAGTGTATGGCAAGTTTCTCTTTTATGTCGTTTGGATAAGACTTGTGTAAATCGCCCTTCAAGACATGTTTTAAAAAGTAAGTCATGGTGAGCCATGACTTAAGCATTTTTGAAATAGATTGACTTTGAAAGCCAATAACGATTGTACATGATGTAAATTATGGTTTTTAAGTTTTAAAGTTAATGGTTGAATATGTTTGGTATTTATGAAATGAAAGGATAGTTAAAAATAGTTAGAATATGTTTTCGTTGGTTATGGAGTGTTGACATGTAGTCAAACCTTCCATTAGTCGATTATGGGTTGTGATTGGCTAGTCAATGGGTCAAAATAGTCTTTATGGGTCAGCGGGTCAAAAAGGGTCAATATGGGTCATTAAATGCACTTACGGACTAAACCGAGTTAGAGAAGGGTTAAGGGTGTGGTGAAGTGTCTTACCACTTTGTTTTGATGTATATGAGGTGTGGTTAAAAGCACAATATCTTAGCCTTCATGGTTTAAGACTTGGTATGCTCACAAAATGGTCGATTTTGGGTCAAAAAGAGTCATACGTCAAAATCCCGTGTAGTTGTGAATTTTGGAAAAGTGCAAAAAGGGAAAGTTTCATTTTGGTTAGATGAAAGTGCCTGCAAAATTTCAGAGTCTAACTCTTTACGGTTTTGGAGATATGCGCGTTTGAAAATCGAAAAACTGCACATAGTATTGGCTTAGAAGCTGAGCAGATCGGCTATGGTTACTGAGCTGATCGGCTTTAGATTGATAGCAGATCTGCTATGCTTAGCAGATCGGCTAAGTTAGTGTAAAAACACGACAGAACTTGTTTTGATCGAAAAAGCTTGAAATTAACTGAAGAAGCAGATCGGCTATGGCATAGCAGATCGGCTTTGGTCCACAACTGGTTCAAGTCAGTTTTTATTTTGTGTGTCATTCACAATTATATGAGTAATATATATATGTATATATTCAAGGTTGTGTAAAAAAAAAAAAATATAATGGTTACGAAATCAGAGCGTTTCAGCTTTGGCTTGCCAAAAGAGGAAAGGAAAGGTTGTGGAGATGGAAGACGTGAGTTGAGTTTATGAGCTCTTTTGGGATGTGAAGAGATCGACACAATACTTGATTGAGTATCAGATCCAGTTCATGTTCTATGTTTTGTTTGAACTTTGAACGGAAGGTATATAATTACGTACGTACATCCATTCTACTTCCAATTTCCAAAGGTCCATATTTAATCCGTTTGGATATGTAGCATCTTGGTATCAAATTTGTGTTCAATCGATAGTCTTGAGTGGTCTGTATATATTAAGTTTTTCATTAAACTAGTTCATGTGATCGTCACATTTAAGTAACAAAATTAAGTTACTTAAACAACCATGTGTGATGAGATATATCATATATGTGGTGTATTTGTATATTTGTGTTTAAAGGGAGGTGTATGCATTGAAGTTGACATGGATACTTTTAAGAGTGAAATCTGATACTTATACTTACTGCATTTTATCAAATTGACACTGCATTTTACTAAAACAATATGATATCAGGAGATCTATTTTGCATATCAGGTTTACACCACCTTAAAACTTACAATGCAGTAAGTTAAACGTAAAATGCAGTAAGTGTATTCATTGAATTTGACATGAATACTTTTAATAGTGAAATATGATACTTATATTTACTGCATTTTATCAAATTGACACTGCATTTTACTAAAACAATATGATTTATCCTGAGATCTATTTAAAATATCAGGTTTACACTACCTTAAAACTTAAAATGCAGTAAGTTACACATAAAATGCAGTAAGTGTATGCATTGAAGTTGACATGGATACTTTTATGAGTGAAATCTGATACTTATACTTACTGTATTTTATCAAATTGACACTGCATTTTACTAAAACAATATGATTTATCCGGAGATCTATTTTGCATATCAGGTTTACACCACCTTAAAACTTAAAATGCAGTAAGTTAAATGTAAAATGCAGTAAGTGTATTCATTGAATTTGACATGAATACTTTTAAGAGTGAAATCTGATACTTATACTTACTGCATTTTATCAAATTGACACTACATTTTACTAAAACAATATGATTGATCCAGAGATCTATTTTTCATATCAGGTTTACACCACCTTAAAACTTAAAATGCAGTAAGTTTTCGATATCTACTTTTTAGATCAGTTTTTCACCACCTTAAACATAAAATGCAGTAACATAAATGTAGAATGCAGTGATTTTTTAATCTGTTTTTTTATATCAGTTTTACATGAGCTTAAAAAAATTTAAAATGCAGTAATTTAAACGTATAATGCAGTAGTTTAAACGTAACATTCATTGATTTTTTTTTAAAAAAATAATCTATTATTCATATCAGTTTTTCACAACATTAAACTTAAAATGAAGTAACTTAAACTATAATGCGGTAACTTAGATGTAAAAATAAGTAACTTTTCAAGATCTAGTTTTCATATTAGTTTTCAACCTCCTTAAACATAAAATGCAGTAACTTAACGTAAAATGCAATAAATGTTTTCACATATCTACTCAATCAAATCGGTTTTTCACTACATTAAAACGTAAAGTGCATTTATATAAACATAAAATGCAATGATTTATCTGAGATCTAGTGTGCATATCAGGTTTACACCACCTTAAAACTTAAAATGTTGTAAGTTAAACGTAAAATGCAGTAAGTTTTCGATATCTACTTTCTTTAGATCAGTTTTCACCACCTTAAACATAAAATGCAGTAACATAAACGTAGAATGCAGTGATTTTTTATCTATTTTTTCATAGTAGTTTTACATGAGCTTAAAAAATGTAAAATGCAGTTAATAAAATGTAAAATGCAGTAGTTTAAATGTAATGTGCGGTGATATTTTTTAAATCTATTATTCATTTCAAGTTTTCCACCATATTAAGCTTAAAATGATCATACCATATTACAAAACTGTGAATGATTCATCAACCAATCAACATATTTTCTTCTACAAATCTTAATATTCTATAACATAAGTTCCTTATATTTTCTACTTCTAACATTATTCTATACCTCTATCAAGATGTAAAGTTTCTAGGCAACGGAAAACTCGACTTACTTGAAGGTTTTTCAAATCTCGAAAACCTTCTAGCAACATGTAATTTCGTCTTAATATCGGGGATCTTATTCAACTTCTTTAACATCAACAACACGCAGATGCCGGTCTGACCATTCACTGAGCTCTGTCTCCATTTTCCCTGACAAGTCAATACCGCCATCAACTCCACGGCTCTTACTATCCCATTGCTGCACATCAAGTGGGATAGGCTGTCGTATCCCAAATTGTCTTAGG
This sequence comes from Pseudognaphalium luteoalbum, assembly GCA_963422505.1. Lineage (NCBI taxonomy): Eukaryota > Viridiplantae > Streptophyta > Magnoliopsida > Asterales > Asteraceae > Pseudognaphalium > Pseudognaphalium luteoalbum. The sequence continues at coordinate 121,404,019 of OY730193.1, forward strand.
CAAAGATCTGGGAAGTACCTTTCATCCTCATCAAAAGAAAATCAACGTATTTGATCTTCCACGAATGAGATTATCAAATATACAAATATATACACGTACATATAATATATTGTTTATTGACAAAGTTGGCATGTCAAGTGGGGAGATATTAAATGGATGAGAGCAACTTACCATTTTAAAAGGGAATAATAATATTGAATGATATATACATTACCAGAAAAATTTATATCTGACACTCTCTCCCATGCTCCAATCTTCTATACATCAACACTAGATTTGGGTTTCCATGAAAAAGCTTTAGCCTTGATGCAGGTTTAAGGTGCTAATAATCCTTTGATCGGACGCCCGAGAACCCATGAATTAGATGTGTCAATAGAGTTTATATGACATTAAAGTATTATCGTCTATCGAAGACACAGAAATAATGGCCATCACGAATTCTGGCTATAATATATGTTCTCAACAAGCAACCATTATCGAATTTGGATTCCATCTAAATTTTATGGTTTCGGACCCACAAGTATAACCCTTTCCTTTTGCTCCATAAACATGGAAGGTGACCATAACTCAAGTGCCAACAGATATATAATATAGTATAAGCTTTACATCTATTGATAGAAGTTAGTGAGAATATTACACTTGGGAGCTTTGACTGGGTCAAACAAATCAGAAATACCAGAAATACCTTAAAGTTCTTGTGAACACAAAGGAGGTTACTTAACCACCAACTGTTGCACCAACATGACCATAATTGTAGATATAATTAAGATTCCAAACACACATGAACTCAGAGTACCTTCCACCAGACACAATAATATTAAAACTTAATCTAAAGTTGGCAGGCATATACATATACTACCTCCAGCTTTCTTTGCATATTTCTGATAACAAAGGAATGCTTCTTCTATTGTATTGTATACAGTTCCAATTAATGGTTTTTCATCAACCGTAGGATACCATATTCTTGTCCCACAAGGGCTATAAAATAGCCTATCAGTTTTGTCTGACATGGCTGCATTATACATATTGAAGTAACATTCTATTATTTTAAGAAAAATAATTCTATACTCTAAATTTCAAATATATTTCGAAATTCATAAATGATGCTAACGTCCCATTTAATTGAATTCTACCTAAACAAAAATCTACTACATTTTGATGTATCCTAGTGCATTTTGAGAGAATTTGATATTATAGTACTTGTAATATTGAATCCATCACGATACCTACATGAAAAAACCTACAACTGCATTTTGCACAACTCATACTGCATTTTAACACAAACATACCACATCTTATAATCAAAATCAGATCTAAGAAAAAAATCTAAACTACAGCAAAATATATACAAAAAAACATATAGAAACTCTGTAAACTTATGAATCGAGAAAAAGTATTAAATATTACAATTCATACAATGATACATATATAATCATATGGAAGTATGAATACTAACAAAAAAAAGAAGCAAAAACACGTAAATCAACAGACACATTTATACATATTGTTAAACCCAGAATTATCTAATAAACAATTCAATAAGCTTTGAATTATTATTGAGAAGTTGCGGAATCACACTCAATAATATTAATAATATCAAGAATTATAATAACTTGTAATACACAATTGATAATCAAAAGCTTCAATCTTATTAATGATATAAGACGAATACACTTAAGTATTAGGGTTACAGAAAACCTTGAAGCTGCGTAAAACTATTCTTAACCTAATCTAGATCTAAGGATCTCTATTTATATTTCATAGAGTCCTACACAATCTCTAGTTATTATGGTATTCAAATCTATCCCATAAATAACTCTAACCGACTTATACATTTACACAAACAGTAGGAGTAACTTACTTTACACCAACAGTGGTAGTAAGTTCCCATTACAAACACCAAGTATTATTACACTAACAGTGGCACTGCTGCTACAAATATACTAGCAGTGGCTAGTTCTTCAATTCTTCTAACAGTGGCAATCTGTTAAACCAAGATCTATCTAATAAACTATTAGATAAACACAGTTTTGAATGATTACTAAGAAGTTTGCGGAATAACACTTAGTAATAAAATGAAGATCAATATCAATATATCAACAACGGAATAATAAAAACCCTCAATCTTATTAATGATATAAGACGAATACACTGAGTTGTATTAGGGTTACAAAACCTTGAAGCTGCGCAAAAACTTTTTTCCTAATCTAGGTTAAGGATCTCTATTTATATCACATAGAGTCCTGCTAAACAATCTCCTATAATTATGGAAGCAGTTACAATCCATAATTATTCAAAATCTAACTTCCCTCCTATTCTAGATATAAACAGTGTTAACTATTACAACTATACAAACAGTGGTAATTCCTATAACAGTGTTAACACTTGTACAATTTACTAGACTAATATACCAACAGTGGTAACTAGCCTAAGCAGTGTTAACTGTTGAAAACAAGCTAACAGTGATAACACTAACAGTTGTAACTCTTGTCTTCAATCTTCAATAGCAGTTGTAATCTTCTACTAACAGTGGTAACCACTTCATCAACAGTGGTAATCCATAAAGACTTCAACTAACAGTTTTAACTCTGAAGACAGTGGTAACCAACAGACTAACAGTTGTAATACCAGTAGAAACAATAACACTAACAGTATTAATACCTTGTGCATTCTTCAACAACATTAGTAACAGCAGAAATCTTATTTCCTAACAATCTCCCCCTAAACTTAATCTGTCCCCAACAGTATTAAGTTTCTTTTGATTCTTCAGGTTGACCTCTTTCCAGCACTCTTTCAGAATAACTATCTCTGATCTCTGTGTCTTCTCTCATACTCTTCTTTCTTATGAATCTGATTCAAAATCATATATACCAAATCCTCTGCCAAATCATTGTTGAATGAGACAGATAATTTAGCATGCCTTAAGCTTCTTAACAAACTCAAACTCATATCATATTCTCTGTCAGTGAGCATCCAAATCATAGTAGCATCATCAAAAATAACTTGATGAACACCTGGATTGCTGAGATAGATCCACTGCTTTACATTTCTGAAAGTATTGAACTCAAACATGAATCTTTCAGGCTCATACATCATTGAAATCCCAGACCATACACCCAATTCATAAACACTATCAAACTTCTTGGTGCTTAGTCCTTTCTCAGATCCAATCTCATATATTCTGTTCAAGTCTTCTCTAACAATCATCCTGATCAACTCTTTAACTGACCTCCAATATGAAACAGAAGTATCTGCCCTTTCAACTCTAATTTTCTCACATTTGATTGGGATTGAAAATTTTACAACTGACCAATCAATGATTCCAGGAGAGTTATCAGGTGGAAGTTGTACCTGTAAAGGTTGCACCACAATCAAATCATCCAACTTCAACTTATTCTTAGGCAGATCAGGGATTGATGCAAGTTCTTGTCTCCTCTTCTGTTTAAGCTCAGTACTTATTCTTTCCCTTTCCTTTTCATCTTCAATCTTTTTATCAAATTTTACTTTCTTTTTCTTTTCTCTTTCTGCCTTTTCTTTGGCTTTCTTATCTTCTTCTGCTCTCTTAGCAGCCTCAGGGTTTAGAAATGTATCCTATCCCAGATTCTTTGTAGATTCTCAAAAGACATGGCATTAAGTCTTGCAGTTGAAATATTACCACCTCTTAACTTCAAAACCAGATTTCTTTTCTGTTGAGCTTTTGTCAAAGGTTTATTCCTCTTAGCAGCAGCTTTGGCAGCTCTAGTCTGTTGATCCCAGTATGGATCTTAATATGTATTACTTTGATTGATTATTAATAAGCTTGCGGAATAGTTTATTAATAACTTGAAGAACTAAATTTATAACACAGAATATTAATCAAAAGCTTCAATATTATTATCAAATAATACGAACACACAAACTGTGCTAGGGTTTACAACCTTGAAGCTAATAACTAGAAATTCGTCACCCTCTAGAGTTCTACAGGATCTCTATTTATAACATATAGAGTCCTTTACAGAATCAAACTAATATGGAAATCATATCTATTCCATAATTATCTCTAACCGACTACTAACAGTGGTTGAGCTATACACTAACAGGGGTAGTACCCGTATATAACCAACAGTGGTTAAACACTTGATTACAAAATACACTTATACCAACAGTGGCACTGTTAGACTAATTCTAACTAACAGTGGTACTGTCAATACACAACTAACTAACAGTGGTACTATACTAGCAGTGGCATAACACTTGTCTTCTGAGCAAATCTGGCAGTAGCTCAGGACTTAACAATCTCCCCCTAAACTTGATCATTCTCAGTAATGATTCAAGTTTCTTCATCTTTCTTCTCATCATTGGAAGCTTGATTCTGTTTTCTTCTCTTCTCCTCCTCTCTTAACCTTTCCAATTCCATTCTCTTATGAAACTGATTTAACACCATATACAGAGCATTAAAAGCACCTTCTGAAACCACAGTAACTCTTAATCTAGAAGCAAGTACATTCCTCAAAATCTGAGTCCCCAAGACATATTGTCTTTCATCAAACATGAAGATTGTGACTCCATCTCTAAACATAATCATATGTATCCCAGTTCTAATAAAATGCCTCCAAGTAAGCACATGTTCAATACAATTCAAAAACAAATTTGTGAATGGTTCAGGTTCAAACAACATATTCAAACATCTACCCAAATCTCTTTCCATTATCACCATAGATGCTTGCCTATTCCTCTGACTGTTAAGCTCATACAGATCCACAATATCTAACCTATTCAATTTTCTGATCACATCAATTACAGATGATAGATATTGTTCATTCCCATCCTCTCTGACAATCTTGATCTGCTCTCTAATAACATCATCAATTTCTGACCTTTGTCCTTCCCATTGAACTATCTTTGAAGATCTATCATGATGAATGTGAATATTTTCTTTACTGTCATTCACCTCTTTGATGTACTTTTTCAATTCTGTAGCATCTTTCTCCAGATCAGGTACCAGATTGTCACTAGCAAGAACTCCATCCCATCTAATCTTAAGATTTTTATCAGAAAGCCTTTTCAACTCTCTTTCTTTTGCTTCTATCTGTTCTTGCTCTTCCTTTTCAATCCTCTCCTGTTCCTCCATTCTGACCTGTTTCTCAATCTTTTTCCTATCCTCAAATAGCTTTTTCTCAATAAACTTATCTTGCATAAGCTTCTGTTCAAAGTCAACTAATCCTTCATTTTGATGTCTAGCATAAGCTTTTTCCAACCTATCCAACTCCCAACCTTCCAGAATACTCCTTGGTGCATACCTTCCACCAAGAATTCTGATTAAATCCTTTTTCCTTTGAGCAGCAGTTGGTGGTTTATTTCTTTTCTTTTCAAGCTCTGCTTGTCTTTTCTTTCTAGCCCTTTCTTCATTTGCTTGTTTTAACATGACAAACCCTGGGCTCAACTCATCCTTACCATCCTTCTTGTTGATCATATTATGAATTTGTTGTGCAGATAACCCTTTCCCTTTTTCAGCCATATCATTCAACATCTTTGCAGCTCTTTGAGATAAAGTTACTACACTCATGTCTTCCAGCACAACATCAACATTAGGACCCTCATTCCTTTTAGACTCAACAGCCCTCCTTAACATTCTTTCATCATGCTCCTCCTGAGCTCTCCTTGCCTCATTCAAGTCAATTTGAGGTTCTACAACCTTCTTTTCCTTTCTCTGTTCTTCCAATTTTCCCTTACCTTTGTCTCTAGAATCAATCTTTGGAACATCAGACTTAGATTTGGGTGGTGAAGATGGTTCTCTAATAATAACAGGTGGTAAAATTGTTCTTGTGACAGTGGTTGATGGTGTAGTGATGACAGTGGTTGGTACTGAACTAACAGTGGTTGTGGGTGAATTGACAGTGGTTGTAAGTGAACTGACAGTGGTTACTGCTGAAATACCAACAGTAGTAGTATCTCCAGCAGTGGTTGTTAGACTACTAGCAGTGTCACTAGCAGTGGGTATAAAGCTGACAGAGGTAGTTTTCTTTGATGTTTTCTTCTTTGCCATAGACTTTCTCCTACCATAAGTCATCTCTACATCATTTCCCTTGACATTCACATTCAATGTTCTGCTTTTCACATCTCTCACAAATATGTTCACTGCCTCCTTGTAGCTTAAACTGCTATTAATAGGAAACACCTTATCATCCACCACATCCCTTGACTCTTTTGGTATATATACTACCAACTGTTTTTCACCATCATCCACTCCTTCATTCACAATATAATCAGATACAGAAACATCAAGCTCATCCTCCATCACCTCATTATTTTGCATATCATCACCAGCATGCAAATCATCACCAATATCATCATCACCACAGATTTGATCTCCTGCTCCATCCATATCATCATCATTATCTTTCTTATCTTCAGGCATATTATCTCTCTCTTGATTTCCATCATTATTCTCCCCCTTGCCTGAAGATTTCTTTAAAGCTTCAGCAGGTTGTAAGACTTGTGTAACAACATCTTCTATCACCGCTAGTCTAGATCTTAAATCTGCAATCTCCTGCTGCTGCCTTTGCAGTAACACATCCTGAGCAGCCAACTGTAATCGTTGCTCTCTTCTTAACTCCCTTTCTTTCACAAATTTCTCCCAGATCATTAGGACATCATGTGCCAAATCATCAATCGTTAATTCCTCAGTTTCATTACTAGTCTCATCAACATTAGAGTGTAACCTCTTAGAAGAATCATTGACTACATCTGGCACTTGCTCAGATGCCCCTTGATACATGGTACTGGGACCTTCACCTGCATCATTACCCGTAGGTTCAGCATTAGAAGTTGCCTCTGGTTGGGTCTGAGTAATGTTACCACTGTCCTGTCCTGCCAGTTGGCTAGAAACAGTAGTGGCAGCCCTTCCAGAATGAACATTTTCATCAAGTATGTTCACCTGTTGTAAAATTTCCTGTGACTGAGACTGTGAAGAAACAGGAATCTCCACAGCCTGTTTAGCTTTCTTGGATTTCTTAGCTTTGTTGTGGGTAGGTTGTTGGGTCCCTTGTTTTCTTTTTGTGGTGCCACCTCTTGATGTGTGTTCAGAAACAACTGGTGTTGTTGTCCTGTCATCATTTGGTCCAAGTGGTGTTGGTAATACACCACCAGTAGCAGAAGGAGCAACTGACATTGTGGAAAACAATGCAGTTTCCTTCTTGGAAAAAGTGTTTTGATACTGATACATAGCTCTAATAGTTTTTACAGATAAAGTAGAGCTAACTATAACACTTTTATCTGCTGGCAGATTTGGCAACTGTTTATTCAACAAAAGTTGAATAAACCTAGGGTACATAATGAATGTATCACCCTTTACATTTTTAATCATATTATCTAAGATGAACCTAGATATATTAAACTTAATACCCTGTGCCAAGCAGATTATAGGATATGCAATACTAGAACTAAACTCATTGAAACTAGTTCTCTTTTGTGATAAACATACCAGGAAAGTATGAATATAGAACTTCCATTGTGGACAGAACCAGGACTTCAAGAAAGTATATTCTGATCTTGTCTTTCCAGTACCCTCATATCCCATAGCATGTATTCCTTGAAACAGATCTGCTCTTGACAATTCCATAACCCCTCCTTCATCATCAAACTGCAGAAGTTCTCTAAGAACAATCTCAGTTATCATCACTCTATTTCCTTGAACAGTAGAGTGAATATGAGGAATGCCATTTACAGTTCCTTCTTTAGCATTCTTCCAGAATTCCTGAATATGTGATCGACTCAAACGTGGAGCAACAGTAAGGGCATAAGTAACTGGACAGTTACTTAAGAAATCGATAATTGGGTGAAAGTAGTCATCTGCTATTTCTTTATTCAAGAAAGCCCTCATATTGTGTTCAGAATGAACACTCAAAATAGAACGATCAGTATCAGAAGAAGATGATGATGCCATTTGTGAAATAGATGAAAGAAAGAAGATTGATTGAAAACACAGCAAGAACGATTTGTAGAGAATTTGAAGAAAGTTTGAAAGCGTAATTGAAAAAGTGAAGTGTTTAGATATTTATATGTTGACAGTGCCAAGCCCTAGTGAAAATAACTAACAGTGGCACTGTTAGTTATGCACCAACAGGGGCACAACCAACACATAAAACTAACAGTGGTTACTTCACTTGGTCAAATTCTAACATTGACTACGCAATAAACCAACAGAGGTAACAGTACTAGCAGGGGTACACTAGTACTAACAGAGGCAAGTACTTCATTTTTTTTTTTTTTTTTTTTTTTTTTTTTTTTTTTTTTTTTTTATAATCAAAACAACAAATAAACAGCATTAGATTCCAGCTCTCCTAATGTCTCTTGACAGTGGCTTAAACCTGTAATATTAAACTAAAAACAAACTAGCAGGGGTTAAATTAAAAATATATACAGCAGATGTTGAAAATACATTGACAGTGGCATAGATAAACTAACAGTGGTACCACTTGACCCTGTCACTATATAATTCACCTCTGTTAGTATCGACTCCTGACCAAAACACTTAAGTGAGATTTATCATACCAATATTAGTTATCAAAAATGTAAATCTGCCTACATCAAATGCTTTGGTAAAAAGATCTGCAAGTTGATTATCAGTATGAATTTTGAAAATATGAACCAATCTTTTATCATAACAATCTCTTATAAAATGATATCTGATTTCAATGTGTTTGGTTTTTGAATGCTTAACAGGATTTTGTATGATACTAATAGCAGAAGTATTATCAATATAAATAGGAGTGTTCATGAAAGTCAAACCATAGTCCATCATTTGATTCTGAATCCAGAGCACCTGTGCACAACAACTGGATGCTGCAACATACTCTGCTTCTGCTGTAGATGTGGAAACTGTGGTCTGCTTCTTGCATTGCCATGACACCAGCCTATTCCCAAGAAATTGACATCCACCACTAGTTGATTTCCTATCCATGTTCTCACCACCATAGTCACTATCTGTGAAAGCTTTGAGCTCAAAATCTGATCCTTTAGCATACCAAAGTCCCAAAGCTTGTTGACCTTTCAAGTATCTAAAAATTCGTTTCACAGCATACATGTGTGACAGCTTTGGATTGGTTTGATACCTAGCACAAAGACATACTGCAAACATAATGTCAGGTCTAGATGCAGTTAAATACATCAAAGAGCCAATCATTGACCTATATAAGTGCACATCTACTTCCTCCCCCTCAGGATCAGAATGAAGATGTTTGTGTGTCTCCATAGGAGTGCTAGCTATCTTGACATCTTGATAACCAAATTTAGTCAAGATATCATTCACATACTTCCCTTGGTTAATGAAGATTCCATCTGACTTCTGCTTAACCTGCAGCCCTAGAAAGAAGGTGAGTTCTCCCATTGAACTCATTTTAAACTTCTTATGCATTAGCACCTCAAAATCTTTACACAATGAATTACTTGTAGATCCAAAGATAATATCATCGACATAAACTTGTACCAGCAAAATATCTTTCTGAATTTTCTTGATAAACAAAGTCTTGTCAATAGTACCTCTTTTGAATCCATTCTTGAGAAGATACTCAGATAGAGTGTCATACCAAGCTCTTGGTGCTTGATGTAAACCATACAAGGCTTTCTTCAATCTGCACACTCTATCTGGAAATGTTGGATCTTCAAACCCTGGAGGTTGGCATACATACACCTCATCATCAATCAAACCATGAAGAAAAGCACTCTTCACATCCATTTGATAAACCTTGAAGCCCTGATAAGATGCAAAAGCTAAAAATAATCTAATAGCTTCTATCCTAGCAACTGGAGCAAAGACATCATCATAATCAATGCCTTCTTCCTGTGTATACCCTTGTGCAACCAACCTGGCTTTATTCTTGATAACTATCCCTCTTTCATCTCTCTTATTCTTAAAAATCCACTTGGTGCCTATAGCTTTCTTTCCTTTTGGTAAATCTACCAAATCCCACACATCTTGCAGCTTGAATTGCAGCAACTCTTCTTGCATAGCTTCAATCCAGCTATGATCCTTGAGAGCTTCCACTGCTTTCTTTGGTTCCATCTGAGAAAGAAAACAAACATATAATGAAGTATGTACATCTTCTTCTCTTACCTTTGACTGCTGTCTTGTCACCACAGGAGAACTAATATCACCAATAATCAGATCCAAGGAATGATCTTTATGAACCAGATATTTAGATGTGGATGTATTAAGTAATTCCCTTTCTAAATTCTGACCCAGAAGATTATCCATTTCTGATTCAGAAACAGAATCTCTTTCCTGTCTATCTTTTTCAAGCTGTGAAGTTGTTTCAGAATCTGATAGAGAATTCCTTTCCAAGACTTGAAATGGTGAAAATCCCTTTGGAGATATCTGCTCTTCATCTGAATCATCCTCTACATCTGATCCATTTGGTGCAGGATTTGATTCTTCAGTTTCTGTTTGATCCTGTTGAAAAACTGCTGGTGGATCTGGAGTCCAGTTTGGAAACAATACATACTCCAAGTCATTCTTTTTAGATTGACTGGAGTTGCTCTGATTATCTGCACCATCACCTGCACTAGTACCTGCACTAGTAGATACATCTGGATATCTAAAAGCATAAGTTAGTGCATCAATATCAAACAACACTTCTGGACCTGTTCCTTTTACATTTAATGTATGTTCATTAAAAGTCACATTCATGGTCTCCTCAATAATCCTAGTCCTTTTGTTAAACACTCTATAGGCCTTGCTTTGAATAGAGTATCCAACAAAGACAGCCTCATCCACCTTACTTTGAAACTTACCTAGGTGATCTCTGGTATTTAAGACAGTACAAGGACATCCAAATGGTTTTAAAAAGCTAACCAAAGGTTTTCTCTTAAAGAATAACTCATAGGGTGTCTTGTTATGAGGTTTGACTATCAAAATCCTATTCAAAACATAACAAGCAGTGCTAACTGCTTCTGCCCAAAAGGACATTGGAAGTTTAGCATCTGCTAGCATGCTCCTAGCAGCTTCAATTAGTGTCCTATTCCTCCTTTCAGCTACTCCATTTTGTTGTGGAGTCCTAGGTGCACTAAACTGTCTTTCTATACCTTTCTCATCACAGAATTTATTCATCTCACAATTCTTAAATTCTGTCCCATTATCACATCTGATGATCTTAACCTTTTGATTAGTTGAATTTTCAATCCTAGTTATGAAAGATCTAAGTGTTTCACTTGTCTCATCTTTTGTCCTAAGAAAGAATACCCAACTCATCCTAGAATAGTCATCAGTTATCACCAAGCAGTAAGATTTCTTCCCTTGACTAGCTACATTGGTAGGGCCAAATAAATCCATATGTAACAGGTGTAGGGGAGTGGTATTGGTATTAACAAGCTTGGACTTATAAGAAGTCTTGTGTTGCTTGCCTTTGAGACAAGCTACACAATGGTCACTACATTCAAATAACTTTTCAGGTAAGCCTCTCACTAGCCTATCCTTAACAAGTTTATTCATGGTCTTATAATTCAAGTGACACATCCTCCTATGCCATAAATCAGATTCAGAAACAGTAGCTTTAGATATAAAACAATTTGCATTTTGAGAGTCCATCTTGTTTAAATCACTACAGTATACATTGTTCTTTCTTGGAACTCTCATTAAAATTTTGTCTTCAGGAATTTTGAGTTGTTCAGAAAGAATAATGCATTCTGTGTTAGTGAAATAAACAGGATTTTGCTTATCTGTGATTTGACTCACACTAAGCAAATTATATCTCAATTGCTCAACATAATAAACATCATTGAAAGTGAGCTTACTGCATTTTACCTTGCCTTTACCTGTGATTTTTCCTCCTCTAGGGTTACTGCCAAATGCCACATCTCCTCCATTAAATTCTTTAAAATCCTGCAGTTTCTCCCTATCTCCAGTCATGTGCCTTGAGCATCCTGAGTCAATATGCCATAGGCTTGGCTTGCTCTGCACATATCAAAAGAGAAATAATTAGTTTCTCTTGGGAACCCAAACCAATCTGGCTTTGGGTTTCCCTTTAGCATTTTTGACATCAACCCTCTTAAAGGTGATTGATCTCAATGCTTCATTGGTTTTGAACACTTTTGATGTATATGCATTCTTATATCTCCAAAAACAATCTGTTTTAGACCTAACAGTGGTTAATGGTCTGACAGTGGTCACTTTTAAGTTTGTGTTTATTACCCTAGCAGTGGTAGCTTTACTTGGTATAAACATTTTGTTCAAATGTTTAATACCAGCAGAGGTACCATGCCTGACAGTATTCAAACCCTTCCCTGTTCTTGTTCTGCCTCTGTTAGCCTTTGACAGTGGCACTGCTGTAGTATTGACAGTGGCTGCAGCATTACCTCTGTTAGCTTTTGACAGTGGCACTACTGCAGTATTAACAGTGGCTGCAACATTACCTCTGTTAGCTTTTGACAGTGGCACTGCTGCAGTATTAACAGTGGCTGCAGCATTGCCTCTGTTAGCTTTATTTCTCAATACTTGACTTGTACCACTGTTCCTATTATTTTTAGGATTGTGATAGCAGTCCAGTTGAAGATGGTTATACTTACCACAAATAAAACATGATTTTCTTTTCACACATTCAAACCCATTACCCAGCCTTTGTGTGACTAATTGATTCCAATTCCTCTGATTCCCTCTAGGTGTAGGTTTGATTATTTTATTTGCAGGATTTTCATCATGTTTGCCTGCACACTTACTACATTCAGCCTTGATGTTTGACACAGACCCTAGAGTAATTCTAGATTTGTTAATCCTATTCTTTTGTTCAAGCTGTTCTTTAGCTTTCTCTATGAACATCCTCTTGCCTTCTAATAGTTTATCACTCTTAAGTTCTGAAATGAGACCAGTAATAGACTTGTTGAACTCATTCACAGACTTTGCACTAGTTGAACTATCACTATCATTCTCATCTTCCTCAGTCCAATCAGATATGTCTACTTTATCAAAATCTACATTATCATCACAATTAACTACTGGATCTACCTTAATAAACTCTTCTGACACACCTTTCTTAAGTTGTCCTAAGTCAAACTCAATTTTAGATGGAAAGTAAGTATGATTATAAGGTGGGGGAACAGCATTAAGGTTGTATCCTAATCCAGTTTTTAATTTATCATGAATTTGAGACTTGATTAAGTTTTGAACACCTTTTGAAGCATTTTCCAATTCATCAACTTTCAACTTAATTGACTCCTTATCAGAAATTGCCTCAGTCAACTTGGCACTTATCATATCAACTTTTGTTTGTAAAGCTTTCTTTTCCCAATTTAAATATTTAATATCTAATTGAAATTGTGATTCATTCTTTTCAAAAGCTTTAATTTGTGTTTCCAAATTTTCAATAGCTAAGGTTGCATGTTGACTTTTGATCTCACATGCTTTCAACTCATTGCACACAACAACATTATGATCCCTATAAAACTTAACCATTTTCTTGCATTCAGGAGAACATAATTTAAGTTGTACCTCATGTGGAACATCTGAAGATTCTGGTTCTTCTGTGACAGCCATCAATGCTTGATTATTGATCACAAGCTCTTCTTGATCACTCCAGTCAAATCCCCCCATTCCATCTTGTGCAACCAATGAATCTGAAGTGGTGTTCTGTACAGGTACCATTCTTCTCTGAGGACCAGAATTATTTCTAATAATTCCATTAGCAGAATTCATAGATCCTCCATCCTTTGTGTTCCTGCATTCTCTAGCAAAGTGGCCCATCTTGTGACAGTTGAAGCACTCCACCTTACTCTTGTCAAAGCCTGCTACACCATCTCTTTTGAATGTAAAGTTTCTGTTACCAGACCTTTGCATAAATCTCTTTGCTCTTATGGTAATCATGGCCATTTGCCATCTTAAATCCATCTCCTCAAGATCTTCTTCAGTCACCTGTTCTAAATCTTCTGTTGTTAAAGATGAATTTATGTGGCTAGCAAAGAAAGCTTCTAGTACATTATCATTAGCACCAGTTGTGCTATTACTTCCAGTATCACCAACAGAAACAAAAGCAGCATTGTTAGAAACACCATTAGACTGTTTCATAGCTACAACCTCAGGCTCAAAGTTTCTTAGATCATTGTACAGATCCTCAATTTCCTTTTGATCAAGATCTGTACTTTGTCTAAGTCCCACAGTGTACATATTCCATTCAGTACCAAGTGATCTTAAAAATTTCCTATTAAGATCATCCTTGTCAATCTTAACATTATGATTTTCAAGATCTCCCACCAGTTTCTGAAACCTGTCAAAGGTTTGTGTTAAGGTTTCTGACTTAACTCCAGCAAAGTTCTCAAACTGTTGTTTGAGAAGAGACCTCTTGTTTTTCTTTGTGTTATCATTCCCTCCAAACCTGGTGACAATAGCTTCCATAAGTACTTTGGCATCTACACATTTATCAAACTTCTTTTGATACTCATTGGGAATGGACAAGAGTAGAGTACTTAATGCTTTCCATTCAGTAGCTCTTTCTTTTCTCTCAGCATCTGTTTTGGGTGGTGGTCTTGCTACTTTTTCACCATCTGGACCCTTTGGATAATTAGGTCCATTGATAACCACCTCCCACATCATATAATCTGTGAGAAGCATGTACTGCCTTATTCTTGTCTGCCATAATTCAAACTCATCAGGTTTGAGCATAGGAATCTTGGTAGCCTGTATTCCTTCCATTGTTTCAGTAGACATCTTGAAATTTGAATAGAAAGCTTTAACCTTTAATAGAATTCTTCAAGATCAAAGCAATATCTAGCTCTGATACCACTTGTTGATCCCAGTATGGATCTTAATATGTATTACTTTGATTGATTATTAATAAGCTTGCGGAATAGTTTATTAATAACTTGAAGAACTAAATTTATAACACAGAATATTAATCAAAAGCTTCAATATTATTATCAAATAATACGAACACACAAACTGTGCTAGGGTTTACAACCTTGAAGCTAATAACTAGAAATTCGTCACCCTCTAGAGTTCTACAGGATCTCTATTTATAACATATAGAGTCCTTTACAGAATCAAACTAATATGGAAATCATATCTATTCCATAATTATCTCTAACCGACTACTAACAGTGGTTGAGCTATACACTAACAGGGGTAGTACCCGTATATAACCAACAGTGGTTAAACACTTGATTACAAAATACACTTATACCAACAGTGGCACTGTTAGACTAATTCTAACTAACAGTGGTACTGTCAATACACAACTAACTAACAGTGGTACTATACTAGCAGTGGCATAACACTTGTCTTCTGAGCAAATCTGGCAGTAGCTCAGGACTTAACATAGTCTTTCTCAATTCTTCTGCCTTCTTTTTCTTAAGCTGTTCCACCAGATATTCAATATCATCTTGTTTTTGCTCTCTCAGCTGTGCTTCATCCCACTCATCAACCTGTTCCTTAGTCATTTTCACAAATTTACCAGGTTCTATCTCAACATCAATTATTTCCTCTGCTAGTACTTCTGCATTTATCTCAGCAAATAACCTCTGTGCATATTCATCATCATTCATTGTAGCTTCAGGAGGCATGGTTTTCTGCTTTTTCAATTTCGGCTCTTCCTCCAAGATACCCTTACCCTTATCCTTAGGATCAATCTTGGGCATAGCTTGTGCAGCAGCAGGTGCAGTAGTAGGTTCTCTAATCTGAACTGGAGGTAAGGTGGTGGTTTTATGCTTCTTAGCTTTGACAGACTGCACAGGAATTGATTTCTGCCTTTTAGCCTGTGAAGTCTTCTCTTTCTCTTGTTGTTTCTGACCTTCAAGATTTTCATTAACCTTCTCAGTTTCTTGATGAATTTGTGTTTCCATCTCTATATCCTCATCAATTTGATCACCAAAACCATCATCATTCTGTTCATCATCACCCTTCTTACCATCATCTTTCTTTTCCTCATCACCTTTATTTGTCCAATATTTCTCCCCCTTTTTGAAAGCAGTCTCTGCAGAGTCACCTTCAACTACCACATACTTCTTCCCTTCTTTCAAAACCTTAACAACAATATACTCCAATTGAGCAACCCTCTGCAGTAGATTTGCAATCTGTTCATCCTTCTTTTTGTTGTTTTTCCTTTCCACCCTAAACTTCTCCCACACATAATCTATCATTCTTGTCAATTCCAGGTTAGTTCTAGCCTCATCACCATCAGAATGTGACTTCCTAGGTGAATCATTGACAGGTGTATCAAAACCTGTATCATACCTAGTATGATCAACAGATTCCCCTTGGTTATTGGTACTGGGACCACCAAAATCATCTACAGGAGTAGAATCATGTTTTGATGTTGCCTCTGCTTGGGTCTTATTGATGTTACTTCTGTCCTGCTCTGCCAGTGGGCTAGAAGCAGTAGAAGCAGCCCTTACAGAATGGTCACCCCTCTCCTCATGGACCACATGCTGTTCATGACCCCTGTCATTGGACTGAGATGACTGAGCAGCATGATCCTCAGTTACCTGGTGTGTAGCCTTTTTGGCTTTTCTGGTGTAGGTTACAGTGAATTTGTTCCCTTGTTGTTCATTATTACCCCCAGTTGTTGTGGGATAAGAAGGAATGGGTTGTTCCATTCTTTCAACAACTGGTTCAGCTTCTGTTGGTGGTACAGATGCTGTGGTGGAGGGTGCAGGAAGCATTGTTGGAAACAATGCTGTTACCCTCCCAGAAAACATAACACCTTTGATAGAGGTATCTCTCTTCATATTTGAAAATACTTTTGGTTTAAAAGAAGAGATACCTATTATCTTATCCAAGGCTGGCAAATCAGATATTTGTTCATTTAGAAAACATTGCACAAACCTTGGATACATTAAAAATTTAATTTTAGGTTGGTTAATGTTTCTTAGCATACCAGCAAAAATAAAGTTGGAAAAATTAAAGTTTTGACCAGTAGCTAAGCATACCAATGCATATGCTACATTACTGCTAAATTGTTCAAAAGATGAACGTTTGGATGATAAACAGTGCAGTAATGTATGGATTAAAAATCTCCATTGGTATGAAAACATTGTTTTCTGAAAAACATACCCACCCAAGTTACCCTCATATCCCATTCGTTGTAAATTAAAGTATAAAGCTTCATCAGAAATTGAAGTTATACCTTCTTCATCCTGAAGATGAAGAGAAGAACGAATGGATGCTTCAGAAATAACCACTTGGTGCCCAGCAACTGTAGAAACAATTTTTGGAACACCTGCTTCTTCCTCAAGCTTTGCTTTAACCCAGAATTCATTAATATGATCATATGAAATTCTGGGTGCAACAGTAAGCGCATGGTGAATGGTAGAATTACGCAGAAAATCAATGATCTCTACGTAATCATTGGCTATTGAGGGTTTTACCAGATAGGCAATCATGTTATGATCCTTGCCTAAAGCGAGTTGAGGTGTGGTTGATGAAGAAGAAGCCATGAAGAATTTGTGTATGATTTGCGATAGCAGTGGTTATAGGGTTTATGAAATCAGTGGTTATGAAAGCGTAAAAGGAAATGTACAAGTGTTGGGAGTATTTATACTGTTAGTTTCAATGACCTAATTTTGAAATAAAAATCCTAAATTGAACACTAACAGTGGAAACCATTTTAAAACAGTGAAAACCATTTTAAAACAGTGGAAACAATAAGAACTAACAGTATTATACATGTAAATAATACTAACTGTGGTACACTAAGTGAATGGAAATAACCCCTGACCAAAGGAATTATTACTCAACACTAGTGACTGCATTAGTATTACTAGGTTTTTTTTTAATAAGACGAACAGAAGGATAAACACATAGTGAAATTTCAACTTGATAGTATAAACAGTGAAAAATGATTATACTAACAGTGTTAACATTTACACTAACAGTGGACATAGTGGAAACAGTGAAAACTGTTTACACTAACAGTTGTAACTGAATAGTGAAAACAGTGGAAACTGTTTACACTAACAGTTGTAACTGAATAATGAAAACAGTGGAAACTGTTTACACTAACAGTTGTAATTGCTTCTGCTGCAGTAATAACCTACAGAGTTAGTTCAACACAAACAGTGATAACAATAGAACTAACAGTGAAAACAAAATAAATAACAGTGAAAATAAAATAACTAACATATACAGTGGTAATTGAATAATAACAGTGATAATTAGGAAAGACAAACAGTTGTAAGATAATTTTCACTGTTAGTATCGATTACAACTACCAGCATCTAATCCTTAAGCATTATAGAGATGTTTTATAGAATAGTTATGGAAAAACAATTTATAGAGATTTAATCATACCAATACTTGTAATCAGAAATGTAAATCTGCTCACATCAAAGGCTTTGGTGAACAGATCTGCAAGTTGATTGTCAGTATGGACTTTTATAATCTGAATAAGTCGTTTTTCATTACAATCTCTGATAAAATGATAACGAATCTCTATATGCTTAGTTTTAGAATGTTTAACAGGATTATTGATGATGCTGATAGCAGAAGTATTATCAATATAAATAGGAGTATGTAAGAAAATTAAACCATAATCAAGCATTTGATTCTGAATCCATAAGACCTGAGCACAGCAGCTTGCAGCAGCTACATACTCAGCTTCAGCAGTAGATGTTGATACAGTTGTCTGTTTCTTGCATTGCCATGAGATTAACCTTTCTCCTAAAAATTGACATCCTCCTGATGTTGACTTTCTGTCCATGCTAGCTCCCCCATAGTCACTATCTGAATATGCTTTTAGGTCAAAAGGGGAATCTTTTGGATACCAAAGACCTAGATCAGCTTGTCCTTTTAAGTATCTAAAGATTCTCTTGACAGCATACAGATGTGATTGTTTTGGACAGGTTTGAAATCTGGCACAGATACAAACAGCAAACATTATATCTGGCCTAGAAGAAGTTAAATACATCAATGATCCAATCATTGATCTGTACAGATGTACATCAACTTCCTCCCCCTCAGGGTCTACAGATAGTGGCTTGTGTGTCTCCATTGGTGTACTAGCCACTTTTGATTCAGAATATCCAAATTTAGTAAGTATGTCTTTGACATATTTACTCTGATTTATGAAAGTACCATCTGAACTCTGCTTGACTTGAAGTCCCAAAAAGAAAGTGAGTTCCCCCATTGAACTCATCTGGAACTTTTGATGCATTAAATTTTCAAACTCCTTGCACATACCATCATTTGTAGACCCAAAAATGATGTCATCAACATAGACTTGCACCAGTAATATATCACTTTGATTCCTTTTGGTGAACAGAGTCTTATCAATAGTGCCTCTTTTGAACCCATTCTCAAATAGATACACAGATAAAGTCTCATACCAAGCCCTGGGGGCTTGATGCAGTCCATATAGTGCCTTATCCAATCTGCAAACTCTATCTGGATAGCTAGGATCTTCAAATCCAGGAGGTTGACACACATACACCTCATCATCAATCATGCCATACAGAAAAGCACTTTTGACATCCATTTGATAGACTGTGAAACCTTTAAATGTAGCATATGCTAGGAATAGTCTAATGGCTTCTATCCTTGCAACAGGAGCAAAGACATCATCATAATCAATACCTTCTTCCTGTGTATACCCTTGTGCCACCAGCCTTGCCTTATTCTTGATTACAATCCCTCTTTCATCCTTCTTGTTCTTGAAGATCCATTTGGTGCCAATTGCCCTTTTTCCCTTTGGCAGATCTACTAGTGTCCACACATTCTGAATCTTGAACTGTAACAACTCCTCTTGCATTGCCTCAATCCAACTAGGGTGTTTAAGAGCTTCTACTACCTTTTTAGGTTCTATTTGAGAAAGAAAACACACATACAGAGATGTATGTATTTCTTCTTCAGTGACAGAAGTTTGCTGTCTTGTTTGTACACCACTGTTGACATCCCCAATCACCTGTTCCAGAGGATGATTTTTGTTCACATGAAAATTAGATGTTGATGTCTCTGGAATGATTGCCTCCAAATTGGTAAGATTACCATTCTGCTCTGAACTTTCATTGGATGGTGTTTTAAGTTGTTCTGAATCCTCCATAATCTGAGATGATGTTTCTTGTGGTTCTTCTGTCTCCAAATGCTGTGAGGACTGTGGCAGATCAGAAGAAAATACCTCTGAAGGATCAGGAGTCCAGATTGGAAAGATAATGTACTCCAAAGACTCTTTATTCTTTTCTGAGGACATATCTGATGTAGCCTCACAAACTCTATCTGCTGTACTTGATGTGGTACCTGTACTCGAATTGACAGTTGTATATCTAAAAGCAGTGTTAAGAGCATCAATATCAAACAAAGACTTATGACCTATTCCATCAGGATTAATGATGTTCTCATTAAAAGTGACATTCATTGATTCTTCTATGACTCTGGTCCTTTGATTGAAAACCCTATATGCTTTACTCTGAATAGAATCTCCTACAAATACACCCTCATCTGCTTTGCTTTCAAACTTTCCTAGGTGATCTTTGGTATTCAAAATAGTACAAGGACATCCAAAGGATTTTAAGAAACTAACCAGTGGTTTGTTCTTAAACAACAACTCATATGGGGTTTTGAAGTAAGGCTTAACAACTGTTACCCTATTCTGAACATAGCAAGCTGTGCTAACTGCTTCTGCCCAAAAGGACATAGGAAGTTTTGCATCAGCTAGCATAGTTCTAGCAGCCTCTATTAGTGTCCTATTCCTTCTTTCAGCTACTCCATTCTGTTGAGGAGTCCTAGGAGCACTAAATTCTCTCTGAATGCCTTTCTCATCACAGAATTTATCCATCTCATAATTTTTAAATTCTGTTCCATTATCACTCCTGATGATTTTAACTCTCTTATCTAATTGGTTCTCTATCTTAGTGATAAATGATCTAAGTATTTCACCTGTCTCATCTTTTGTTCTAAGAAAGAAAACCCATGTAAATCTGGTATAATCATCAATTACAACAAGGCAATAAGATCTTTTTCCCATACTCCTTATACTTGTTGGTCCAAATAAGTCCATATGCAATAAGTATAGAGGAGTACTGTTTGAATTCACTAATTTGGTCTTAAAAGAAGTTTTGTGTTGCTTCCCTTTTAGACAAGAAACACAATGATCATCACATGAATAGACCTTCTCAGGTAAACCCCTAACAAGTTTGTTTTTGACAAGTTTATTAATGGTTTTGTAATTCATGTGACACATCCTTCTATGCCACAAAGTAAACTCATTTAAATTTGCTTTAGAAATCAGGCAGTTTAAATCAGGTTGAGGTGCCATGTTTGCTAAGTCACACTTATAGACATTATCTTGCCTAGGAATTCTCATTAAAATCATATTTTCTGGAATTTTGAACTCCTTAGACAGAATAAGACATTCAGTGTCAGTAAAATGAACAGGGTTCTTTTTATCTGTGATTTGACTCACACTTAGCAAATTGTACCTCAACTGTTCCACATAATAAACATTTTCAAA
The DNA here is from genome assembly GCA_963422505.1 of Pseudognaphalium luteoalbum. Lineage (NCBI taxonomy): Eukaryota > Viridiplantae > Streptophyta > Magnoliopsida > Asterales > Asteraceae > Pseudognaphalium > Pseudognaphalium luteoalbum. The sequence goes on from OY730193.1 coordinate 121,425,420, forward strand.
GCTTAACTTGGCACTTTGAACAACTCCTTTGCCTGTGATCCTTCCACCTTTTGGATTGCTTCCAAATGCTACATATCCACCATCAAATGATTTGAAGTTCTGTAGCTTTTCCTTATCTCCAGTCATGTGCCTTGAGCAGCCACTGTCGATATGCCATAAACTTCTTGGCTTGCCCTGCACACAAACAAATACAGAGAAAATTAATTTCTCTTGGGAACCCAAACCAATTTGGCTTTGGGTTTCCCTGATGCATAAAGGTAATCAACTTTCTTGAAGATTATTGATTTTGATGCATTGTTAGATTTTGAACATCTGGGAACATTAGATTGAAAAGGTGTCCAAATCCAACTAATTTTAGACTTAACAGTGGATTTTGGTCTAACAGTGTTAACTGAAGGTCCAAAGTTATATCTAACAGTGTTAAACCTGTTATAACTGTTATTATGTCTAACAGCGGTAAAATAATTAACACTGTTAGTATTCCTTACAGTGTTATTTACTCTACCAGTGGAAACTGTTGAATTAACAGTGTTAACAGTTTTAAGAGGTTTACCACTGTTTGGTTTAACTTTTTCCACGGTTTTGGTCTTTACACTGTTGGCTAAATCTTTAGCTTTTGTTCCTGCAGTGGAAAACTTTGCAGTAGCCATAGCTTGATTTGCCCTATAATTCATCTTTCTAGCAGCAGTTGTATGATTAACTTTAGATTTAAAATTTTGTTTGTTAACCATATTAGCTGCTGTCCATGGCTTTTTCACATTCTTTTGATATGTTTTTGGATTATGAAAACACTCATGTTGAAGATGATTATTTCTGCCACATATAAGGCATAACTTTTCTTTAATCACAGTAACATTATTCCCCAGTTTTTGAGTCACCATTTGGTTCCAATTCCTTTGGTTACCTCTGGGAATATGTTTTTGAAAATTTTGGGATTTAGAAAAGCTATCCTTACACTTGCACTTATCACATGTATTCACAGCAGTTGTATGATTCACAGAAACAGTTGTTTTCACAGCATTCCTAACCTTCCTTTGAAAATTCCTAGGTGTGTTAGGTGTGATTTTCTCATGTTTTTCATGATGTTTTTCCTTCTCTTCAAACATTTTCTTACCCTCTTCTAGTTTATTAACTTTTAGTTCTGTAACTAGACCAGTAATTCTATTGCTGCTTTCACAAGATGATTTATCAGATTTATTGAACACATTAACATTACATTCAGATGTATCACACTCTTCATCATCTTCCTCAGTCCACTCATGAATTTTAACTTCATCAATGTTTACATCTTCTTTTAAACTGTTAACTGGGTCAACCTTTTTAACATCATCATTTAATCCTTCTTTTAGTAAATTTAAATCAATTTCAGTTTTTGAAGGAAAATAGTTGTTGTTATAAGGAGGAGGTACATTATTGTATCCTAACCCAGTCTTGAGTTTATCATGAATCTGAGAATTGATAAGTTTATTTACACTTTTAGATGCATGTTCTAAGTTACTTACATTAAGTCTTATGCTATCTCTTTCACATGTGACCTCAGCAAGTTTCTTAGTTAATAATTCTACTTTATCTTTAAAAGTGTCTCTCTCCCACCTAGCATACTCAATATCATATTTAAACTGTGTTGCATTATCTTCAAATGCCTGAATCTGTTTTTCAAGATTTTCTATTACAGAGATTGTGTGTCTACTTTTGATTTCACACTGTTTTAGCTCATCACACACTTTCTGGTTATGATCTCTATAATGTTTCACAGTTTGTTTACATACAGCTGAGCACAATTTTATTTGTACCTCATAAGGAACTTCAGATTGCTTGTCAGATTCTGCTGTTGCCATGAAGCATTGATTCTTCACTTCATGTTCTTCCTGATCACTCCAATCCCATCCACATCCATCAACAGATACCAATGCATTTGATGAAGTATCTTGGATTGGCACATTCTTAGTCTGACCAACATTTCCTCCACTTCTCTGTACAGTTCCTCTCTCATTCTGATCAACCTTAGGACTTCTGCACTCCCTAGCAAAATGTCCCATCTTGTGACAGTTGAAACATTCAACTTTGCTTTTATCAAACCAGCTTGAATCATTCCTCTTCTGTGCAAAGTTATTCCTACCAGTTCTTTGCATAAACCTTTTTGCTCTTTGTGTGATTAAAGCAATCTGGAGTTTGATATCCATCTCTTCTAGATCATCTCCTTCAAACTGATCTAGATCTTCATTAGTAAGTGATGAATTCACATTACTAGCAAAGAAAGATTCTAATATTTGATCATTAGAATGATTAGTACTAGATCCACTTCCTCTAGTACCATAGGATGACCCTTTCTGACTTGATTCAGCCTTTGATCCAGAACCTGCCATAGACATAAAAGCTGAATTATTGTTGTTGCTCCCATATCCCACCTTCTTGATCTCTACCTCAGCTTCAAAATTCCTCAGATCATTGTATATATCTTCTAATTCCTTTGCTTCCAGATCTGCACTCTGCCTCAACCCAACAGTATACATGGTCCATTCATCACCCAAGGACCTCAAAAACTTCCTGTTCAAATCATCTTTGTCAATTTTCACTTGATGATTTTCCAGATCTCCTACAAGCTTTGAAAACCTATCAAAGGTTTGAGTCAGAGTTTCTGACTTTGCAGAATTAAAGTTCTCATATTGTTGTTTCAACAGAGATCTTTTATTCTTTTTGGTGTTATCATTACCACCAAATCTCTTCTCTATTGCTTCCATTAAAACTTTAGCATCTTGACATGCTTCAAAACGCCTTTGATATTCATTAGGAATAGATAACAATAGAGTACTCAAAGCTTTGTACTCTATAGATCTGACTTTTCTTTCTGCCTCAGATGTTGGTGGTGATCTTGGCTGTGGAACACCATCACTGTTGAGGGTCACTGGAGGACCATTAACCACTACTTCCCACATCTGATAATCTGTGAGAAGCATATATTGTCTGATTCTGTTTTTCCACAGATCAAACTCATCAGGTCTAAGCATTGGGATCTTAGTGACCTGAATTCCTTCACTACCTTCTGCCATTGCTTTGATTTATTGATTATAAAAATGATCAATAAAACAGTGAAAATGATCTGCCATTGCTTTGTTAAACCAAGATCTATCTAATAAACTATTAGATAAACACAGTTTTGAATGATTACTAAGAAGTTTGCGGAATAACACTTAGTAATAAAATGAAGATCAATATCAATATATCAACAACAGAATAATAAAAAGCCTCAATCTTATTAATGATATAAGACGAATACACTGAGTTGTATTAGGGTTACAAAACCTTGAAGTTGCGCAAAAACTTTTTTCCTAATCTAGGTTAAGGATCTCTATTTATATCACATAGAGTCCTGCTAAACAATCTCCTATAATTATGGAAGCAGTTACAATCCATAATTATTCAAAATCTAACTTCCCTCCTATTCTAGATATAAACAGTGTTAACTACCACAACTATACAAACAGTGGTAATTCCTATAACAGTGTTAACACTTGTACAATTTACTAGACTAATATACCAACAGTGGTAACTAGCCTAAGCAGTGTTAACTGTTGAAAACAAGCTAACAGTGATAACACTAACAGTTGTAACTCTTGTCTTCAATCTTCAATAGCAGTTGTAATCTTCTACTAACAGTGGTAACCACTTCATCAACAGTGGTAATCCATAAAGACTTCAACTAACAGTTTTAACTCTGAAGACAGTGGTAACCAACAGACTAACATTTGTAATACCAGTAGAAACAATAACACTAACAGTGTTAATACCTTGTGCATTCTTCAACAACATTAGTAACAGCAGAAATCTTATTTCCTAACACAATCAATTGAAGTAACAGTGGCAAGACTTCAACACTTGATCAATTATGCTCAGATCCCAACAATTTCCCCCTAAACTTGATCAATCTTGTATTGCATTAAGTTTCTGCATTTAGCTTCATTCTTTTGTAGGAGCTTTAGAACCTTTTGAATTTCTATTTATCTCTCTTATTGTACTGATTCATAATTCTGTAGACTATATCTTTGCTCTTGGAATTCTTCACAACTACTTGCAATTTCTTTGCAATCAACTGCTTCAACAGTGTTACACTAAGAAAATAGTCTCTTTCATCCAGCATATATATAAATCTTCCATTTCTGAGAGCTATAAACTGTACACCTGCCCTAACAAAATGTCTCCAATTACCTACTGCTTCAGCACATAAAAACAAATCTCCATATACCTCAGTCTCAAACATCATCTGTATCCATTCCCAAACATGCCTTTCAAGACTAGCTTTAATATTTTTCACATCCTTTTCTAATCCAATCTTATACATATCATATACATCAAACATGTTTACTCTCTTAAGAATATCTTGCATTGACTTATGAAAACTGACAACACCATTTTTCCTTTCAATCCTAATTTCATAAGCAATTTCATCAGTTGCTATCAACACTGCTTCCCACTTGATAATTTCTGAGTATTCTTCACCATCCAAATTGATGTTTTCTGATCTGTCAGGCTTAATTATAATCATCTTTTCTAATATCTCCTCATCCCTATCCAAATCACAAACATTATCATCCATCTCCTGAAATTTAGCAAAAGATCTTCTAACTCCTTCAATCTTCAATCTCAATTCCTTTTCCTTCTCAAGCTCTTCATCAATCAGATCATATCTTTCCTGTAATCTTCTCTGAATTTCTGCATCATCTTTCCTTTTCTTTTCTAACCTTTTCTTTGCTTCAGGATTGACATAAGGATTATTATCATATATCTGTTGCAATTGTTCCAGTGACATTTTCCTTAATTGACCTGTAGGAATTCTATCTCCTCTTAGCTTACACACCAGATCATTTTTCAATTCAGCCCTTGTTGGTTTCTTTGCTCTCCTCCTAGCAGCTTCTTTTTCCAATTTCTCTTTCTTTTCTCTTTCAATTTTCTTCTTTAAAGCCACCTGCAGAGGATTACCCTTTTTCTTTTCTTCATATGCTTGATACACAGTATCATCATTTAACCCTTTTGCTTTCATATCTGCATACACTCTGCTAGCTTCTTGAGTCATCTTCACAATCTGACCATTCTCAAGCATAACATCCACTTCATCAACCTCAGATGTAGGCACTGACCTCTGTATCTCAGGTGCTCTCTTTTCTGTTCTTACCCTCTCCTGCTCATCCAACTCTGCTTGCAACCTCAATGCATATTCATGATCATGCTTAATGCTCCTTTGTACCAATTTGACATTTGATTTTGGTTTTTCTACTAATTTACCCTTGCCTTTGTCTTTTGGATCAATCTTTGGAAGCTTAGACTCAGGTTTATCCACTCTAGATGATTCTTTGATGACAAAAGGTACTTCTGGAGTTCTAGCAGTGGTTGATGTTCTAGCAGTGGTTGGTGGGTTTGTAGTAGTTGTAGCAGTGGGTTGTTGAGTTGTGGTAGCAGTGGTAACAGTGGTAGCCACTTTAACAGTGGGACTACTTGACTTGGCTTTTCTAATCTCTTCCATCTTTTTAGCTTTTATACTGAACAATGGTACAGATTTCTTCCTGCCATATGTAAGTTTAGGATCTGATTTTGGCTTTGACTCCCCCTCTGCCTTTGCATCATCAACATCACCTTCCATCTGTTCAGTTTCTATACTCACCAAATCATCAACTGGTTGTACCACTTCTTCACCATCTTCTACATCAATAATCACCTCTGTTTCACCATCAACCCTCTCCACAGTCTTTTGCATAACACTTTCAACAATCTCAGTCTGCATATCATCATCCATTACTTCAGTGTTAGCATTAGACATGGCATATGTTTCACCCACAACCTCATCCTCATTATCATACATAAAAACATTATCATTGAACTCTTCCTCTGCAGTATTCTCCCCCTTGTTGGAAGTGTTCTTCACCAATAAAGCTTCTAACACAGCAAGCCTTTCAAACACTAGAAATTGACAACCCCCTGATGTAGACTTCCTGTCCAGATTCTCACCACCATAGTCACTATCTATAAACCCATGAGCTCAAAGGAAGAACTCTTGGGATACCAAAGGCCCAATTGTGGTTGACCCTTTAAATATCTAAAGATCCTTTTTACTGCATACAAATGTGATTGCTTGGGATTTGCTTGATATCTAGCACACACACACACAACAAACATAATGTCTGGTCTAGATGAGGTGAGATACATGAGGGAGCCAATCATAGATCTGTAGAGATGCACATCTACATCCTCCCCCTCAAGATCTGCATGTAATGCCTTGTGTGTCTCCATTGGTGTGCTAGCTACTTTAGCATCTGTGTAACCAAATCTGTCCAGAATGTCTTTAACATACTTGCTTTGATTGATGAAAATGCCATCAGTCCTCTGCTTGACTTGAAGTCCCAAAAAGAAAGTAAGTTCCCCCATAGAACTCATCTTGAACTTCTGATGCATTAACTTCTCAAACTCCTTGCACAGTATATCATTAGAAGAACCAAAAATGATATCATCAACATACACTTGTACCAACAAAATATCATTGTGAACCTTCTTGGTGAACAGTGTTTTGTCAATGGTACCTCTTTTAAAACCATTCTCCAATAAGTAAACAGATAGAGTTTCATACCAGGCTCTAGGTGCTTGATGCAAGCCATATAGAGCCTTATCCAATCTGCATACTCTATCTGGATACTTGGGGTCTTCAAATCCAGGTGGTTGACACACATAAATGTCATCATCAATTGTCCCATACAGAAAGGCACTCTTGACATCCATTTGATAAACTTTAAATCCATGATATGAAGCATATGCTAAGAATAATCTGATTGCTTCTATTCTTGCAACAGGAGCAAACACATCATCATAATCAATACCTTCTTCCTGTGTATACCCCTGTGCCACCAACCTTGCCTTGTTCTTGATTACAATACCCCTTTCATCCTTTTTGTTCTTAAAGATCCATTTTGTGCCAATAGCTCTTTTTTCCTTTGGTAGATCAACTAAGGTTCACACATTCTGTATCTTACACTGTAGCAATTCCTCCTGCATTGCTTCAATCCAACTGGGATCTTTTAGAGCTTCCACTGCCTTCTTTGGCTCAGTTTGAGATAAGAAACATACATATAAAGAGGCATGGAGTTCCTCTTCATTGACCTTGGTCTGCTGTCTAGTTTGCACAGTAGAACCAACATCATCAATTACTTGTTCAAGAGGATGATCTCTATGAACAGTGTATTTAGATGTAGGTGTTTCAGGTATCTCAGTTTCCAAATTGGTATAATTACCATCTTGTCCAGACCTTTCACTTGATGCCTCTCTTGAGATCCTTTTTGACAAAGGAGTAGAACTCATATAATTCAGATAATCTATCTTCTCCTTCTCCTTATCAAGTTGTTGTGTTGCACTCATCTCATTTTCTTCTTCACTGTCTTCCACGCTTTGTCTGTCAGTTTCAACAAGCTTAATGGATGGTTCATCTGATTCTTCTGACTCTAATCTCTGTGATGACTTTGACTGATCAGTTTCAAACACTTCTGGGGGATCAGGAGACCATATTGGAAATAAAATGTATTCCACTGAAGCTTTCATCTTTCCAGAGGACATTCCTGATTCAGATGTACCACATTCATCACTTGATCCTGCATTTGTACCTGCACTTGTACCTGCACTAGAGTCTACAGTTGTATATCTAAAAGCAGAATTATGTGCATCAATATCAAACAAAGACTTTGGACCTTTTCCATCTGGATTAGTGATATTTTCATTAAAAGTGATGTTCATTGATTCTTCTATCACCCTGGTCCTTTGATTGAATACCCTATAAGCCTTACTTTGAATGGAATAACCAACAAAAATACCCTCATCTACCTTGCTTTCAAACTTTCCTAAGTGATCTTTGGTATTTAAAATTTTACAAGGACATCCAAAAGATTTTAGGAAACTAACCAATGGTTTGTTCTTAAACAACAGTTCATATGGTGTTTTGTTGTGAGGCTTAACAACTAGTACCCTATTCTGAACATAGCAAGCTGTGCTAACTGCCTCTGCCCAGAAGGACATAGGCAATTTTGCATCAGATAACATAGTTCTAGCAGCCTCAATTAATGTCCTATTCCTTCTTTCTGCTACTCCATTTTGTTGAGGAGTTTTAGGTGCACTAAACTCTCTCTTAATACCTTTAACTTCACATAATTTATTCATCTCATAATTTTTAAACTCTGTTCCATTATCACTTCTGATGATTTTAACCTTTTTATCCAATTGATTTTCCATCTTAGTTATAAATGATCTAAGTATTTCACCTATCTCATCTTTTGTTCTAAGAAAGAAAACCCATGTAAATCTAGTGTAATCATCAATAATGACAAGGCAGTAAGACCTTTTCCCCATACTACTTATATTGGTTGGTCCAAATAAGTCCATATGCAATAAGTGTAGGGGTGTGCAGATGGTATTCACAGATTTGGACTTAAAAGAGGTTTTGTGTTGCTTTCCCTTTAGACAAGAAACACAATGATCATCACATGAATATACCTTTTCAGGAAAACCTCTAGCAAGCTTGTTTTTGACAAGTTTATTAATGGTTTTATAATTCATGTGACACATCCTTCTATGCCACAATTCAGATTCATTCAGACTTGCTTTTGAAATAAGACAGTTTAATTCAGATTGAGGTGACATGTTTGCTAAGTCACACTTATATACATTATCTTTCCTTGGAATTCTCATTAAAATCATGTTTTCGGGTATCTTAAATTCCTTTGACAAGATAAGGCATTCAGTGTCAGTAAAATAGACTGGATTCTTTTTATCTGTGATTTGACTCACACTTAGCAAATTGGACCTCAACTGTTCCACAAAGTACACATCATGAAAACTTATCTTATCACTTTGCACTGTTCCTTTGCCCGTAATTTTCCCACCTTTGGGATTACTTCCAAATGCTACATACCCTCCATCAAATGATTTGAAATCCTGTAGCTTTCCTTTGTCTCCAGTCATGTGCCTTGAGCAGCCACTATCAACATGCCATAAGCTCTTTGGCTTGCCCTGCACAAACATCAAAAAGAGAATTAGTTTCTCTTGGGAACCCAAACCAATTTGGTCTTGGGTTTCCCGTGTACATCATTAAAATCAACTCTCTGGAAGACAATTGATTTTGATGCACTGTTAGATTTGGAAACTTTTGATGCAACAGTGTTCTTTGGTTTCCAAACCCAACTAATTTCAGACTTAACAGTGGGAGTTGACCTAACAGTGGTAACCCTTAGGCTTGTGTTAATTATTCTAGCAGTGGTAGCCATACTTGGTGTAAACATTCTTTTGGAATTTTTAACACTAGCAGTGGCTGCATGCTTAACAGTGGTAACACTTCCCACTGTATTAGTCTTCTTACCTCTGTTGGCTTTGTTTGGTGGTATCACTGCAGCATTAGTAGCAGTGGCTGCAGTTGTACCACTGTTAGCCGTATTCTTCATCCTCTTGACAGTGGCAACATGATTAACTTTTGATTTGAAATTTTGTTTATTAATCATGTTTGCTGCTGTCCATAATGGTTTTACAACCCTAGTGAAATTCTTAGGATTGTGATAACAATCATGTTGAAGATGATTGGTTTTTCCACAGATATAACAAGATTTTTCTTTTACCACTTGAAAATTCTGACCCAATCTTTGTGAAACCATTTGGTTCCAATTTCTTTGATTGCCTCTTGGTGCAGTTTTATTAAACGGTTTTGGTGAAGAAAATCTTGTTTTGCAATCACAGTTAATACAATTATCATTCAAAGTTGTCACAGATTTTGACTCCTGCTTAACTGTTTTACCAACAAATCCTAGACCCTTTCTAGACTTATTAGTATTGATCACATGTTCTATCTGTTGTTTGGCCTTTTCTTGAAACAATCTTTTACCCTCTTCTAGTTTATTAACATTTAGTTCAGAAACTAGACCAGTAACTTTTTCTCTACCTACACATGATGAATTAGATGATTCAAAACTTTCAGATGTATTATCACTCTGATCATCTTCCTCACACCACTCTCTTATTTCAACTTTATCAAACTCTTTATTACACTTCAAGCTTTCAATTGGATCAACCTTTTTAACATCATCTACCATTCCCTCTTTCAACTTATTTGAATCTAAATCAGTTTTAGAAGGAAAGTAGTTGTTGTTATAAGGTGGAGGAACATTATTATATCCCAATCCAGTCTTAAACTTATCATGTATTTGAGAGTTGATACATTTTTGTACATTTTGTGAGGCATATTGTAGGTTTTCTACTGATAACTTAATACTATCTCTCTCACATGTTACCTCAGATAGTTTCTTAGTTAACAATTCTACCTTTTCATTCAACACACCTTTTTCCCATTTAGCATAATCAATGTCATACTTAAACTGAGTTGCATTAATCTCATATGCTTTGATTTGCTTTTCAAGATTTTCAATAGCTGCAGTGGTGTGTTTATTTTTTATTTTCCATTGCCTTAATTCATCACACACTTTCTGATTATGATCCCTGTAATGTTTAACAGTTTGTTTACAAACAGCAGAACATAATTTGTTTTGTACCTTATAAGGAATTTCTGACTTCTTGTCAGACTCAACAATGGCCATGAAGCACTGATTCTTTACTTCATGTTCTTCTTGATCACTCCAATCCCATCCACATCCATCCATAGAAACAAAAGCAGCTGATGAAGCACCTTGAACAGGTATGTTTCTTGATTGAGTTCCACTGCTCCCTGACCTTTGACCATTACCATTCTGCTCTTGCCTGGGACTCCTACATTCTCTGGCAAAGTGTCCCATCTTATGACAGTTAAAACACTCAACTTTGCTCTTATCAAACCAGTTTGCATCATTCCTCTTGTATGCAAAGTTATTCCTCCCAGTTCTCTGCATAAATCTCTTTGCACTCTGAGTTATCAAAGCAATCTGAAGTTTGATATCCATCTCTTCTAAATCATCTCCATCAAACTGTTCTAGATCTTCATTAGTAAGTGAAGAGTTCACATTACTAGCAAAGAAGGATTATAGAATCTGATCATTAGATTTAATCTCAGATGATCCTACTCCTCCAGACAAATAGGTAGATTGTTGTTGACTTGATTCACCCTTTAATCCACCCATGGACATAAAAGCTGCATTGTGACTATATCCAGATGTCTGTTTTTTGCTTTCTATCTCAGATTCAAAGTTTCTTAGGTCATTGTAGATGTCTTCTAACTCCTTAACTTCTAAATTTGCACTCTGTCTTAGACCAACAGTGTATATGGTCCATTCTTCACCTAATGACCTTAAAAACTTTCTGTTCAGATCATCCTTATCAATTTTAACCTTGTGGTTTTCCAGATCTCCCACAAGTTTAGTGAACCTATCAAAGGTTTGAGTCAAAGTTTCTGACTTGACACAATTAAAGTTCTCAAATTGCTGTTTAAGCATAGATCTTTTATTCTTCTTAGTGTTCTCGTTCCCTCCAAACCTTTTTTGTATTGCTTCCATCAATTCTTTAGCATCATCACAGTTTTCGAATCTTCTTTGATATTCATTGGGAATTGACAGAAGTAGAGTACTTAAAGCCTTGTACTCAGTTGATCTAACCTTTCTCTCAGCTTCTGATGTTGGTGGAGGTCTTTCTTTGACACCATCACTGTCTACTTTATACGTAGGACCATTAACAACAACTTCCCACATCTGATAATATGTGAGAAGCATATATTGTTTGATCCTGACCTTTCATAGATCAAACTCATCAGGTTTGAGCATTGAAATCTTTGTTGCCTGGATTCCTTCATTACCTTCTGTTGCCATTGATTTAAAAAAAAAATTGAAAATCAATCAAACAGTAATCCTAGATCTTCTTGTATTCAAAGCTTAACCAAAAGCTCTGATACCACTTGTTAAACCCAGAATTATCTAATAAACAATTCAATAAGCTTTGAATTATTATTGAGAAGTTGCGGAATCACACTCAATAATATTAAGAATATCAAGAATTATAATAACTTGTAATACACAATTGATTATCAAAAGCTTCAATCTTATTAATGATATAAGACGAATACACTTAAGTATTAGGGTTACAGAAAACCTTGAAGCTGCGTAAAACTATTCTTAACCTAATCTAGATCTAAGGATCTCTATTTATATTTCATAGAGTCCTACACAATCTCTAGTTATTATGGTATTCAAATCTATCCCATAAATAACTCTAACCGACTTATACATTAACACAAACAGTAGGAGTAACTTACTTTACACCAACAGTGGTAGTAAGTTCCCATTACAAACACCAAGTATTATTACACTAACAGTGGCACTGCTGCTACAAATATACTAGCAGTGGCTAGTTCTTCAATTCTTCTAACAGTGGCAATCAATTGAAGTAACAGTGGCAAGACTTCAACACTTGATCAATTCTGCTCAGATCCCAACACATATAAATAAACGCAGACGAAAAACACGCATATACACACATATATGCGATAGATATAAATACTTACTTTTGTTAATGGCTTCTATAATAGGTGTGTGTTCTTCAAATGAAACAACAACTACAGGAGTTTTGTATACACGATCAACATCACATGAAGGTGAATTTACTTGCGACATCGTGCAAAGATTTGATGAATTTCTTTAAATATAATGCAGAAATCGTACATATACGATCGTATATATAACGATATATATAAGAGAATTTGAGATAGAATTATGTTGATCCGAGGTTTTAATTGGCGATTTAGCTAAACAATTGTATCGATCTAAAAAGTCTAATCAGATTTCCTTCCATAATTTGGGAATTTAGGTTAATTATAAGTATTTTGAGAATTTTGCGGTCAGCTCCAGCAGTTTGAAGAGTGTACAAAAATAGTCCCTGACAGGTTGTTGCATGGGGACACGTGAACAACTCCTATTGGCAGAAAGGCTGCCTTTCCTGCTCCTATATGGAGCCCTACTCCTCTTATCCATATATTATTTCATATTATATTTTTATGGAAGAAACATTATTTAGAGGATTAGTCATTCGGTTGGAAAAATAAAAATAAACGGTTTTGTAAATATTGAGACCCTATCTATTTGCATGTACAATTTTTTTGCTTAAATACTTTTGAGAGAAACTAGGTGAACAAGAAAATGGACCAGTGAAGGTGTGACTAAATTTAAGTTAGTTAACTTTTGGCCAGTCTAGTTAATTAGTTTTAGCCCAACTTTCATTAGACAAACTTTATACGGATAGGAATGAGTTTGGGCCGAGACTTAATTACATAATTGCCATTCGGCCCTAGCAAACAGTTTGTGGCCTCTTTAATAAGAAAATATTTTTGGCCCATATTTAATGTATGTCCAATGCTTTGACCGGTTTGTATGTATGGGATGCGTATAGTCAAAAACTGTAAAAGATCTTGTATTCATTCACATACACAAGCGAACTTCAAACCTAGTGACGAATCTAGATTAAATACCACGTGTGTCCCATTTAGTTTAAGCGGCAACATAAATGAATAAATCAGGTTGAGTAACACACAGGTCGTGTCGGATCGAGTCGGGTCTTTATAAAATATCATTTTTTATTAAAAACACTACTAGAGCTCTAAAAGTTGCTAACAAGATTCCTATCGTAGAAATACTCTCTATTACTATTATATGTCACTAATACCATTTAGTACATGCATCTCTCTCAATATATGGCATTGAATAGGACTATTAGGTCGATCATCCTTGCTAAATTTCCATGCTCAATCGACCACTTTCCCGAATTCAAAGGAAAGTGTGTTTATAATAACTTTAGTATACTTTGAGTCATTCTCTTCTATAGCATAATATTCCTTGTTTCAATATCATTGTTAGATGGACTAGAATATCTTATCTTCTTGAACAATATATAATACGGAGTAAGAAGTTTTGTGATCTCCATTCTCCAATAGTTTTTTTAAAGTCTAATCTAACATGTGTCCCTCCATTAAAATCACATGGGTCCCTTTGAAATTTACTATATACTCTACAAACAAGTTCATGTTTTAACCTGGGTCCATGGACCACGTTGGATCCAAATAGAACCGCCACTGAACCAAACCCCAAACACCCTCGCTCGAACCTTCATCAAGCAACGGATTTGTTCTAAGCTTTTGTATCTCACTATCATCAACACAAATTCATCGCATCAAGTAAGATTTATGTCTATCATTTTATGTGTATTATTGAATTATTGATTGATTCGGACCGATATTGCATGTTTCGCAAACGTACCAAAAACCCTTGATTATCTTAGGATTTTACAAATCTACAAACTTGATAATCCATGGGAATAGGATCCTCTAGTAACGATTTGTTGAGTTTATCGTATGTAAGGGACACGATTTTGTGTCGGGAACATGAAAGTTCGTCGAACCGAACCAAACTCTTGTGAGTTAATGTATGCTGATTTGAGTGATGTTAAACACTAAAATCAGTTGTTTGAGTAAATCGGAACCAAAGTGTACATTGTTTAACGATTTAGTTGCTTTTTTTCGTTAGATTTACGAACTGGAATTCGAAAGGTCTCGTGGCTATTCGTATTCTTGATGATTGGCGATCTTCATGCATCGAAGCCCAACTATGCTTTAACCACTTTGTGTTATGGAATGTTTCTCATGGTTTCTCATTAGCAAATACACACTTATATAATTACAATAGGAGGGCCTTCATGGGCCTAAGTACAAATGGACCACAAATAATATAGTGGGATAATAGAGATACAAGCTAATACATACACATACTAACATCCCCCCGCAATTTTATCTGGAGGAGAACTCCGTACATTTAAACTGGAACGAAAATCAGTGAAAAGTGTGGAAGGTAGTCCCTTAGTGAAGATGTCTGCATACTGTGAGCGAGAGGGGACATGTAAGACTCGAACATGTCCTAGGGCTACCAAATCTCGAACAAAGTGAATATCTATCTCAATGTGTTTGGTCCGCTGGTGTTGGACCGGGTTTGCTGTCATGTAAACTGAACTGATGTTGTCACAGTAGACAATGGTGGCCTTAGTAAGCGGCGTATGCAGCTCACAGAGAAGATTACAAATCCAACATGTCTCAGCAACGGTGTTGGCAACACCGCGGTACTCTGCTTCAGCACTGGAGCGTGATACAACATTTTGGTGTTTGGAGGACCAAGACAAGAGGTTATCTCCCAAGAAAACACAATACCCTGACGTAGAACGACGAGTAGAAGGGCACCCACCCCAATCGGCATCCAAGTAAGCAATGAGACCATCTGTGTCGGTGGATGTATAAATCTGAAGTCCATGGTCAATGGTGCCCCGAATGTAACGAAGAATGCGTTTTAAGGCATTCATGTGTGGCTCTCTAGGGTCATGCATGTAAAGGCAAATCTGTTGAACCGCGTATGATAAATCAGGCCTTGTAAATGTGAGATACTGAAGCGCACCAGCAAGGCTCCGATATAGCGTGGGGTCAGAAATGGGGGTACCCGTATCATCCAACTTCATCTGAATATCCGCAGTAGTGCGACATGGGTTACATCGAAGCATATTAGCATATTCTAGAATATCATTCACATACTTCTGCTGAGATAAAAATAAGCCAGAACTGTTACGAGTGGCAGAGATCCCCAAAAAATAATTAAGTGCGCCCAAATCTGTCATTGAGAATTCTCTGCTCAGAGATGCAATAATAGCTTGTAGTAATGGTGTAGAAGATGCAGTGAGACTGATATCATCAACATATAGTAATAAGTATGCCGTCGATCCTGCCTGGTGGTAAACAATTAAAGATGAGTCGGAACGACTACGCTGAAACCCTGCTAACAAGCAAAATCAGCAAATCGCTGGTACCAAGCACGTGGTGCCTGCTTGAGACCATAAAGTGATCTCTGGAGGCGACACACATGATCAGGGAAACGAGAGTCCCGATAACCAGGAGGCTGGTGCATATAGACCGTCTCCTGTAAGTCACCGCAGGAAGGCGTTCTTCACGTCAAGCTGATGGATAGGCCACTGACGTGAGACCGCAATGCTAAGGACTATACAAATCATGGCCGGTTTGACAACCGGACTAAATGTCTCATCACAATCAATCCCAGGCTGTTGGCTCTTGCCGTTGGCCACCAGACGAGACTTATAGCGAGACAAAGAGCCATCTGCATTAAACTTCTGCTTAAATAACCACATAGAGCGCACTACATTAGCCCCGGGTGGACGTGGGACTAGGATCCATGTACCATTAGAAATAAGAGCATGGTATTCCTCGTTCATAGCTTTTAGCCAATGAGGATCTCGTAAAGCCTGTAAATAAGACCGGGGCACGGGTGATATGGTGGTGGTGTGGAGATTAAGGCGATAGATAGATTTCAAGATGCCATCTCTGGCTCATGTGACCATATGGTGGGTGGGCTGGGGTGGAGGTGGTGGTGGTGGTGTGGGTGGTGTAGATGGAGTATCTACCGTGGTAGTGGTGGGGGTAGGGGTGGGTGACGGCTCCAATGTAGGAGATGGAGGTGGGGTGTTAGGGACAGTCGATGGGGATGAGGTAGGCTGTAGTTGTGGATGAAATAATGGAGAAGGAGATGTATCATCAAGAAAGTCATAGGATGGTGGTTGAGACGGAGTGACTGACCCGAATGGGAATACAGCCTCGTCAAAGACGACATGACGTGAGATGATGATTTGATAAGTGGATAGGTCAAGACAACGGTATCCGCGGTGGTCTGATGGATAACCCAGAAAGACACAAGGTGTAGAGCGAGGGGCGAGTTTGTGAGGTGTAACGATGTGGGGAAAGCATAGACACCCAAACACGCGTAAGTGAGAGTAAGTTAGATGTTGACGGAAGAGACGGAAGTGTGGTGTGTCAAAGTGAATGGTGGATGAGGGTAGGATGTTGAGAAGGTGTGTGGCCATGTTAAGAGCTTCAACCCAATAAGGTGGGGGAAGGTGAGCCTGAAAGAGAAGAGTACGAATAACGTTGTTGATGGAGCGCAACATACGTTCTGATTTCCCATTTTGCTGAGATGTGTGTGGGCATGAGAAGCGAAACTGGATACCGTGCGTAGTGAAAAAGTCACGAAATGAGTGGTTGTCATATTCATCACCGTTGTCACATTGAAAAGATTTAATCGTTGTTTTAAATTGTGTTTTGATGTAGCTTGAAAAGTGAAGAAATTTGGTGAAAACATCAGATTTATGTCTAAGTGGGTAAACCCATAAATAATGTGTATAATGATCCAAGAAAATGACATAATATTTAATTCCACTAATACTAGAAACAGGAGAAGTCCACAAGTCAGAATGTATAATATCAAAAGGTTCAGAAACACTTGAATTTGACAAATTAAATGGGAGCCGAACATGTTTGCCTAACTGACAGGTTTGACAAAGCGCGTTAGACTTTTCCTTATTACAAGAAACAAAATGACGAGAAATTAAAAACTTCAATGCTTGATCACCGGGATGACCAAGTCGTTGATGCCAAAGGGACGGACTTGAGGCTAGGAGAACTTGGGACTGGGAAGCTGTCACCGGATACAAGGGACCAGTGCTGTCACATCGGATAATTGGTTGGCGGGTACGATAATCCTTTACAGTAAAACCAAACTTGTCAAATTCAATAGAGCATTTATTATCACGAGTAAATTTGCGAACTGATATCAGGGTTTTAATTATTCTAAGGGTAATAAGAACATAGTTTAAATGTAATGGTCGATATTGGTTTGGTAAGTTGGTGTGCCCAATGGTCGTTACAGGAATATGAGAACCATCACCTACTAAAATAGAACGAGGACCATGATTATTTAAAATGGTGTGGAGAATACCTGAGTCCGAGTGAACATGATCAGTGGCTCCAGTATCCATCACCCAACCTGTGCTGCCCGGGTCATCAAACGAGAGAGTGTTGAAAAGTTGCGGGAGAGCCGTGGGTTGTTCTGTAGCAAACCAACCCCATGGTGGAGTGGGTTGTTCCAAGCCCGAACCAGAAGCAAAAGTAGTGGATCCCAAAGATGTTGAGTAGTCTCCAAGGGTTGGGCTAGCATAGAAAGCAGCAGATGGGCCTCTTGGGCCTGCTGGTCCGGAGGGATGGCGAATGTGAGGAGACTGACCAGGTGGTGGACCAAGTACCCCTCTGTTAGGCTGATTACACATGGCCCGAGTGGGAGCACGCCATGAAGGAGTCTGATTATGCATTGGGTTTGGTGGCGGTATGAACACCCACCTGTAGCGGGTGGCTTGCGACTCTGGGGTCTGCTGTGGCTGCCGTCGATCATTTCAATGACCATTTCGGCAATTCGAATTTTGCCCAGATGGGTTACCGGTATGTAAGATGACTGGTGAAGAAGAGTTGTCTGTTTGTTGAGATGATGTCAAACGAGGTTTTTCACCGAGGAGAAGAGCTCGAGTTTCCACCCAAGAGGGTAGCGGTTTGCGGAGATGAAGATTGATAGTGACCCCCTCCCACTTATGGGGTAGCCCGTTGAGAGTGTAAGCAACGAGGGTTTTATCCTGCACTGGTGAGTCAATATTTTCAAGAAGATCAACAATGGTTTTTATTTTAGTGCAATATTCATCAATCTTCATGTTTCCGAGTTTTATCGTGTGCAACTCATTTTGAAGTTGAATTGCCTTGGCACTTATTCACCTGGAAGTGAGTTTCGAGGCTAAGCCATGCTTGGCGGGCAGTGTTGTTTTTCTTGATGATGTTTTGAAGAAGAGATTGGGTTATGGTGCTATAGATCCAATTCTTGACGATGGAGTCAAGTTTCTTCCATTCGGGATCGGTGGGAGGAGTTTTGGTTGGATCAGTGAGAGTGCAATCATATGTGTCATCGAGATGATCGATAACATCAAAACCGATGCAATGAGATGTGAAAAGCTCACACCACGCATCATAGTTTAGTTCATCTAGATTAAGAATAAGAGGGACATGAGATTTGATGTTTGTAACTCCATATGCTTTGTGAAGAGGAGTAGATGAAGGTGTGGAACTAGCGCCTGTCATATTAACGTTGAGTTGTTATGTTTAGAGAGTATGAAAATGGTGGCTTGAGGTAGAGAGAGAAAGGGTGATATGGGTTTTGACAGAATAATTTTAATAAGAGGGAATATTGGTGAATTGAATTTTGGAATTGTGTGAGTAGAAGGTAAAACAGGAAGTTGTTTGGTGGACTCCAAAAATCTTGGAGGAAAGTAAATGGGTAATTGTGATTTTTGGAGAGAGAATAGAAGAGAGAATATTTTATTTTGGGAAAATATTAGAATATTAAAGGGAAAATAAAATGGAAGTTGAAAAAATTGTGTGGTGGCTTTGTGGTGATCGGCTAAGAAAACAAAGAAGAAAGTGGGGGAAATGGAGTGTTGTAGTAGGAGTGGGGGACAAGGAGAGTGTTGTAGGGAAAGTAGGGGACAAAGAGTAATTCTTGTATGAGAGAGTTGATGAGAGAAGAAAAAAAAATGAAAATGAAGGTGGAGATGAGATTTCGAACCGGTATTAAGAAAACAGACGACGGAAGTAGGAGAAAAAGAAACTCTCTAATACCATGTTATGAAATGTTTCTCATGGTTTCTCATTAGCGAATACGCACTTATATAATTACAATAGGAGGGCCTTCATGGGTCTAAGTACAAATGGACCACAAATAATACAGTGGGCTAATAGAGATACAAGCTAATACATACACATACTAACACTTTGGGCCTGCCATAATCATAGCCTATTGGGCCCAGTGGATTTGTGTATAACAAGCCCAGCGAACCTCACTACATTTGGGCCAAGCGAACTCCCATTAGAGATGGGCCTGGAAGGATTCTTTTAGTTATGGGCCTGGGTGAACTGGACTTTTACGGTCTTACGAACTTGAGTCTTTCTGGGCCTGTTGAACTGGATTACGATTAGGCCCAACGAACTTCCTTTGAATGTGGGCCCGGCAGACAATTGACGAACAATAATCTCGTAGTTTTATTTAACCTGGCATACATCATTTTAAATTAACTTGGTACACATATTCTTAATTTGGTATTAGTACAACGGAATGCATCCAACTTGTGCACGAAGTTTATTGTATGTACCTAACTTATTTTTGGTCTATTGTGTGTATCAATCTTCAACTTTGGTCTATTGTGTGTATCGAATTACTAAGTTGATAACGTGTCAAATGTATATTATGCCACGTCATTTGACATGTCGTTGACACATCATAAAAAACGAGTGTTATGTCAGCCCGATACTCACAATAGACCAAAGTTGAAGATTGATACATACAATAGACTAAAAAAAGTTAGGTACAAACAATAGACTTCGTGCACAAGTTAATGGCATTCCGCTGCACTAAACCCTATATATGCTAATTAAATTGATGATTGTAGCTCTAATTAAAATTGACAAACGTTATTTTAAATTAGATTAACGAGTGTAATTTTAATTAGCTAAGACGAATGTAAAATAGGCGAACATATGTTTTGAAGGCTAGCTAATATAATAGACCAGTAAACTAAACGTGTGAACTTGTAGAACTGTACGAACTTGATTATTGTTTGAACAATTTATGTTCAAACAAATTTAATGTTCGACCGAATATTAACATGTTCAAAGTAAATAAACTTATGGTATATTATTAATTATTTTGTGTTTGCTTGATGGTATTTTCTTTGATTATTCAGGTATGGCGAACGACCTTTTGTCCCAAAACACAATAAGGTAATTAGCCTTGACTTACATGGTGAAGAAGCTGCTTCTTTTCACAAGAATCTTCGGTATCTGCAAAGGTCAAGGATCTTGCATGTTCTTACTTTCTCATCTGCGCTACAGTTGCATCCTCTTAGACAATTTTGGGAAAGTGTTCGAGTTAATACCATTATTACACCCGCATTTATCCGTGCAAGAGTACATTAACGGGAATTTGCTTTTTCGGCAGCAGATTTACGGGTAATTTTACAGTTGGGTACTGAAGAGCAAGAAAATGGTCCAACTGAATTTCCGTCTGCTTTTAGAGAAGGTGCATTACAAAGAATGGGTTATGTTGGTGCTAGAAATGTATCTCAGATTGTCAAAAGTTCAGTCTACGGGCAATGGAGATACCTTATGCATGACATGATCACTGTTCTAGGAGCAAAGAAAGGAGGGTTCGATGAAATGAATGCCTCGTTATTCTTTGCGATGCTATCTTTGGTATACAATAAACTGTATAGTTTTTCGAGATATATTTTTAACAGTTTTGTTGAGCAGATTGACAAGAATCTGAGGAATCCATTCATGCTATTTCCTCGATTTACTATGCTGATTATTCGTCATTTCATACTGGATTTGCCTACTTCTGCCGAGGTTACATACGTGTTGACTGTTGATAAGAAGATTTATGGTTCTTGTTTGAGACATGATTCAAGGCGTGATGTTGCTCTAAGACCAAAAGCGACTGCTTTATTTGGGTATCTGATTTATGAGAACTATGTGGCACCACCAAATGGTGGATGGGATGATGGAATCCCACCTGCACGTCCAGTTCCTGCACCTAGGGTTTCTGCACCTGCAGTGGTTGCTCCTCAACCAACTAAGGTGACAGCTCCATCAATTGACCATCAGGAACTACTGGAAGATGTTTTCATACAGGTTACAAAGCAGAATCAAGGAGCAGGAGTTGCTCATGATGTAGCTGCTGAAATTGTTCGAGATGTGCTTAACATGAATGATGATGCACATGACGAAACTATGATGGCCATTGATCAGTTTAAAGATGTTGGAAATACTGCAGGTCCTAGTTCAGCACCGGATACGGATAGCAGTGATAGTGATGCACGTCCGAGAAATTCACAGCCTTTATCAGGATTTAGTCAATTTAGATCTCAACGTAATCTTTTTGACTCCTCACCGAAGGGTAAAAGGAAGATGATTGATGATGCTACTCCTAAAGAAGTACCTCAGTTAGCGACTCGCAGACAGCAACCACGTACTTCTACCGATAATTTGGTTATTTGTGGACCAACTCGGGATGTTTCTCAAACTGTTCCTTCTGCAGCTATTGTTGGTTTTGCCTCTAACAAAGCAGCCAGAGCTGAAGCAACAGCTAGACCTACAGGAGCTAGGACATCGGCTGCAAGACCTGTAATTCCATCGGCTTCTCAGACAAAATCTTTATCTAACTCTGAGAAAATTTCTCGCCTACAGTCTTAGGTTTCTGAATTGTTTACTCAGATGCAGGATCTTCTCAAGCGCAATCAGGGTTTAGACAAGGTTGTTGCAGAACAACAAAGAGAGATTCAACGTCTTGATAAGTTGACTGCAAATTTGTTGAAGAACCGGTTAGCTCAGGGGGAGATAGAGAGCTGGAGAGGGGATGAGTTGAGAAAGAAAAGAAGACAGGATAGAGATGATGATCCTTCAACACCTAAAGATAGAGAGTTACCAGGTTCCTCAATCAAATCTGGTAGGGTTAATACACAAATATGTCACTGTATTTTGCTAATATGTTCATCTTGGTTACTAAACTTTAAAAATGTTTAATTTCATACTGTACTTTCAAAATGTGTCACCCCGCCTATTTTTGCTTAATTTTGGTTAAAAGTTTAGTGATCCAATTGCACATTGTTAAGTACATTTATACAAGTACAGTAACCTAATTGAAATATGTCGAAAGTTTGGTAACCTAATTGAACACTTTTTGAAAGTACAATATGAAATTGAACATTTTTAAAGTTTGGTAACCTAGATGAACATTTTCGCAAAGTACAGTTACCTATTTGTGTATTAACTCAATCTGGTACGCAAGCTACACTTGAGTGGGAGTCTGCTAAAGACGATACAGGTTCTCAGTGTAAGTCCGTATGTATTAGGATCGATAACGAGGTTATCTTTAGGTATTAAGGTGTGGAATCCCTTAATACAATGTTTACGGATTGTAAACGGTTTATTTCACAAATATTAGTGAAATCAACTACTATTAGCTTTGTACTGATTAAAACCAATGTTTATCTATCAATACCTAGCTCTTAGTATGCTTAGAATGTCTCTGGAAACACAGAAATTTCGTATGGGTATTATGGCAAAAGTTAATTAGGTTTCAAACCTAATTTGGTTATAAACACGTCTCGGTTCGCAGTTTATGGGCTCTGCGATCCGACTCGGTTCGCAGCCCAAGTTGGCCCAGCGAATCCACTGGACTCGCTTCGCAGACCTGCCCTGCGAACTCAACTCAGTTCGCATCGCAGGTTCTTGGTCAACCTTTGGTCAACTCCTTTACCCTAGACTCTAAGGATGTAATCCTTTCAGCATCAGTCATAGGAGTCACTGGAATTGTCGATGGACCAGGCGGTGTCACCGAAGCAAGAAATGACTCACGAGTAAGCGGTGGAATGGCCTGAGATAAGGCAGTAGTAAGAAGGCCAGCTGCAAAACGGCTTGCCTTGGTCGTAGGAAATTGTGCAGAACGCACCAATTCCACAACCCCTTCTTTGATAGTCTGAGAAACCGATTCTTGTGTCGGTAACTCCGTCCTTAGCTCAGCCTATTAAGATAGATACAATTACATAAAGAAAAATAATTGTTATAGATAACTCTGTCTCAATTTCTTAAGTAATTATATAACTGTAAGTCCCTAGTTCTAGGATCGATAACTTCGTTATCTGTAGTATTAAGGTGCGGAATCCCTCAATACGGTGTTATCTTACTAATAACGATTTAGTTCACGTTTAGGTTAACCAATTGCTTTACTTTATACGAACAAACGTCAAAGCCTAGCCTTTAGTATTTGTTTCTCTGGAAATACTGAGTTCGCACACACTTGCAAAAAAATCCTGATCTCCAAAAGTTATATCAAAGTTATGTTTTTGTTTTTCACGTACCAAAACATTTATATATCTCGTCTCAACTCGCAGCCACTGGGCCTGCGAGTTGACTCGACTCGCTACGCAGCCCAAGCCCATGAACTCGGCTCGTTTGTTTCTGTTGAGTTCTGCGAGTTCAGATCTCATCTCGCATCGCAAAGCCTTGCGACTTGAGATCTCGACTCGCAACAAACGTCTAAAACAAATAACTCGACTCGCAGCATATGTATATATATTGTTAAAATCTATATTCGTCTAACACTTTATCATAATAATATATTTAACGAATATTAATATCAAAACAATATCAATTTACAAATCTAAACCAATATATCAACATGATAACAATTACACTAGTCATATTGTAAAGCTAGATCTGTTGTCACAAACTATGTCTCAACAATAACATTTTGTAGTACTAAACGTTTATCTCATACATCAGTCGGTACAGATACAGGTTCAGAAACCACCGGTGTCATCAACTCCACCTGTGGTGTATCTAGAGAAACTGTTACTAAATGAACTGTCTCAGTTTAACTCCTGATAAACAACAAGTTAAAATTATCTAACTTTAAATTAAAGATTTAAAATTTACCATCTCTAATGGTCAAAGTCCTCGAATGCTTACGGCGTTGAGAAATAAGAAGTGTATCCTCTTTCTCAGGACCTTCATCAAGAATACTGAAGTCCGGGTCGACTTCCTTAGCCTTCCTCTTCTCCTTCAGAGCTGGATCTGGAATCATCCTAGATCGATATCTAATATAACCAGCATCTGGTGGTGGAGAAGGAGTACTATCATCATCATCATCTGAAGCTGACTCACCATCACGGCCTCCAGATGGACCAACATCAGAATCCTAAATTTTAAACATATTAAACATTTATGATTAGCTTGAAGCTCTATCATACAAGTTCTATATATTTTTATGATTAATCTGATAATTACCTTAGAAGGTAAACCTTCAGATCCATCAAGCTGTCCCTGCTCACCCTCAGATCGAGTGACCTCTGGGTCTGCAGTCTCAGCTCCCTGATCATAATGATATTTATATTTTATAATCAGAAACATTATCCAATTAACTAAATATCTATAACATTTGCATTATATAATAATATTATAATTATGTAACACCTAATTACCTATATTACTATATAATTATGAAATTACCTCAGGTGGTGCAACATAACTATCAATATCCCGTAGCAAGGGATCAGTAGCATCATCATGCTCAACCAACACCTCCTGTATCACCTGCGCAACAACCTCTGCATCAATCTGTTGTCCCGGATGTTCTAAAACGTCATCTAGAAGCTCTTGTGGATCTTCAGGAATAACTACATCAGCAACAGGTGCAGGTACCGCAACAGCAGGCTCAACATCTAACCACCCATCATTGGCTGGAGCCACATAGTTCTCATCCAGAAGATATCCAAATAAATCAACCGCTTCCGGCTTCACTACGTCTGGACGTCTTGAGGAGTTGAGAAAACAAGCATTGTATGTACGCAAGTTGACTCGATCAACAAAGCGATCCGGAGCAACGACTAGCATATCAGGAATGCAGTGACGAACAATGAGCATACAAAATCGTGGATAGATCAAAAACTTCGATCTAACTGCTCCAGTGATCTGATCGATAAAAGAACCGAAGATATAAAAAGAAAAACTGTATGGTTTGTTATAAACCAGTGACAGTAGCCCAAAAAATAACTGAGGACTGAGCTCATCGTATCCTCCCTTCTTGTTACCAAAGATCGTAACAATGATGTGGAATAAGAATCTCCACTGCCCTAAAATGAACGCCTTGATGAATTGACGTCCACGTCTGGGACCAGAATATCCCATTTTGCCCAAAGCTCCCTCGATAAAATCCGTCGAGTAAGCAGATGGACCAGCTTCCTTCTCTACAGTGCCTAATCTCAAAATCTAGCGTAGATCATCAACAGAGAAGACAACATGATGTTCATTAACCCGTGTACGGACAACCGGAGGGTTAGCCGCATCATCGAACTCAATATTGTCCCAGAACTGGGTCAATATATTCTGAGATATAGAAGGTGACTCTGTAATGGCATATCTAATCCTGGATCGTGCCAAAAACGTCAAGATCTCAGTAAATCGCTCAGCACCGCGCTCACTGGTGTCGAGACTCACCAAGATGTTGTGACCAGGTGCAAAAGCTCTATCTACCATATCTATTATTATAAATAACACAAATGGCAATTAGCATTAACTAACAAACATTAGTTAATTTAAACTTTAACGTATCATGATCGTATGATCATCAAACATCTAAGTTTACTATTAACTAACAACGTAATCTACAAACCTTAATTGAACAATTAAACAAAGTTAAATTTTCAATTTTATTTGTTAAATTATATTACATTCGTTAGTTATAAGAGAAAGTTTGAGTAAATATACCGCCGATTAAATATCGGGACACGCCGCTCGACTTCGCTATGAGTCGGAAGACTTTCGATATTAATTAACCCAAAAGTTCTAAATTATTACATATATTTAACTTATTAACGAAAGTTCATAAGTCTAATCATGTAATGAACGATTAACTTGTCAATTATTTGTAACCACAAAGTTCTCAAATCGAAAACAAGTTATAAAAAAATATTTACGTAAACTAAATATTAATTAAATTAAACATTTAGTTTACAAAACATTTGAAAAATTAAAATTTACAAAATTCACTTCGCTTCGCAAGAAACCTATTCCAAGTGAATTTCATTTCGCAAAGGTCAATACAAGTCAAACAGTCTCAACTCGCTTCGCCATTAGTATCTGCGAAATGAAGTTCATTTCGCAGAATAACCTGCAATCTGAGTATTGACGTCGCAAAAATGTACTGCGATCCAAACCCAAATATTGAGTTCGCTTCACAAGAATGCTATGCGATTTGAGTTGTCACTTCGCAGAAGTGTGCTGCGATCCGGACTGAAATATTGAGTTCGCTTCGCAGAATCAAGCTGCGATGCGAAGTCAAAGGTTGAAATCGCTTCGCAAAGTTTAATCTGCGATCCGAAATCAAGTGATTTACTTCGCTTCGCAGGATCGGGTTGCGAAGTGAGTATGAATCTCACTTCGCAGACGCAACTGTTGTGATTTTCAAACCCAAACACATGAGCATGTAAATTTTAAAGCAAATAACTGATACAATCATGTTCGTAATACCTTGAATAACATATCTCAATAGTTTCATGTTTTATAATACATCAATTAACATGTAATTCATGGAAAACTAAACCGAAACCTATGAAATCCGAAAACAAGCAATTACGAATGAAATACACGGTTAAAAACTACAAGATATACCTTTTTAGATGCGTAATCAAAAGTTGTATAAGAAACACGAAGTGAAAATCCCTTCCTCTTCCTAGAAAATCGAAAATCAAGTGAAAGTCAATCTGGGTTCGCGTCGCAATCGAGTTCGACTCGCAGAGGAAATTGGGTTCGCTTCGCAGAATGGGTGTGCAATGTGAGAGTATGAATCGTTGACTCGCCACTTTTATACTCTAAACTCACCTCGCAACGTTGACTGGTCAACTTCGCAGTTTTGACCAAAATTGCGATTTTAGCTTTAAATATAAATTGGACTTTTATTAATTTTTACTAGTTAAACATATTAACTTCCCATTGCGTTTTTGTCACATTTATTCAAACACGGAACGATAAAATGTTATAAAACTTAATTCCAAAGGATAACACAATAAATAAATCAATCCAAAACTTTATTGAATTATAATAAAATAGAGTTTTACAAAATTAAAATGTAAACAAAAATACCAAGCAAAAATTAATTCTATGCTTAACTGATTAAGAATTATCTGCTTAGGGATCATATTAGAAAGAATAAGTAAAACTTAATTGATTTTTAATAAGTCTAAGATAATCGTTAATATTCATACCTCATGAAATTCATATAAGCATAATAAAATTTTAACTTCTAACCAGTAATAAACTTATATTAATAAAATTATATCTTATTTACCTTTATCCACACGATATAACACGTGTTGAAAAATAACTTAGAATTTCTTTAGAACTTATTCACTAAGGTGAATGTTCAAAGGTCATAGACAGATCAAGACGATTATCGATATTATGATCCACATAAACAAATTATACACAGATTTCTGAGCAAACCTTTTATTGTTAATGTGTACAATATCTAGTGTTTTCTACTATACAATATACTGAGAAACTCAAGTACAACTCATAACATTGTATCCTATTTTTATAAGGTAGGAGTTACTAAATGATGTCCTTTAGAAGCATATAACTTACACTTGACATTAGATACTTTGTATCTTTCATATGTAAGGTAGAGGTTACTAAATGATGCTCTTTAGAGACATATAACTCACCTTGTAGTCTTAAAGACTTTGTATCTTTTTGTTTTTGTTTTAGATAACAGTGCATGGAAGTACTATCATTTAACAGTTAAGACTTAAGTCATACATGGTATAGCAGTTTCACAAAAGATAAGACACATGCATTTAGAATTTCTTAAACGCTCAGAAATCCTAGCAGAATCTGCCTATCAATATATCGTATTATGAAGCTGACTAGTATGAGACGGGTTATTATCAGTGGATATAGGTGTATAATAAGATAAATATAAGTCAAGTTCTAGTTAAAATCGTTATCTTAGAGTGACCTATAGGAATCTATTAACACATCATACTTAATACTTAAGGTATTATTCTTAGGCTTATTCTCCTAATGTACTATCATCTCCCAAGTTTTTGCAAACAAAAACTTAAACATTTTCTAAAAGAACTATTGTTGTTCTTTTATTGGAGGCGATTCCCCTAAGGTAACAAGCAAATGAATGCCATACCCCCCCCCCTTTTTTTTAATAGAAAGACTTAAGCTATTACATTTCCTTTAGAAGACTAGTTAATCTGGATTCTTCATTCCGTTCAATTGAACCAATGTCTCAAAACGATTCCTGTCAAAAGCTTTTGTGTACAAGTCTGCCAAGTTATCCAATGATGGAACCTTGACTAACTGTATAAGCTTCTTTTCAGCACAGTCTCTTATGAAGTGATGAAGAATATCAATATGCTTTGTCTTGCTGTGCTTTACAGGATTATTAGTGATAGAGATGGTGGATTCATTGTCAATCATCATTGGAGTGTTGGTTAAATTTAAATTATAATCTCTCATTTGCTGTTGAATCCACAACACTTGAGAATAGCAGCTGCCTGCAGCAACATACTCAGCTTCACATGTAGAAATGGCTACTGAGGTTTGCTTCTTGCACTGCCATGACACTAATCTTCCTCCAAGGAACTGACATCCACCAGTTGTGGACTTTCTATTCTGATTGCATCCACCATAATCAGAATCAGTGTAAGCAATAAAATCCAAGTTTCCTCCAGTTGGATACCAAAGTCCCAGCTTTGGTTTCCCTCTTAGGTAACGAAAGATTCTTTTAACTGCTTGCATATGAGACTCTTTAGGTGAGGCTTAATATCTTGCGCAGATACATACTGCAAACATTATATCTGGCCTGGATGCAGTGAGATACATTAGTGACCCAATCATGGCCCTATAAAGAGTAGGATCCACATCTTTGTCACTCGATGTATCCGGTCCAAGTCCATGATTTTCTAGAATAGGAGTATGATATATACGTGTTTCATCCATCTTAAAACGTTCTAACAGTTCATAGGTATACTTTGTTTGATGAATGAACATACCATCTTCTTTTTGATCAACTTGTAATCCTAAGAAGAAATTCAACTCTCCCATAGCAGACATTTCAAATCTTTTTCACATGACTTTCTCAAATTCTTGACACATCTTTTCGTCAGAAGACCCAAAAATGATGTCATCAACATATACTTGAACGAGCAGAAAGTCATTCTTTTTCCATTTAACGAAAAGTGTACTATCAATTGAACCTCTTGTAAATCCATTCTCAAGAAGGTACTTTGATAGTGTCTCATACCATGCCCTGGGTGCTTGATGTAATCCATATAAAGCCTTATTCAAGCGATATACTCTATCTAGATAATCTGGATCAACAAACCCTGGTGATTGAGAGACATACACCAATTCTTGTACTTTGCCATACAAAAAGGCACTCTTAACATCCAACTGATACACTTTAATTTCCTTGTAAGTTGCAAATGATAAGAATACCCTTATTGCTTCAAGCCTAGCAACATGTGCAAACACTTCGTTGTAATCTATTCGTTCTTCTTGATTGAATCCCTGGACCACTAAACGAGCTTTATTGCGAGTAACAATTCCCCGATCGTCTCTTTTGCACTTAAAGACCCATTTAGTTCCAATAGGATACTCACCAGAAGGTAAGTCAACTAGCTCCCATACATTCAGCTTTTTAAACTGAGTCAATTCTTCTTGCATAGCTTCTACCCACGAGTTTTCTTTTAATGCTAGTTGAACATTTTTAGGTTCAACTTGTGAGATAAAGCATGCATAAAGACATTTATTTGTAATCCCAATTTCTTTAATTGAAACGTATAAGCTAGTGTATTCAGAAGTTCTAGCTTTAGCTTGACTCCTGGTTAACATTGGAAGGTTTTGATCACCAATGATATTTTCCACAGGATGATTCCTACTTGTTCTAGTCACAGTTACAGGCTCAACATGTATCTCATCATCCAAATTGGTACCAATCTTTTCCAATGGTGGCATATCCTCATCAGTACTGTACATCTCATCAGAAGTTATTCTTTCCCTCAATTCCCTTGTAGGAGTAAAGATATTATCTAATTCCCTTTGAGTAACTTCTGATAACTTGTCTTGCTCTTGAGGTTTATCCACTGATGGCTCTTTTGAAGTACTAGCCGAGTGATTATTTGCAGACGTCCCATATGAAGAAGCATTCGATGTATGTGTCAGGTCTGTGTCCCCGTCACCGTACAATAAATGCTCTGGGATTTCTGAATTAACCACATAGTCACTTATAGGGACTTTAAATGACTTAAACAAATCTGAATAATCGAATTGCCAATCTAATCCCTTGTTTTTGTCATGAGTATAACTTGTAATTTCAATGTTAAAGACAGTTTCCACACGACCAGTGACTTTATTGAAAACCTTCTTGTTTGGTGAATTAGGAATATAACCTAGGAACTATCCTTCGTCAGCCTTTTCTCCAAACTTAGGTTGATTGTTAGTCTTCAAAAGTGTGCATGAGACACCAAAGGGCTCAAATCCCTTCAAAATAGGTTTCTTTTTGTTCAGAAGTTCATAACAAGTCTTGTTATGCTTCTTAACAGTTAGTACCCTATTCAAGACATGGCATGTTGTATTCACTGCTTCTGCCCAAAAGATGATTGGAAGCCCTGAATCTGCAAGCATGGTTCTTGCTGCCTCAATAAGAGTTCTATTCTTCCTTTCAGCAACACCATTTTGTTGTGGTTCATAAGGTGCACTGAATTGATGTTGAATTCCTTTACTTAAGCAATAGACATTCAACGTAGAATTTTTGAACTCTGTACCATTATCACTACAAATTCTCTTAACTCTCATGTTATAGACATTCTCTACTAAATCTAAGAACTCCATAAGCATTCCTGGAGTTTCATCCATAGATTTCAAAAAGAACACCCATGAGAATCTAGAGAAATCATTTGTAACAACCAGACAATACCATTTGCCACCTATGCTTCTTTTGCTTATTGGGCCAAAGAGATCCATATGTAGCAATTCAAATGGCAAGGATATAGAGTTTTCTATTTTGGACTTGTGTGGTTTCTTATGTTATTTTCCTTTCAAACAAGAAACACACCTGTCTTCAAACTCAAAACGTTTCTGTGGCACACCCAGAACTAAACCATTTTTGATTATGTAATTCATTTTACGAAAGTTTAAATGTGCCATTCTCCTATGCCATATAATAGAATCCGCTTCAGAAGCCTTGGATAATAGACATGTAGACTCCATTGAAGTATTTGGAACACCCATGTTAATAGCATAGATGTCCTTCTTCCTTGGATCCCTCATTAGTATCCATTCTTCGGGAATAACAAATCCTGGCTTCAGGACTAAGGCTTTCTTTTCATTAAAATGAACTGGATGACCTTTATCGCAGACCTGGGAAACACTCACCAAGTCGTGAGTTAGTTCTTCAACATAATTCACATCTTCAAGAGTCAAAGGTCCATTTGAAACTTTTCCTTTTCCCGTAATCACTCCTCCTTTATCCCCAGCGAAATTCACTCGCTGTTTTAAACCACCTTTGAAGTCTTTCAGTAGACTTCTTTCTCCTGTCATGTGTCTTGAGCATCCACTGTCTACATACCACCAGCTGTCTTTGTTTACAGTTTGCTCCTGCACATGACATGTTGCACACAGTTAGTTTTCAAGAGGGACCCAAGCCATTACGGTCTTGGGTTGTCCCTTATCATCTACAATCTGAACTTCCTTAAAATAACCATAACTGTTCCCATCAGGAGTCTTGGTGACATTTACTGGAGGTTGAGATTGTTGATGATTTATAGTCTTATGCATGTGAGGAGAGTGAGTGGAAAACCTCCTAGGCATTTGACTGTTTTGTTGTGCATGAGAGGTAGAACCATTCTCATATTGACTATGGTTTCTACTTGGTGTTCTAAACCTTGAGGGTGTCTTATCTCTAGATTTATTGACAAAATTATTACTTTGAGAATAAGGTCTCTTAGGTTTAGGTGGAGAGACATTACTAGTGTTGTCTCTCTTCAACATGTTCACAGGTTTGCTTCCCAAACCAGGTTTAGCACTAGGCCTGTCTACATGTTTTGGTTTCTCGTTATTCACAGGCTTATGAATTGCTTCCAACTTCTTATTAGGACAACAAGAAGCCACATGCCCCTTTTGATGGCATTTGAAGCAAGACATCTGCCTACGTGACTTAACATCTTTTTCCTTAGTTTCAATCTGAGTCTTAGATACTAAAGGTGAATCATTATGTTCTTTAATAAGCTTATCATCTACTTTGACATCATTCAGCATTCCACCCGATACAAATTGTACATTGGTGAAACCTGCTATCTTACCAATTTTAGATGATTGTTCTTTAGGAACATCCTTATGTATCTTAGAGACATCAGATTCTACGGGTACATTAACATCAGAATTAGCAGTTGCATCAATCATCTCTAGGTCAACAATAGTTATAGTATAATTAGCATTAAAAGGCGGAGGTACATCACTATAGCCTAAGCCAGTCTTGTCCTTTACACTACGTTGAGCATCAATTATATTGTCCATAGTTAAAGAAGAAGTTCTATAACTTTCAAACTTACGATTAAGCTCAACTAACTTGACCTTAGATTCAGCTA
Source organism: Pseudognaphalium luteoalbum (assembly GCA_963422505.1). Taxonomy (NCBI): domain Eukaryota; kingdom Viridiplantae; phylum Streptophyta; class Magnoliopsida; order Asterales; family Asteraceae; genus Pseudognaphalium; species Pseudognaphalium luteoalbum. The sequence goes on from OY730193.1 coordinate 121,458,537, forward strand.
ATTCTTTGTCCTTGTCAGCTATTCCTTGATTTAAGTCCTTTTGGTTTAAATAAAGACCATCTATTGTCACAGATTGTTCATTTATTGTATTCCTAAGTACAGTCTTGTCAGATGTGTAGGACTTAATCTGTTTCTTAAGGTCTAGCTTGTCCTCACTTAATCTACGTACATCAATTTTGGCCAGTTCTAGTTCAGATGTTAAAGCCTTATGTGATTCAGCAAAGACATTAACCTGGGCTTGTAAACTAGTCACTAACTGACATACATCTATAAGTGTAGGAACATCAAGACATACCCATTTCTTTTCAGTTTGGAGTTCAGCCATTTGTGCAACAAAGTCTTCTGGACATAGATCTTCAGTTGATCCCAAGTCCAACACATCATCTTCAACTGCCAGCACCTTCAAATCAGGAATCTTCATTTGATAATCCTCAGCAGTAGGCATGTAAGATGGTGTCTCCTCAGTCTGAACTAGATCTTCAATTTCAGCCATTAGAGCTTCTTCAGACAAAGCTCTCCAGTCATAAGAACCATCCAGTTGTTGAACGACCAAGGCTTTAGAAGACAGAGAAGCACTTGGTTTTTCTGGATTTGCAGATTTCTCAGTTTTGGATCTTTGACATTCCCTAGCAAAATGTCCATAACCTTGACAGTTAAAACATTTTACTTTGGATTTATCAAACCCAACTTTATTTCCCACCATCTTTCTTCCAGTACGCTTTAAGAAATTTTTAACTCTCCTTGACACCATAGCAAGTTGCCACTGGAGATCCATTTCTTCTAAGTCGTCGGGGTCTACCTGATCATAATCCTCATCAAAAGTAGCTGGATCATTGATCTTACCCTGGATGTAATTTTCATATGAAGCAACAAATGAAGCAAGAACTGAAAGTTGTTGTTCAGCGGATTTCACACTCATGGGCATTTTGTGATGCTCTTGAGTTGACTTCCCAGTTGTCTTGCTTTTTGCTTCACCACCGGATGAGCTTATAAAGCATAAGTCTTCAGATAATATTTCACCAGTTACTCCAGTATCACCAACTAGTAAAGCAGTAGTCTATGGAAGAACTATTAGAGATAGTTGTTTTTCCATGATAAAGCCCAGGATCCTGTACCTGATCAGGATCAGTATCTCTAGATTTTTTTGTGAAATCATATCCCCGGAGCTTGTCAATTGCCTGCTCCAAAGACATAGCTGCATAACGCTCATCGTTATCTTTAAGCATAACTCCATACATTTCCCATTTCGAAGGAAGACCCTCAATAAACTTGTCAGTCTTCTCCGTATTAGAATAGGTAATGCCGTGGTCATCTAGTTCACTTAACAGATGGTAATATCGGGTGGTATATGCATCAAGATCTTCACCTTTCATAGCTTTGAAAACTATGAATTGTTTCTTTAACAGATTACACCTACCTGCCTTAACTTGAGGACTTCCATCACACCTTTTCTCTAGAGCTTCCCATAGCTCTTTAGCGGTATGAAAAGACTTCAACTGATGGTTGATTTCTTTTGGAAGACTCATTTTAATTAAAGAATGAGCTTTATTCTCAATTTGATAATCCTTCTTTTCTTCATCACTTATTTGAGTATAGGTAAGTGCCACTCTGTTACTACCAATCTTAGCAGAAGGTGCAGTATATCCATTCTTAATGCACATCCAAATAGACAAGTCATGGAACCGACAGTGTGATTCAAATCTGTCTTTCCATCCATAGTAGTCTTCAAGTCGGAGCAATTTAGGTGGAACATTAGATTTACCAACCTCATGATCCATCTCAATCATCTTACTTATGTCAGACATTGTTGCAAATTCCAGAAATTAACAAATAAGCAGAATGCTTAGATCGCAGGAACTCAGTTCGTAGAATGAACTCAGTTCGCAGAAAGAACTCAGTTCGCAGGAGAGAACTCAGTTCGCAGAAAGAACTCAGTTGTCAGGAGAGAACTCAGTTCGCAGAAAGAACTCAGTTCGCAGGAGAGAACTCAGTTCGCAGAACAAGTTCAGTTCGCAGACTAGAACTCAGTTCGCAGAATGAACTCAGTTCGCAGGGGAGAACTCCGTTCGCAGAACAAGTCCAGTTCGCAGACTAGAACTCAGTTCGCAGAATAAACTCAGTTCGCAGGGGAGAACTCAGTTCGCAGAGAAGAACTCAGTTCACTTCGCAACTCAGTTTGCAGAACAAACTCAAATCGCAAAATCTCAATTCGCCAATTCAGTTCGCTTCGCAACTCAGTTCGCAGAATCGGCTGAAAACCCCAAAAAATGAAAATTTTAGGTTTTTGAACGTCTAAACCCTAAGATTACGAACGTAAACAAACCCAAAAACTTCCAGAGTATGATTTTGATCGTTTTTACGCAACAAATCACGTACCAACAATCCCAAATCAACCGTTATTATCCGAATAACCTCGAACCTACGCGTATCTAGCCATAGGCTCTGATACCAATTGTAAGTCCGTATGTATTAGGATCGATAACGAGGTTATCTTTAGGTATTAAGGTGCGGAATCCCTTAATACAATGTTTACGGATTGTAAACGGTTTATTTCACAAATATTAGTGAAATCAACTACTATTAGCTTTGTACTGATTAAAACCAATGTTTATCTATCAATACCTAGCTCTTAGTATGCTTAGAATGTCTCTGGAAATATAGAAATTTCTTATGGGTATTATGGCAAAAGTTAATTAGGTTTCAAACCTAATTTGGTTATAAACACGTCTCGGTTCGCAATTTATGGGCTCTGCGATCCGAATCGGTTCGCAGCCCAAGTTGGCCCAGCGAATCCACTGGACTCGCTTTGCAGACCTGCCCTGCGAACTCAACTCAGTTCGCATCGCAGGTTCTTGGTCAACCTTTAATCAACATTTTTCAGTATTTAACGTTTAACTCTAAAATGTTTACCAACCAATATATTCATTACAATTCAAAACCAATTTACAAACTTGATTACAATAATCTCTAGTACTATTACAAGCTAGATCTGTTGTCACAATAACATGTCCCAACACTCAGAATGCTGATTAGGAAGAAGATCAAACTGATGCTTTAAAAGATATTGATGAAGATATCTTCTCAGACGATGATGCTTAAATTGATGAACACTATGTGAAAGAACAACCAAAGACTACAATTTTTGGAGATAAAGTAATTGATTTAGATGAGCTTAGAACTGCAACAGAAACATAGTCGCAAGGAGCTGAAGCAGAAGATCTAAACAAACTCAGTTGACAAAGTGCCGTACCCCCAAATTCATTGTAACACCCTCAAATTTCAGGTTGCGGAAGCGGTCAGTTCTTACCAAATTAAATATCACAGCATAAGATACATAATGAACGACTCTAAATGAGACGTTTGGAAATGATTATACATTTTCCAAAGTAGAACGTTTACAACGTTGCGAGTTTAATAGAAGTTTCAGTTATATAATTTGAAAATACAAAAGTAAATGCAGAGTGGTCCCCATTGATTGAAAATATGCGACCCGAGCTAGCTTATCTTGTAGCAATCCTAATCCTGCTGGGCACCTGAGAACACATGCTAAAACGAGTCAGCTATAAAGCTGGTGAGTTCATAGGTTTGTTAGTTAAAACATAAAGTATAAAACCTTTGATGTTTTGAAAAGTAGTTCAGAATCTGCGATTTTGATATGTATTGTTATAAAGTTGTAACACCAATGTGTATACGTCCTACAAGGTATCTCATACCTAAGGGGCAGTGATGCGTGCCTAAGTGCATAACATTGAGGCATTCATGACTGGATAGCTCTCGGGTATTAAGTAATCTATCAATGTGAGGCCAAACGTGCCTAAGGACTATCGAGTAATTGTATGACTATGTCATATGATGTTGTGTAATAATTGGTGTGCCACTTGGCATAGTGTGTTGCATCCAGCAACAGTTGATTGTAGTCCCGCAGAACTAAGATTGAGTATTTATTGTGTTGCATCCAGCAACAGTTGATTGTAGTCCCGCAGAACTATGTTTGAGTATTTAAATAAATACTGAGTTGACGGCCTCGCACGAAAGTTCGCCGATCCGTTAATTGTACGGATCACGAGCATAAGCTCGCCCATCCGTAGGTGTTTTTGGATCACGAGCATAAGCTCGCCCATCCATCGAGTGTATCGCTTTACCGCGATATCATACTTGTGCCCACTGCAAGACCGTGGCATCGTTTTGTGCCTATCTGGCATCGACTGAATTGCTCGCAAGCAAAGTTTGTAATTGAGCCGGCAGTTCTACGACATGCCCGACTTGAGTAATTGAGCCGACAATACAATGACATGTCCGACTAGTTCGATTGTGTTTGTATGCGTGTATGTATACCTATATACATAACTAAATAGTAGGTGGCACCAAGTGCTCGAGTTGAAGTACAAGCATGTATGTATATATATATATATATAGATATGTATATATATATATAAGTTGAATCAACAAATACCTCAAATAGAGTAGTATGTAGTACATGAAATTGATTTATTGTAGCTAAGTATGTATATACAGTACGTAACCATTTGTTGTGTCGCAATAAGCCTAGGTATGTCAAATCATCACCTAGTTGTTTTGTTATCGGTATAAGAAATCCAAACTAACGTGTATTTCTAGTGTATACTCCTAGCCTCAGCCTAGAAAGTATATTGAGATCCTTGGTTGTTGTTTACTCGAGTTCAATTCCAATTTGAAAGTCCTGGAATATATATATATATATATATATATATATATATATATATATATATATATATGGGCAGTTTTAGTTTCCTAAGAGGAAGACTAATCCTGTAAAAGTCTAGTTGTTGTCTTGTGTAGGTAGAACTAACCAGTTCTATTGTAGTTAATAAGGTTGTCCCGTGGCAATATGGTCAATGTATAATAGTGACTTAACCAAGTCAGGTGATGGTGATTGTTAGACAACAATCTAATGATGTACAATGGTAACCTAACTAGGTTAAACAATGATATTGTTCCATAACAATATATTGGGTGTAATTCCTAAGTATTACACATTCGTATTTCCAAACAGTGATATAGAAACGTGTGAATTATAAAAGTTTAGCATTATAACCCGTAAACAGAAATTGAGCATGCGTCTCACCCCGAAAACAGTAAAACAGTTGAAAGAGTGGGGCTATGAAACTCACCTGAGGAGTTAGCAATCTTACGATACGTGCGTCGTCCGATGGGTAACCTCCTAGTGTCCTAAACACGTGAGGTTATATGAGTATGAGACAATCAGTTTGTCTAAGCGAGTTGTGTAAGTATTCATTTGTCGTTCAGGTTTGGAAACCGTGTACGGGGGTCCGGGGGCAGCGTCCCTGGTAGCGGGGTCCAAGGGGTGGCAACCCCTGGCGGGGTCCAAGGGGCAGAGCCCCTGGCTGGGGTCGAGCTTGGAAAATTTTTTATTTCTACTATATTGCTTTAGTGAAAATGCTCTGAAATTTCATTTTTGAGTAATATTAGGCGGTAAAATTTGGGTTTCGACACTTAGTGAAAATCATAGGTTTTTAAGCTCCTGTGTTTTGCGACATAAGGGTTATGTCGCTAAATGGTTCTACGACATAAGGGTTATGTCGCTATGTGCGACATCCGCAATTTAATGCGACATAGTGTGTTGTGTCGCTATATGCGACGTTCGGATTTTCTGTGGCATAAAGGCTTGCGTCGCACAATACGACATAATTAATTATTGCGACATAACCTGCGACATTGGCTATGTCGCAGCACTGTTTTTGGTCCCTGCGACATAACGAACTGTTCGACGAATTTCCCCCAAAAATCAAGATCTAACCTATTTTCAGGCCAAATCTTGTTGATATAATGTTAAAACATGATATATTAAGTGTTTCTAACATGAAATGACAAGGAAAGAGGGCGTGAATCCTTACAATTTAAGATCGAGAGTTTGATGGTGGTGGTGAAGAACTTCATGAAGAAGATGAAGTTGAAGATGATGATGGATGCTTGTTGTTTCTCTTGTTGATGATGATTCCGAAAATAATAGTGATGATGATGATGTTGTTGTTAATTATTGTTGTTGTTGTTTGGTGGTATGAAAGAAAAGAGAAAGAGATAGAGATAGAGGTATAGATGTGTGTGTTTTGTGTATAATGAAAACAAAGAGGGGAAATGGTGGGGGGGTTGGGGTTTGGCCGACCAAGGAAAAAGGGGAGGGGGTTTTCCCCCCACTTCATCTCCAATTCACAGTATAAAATACCCGTATATTCATACTCGATTATTAAACAAATTTAATATGTTAAATTTATAATTTTGTTCAAACTATTTCATAAATATTTTAAATGAAAATATTTCACTTGAATTACAAAAATGTAATTTGGTCTCAATTCGTTTCAATTTTGATTATTAAATAATCCTTGTCTATTATATAAAAATATATAAAATTTTCGATCACTTGGTTGTAATTGCATATAAAAATACAATTATTTAAAGTTTAAATTTGGCGCGAAAATTTGACTTTTTGACCAGGTGTTACATTCATGATTAGCGGAAGCATACGTTTTTGGGTGCGACTAATTCGGTGATCAACAGCACAAAGATAGATACATAGTGAACGACTCTATATGCATCGTTTAACAAAATACATTGATTTGATAATTGTTTACAACAATTGAAGCTATTACCATAGCTCGTGTTCTGAAAATGAGAGATTCCAATACATAATTACTTTTACAAAATATAATAATAATAGACAATCTCTGATGTTTGCATGATGACTCGAGCTAAAAGTATCCTGATGGGCAGTCCAACCTACTGCTGAGTACCTGAGAATACATGCTAAAATGGTCAGCTAAAAGCTGGTGAGCTCACAGGTGTGTCCGATAAAATAATGTATGAACCACAAGATTTATGTATGAGTTTGCAATCAAGCAAATACAATGAAAGTATACTACTGCATGAGTCCATAGTTTGAGTTTAACTGAAGGGTCAGGAACCACATTCAAAGACCTGAGCGAGGTGCCTCCGAGCGAGTGCCTAATCTACACTCGTGTGAACAAATGATAATGTGTCCGTTTGACATCACAGTCATGGTAGCATGACTACCCCGGACAGGGATTGTCAGTTGTCTCATGCAGTCAATATAGTGAGTTTTGTACTTGTGTTCATATGTAAAACTGAAAACTGAGCATGTATTCCCACCCCGAGAGTAAAACTAGTAAAATGCGGGGCTCTGAGACTCCCCTGAGTCTAATGCGTTTATGCAATAAACGTGCGTTCCTAAACCAAGCAGTGATGTCCGAAGACTGTAACCTATGGGCATCCAAGACGCGCGTTGGTTAATACGTGAGTAGGTATCTCAAAAGATCACATATGCTAGTTGTTCATTCAACCAGTTATGTCCAAATACATTGGTTTGTTTGATTGTTTGTTTGCGTTTTGAAAACATGTACGGCCCGTTGGTGGCGGTTGTAATAATAATCCTAATTATTATTATTATGTGTTTCGTTGTATACTTATATAAGTATATGTGTTTTCGTGTACAAGTGATGTAGTATAAGTTTTGGTTATCGTAAGTGTTCAACACTTAGCGTGAATAGTATTTTCAAACTTCGAATGACGGGGGTCCGGGGGCAGTGCCCCTCGTAGCGGGGTCCAAGGGGTGGCAACCCCTGGCGAGGTCGAAATTTCAAATTCTGTGAAGACACTGGTTGCGACACTAGATTTGTGTCGCTAAATGCTATTGCAACATAAGGGTTTGTGTCGCAGTATGCGACAATGATATATTTTGCGACATAAAGTTTTGTGTCGCTACGTGCGACGTTTGGAATTTAGTGCGACATAAATGTCAGTGTCGCTATATGCGACATTCGGGTAATTGTGACATAGTGTCTTGTGTCGCTAAATGCGACATTTGGATTCAACTGCGACATAATGCCTTGTGTCGCAATAGGCCTGGGCCTTATGCGACATAACCGTAACTTTTCGATGTTGTTTAGAAAACGAGTTTTTAAGCTTTGATTTGGGCATAAACGAGTTAAATGAGAAAGATAACATGATAATATATGTGTTTCAAGTAAAATGTAAGTGATATGAAGTCCCTATAATAGTCGAATGACGAAATGAAATGGATGAGTGTACTCCTCACGTTGCCGTGCACGTTTTCTTCCTAAGCGGCTTCGTATGAAGATGAGTATTGAGTGGTGTTTTATGGTGTTTTAGGGTGGTGTTGTGGTGGCTCTAGGGCAGAAGTTAGGGAGAGAGAGGTGGTGAAGAGAGGGGGTGGAGAGAATGATGGAAGAGTGGAGTATGGGAATGCTTGAATGAAGTGGGATATGGGGTTTGTAAGAGTAGGGGGAATGGTGAGGAAATCTGCAGATTTCCAAGGGGCCGCACCCCTTGTGGGTGTTAAATTTTTGTTCCCCAAAAGTTATGTTATGCGTGGTGCTTGTTTACCCGATCGTTCGGACGTTAAACGTGTAAATACGTATATGTCGTTAACGTTTTAAATCGCGATATTTTAAATGAAAGTATTATTTTAAAAATGTTTGATTTTAAGTTATTAAAATATTGTCGGGTCTCGGTTTGCAAGTTCATTGCGTGTTCGTATGTTTATTTAATCCGCGTAACGTTTTCAAACGTTTATTAGTATGCATGTAATCGTAATATTTTTATATGAAGTATTAAATCAAAATACTTAATAAGGGATTATAAAACTATAACTTGAGTTTATTTCGTTTGTCGGGCGTGTTCCGCGCGTTTAATTCATGTTTGTTACATTTTAAATAAAGCGTACATTGTTTTGTATATTATTAATACATAATAATATAAGATAAATAACTACTATTTAATTACCAAATAGATTTATGTCATTCATTAAAAGTTTCACCAATGTCCGTATTTGTCGGATTCCATCCGATTTGAATCTGCACGATTTAGATTAAACCGAGTACTTGTATATATATCTCAAATATATATAAATGGTACATAAAATTAGTCTATGTATTAACACAATGATTAGGCACTAATACTAGTCCTAATTTGACGGATGTCACACAAAGAAATGAGGAAGTCTTTGTTCAAGAGAATGGCTATACCAGTAGAAGAAGTACCATTAATGAAGAATTATGATATAACTAATAGAGCTGAATCGAGAAAGGAAATTATTCTTTGGCTTTATGATAAGGAGTTGGAGTTATTTGTGATCAAACGATATGATGGACTTCAGTTTCTAGGGTAGAAGCTGGAAGTTTTCAATTCCTTACCAAGGATTGAGTTGAAAGAACTAGCTAGGATGGAAATGAGAGACTAGGATGATGTTCCTAATGCTAAGTATGTCTCTAAGATCATAAGAAAGGAAGGAAGAGAAAATAAGTCTGAATAGTTGAAACCGCAGACTGCAAGGTTGTTTACAAGTAAAAGCATGATTAACCCAGATGCTGGAAGGCCAAAGAAATATATAAGATATATGCCGGTAGAATGTTTAAAACAACTACCATTGAAGAAGATGCCACATGATATTTTGGCAAATCTTAAATGGTGGTATGTAGATAACAAAACTGGTGAAGCTGTGTTTGAAGAACATGATGATGAAGCTGAGTTTGAAGTTAGAGAGTTAATTATTACTAACGTCCAAAAATCATTGCATGATGAAAAAATAGTTTCGTCCCACAATCATGTTTTCATCTCACATATTCGCTCGACTCACTCTTTCTTTTGCGACCGACTCTCTCTTTTCTCGTTGCCCCTCCTGTTCTGCCGACATAATACATACATATACATGTCATAATCATAAATGGGCTTGGGCCCAATTCATGATTGCTGGCCCAACTGCCTTTTGTTTCTACCATCCATTTGCATGCATATATAAATGGTATTGGGCTTTTGCCCCATTAGCCATACCTACATATATACTTTATGGGCTTGGGCTGAGCTTGGACACTCGAGATTTTGCTATTCTATCTAGCTTATAACGATTACATTTTACATTAACAATAACTAATTATCTAGAAAGCTGTTGTCACATAAAATGCACCAACACACTCCCTCTTGACCAATGTTTCAAAAACCGGTCAGATCGGCTCCGGAGACAAGGGTGGTCCAATTTCAACTGTTTTTTAGACTTTTTGTTGACCAGAGTTTGGCCGTTGACTTTTCTGATTTTTTCTGGTTGAACTGGAAACCGGGAATTAGGTTCAATCGGAATTCTTTATTTTTTGTTCACTTTTATTATATTATTTTGGTGGTGATGGTTTGGTGGTGGTGATGGAGGTTCGGTAGAGGTGATAGCGGTTTGGTTGTGGTGGTGGCGGTTTAGTGGTGGTGTGGTGGCGGTTTGGTGGTGGTGATGGTGATTTGACGGTTGTGGTGGCGGTTTTGGTGGTTGTGGTGGCGTTTTGGTGGTTGATGGTGGTTGTGGTGGCCGTTTGGTGGTGATGATGGTGGTTGTGGTGGCGGTTGGTGGTGATGGTGTCACACCCCCAAATTTGTGATTGCGGAAGCGGTTCGGGTCGGGGCGTGACTAATCAGGTATCAACAACATAAAGTATACAGCAAACGACCTCTAAATGAGACGTTAAAAAATAATTACATTTTCAAATATAAAATGTATGAAAACATAGTATTTTCGGTTACAAAAATATAGTTCCCTAGAGTCCACGCGTATAGCGGGAGATTTTATTACATAATCATAATATACAAAAGATAACGCTAAGAATCTCCGTTAGATGCAGTGTAGAAATCATGCGACTCTACCTAGTGTCCCGGGTTAATCCTACTCCGTCTGTGTACCTGAGATACAAAGCTAAAAAGTGTCAACCAAAAAGGTTGGTGAATCTTATATGTTTAGTAGTAAAGTAATCGCTATGAACCACAAGTATGTATCAGTGTTGCTGTCAAGCAAAGTAAGTAAGCAAGTATATCAGTAGGTCAGCACAGTTGCCATGAACTCATAAGTTGAAGCTTAACAATGTGTAAGTATGAACCAATCAAAAATCATACGAAGTACCCCCGTGAGTGCTATCCATACACTTATATGTAACAAATACTAATATGTATGTTTATACTGTGAAATCCGTGGTAGCGCTACTACCTCAGGCAGGGATTGTCAGTCTCAAATGGATCCATTTACTAGTACTCGCGCTTAAGTCCATAACTAACAACTTACAATAGGAGGCTTTCAGTGGATAAAAAGTACTCATGCAATGTGTGTAAAAAGTTGTATAGGCAGTCCAGTACTCGTGTTCATGCGTAAAACAGTAAGCAAAGTATCTCACCCCAAGTAGAAAACAGTAAAAAGTGGGGCTGTAAGACTCACCTGAGTCTAGAAAGTATGATGTGCTCGTGTAATCGAACAAGTAAAGCGGATGTAAGTCCGTAGGTGTGTCGGATGTAGCTCAGTATGTGGTTCTCCGAACCCTGCAACATTCTGGTGTCCGAAACGCACAAGGTTGTAAGTAAGTAGTAAATAAGTTGGTGTCCCGAAAGATCACCCATGCTAGTTGTCCACTCAACTAAGAAATGTCAAGTGTTTGTTTAGTATTTCGTTTGTAGTTTGAAAACAAGTATGACCCGTTGGTGATGGTGTGTAATAATAATCCTCAAAAGCATTATTATTATGTTTCGATTCATTTGTATAGTCATAAAAAAGAGTATTAACCGTTCTTGCATTGGTTTAATATCGTATTGATTAATTATTATCATTTAGTAACCATTTTAAGTAAATTTCAAAGTGCTGAAAAATGTTGACCAAAGTTGACCACGGACTGAGATCTCATCTCGCAAGTTGGGGTTGCGAACTGAGATCTCATCTCGCAAGTTGGGGTTGCGAACTGAGATTGAATCTTAGCTCTAAAATTCGCTGTTCGTGAATTTTGTGTAGATTTCGATTTTAAAGCATTTTCAATGGGGTTTTTGGGCATGATCTTGTTGGGTGGACTCATAAACATGTAAATATAAGTGTTTTAAGAACGGGTTTATACATTCAAATCATGAGTTTTTTTTACACCCATCCCAAAGAACGGGTTTATCATCACTATCATTCTCATGTTTATTCCTCCTATGAATAAGCCCATGCTCATACCCATATCCCTACCATGCAACCAGCCAAACACCCCGGCCGCTAGGGTAAAAATTGAGATATAAACTAATGAATCATGGATTTGTTGTATATAACAAAGCATAAACATGTAAGAAATACAGGTCTGGTCGTGCACACCACATATTGACCACATACAAACATCAAATCTGCTTGCATCTCTACAATATATATGATAATGTGAACAAAGCCATTTACAGAGTAGTCACGTATAAGGAAAAATATGCCAGAGATAATGTATATTTCTTTTCACATTCCTACTAACAAACCTCACCTTGAGACATAAGAGATAACCAATCATCGACACTAAAATCATTTGGATACATCTCGCTAAGCTTTACGAACTTTGATGGGTCAAAGTTAGAGAATGAATCGCATGGACTTAAAGCCATCATTGTTTCAAGAAATTCAATATCTACCTCATCTAACGATTACCAAAAATTCTTTTTTTTTTTTGCATATCCAAAACCGTGTCAAAGATATCATCCTCACAATATATGATATTGATTAGTGATTTTGGTCCTTCAATTTCTTAGAGCAACATAGAAATGTGTCATTTTCACCATTGGAATTTCATGTTTTAATAAAAAGAATAGACTTTCTTAACAAAAAATGTAAATCCCCTTTTTCTAAACTTTTGTAATGCTCGTTTAGTTCATATAACGAAAAGTTGCTTGCAATATATCACGATCCTTTTGTTGAAAATGTCCGTGACAATACATTTGTGAACCCTTTTCCAATTAAGTATAGGGACATAGATCATTAAAGGATATATAATTAGTCTATATATTGGGCTATTCTCTTTGTAAAAAAAAAGTTTAGTACTTTAGTTAGTAATTATTCAAGAAACAAGTTGCATTTAAAACTTTCAGTAGTATCACAAAAGAATTTCACTAGTTGTATTTTTACCAAAATATATAACTTTTTAAAATTTTACACTACTCGATTTTTTTTTACCAATAGCACGTGCTACCCTGCTGACCTATTAGTTCCGACCCGCGTACCTTGTCGTTGAAATATGATGCTATTTTTGAAGCTTCTTGAGGGCTAACCGTCAATTCAAGACTCATTTTCACCTATTACAATCTGTTATCATGTTTAATAACAAATATCTTTAAAAAATACATGTTTTGATTGTCCCTGGATAATGAGGAATTTACTAGAACTCATCATTTTCTTTAATTCTTTGTTTCCCAATTTATGTACCCTTTTTAGATTAAATCCGAAATCAAACCTTATACAGAGGACCCACATCAAAAAACCTACAATGCCATCCACATTCCCTAATGCACTATGGAATAATTGCAACTTACTGATTAAAACCATTTATTATATGCGAAATTATGTAAAAGTTGTTAAGATAAAAGAGAAAAAGAGGTGGACGGTGGACCTAACAAGCATTTCAAAATTCCTCGCGGCTGTTAAAAATGGTAACTTCGTTTCATCAGCAATTACTACAGAAATTTTAATTAACGTGTTCTCGTGCCTTATTACCATACTTCAACTAATGAAATTTTTTATCCCTTTATAACATTTGAAGGTTTTTTAATGTACAGAAACAATATACCATTTAGCTAACGATGCAAATGTTATATATTTACACCATCTCCGACCACTAGCTATTGTGGACACCGGTAAACACCCCTGTACCACAAGTAAGGCGTCCGAACAATGCTAATATAAAATACTAATAGCACAACTTACAAAAAAGATCTAATTAATTCCGATAACAAAAGGAACAATTTCAACTAATGCTAGTTTGAAGTCCTATAAGTTTCAGATAATGTGATGTTTGTTCATGGTACTGGAATGCACGCATACCATGTCGAAACTTGTTCCTTGATCCACATAAATTAGCACGTTCACGCATACTACTACAAGCAAGCTGTTTATATTGAATCATTATCATGTCATAAATTGCAATGATTTGACTAGGCGATTAGTTGTAGAGTGTTTAGTGTACGTTAATATTCGTAAGACTACACTGTTGTTCAACTAACGCATAAATTGAAATAGTTTTGTAGGCTGCATTCAATTCAAGTGAGGATTTCATGACTCAGTCATTTCATCGAACACTTGAAGTGCATGTAAAACTACAAAACATAATGAATTAACAATTATTTTTGAAAAAAAAAACAAAAACTAAACGATTAAACTTCACTTTGTACAGAGATGAGCAAAAAGCCCTAAATAACAAATCTATCAATCTATCTATCTATCTTATATACATCTTATATACAAAAGGACAATAACGCTGACATCACTTTTACTGATTTGTCCAACTCTGCTGCCTTAATGCTGCTTACGTGTCTTCTTCTCATGACTTTGCTGATGTCACCATAAAATATGATAAATAATGTTGAAATCACCTATTTTTAAAAAGACTGCTCATTTTCTTGAAACCTACAAGAAACTTTATTATTTGTATTCTCAATATCAAGCTTACGCACTGTGATTGGTTCATACCACCGCCTAAAAAAAAATCAAATCTCTCTTCTTCATCGGGCTTTCTCCACTGACATATCTCATTTCAACTTCACAATTCTCTTCAAAGTTTCTCTAATTTTCTTCTTCCAATTCTTTTTCTTCCCCATTTTTATGTTTACAAAGCTTCATAACTTTTTTTTTTCTTTTTCAATCACGCCCTCATGATTCTTACATGATTTTGATGATAGTTAATTTCTAGAAGAATGATGATGATGATGGCATATCAGTACAGGAGATTCAAGGTGAGCAGATGTTTAGTTACTTCCAATTTCCGGTCTCTATTTTTCTTAAAATCTGTAAAAACCCTCGAACATTATTATATTTATGCATTTTATAAAAGTTCTTTAATTTCACTACGGATTTCATCAGCTTAGAGACTAATTTTTCCGATTTGTGTGTTTGTTTAGTATGTAAAGGATGTTTCAAAGATCGAATTTCATAGATTTTTAGATTTGGATCATATACAGGTGTGGCAAGTTACAATTATTCGGTGATTATGTAAGTGTAAGAAAGGTGTTTGATTAAATGTATAAGAGATATAAAGGAAAAGAGGATTACGCAAGTATCAATATTTTAAGGGGGCAAATCTATTGAAGTTGCTTTGTGGAAATCCAAGTTATCACCGATTATGGTTTTGTTACTATGAGTTTGTAGTTGTGACACCCGCCAAATTAGGACTTGTAATTAGTGTCTAATCAAGTGTAATACATGTAATTAGTTCTATGTTAGGCCAATTAATGTATCAATATATATATATATTGGAGAATATATACAAGTATGCGATTTGATTAAATCGTACAAGTTTCAAATCGAATACAATTCGGTTCAATTAATACGGACGTTGGTGAACCATTTTATTAAATAATAGGACATTATTTAATAACTCTATTTATCCAAAATATTATTTAGATAATATTTCAACTCAAATTCGTATCGTACAAACCACAATTACGCGATTAAAATAATAAACGCGCGAACAACCGAAACAAGAATAAGTTATATTTTATAACTCAAGTAAAATTTATTTGATGAAATGCTTCAACCAAAAACATTAAAAAGTATTCGTGTTTTAAAATAATTATTTAAACAATTAAACGATCGGGATAACGAACATCGCACGGAGCGCGAATGCAGGGAACAAGATTTGGTGAAGCCCACACCCGTGGACCCCACTGAAAAATCAGCCAAAAAGGGGGGTCATCACCTCCTCCCACCTCATTTCACTCTCACTCTCTCTTTCTTCTTCTCCATTTTCTCTCAAAACATAAACCACCACCACCTCCTAAATTCCTTAAAAACTACCACCAAACGACCTCGAATCTATACACCCGTTTGGAAGAAAACGATCACGGAGTCACGATCTACATTTCTATCTCTTCGGAATTCTCCGGCGTTAACTTGTAAGATTCTCGACAAATCCCGCAAACTGTTAGATTTCATTTATTTTACTTGAAAGTTGTTTGTTTAAGCTTAAAATGTCCAAATATGGGTTGGGTAAAAGTTTCATGTCCAACGGTAACCGGAAATCTCATTTTCGACTCAAAATCCGGCCATCAGACGTAAGTTTCGCATAGACCAGTGCAGTATAGCGTCACTTAATGCGTCACTTAAGTGACGCACTGAGTGTCGCTAAAAGCCCTAATTTTGCGTCATTTACCCTAGTGTCGCATAAAACCCCTTTTTCCCGACACTTGCCTAAGTGTCGCAAATTCAATATCCGTCACTCCAAACTGACACTTCCAGCAAGTGACGCCTACAATTGAAATCTGATTTCATACGACACTAACTCTAGTCACGCCTCAACCCGAATTTTGGGGTGCGACAGATTGGTATCAGAGCCTAAGGTTATAGTGATTAGGTTGCATTTAGTGGGCCTATACTATGACCGTTAGGCAGTATTCCTTACTAAGTTTGATTAGGTTCAGTGACTACATTGTATTGGTTTAATTTAACATAGTCTGATCAACTATGTACAATTAAAAGAATATGATGTGAGATCTGAAAGGAGTCATGACTGAACAGGGTACACTATTTGACTCTGACCTCGAGAGAACCGGGACTCAAACATGTCTGTGTTAGACACTTTAGGCTATTATGTGATATATATATATATATATATATATACACACACACACACACACACATAGATAGGCCTCTCTCACGCTCAATATATTAGACTATATTATATATGTATTATATGAATATAGGCCTCATTCTTTCTAACGCTTTGTCTCAGAATGGCAAACACACCACCTAATTCATCACGCTCTTATCCGTATGGATCACGAAACCCAAGGGTGGCTAGGAGGAACACCAGGTTGCCTCGAGGTTGCCTCGAGCTGACCCATACCTCACTCACTTCACTTTGTCGGACTTAGCCACTAGGTTGTACCGACACGAGCAACGACTTGATACTATGGATATCGAACTCCAAGAAACCAACAAAAACTGGAGACTCACATCACTCGAACGTATCAATCAAGTCTCAGAAGATCACAAAAATACCATCAACCACATGGACACCCTTAACAACCGTCTGGGTGAAACCATCGAAACTATGGAGGATGTCCACAACCAAGTGATTGGCAACCGAAACGAAATTTCCATCCTACAATCAATGCTGAACTAGTGCGAGACACGTGTAAGGGAAACCGAGGACGCCCTCCGAATGGTTAGCAGACTTGCAGAATCTGTGGACCATCTCACCACACTACTGCCACAACTCAATCTACGTCAGGATTAGCTTAGGCTAAATCTGTACTTTATCATGCTTTCATAGGACCTATGTAATTCGACCGGATGTAACAATTTCCAGCACCTTTTGTTAAAAATCTAGTCCTGTAACTTTTGGGACACGTAACTCGAAATTGCATGTAATCGTTTAACATTGTAATATCAATCGACAATTTCTCTCAACTATCTTACATTGTTAATTTTCACCTTGTGATGTTGTATATTACCGTTTTAATATATGTACATATATCGAATTTTCATTCTGGTACAACTTCTCATGTGCCTCTTGTTTCTCTCTTGAAGAATCATGCCACCAAAGAGGAAAAGTTACAGTGATGCCGAACTTGTTGCTGTCGTATCGCGAGCAGTAGCCGATGCTTTGGCTGATCGGGATTCACCTCAAAACTCTTGAAGTAATGACGAAACCCCAGTCAATATTCCTGTTATCAAACCTTGCTCTTACAAGGATTTTCTTAGCTGCAAACTACTCTACTTCAAAGGCACGGAAGGTGCTATTGGCCTAATCAGATGGATTGAACGTATGGAATCCATCTTCAACCTCTGTAACTGTATGGAGGATAACAAAGTCAAGTTTGCTGCCTACACCTTTCAGGAAGGTGCACTTACGTGGTGGAACACCCACGCAAACTCCGTAGGCATTGAGATAGCAAACCGGCTTCCTCGGGCTGAACTGAAGAAAAAGCTTAGGGGAAAATATTGTCCCGAAGAAGAACTGCTAGAGGAAGAATTCTGGCACTTGACAGTGCAGGGAACTGATATTGCTGGATATACCACCAAATTCCAACAATTTTCTTTGTTATGCCCGGGTTTGGTTGATCCGGAGGAAAAATGCATCAAAAGATACATCCGGGGCCTCCCGGAGAATATCCAAGGGAATGTCGCTTTATCAAAACCAACCACTGTTGAAAGTGCAATCCAATTAGCACATGAACTCATGGCCCTGGTTGTCTGCTGTGAGACATCCAACACATCCTCCTCCAACAACAACAAACGGAAATCGTCTGAACACCACAACAACCACAACAAGAAATCCAATGCCATCCAAGTTTACAACACAAATTCTAAACCCAAGTGTGGATACACTTGGGACAGACCATATTGCTCCAAGTGTAACTACCACCACGATGGTCCATGCAGTACTCTCTGCAACAACTGCAGGAGGTACGGGCACTTGACCAAGGATTGTCGAGCCCCCAAATCCAACAACAACACCTCTCACAACAATTTCAACCAACCCAAATCCTGCTTTGGGTGTGGAGAAATGGGACACTTCAGAAACGAATGTCCTAAAAACAAGAACAAGAGCAACAACAACAACAACAACAACGCAAGGGGAAGAGCGTTCGTACTCAACTCCGGAGATGCCCGTCAGGACCCGAATGTGGTCACGAGTATGTTCCTTCTCAACAACTTATCTTCTTCTATTCTGTTTGATACTAGTGCCGATACTTTATTTCTGATGAGTTTTGCCCTCTACTTGATATCGCACCTATTGCTCTAGATATTAAGTACACTGTAGAACTTGCAAATGGTAAAATCGTAGAAACCGATAGTGTGATACCTAATTGCACTTTAAACCTAGCTAACGAGACCTTCTCAATCGATCTCATGCCTGTTGAAATTGGAAGTTTCGACGTCATCATTGGTATGGACTGGTTGTCCAAGCATCGTGCCAAAATCATTTGTTAAGATAAAATCGTTCGTATTCCTCTCGCCGTTGGTAGAACCTTGGTCATACAGGGGGAGACCGGTGGGACGAGACTCAACATCATATCCTTTTTGAAAACCCGAAAATTTCTGGGAAAGGGTTATCCAGCAATCCTCGCACACATCATGGAGAAAAAGTCGGAGAAGAAGCGACTTGAGGATATGTCCATCGTTCGAGACTTTCTAGAAGTCTTTCCCGAAGAACTACCTGGTCTACCACCACCAAGACAAGTTGAGTTCTCAATCGACCTCGTGCCAGGTGCCGCACCCATGGCTCGAGCGCCATACCGCTTAACCCCATCCGAACTTCAAGAGTTGTCCCATCAATTACAGGAACTTCTGGAAAGAGGATTCATTAGGCCGAGTTCTTCACCTTAGGGAGCTCCGGTCCTGTTTGTCAAGAAGAAATATGGTTCTTTTCGAATGTGTATCGACTACCGAGAGTTGAACAAGTTGACCGTCAAGAAACGTTATCCACTTCCTCGAATCGAAGACCTGTTTGACCAACTTCAAGGGTCGAGCTTTTATTCAAAGACCGATCTTCGGTCAGGCTATCATCAACTACGTGTTCGTGACTCCGATATTCCAAAAACTGCTTTCAGAACCCGGTATGGGCATTACGAATTTCAAGTGATGCCATTCGGTCTGACCAACGCATCGGCCGTGTTCATGGATCTTATGAACCGGGTGTGCAAGCCATATTTCGATAAGTTTGTCATTGTCTTCATTGAAGACATTCTCATTTACTCGTACAAAGAACAGGAACATGTGCAACACCTCAGACCCATCCTAGAACTACTTAAGCACGAGGAGCCTTACGCCAAATTCTCTAAGTGTGAATTCTGGAAGCAAACCGTTCAATTCCTTGGATATGTTATCGATAGCCCAGGAATCCATGTCGATCCATAAAAAATCGAGGCTATCAAAGACTGGCAATCGCCAACCACTCCAACCGAGGTACGCCAATTCTTGGGATTGGCGGGGTATTATCGTCGGTTCATCGAAAATTTCTCAAAAATAGTTCAACCACTCACGACGCACACTCAAAAGGATAAAAAGTTCAACTGGACCGACAAACAAGAGTCAGCATTTCAACTTCTAAAACAAAAGCTTTGCAGTGCTCCTATTCTATCAATACCCGAAGGCACTGATGACTTCGTGGTATACTCCGATGCTTCTCATCAAGGTCTCGGTTGCGTTCTGATGCAACGAGCCAAAGTCATTGCCTACGCTTCACGACAACTCAAGGTTCACGAAAAGAACTACACCACTCATGACCTCGAACTAGGAGTTGTTGTCTTTGCCCTCAAAATCTGGAGACATTATCTCTACGACAATAGGTGCACAATTTTTACCGATCATCAAAGTCTGCAACACATATTCGATCAGAAGGATCTCAACATGAGGCAACGTCGATGGGTCGAGTTGCTTACCGATTACGATTGCAAAATCAAATACCATCCAAGGAAGGCAAATGTGGTTGCCGATGCCCTCAGTCGAAAAGAGAGAACGAAACCACTTCGAGTCTGAGCCCTCAGTATGACCATTCATAACGAGCTAAATATTCAAATCCTCACTGCTCAACTCGAAGCTCTGAAACCCGATAATGTCAAAAATGAAGCCTTGCGAGGCATGGATAAACAATTTGAAATCAAACCTAACGGAGTTAGGTACCTCACCAATCGAATCTGGTTGCCAAATTTCGGGAACCTACGAGACTTGGTGATGGATGAAGCTCACAAGTCCAAATACTCTATCCATCCGGGATCTGATAAAATGTATCACAGCATCAAAGAGTTCTATTGGTGGCCGAACATGAAAGCCAAAATCGCTACATACGTCAGCAAGTGTCTTAATTGCTCGAAAGTCAAAGCCGAATATCAAAAACCTTCTGGTTTACTCCAACAACCCAACATTCCTGAATGGAAATGGGAACAAATTGCCATGGATTTCATAACCAAACTACCAAAGTCATCGAGCGGTTGCGATACCATTTGGGTGATCGTCGATCATCTCACGAAATCAGCTCATTTCCTAGCAATCAAGGAAACCGAGAAAATGGAACGCCTCATACGAATCTACATCAAAGAGGTTGTTTCTCGACACGGTGTTCCAATCTCGATTTTCTCCGATAGGGATAGTGGTTTCACATCTCACTTTTGGCAATCACTTCAAAAATCATTGGGTATCCGTCTTGATATGAGTACCGCATACCACCCTCAAACCGACGGCCAAAGTGAATGAACGATTCAAATATTGGAAGACATGCTACGAGCTTGCGTAGTTGACTTCGGTGTAAACTGGAAAAAACATCTACCGTTGTGCGAATTTTCGTACAACATATATCACACCAGCATTAAGGCTGCACCCTTTGAGGCACTCTACGGTCGTAAGTGTCGCTCACCGATTTGTTGGACCGAGGTGGGAGACAGTCAACTCATTGGTCCTGAGATCATTAACGAAACTACTGAAAAGATCTTCTGTTGGTGCATTTTGTGTGTCAGTCAGTTGGTCAAACGTTTGTAATCGTTAAAGTCAATTAGTCTGCGTATGTATAATGTTTAGTGTGTATATGCGAGTCTGTAAACGAATAGTGAAATAGAAAATATACACAAATTAGTGTTTATGCGACACTAAGCAAGTGTCGCATATAGCGACACTTGGCTAGTGTCGCTATAGGATTTGGACAGCCTATAAATAGAGAGTTATGGTTCAGTTTTAGGGTTGGTCATCAGAGATAGAGAGTGAGGCATTTTGTGTGTGAGAGAGAGAGGAGAAAAAGCTTGTAACGTTTATACTCAATTGTGAATACAAAGAAAACGTTATAGAAATCGTTTTTTTGTTTATTCGTTCAATAATCGCTAACCAAACGGATTCCGCACGTTTGGTTGATTAAGACGATCTGATAGATCAGAGAAAAGGGAACCTACAAGTGGTATCAGAGCCGTGAATCAAGGATTCGACGGTTTCGGATCGTGTTTTGAACGTTTTCGGTTGATTCGCGAAGGTATTAATCGATTATAATCAGTTTCTAGGTTATTTGTGTTGATTATATTGAGTTTTGGGTTAATTTTTGGTGCAAATTCATTCGCCGTTCGTCAATTTTCGTTAGGGTTTCGAAAATTTCGATTTTTAGGGTTTTTGGAGCTGACAGCCGCGTTTTTGCGTCACTCGTTGCGTCACTTGATAGCGTCACTTACCTTCAAGCGTCACTTCGAGCGTCACTCAAGTGCGTCACTTCGTAAGTTCCAACTAGGGTTTTGCCGACACTCAAGTGCGTCACTTAGTGCGTCACTTGCCGTCACTAAGAGCGTCACTTCAGTGCGTCACTTACCTTCTAGCGTCACTTCAGTGCGTCACTTGTTGTGCGTCACTTCATAGCGTCACTTGTGAATTTTAGCGACACTTACCTAGTGTCGCTCTAGATTCGGAAAAAAAAAAAAAAAAAAAAAAATTGGCGGGAAACTCCAGAAATTTTTTGCGTTTTTAAAATTTTTTCATAGGCTTAAAAGTTTTCAATTTTAGCTTGGAAAAAGTTTCATTTTACCCGGTCATTTTTTGGACATTTTCGGTTGAATTTTTGGCGGGAAATTCGCAAAAAATTTGTAGTACCAAATTTTGTTTTTGAGCTTAAAAGTTCATAATTCTAGTTTGGGAAAAGTTTTGTTGTGCTCGCCCAATTTTCAATATTTTCAAATCAAATTTTGGTGGGAGAATCTGGTTGTCTGGGTTTTGCTAAAGTTCTTGTTTAAAAGATGTCACGCTTGCATAGTGTTGGCAACAACCTTCCGATGTTAACTCCAAACACATACTACTCAAGCTGGAGAAGAGCTTTTGAAGACTATATCTCTTTTAATGATCCAGACATGTGGATTACATTGACTGAGAGATATGAAATACCAATCTTGGAAGGAACAAATATTGCAAAATCATATAGATCAATGACTCTCGAAGAACGCAAAGCATGGGATAATGAACAGAAGACTCTCAACGCAATTAAAGGATCTTTATCTACGGAGATCTTAAAGTTGTTTAAGAATTACGAAAATGCGTATGATCTCTGGGCTGCCATTGAAAAGCGTTGTGTTGGCTATAAAAAGGAAGAACAACCTCAACATAGTGCAATGATGGATTCGAAAAAAAACGTTGATTCTAATGCACCTGAGGTACAAAATGAACCAATTGAGCCTTTTAATTGTGCTACCTGTATTCAATTGACTGAATCTCTTGAGGTCTATCAAAAAGACAACTTAAACTTGCGGGAAAAGGTTGTTAAACTTACAGAATCTAATAAGTTTTTGCTAGAAAATGAAAAGCTTTATGAAAAACATATTGAGGCTCACAAGTTAGATACTTAAACTTTTAAAGCAAAGGTCTTTAGTCAGCAAGATGCAATTAAAAGTTATCTTACTGAAATAGAACTGTTAAGAAAGGAGCTTTCTGATTTAAAAAGTGAGTACGATAACCATAAAAGCAAAATTTTAGGTTCTTCATCTGCAACGTTTACCTTTAATGAAATCGTTAACAAACAAGGGACAAGCGGTAAAAAGAAGGAAGGACTTGGTTATCACCAAGTTCCACCACCTTCTCATGCCGAATATTGTCCTGCGCTTGTTAAGGAAGGCCTTGAAGAAATTCCAGTTGATTATACGAAGCTTTATGGTATTAAAGCTAAAGAAGCTAAGCAAAACAAACAGGCAAAGGAGAAAACAAAAAGTCCAGAGTATCCCTTACCTAAGTTTGTTAAACCTGAAAGTCAATCTCAAGTTTGTGTTGAGGAGATTGTTGAGGTAGAAGATACACCAGAAGAGTCTACCATTAAGGTTGAGAAAATAGCTGTCAAACCTGACTGTTTTAAATGCAAAGGCAAAGCTAAAGTTGATAATGAATCTTTCAAAGTTAAAAATGTTAAAAGGGATTCTAAATCTACTAACTCAACCTCAGGAACATCTACTTCAACATGTACACCTAAGAGTGCATGTTCAAGAAATGTTCCTGCTAATAGACCTTCTGTGTATTGTCCTCCACCGAAACGCTTTGAGGGAACTCATTGGAATACATCTTTTGTGGAGCGTCGTTCTTGTTATCGTTGTAGTCAACAGGGCCATCTTATTAGGGATTGTAGGTTATTATCCCTAGATAGGCTTGGTAGAGGGATGCCAAGAACTTCCTCTTTCAGGAATTCTTTTTCAAAACTTTTTTCAAGGCGTCGTTCGTATACGCCTGTATCTAGTTGTGCATCAAATTCTCCAAAACCTACGGCTAGAGTAAACAAAGTTGTGCCTAGTAGACCTCAAGTTCAACAGCACAACATTGTTGAAAATAAATCATCCGAACCTAAACAGGTTTGGAAACCAAAATCCACAAACAACACATCTTTGCAATCAACTGAGTTTTTAAAATATCATAAACTCATGGATGTGATGATTATGGATGATAATGGACAACCCAAGTTTATCAAGGCTTGGGTGTCCCATAAACATTAATGTTTGATTGTTTGTGGTGATGCAGTCAGTTTCTTGTTAGCCAATATTTTTAATGACTGCATGAATGTGGGTATTGTTGGAAGAATGATAACTGGATTGCTGAAATTTCTGAAGTTAAGGTGGTAAAAGTGCTAAAAGGCATTTGATTTGACTTGATATGTGATTTTGATATTTTTCTTTTAAATTTTATTATTATTGCAACA
Organism: Pseudognaphalium luteoalbum; assembly: GCA_963422505.1. Lineage (NCBI taxonomy): Eukaryota > Viridiplantae > Streptophyta > Magnoliopsida > Asterales > Asteraceae > Pseudognaphalium > Pseudognaphalium luteoalbum. Next base: position 121,483,232 of record OY730193.1, read on the forward strand.
GCCATTCTTTGTACTTGTTAGTATCAAAGAAATGCAATATTGCGAAATATCTTAAATAAAAATTACAAAAATATGTTCAATGTTTAAGGGGAGTACATTTAAATTGAATTTCTGAAAAGAATTTGTTGTTCAGGGGGAGTAATTAAAATTCTGATTATTTGGATCAGAAATGTGAACAAGATTCTTATTCATCAAAAAGATATCGGATTGTGTCTGTAAACAACATGGGAAATGATTGTACATCAGATGACATGCATAAAATGGAAATTTTAAGGTTTATGTTTGATGTGTCAGTAGGTTTATCTGGTATATTTAAAATAGCTTTTATAAACATTAGCTTCATTATATGATGTACTGGTAGGCATGATACACACCGGTTTCTGGGTTCTTAAGAAGTAATTCTAATACGTGTCTATGATCTTGTGGTAAACACCATATGATGTACGACTAAATGTCTTAATTCCTTAACATAGCATGACATATTTCTATACCTGAAGTTTATTTGAAATCATTTGGGGGTTTATACTGATTGTTTCCTCTGTTGTACGTAAGTACAAACCTGGTCTCAATTAGTATATGCTTCAAAGTTAAGCAAACGCAAGTCAATGAACTTGAAAAAGTCTTAAATCATAAGATACCTAACAAGGTCACCAAAATGGTTTGACCAAGTTTGGTTTTGCTTAAACCTGAATCAAGTTATGTCGCTTTGTTGTACGTAAGTACAGACCTGTCACCGCTGACTTGATTCTTAAAAATGATATTCTTATACTCTCTCTGGATTAGGAAGCTATGCTCATGTCTGGGTTACATGGGTATGTCATAGGTGGGGACCATGGATAGATATTCATACTAACAATAAAAGATTAACTCACAGACCCGGATGTAACATGTTTAAGTGGACAAACAATACCAGTAATCGTCTTGAAATAATTTTTATAAAAGGTGTTTTAAATATGCTAAGTAAATTTAAAGAGGACAAATATACTGATAATCGAGATAACACTTACTATTTCCTAATAATTGTATGTTGTCCTGATATGATCTCTAAGCAGACGTAAAACAATCCTATCCCCAAATTTGTTTTAATCTTTGTTCTTTACTTTTCTTTTATAAAGAAAATATAATAAAAAATTATTTCTATATTATTTTCTTCAAACATCACATATCTTGTTAAAGTTAAATTTTGAAGATGTAAAGGATGACGGTTATTCTCCAAAGACTGTGAAGATAAATTCTATTGGAGAAGCTGCTGATGATTGAGAGATGGTCACTGAACTTGAAGATCTTAGTGTATGATGAATTTGTATCAGTCACATGAATTTGGACATCAAGATTTCTTTGAAGATCATGCTATCTCAATGGGGGAGATTCTTATTATTAAAGACGTGAAAGCGTTTCTGATTGTTGAAGATATGAAAGAGTTTGTTGATGAAGACTAATTGAAGACTTATTTGACCAAGCTGCTGACATGGGGGAGTTTGTTGGTGCATTTTGTGTGTCAGTCAGTTGGTCAAATGTTTGTAATCGTTAAAGTCAATTAGTCTGCGTATGTATAATGTTTAGTGTGTATATGCGAGTCTGTAAACGAATAGTGAAATAGAAAATATACACAAATTAGTGTTTATGCGACACTAAGCAAGTGTCGCATATAGCGACACTTGGCTAGTGTCGCTATAGGGTTTGGACAGCCTATAAATAGAGAGTTATGGTTCAGTTATAGGGTTGGTCATCAGAGATAGAGAGTGAGGCGTTTTGTGTGTGAGAGAGAGAGGAGAAAAAGCTTGTAACGTTTATACTCAATTGTGAATACAAAGAAAATGTTATAGAAATCTTGTTTTTGTTTATTCGTTCAATAATCGCTAACCAAACGGATTCCGCACGTTTGGTTGATTAAGACGATCTGATAGATCAGAGAAAAGGGAACCTACAAGTAAGTCACTTTTACTAGTGACGCCTATTTGTTTTAGCACGTCACTCAAGTAAGTCACTTGAGTGCGTCACTCATCTGATTGAGCGACACTTACTTATAGTGTCATCAGTCACTTCATCCGTCACTCGATAGCGTCACTTGCCAAGTGCCGCTAGTCGTTGCGACACTTCAGTGCGTCACTTACTAAGTGATGCCTTCAGTACTAATATTTTTCAAGCTTTTGTTTTTAGTGAAGTTTCAGGTATATCTTCAATGGCTGGTGTTGCTGATAAAGAAGACATCAGAGGAATTAGGGATATGTTAAAACAGAATCACGATGTTGGTTCTAATAATAAACCTCCGTTGTTTTCGGCTGACATGGATTACGCATATTGGCGTGATCGATTTGAACAGTATATAAACTTCCACTGTCCAGAGCTATGGGGTCCACTCAAAGAAAAATATGTAGCTCCCTTAGCCGAAGGAATCTTTCCTCATCTTGCTCCGAACAAGCTCTACAAATCTATGACTCCGGAGGAAAAGAAAGACTATGATACTGAGAAAAAGGCACATGCGGCTATTTGTATGTGCCTAACCAAAGACGTATTAAGACTGTTCAAATCACATGACACCGCATACGAACTTTGGAAAGCTATTGAAACTAGGTGTGGTGGAAATCAAAGATATAAAGCAGCTAAGCTAGAATTGATAAAAAAACAGTATGATATGTTTGATTCTTTACCAAATTAAACGGCTTCTGGAGTTTTTACTAGATACTCACAGTTGGTGAGTGAGTTGACAGAGGGAGGGTATAATTTTCCTCCACTTGAAGTAAATACGAAGCTTTTGGATGTCTTGCCTAGTTCGTGGGATGTTAAGGTACAGCTTCTTAAGGAAAGTCAAGAGTTAGCTACCATGAAACTGGATGAGCTAATAGGTATTCTTCAAGCTCATGCGATGGAGATGAAGAAGAGAGAATGCAAATCGGGAGGTTTTGTTCAAGACCCGTCCTTATATGGAGGTAAAGTCAACACTGGCAAGACTTATGGTGGAATGGCTTTTGTCTCTTCTACGAGCTCTCCACTTCAAGCTCCATTGTATTCTTCTGGTGCTTCTCATCCAGTATATGCTCCTGGACCCTCACAGGGGTCACAACAGCAGGCTTCTGTCTCTCCTGCTATTCAAGAGCAGGCTGCTATCTATACAGCCTTTCTAAGCTCTTATAAGGATTTGGTTTCACAACCAAATGCTACTTAGGAACTGGCCAAAGAAGATTATGCTCAACTTGACGATGATGATCTTGAGCAGATGGATTTGAACTGGAACATTGCTATGATATCCAGGCGTGTTCAGAAATTCTTGCAACGTACTGGTCGCAAGAGTTTGGAGGGAGATGGCAAAACCAGCTTCGGTTTTGATAAAAGCAAAGTGAAATGTTACAATTGTCAAAATCTGGGACACTTTGCGAGAGAATGTGAGAAGCCTAAGGTTCCTCCGTCTGGTTTCACAAAGCCTGATGCTCCTAGAACTCCGGAGAAGGATCAAGTGAAGCAAGCAACAGCTGATGCACTTGTTGTTTTTGAGCCAACAAGCACAGATTGGAGTATGTATGCTGAGAATTATCAGCAGTGTCTCATGGCTCACATTTCAAACGAGGTACGCAATGAACCTGAAGAACCTTTGAACTATATGTCATGCATTAAGTTAACTGAATCCTTAAGATGCTTTCAAGCAGACAACGTAGACTTAAGAAAAAAGGTCGAAAAACTTAGTGACTCAAACAGATACCTAAAAGCAAATGAACAATTGTATGATAAGAAAATAGAGGCTTATCAACAGGACACGCTTAGGTATAAATCTAAAGTTTTTAGTCAACAGGATGCTATTGATAGTTATCTTGTTGAAATAGACCGTTTGAGAAAGGAACATTCTAATCTTAAAGATGAATATGATAAATATAAAAATAAGATTCTAGGTTCCTCCTCGTCTACTGTTGCCTTTAATGAAATTCTTAACAAGCAAAGGACAGATCACAAAACAAAGACGGGACTAGGTTATCATGTAGTCCCGCCTCCTACTGAATACTGTCCTATGCCTGTTAAGGAAGGCATCGAAGAGATTCCGGTTGACTATGCATTGTTATACGGGGTCAAATCTAAGGGTAATAAAGTTAACAAACAGGTGAAGGAGAAAACTAAACGGACAGAGTATCCCTCACCTCAATTTGTTAAATCGGAATGTGAATCTCCAGTTAGTAATGAGGAGATTGTTGAGATTGAGGATATTACCGATGAGGAATATCCTGAGTTTAAAAGGAATGTTGAAGTAAAAGCTGAAAAGGTGTCAAAGGTTGAACCTAAAATTAAGGTTCAACCTAACAAAGAAAAAATTAAGGTTTTAAAATCAAAATCTCAAACTTTACAGTCACCTGTAAAGATTTTGCAAAATAAACCTTCTACTTCAACCTCTCAACCTAAACAGGAAATTTCTAAGACGTGCATGAAATGTGCATGTTCTAGAAACGTTTCTTCATCCCCGGTAATAAATCCTCAGCCTCAACCAGCTGTTGAGACTAGAGCATGTTTTTACTGCAAGAGACAAGGACATCTAATTCGTGAATGTCCCAAATTGTCTCATCAGAATTACGGGAGAGAAATGCCTAGGACATCTGTTTTCAGAAATTCTTTTTCAAGATCTCCTCCTAGGCGTTACTCTGTCTCTCCCATACCTGTTGTAAAACCGAGTAATGTTGGACAAAAACCTTTGCCAAAACGAGAGCCTGACATTACTCCAAAGCCAAATTCCGAACCATCCAAGGTTTGGAAAAGAAAAGAGTCTACTGTGGACTCTAGTGTCATCAATAATAACACATCAGATACAAAATCTGATTTGCTTAAAAATAAAGTCTTATCTGATGTGATTATTGTTGATGACTGTGGTCGACCTAAGTCTGTCAAGGCTTGGGTCACCGTTTCTCACTAATCTCCTACTTTATGTGTTGCAGCAGTCAGAACGCGTTAAAGACAGTGAATGGTTTGTAGATAGTGGCTGTTCGCGACACATGACAGGCGATGTGTCCCTTTTGACGGATGTTAAACCACATTCTGGAGGACATGTTGCATTTGCGGGAGATACTGGAGGAACCATTTCGGGTAAAGGAACGCTAACTAACGGGAAAGTTAGCTTTGAGAATGTGAACTATGTGGCTCAACTGACCCACAACTTGCTAAGCGTATCACAAGTATGTGATAAGGATTACACAACAGCGTTCACAAAGAAGGAGTGTGTGATTTTGAAGCTGGGTTTCGTTATCCCCAAGGAATGGGTGCTTTTAAGGGCGCCACGGAGAAACGACACCTACGTTATGAATATGCGAACCGTGGAGACTAAAGATGAGTATACATGTCTCCTTTCGAAGGCTTCAGAAAAGGAATCGCTATTGTGGCATCGACGAATGGGACACATCCATTTTTGTAAGATGAACTTCTTGATAAACAATGATTTAGTAAATGGAGTCCCTAAGCAGTCATTCACGCTAAAAGACGACTGCGTCGCCTGCCATAAAGGGAAACTTCATAAGAAACCCCACAAGCCTAAATTAGTGAATTCCATTGCGGCACCATTGGAGCTATTGCATATGGACTTATTTGGTCCTATTTCTACCAAGAGCATAGGTGGAAAGTCTTATTGCTTAGTAGTCACCGATGACTACTCGAGATTTTCATGGGTGTATTTTCTGGGTGCAAAGAGTGAAACACCAGACATTCTGGTGTATCTGTTAGATAAGTTGGCAAACTTATGCAACTTAAAGGTGAAAAGACTGCGAAGTGACAACGGGACTGAATTCAAGAACTCTACTCTTGAGTTATACTGTGCCACGAAAGGCATCGACCATCAGTTCAGTGCCCCTCGAACTCCTCAACAGAACGGAGTTGCTGAGCGTAAAAATAGGACTATTATCGAGACAGCTCGGACTATGCTGGCCGATTCTAAGCTTCCTATAATCTTTTGGGCAGAAGCAGTAAGTACTGCTTGCTATGTTTTAAATCGCGTGCTCACGGTTAAGAAGAAGAATAAGACATGCTATGAACTCTTCAACAACCGTAAGCCCACTTTGCAGTTTCTGGAACCTTTCGGGTGTCCGTGTTTGATTATGGTCTCCAAAGACAAGGTCTCGAAGTTTGGAGCTAAAGCAGTTGAAGGAATCTTCCTTGGATATTCCGTCAATTCTCCGAATAAACGAGTCTACATCAAATCAACTCACCAGGTAGAAGAGCATTTTGAGGTGAAATGCTTGTGATACACAGATCCTCCTCAAGGAACAGGTCCATAATGGTTATTTAATTACAAGGACGTGTTCAATTCGTTTGACATACCCGAAGGACATGATGATGAGGATGAAATAGTTACTCTACTTCATGGTATAAGTTTGTGTCAAGACACTTCTACTTTAAAATCAGCATCTCCACCTACACTAACACCCACTACACCACCTCTAACACCTACTCCTACACCCACACCACTACCTATTACATCCACATCATCGCCTACGGTTCCACCTTTGGATATTCCTTCGACTTCAGGAACAACTAATACAACCGAATTTCCTGATGATCCCAACATGCCACCATTGGAGGAAGACGAGGAAGAAGAAATGGTCCATTCTCATCTTTTCTCTAATGAAGATGATACGGAACCTCCTGTGCAACCAGAAAGTCCTACTGCTCCTGCAACTAACACTGTTCCCGTCACTGAAGGGGACATGAATAATTTGGAGTTAGTACTTGCACCCGATCGAATCCCAGTCACCCGTGTACACAGGGATCACCCCATTGATAATATTATCGGTGATCCTGATGTTGCTGTTCGAACAAGGCACCAAGTGCAGCAAAATCCGAATCAGGAAATGTTGAATTTGGTCGCCCGGATAAATTCCTGTCATTTATCCCAAATTGAACCGAAGAAAGTTGATGAAGCCTTAAAAGATCCATCTTGGGTCGAGGCTATGCAAGAAGAGTTGCAGCAGTTCAACAAGCTGCACGTGTGGGATATAGTTCCATTACCCAAAGGTGCTCATTTAACTAGCACTCGATGGGTGTTTCGCAATAAGATGGATGACAGGGGTATTGTAATTCGGAATAAAGCCCGATTGGTCGTTCAAGGATTCAGTCAGATTGAGGGCTTGGATTATGATGAAGTCTTCGCTCCTATGGCAAGACTTGAGTCCATTCGGATCTTTCTCTCATTTGCGTCTTACAAAGAGTTTCACGTTCACCAACTCGATGTCAAGAGCGCATTTTTATATGGGAAAGTGGACACTGATGTCTACGTGAAACAGCCTCCTGGCTTTGAAGACCCTGAGCATCCAGAATACGTCTGCAAGTTAAACAAGGCGTTATATGGTCTTCATCAAGCCCCGCGATTATGGTATGAGAGGCTTACTACTCATTTAGTCAAGCATGGATTTGTTCGTGGGAATATCGACAGTACTCTGTTCATTCGCAAAGAACGGACTGGTGATCAAGAGGATATGCTACTCGTGCAGGTGTATGTGGACGACATTATTTTTGGCTCTACAAATGAAGCGATGTGCAAGCACTTTGAGGAGATCATGAAATCTGAGTTTGAGATGAGTGCGATGGGGGAGCTCAAATTCTTTTTAGGTGTACAAGTTGAGCAGTCTCTAAAAGGTATTTATATTCATCAGTCAAAGTATGTCAAAGACATGTTGACTTGATATGATCTGCTCAATTGTAAAACCTATGGGACTCCCATCGAGCTTAATCTCAATCTCCGACTTGCTGAGGATGAAGAAGATTGCAAAGAAAAGGACTATCGATCAATGATAGGTTCTTTGATGTACTTGACTGCTTCTCGACCGGATATTGTCTTTGCGGTATCCGTATGCTCTCGCTTTCAAGCCAAACCAAAGGTGTCTCATATGAGGGCTGTAAAGCGAATCTTTGGTTATCTCAAACATAGACCCAATCTTGGTCTATGGTATTCAAATGAGAAATCCTTCGCTCTTTCTGCCTATTCGGATTCAGATCATGGCGGCTGCAGCATAGACAAGAAGTCAACCACTGGTGGATGTCAATTCCTAGGATCTCGACTAGTTTCGTGGCAGTGCAAGAAACAGACTACAGTTTCTCTCTCCACTGCGGAAGCTGAGTACGTTGCTGCTGCGAGTTGCTGTTCTCAGGTTCTATGGATACAGCATCAACTGCGTGATTACGGGTTACTTCTTTCTATGACTCCTATTCACATTGATAATACTGCTGTTATATCTATCACACGCAATCCCGTACAGTACTCTAAGACTAAACACATTGAACTTAGGTTTCACTTTATACGGGATTGCTATGAAAAACACCTGATAGACCTAGTTCAAATAGACACCTTAAAGCAGAATGCCGACCTTTTCACTAAAGCCTTTACGCGTACTCGATTTGACGAACTAATCAACATGATTGGTTTAAGATTTTTTCTTGCTAAAAAGTAATTCGCGACTTGGATTGTTTTAAAAGTAATGTTTTATTAAAAAAAATAAAAAAAATAAAAAAAAAAAAACAAATACGCAACTGCCACTCTTTATACTTTCTAGTATTAAAGAAATGCAAGGTTGCTACATTTTAAAAATAGACATTAAAGTTGTGTCTGTAAACAACTTGGGATATGATAATACATCGGGTGACATGCATAAAAATGGAAATTTAAGGTTTATCTTGGATGTGTCAGTAGATTTATCTGACGTATTGAAAACAGTTTTTATAAACATTGTCTTCATCATACGATATATTAGTAGGCATGGTATGCAAACCTCTTTGAGAAGTCTTAAGAAGCTTAATCATTAATTGTCTATTTCAAGTGGTATAACACCATTAGATGTATGACAAAAGTCTTAATTTCTTACTTATACTAGACATGCTTTCGTGAAAGATGTTTATTTGATATCATTTGGGGGTATATATTGATAGTTTCCTCTGTTATACGTAAGTATAGACCTGGCTTCTATTAATATATACTTTAAACTTAAGCAAACACAAGTTAAAGTACTTGCAAAGTCTTTCTAAATAAGATACCTTACAAGGTCGCCAAAATGGTTTGACCAAGTCTGGTTTTGCTTAAACCTGAATCAAGCTATGTCGCTCTGTTGTACGTAAGTACAGGCCTGTCACCGCTGACTTGATTCTTAAAATTGATTTTCTTATATTCTATCTGTAAATGGAAACATGGTCTATGTCTTAAGTTAAGATGTATATCTATGGTGGGAACTACAGCGAAATGCACATACCAATAATAATAAAATACCTCCTAGATGTGAGCATAACATGTTTAAGTGGATAAACATACTAATAATCGTTTTGGAATAATTTTTATAAAAAGTGCTTTTAGTATGTCAAGTAAATTTAAAGAGGACAAATATACTGATGATCGAAATAACACTTACTGTTCCTAATAAATGCATGTTATTCCGATATGATCCCTAACCAGACTATATCAACTCCGTCACCAAAAAGAATGTGTTCATTTTTCTAGTTATAAATTTACATTCTTGTATGTCTTTTATTTTCTCTAAGTTAGTATAATTTTAGTTATTATCCAAGTTACAGTTACATTTTCAAATTTGAGTACCGAAATCACATCGCGAAAATCGATAAAATCGCCAATTTTTCACTAAAAGTGAACTGCGCGTCACTTTCATAAGTGACGCTGCCAGTGACGCATACGATATTGCGTCACTCACTTTAGTGACGCAGTAAGTGCCGGGGTAAGCTACGCTATAAGTGCCGGGTTGAGTGACGCATACTAGGGTCGGTGTATAAATACCCCTTCCCACGACACTCAACCTCACCACTTTTCAAATACTTATACCGACACTTGCTCTGACATACCGTCACTTCGATTGTCTCTGCGTCACTAGCTCTGTGCGTTTTTCTTCGATTTGATTGTGCATTCTGCGGCTTTTTATTGCATTCCAGTCCCATATTCTTGTTCCTCACATTCACACGAACTATTAGGTACTTACTTTAACCGTTAATTCTTGTTATTCATGCTGTAATTTGATTAGGGTTACGGGTTTGGGTTTAAGTTTGAAATCGTTCGATTAAACTTTTGATTTGTAAATGTTTTCGTGTAATAGAGGGTGTGTAATACTCGTTTTTACCATGCGCACACCCTGGTAACTTCGATTTCAAAAACCCCCAATTTTGAAATCTGGGCATGAACAGTGACACGATGATCTTCATCGTTGCGTCACTTCGTGCGTCACTTACCTCAAGTGACGCTATTTGGTAATTTTTAAACCCCATACCGTCACTTAATAAGTGACGCTTGATTTTGCGTCACTTCTTAAGTGACTCGTGTAGTGACGCATATAATTGCTTTAATTGTTAAGACTGTCACTCCTCCTAGTAACGCTTCTCAATGCGTCACTTCCCAAGTGACTGTCTAAGTGACGCTTATTTCTATACGTCACTTACACCGTCACTTCTTAAGTGACTCCCTTAGGATACCGTCACTATGATAACTGTCGCATGTTCTTCACCCGTCACTTCGTAAGTGTCGTATATTTTAAATGACCAAATACAAACGTCACTTACATCAGTGACGCTTGATAGCGTCACTTCCTATAAGTGACGCTATACATTGATTTTAATTTTAAGTACTGTACAATACGACACTCCCTAAGTGACGGTAGTGGCCATGCGTCACTTGCCATAAGTGACGCCTAAAATCAAAATTCGTTTTTTAACCCTTCTGTGTTTGGCCTAACTCTATAACGCTTTCGGTTATTTTTGTTCGTCTTTTAGCTTACAGATGGCTGAACTTCAGAACTATTACCGCCGCACCAACACCCGTCACAACATCACGGCGTTTCTGGAATCAACGCACGCTAATTCGGTGCCTTTCCGGCCGATGATAGATTTTCTTCGCCGTTCCAGGATTCACTACGCTATTACCGCATCGACTCCGGTTTATATGAACCAAATTGAGGAGTTTTATGATCATGCGGTGATAAGAGTTCAGGGTGATGTTCCCAGGATTGTTTCCACTATGTTTGGTGAGGAAATCGAGATCACCGAGAACTCGATTAGACGGGTTCTTCAGTTCACTGACAATTCTACGATGCCCACTATCTTCCCAACTACATTTATCTATGGAGGACTTCAGAGAATGGGTTATCCGGCAAACCAGCTCTCTGATTTCAGGAAACAGTACCTATGTCGGGTTTGGCGGTATCTTTGCCATATTGTGATCGTCTGTTTATCTCCGAGAAAGGGGGGATATGATGCTGCGAGTCATCTTACTCTGTCTCTCATGTTGGCCCTAATCTACAACAAACCGTATAACTTCAGCGGTTATATTTTCGGCAACATGGTTGAGAACATATGCGCTGGAAAGGATAAATGGCTGCAGTATCCTCGGTTTGTACAACTTTTGTTGAACGACCTGAATCTTGATATCGCTCCAGATCAGCGATCCCTTCTGGTGCCGACACGATGCTTCTGCGAGTCTTCAACGACTGCAAGCTCGCGCCAAAGGGTGAGCCAGTTTTGGCTGATCGCGAACTCTTCGGGCACATAGTGAACGAAAACTATGTTGCGCCGCGTGATCACGGTTTTTTGGATGACGTCATGCCTCCGGTCAACGAGGACGACTTAGTGGATACCGATATCGCTCAAGACTTAGAGGATATCGATCGTGTTGTTCAGGTTGAGGCTGATTCTGATGACGGTGGGCCCACTCCTCCTGATTCTGAGGGTGATGTGCCACCACAATCGGCTTTTGATGGTATTCAGCTTGCCGATCCTCGACGCTTCAAGCGTATACTGAGACGGATCTCTGCTGGCAGGGTCCATGTCCTGAGGAATCCGGGCAAACATCCTGCTGGGTCTTCACCCTCTTATGCCGATCTACCTCTTCGTAGACGCCAGCGGACGACAGTGGTCATTGAGGAACCAACATCTCAACGACAACAACCACCGCCACCGTCTGACATGCCGTCTCTTCAGATGGTTTTGGCTCAGATGGAGCTTTTGGCGAAGCGGTTTGATGATCAGAAGGCTATTATTGAAGCTCAAGCCTCTCAGATCAAGGAATTGGAAGCTAAAGCTGCTACGGTTGACACTCTACAGCTTCAAGTGACGAATCTGTCATCTAGGTTGTTAGAGCTGGAATCCGTTACAAATGTTTCGGGGGAGGTAGGTCCTAGTGAGTTAGAAACAAATGTAACTCCTTCCCCGGAACCAGAAAATGTACTTCCTTCTACTATTAATGAAAACATATCTTTGGATTACTTCGTTGAGGTTCAAGGTCAAGCAAGACCTATAGCGGTTGATTATTCGTTTGTAGATCTTACTTATCTGCAAAATTTGATGAATGATAATACAACGATACCTGAGGAAGAGGTGATGAATGATCCTGTGGCAGAGGATTATTTCTTTGAAGGAAATGACGAAGTTGAGGTTGAGGGGGAGCAGCTTCAAAGTGATGAATGTTACGACGATGCTCCTATTATCGAATCGGACTCTTCAGAAGATGAATTAGGTCATGATTCTGAGACAGAGATCAATGAGCAATCAACTTCTACAGCTCAATCTTCAATGATAAAGCCTGACATAGTGCTCAAACCTATAGTTGAGGTACCCGTCACGTGTAAGTTTTACAAAGTCAGAACTGATTACACGGGTTTGATAAAAAGCTGGAAGTTTGATGAGAATCATTCGGTTTTTATGATTAAAAGGAGTGATGGCATTCAGTACTTCAACTTAAAGTTTTATAAAATAAGTACTTTGCCAAAGTGTGAGCTTCAGAGATTATCTCAGATACCCTTGATTAACCGTGCTCGAGATTCACGTGCCGATTTCTTTCAAGTGGTTATTCGTCGGGAGATTAACAGCAAAAAGTATAATCTGATTAAACCGACATTGGGTATGAGATATAAGTTTAAGAAGAAGTTGGATCCGGTTACACGACAACCAATTGTAAGGATGATCTATCCACCAGCAAAGTGCTTACAGAAGATACCTCTAGAGATCATTCCTTTGGATTTTTTGAATAGGTTGTTATACTGGGAATATGACGATATTACTGGTGAAGCTGTAATTGTTTTTATTCCAAAATCAGAACCGGCTACGGATTCGGGGTCTTTAGACGTAGATTTAGAGGTTGAAGAGAAAACAGCATGGGATGTTGTTCAACCTAAAAAGAGGTCTACTTGGGGTCTGAAGAGAAATAGATTTTGTGTATTTGACCCTTTAAGTTTGATTAATCTTTCGAAACAAGATATGAAAAGACTACATCAGAACAGGATTCAGTTCAAAGAAAGAGATAGAGCTGAAGCGATAAAATTTCAGAAGACTATCGATATCTGCGTAGCCAATGGAGTACACGCTGGTGGTGTATTTCCTGCTGGCTGGAAGTAAAGATTAAAAGATTTTGAAGACCAAGATGAAGACACGGGGGAGTTTGTTGATACATATTAGGTTGTCTGTCAGTTGGTCTATCGAGTTGTAATAAGTGTCGTTAGTTGTATAGTGAAATATATAGTTTTGTTATATGCGACACTTAAGTTTTAGGTTAGGCGTCACTTGCCTTAGTGACGCATAGCGTCACTTAGGTAAGTGACGCATGAAGGCGGCCACATGCGACACTTCCACAAGTGACGCATGTCGGCTGAATTTTAGTATAAATACAAACCTACGGGTTTTCGGCTAGGGTTGACGAAACCCTAGCACCATTTGTCGACTAAGCAACATTGTAATTATTCCCAATTCATAATACAAGCTGATATCTTCGTTTACATTGTTAATTACTTTTGTTTCGGTTTGTGTTCATTAGTAATACACGCAATTGATTGATTCCGCCTTTCAATTGTGGTCAATTGTCATCTAGATCCACGTCAAAAGGGCACTCTCATCTTCTAGATCCAAAACAAACTCAAAGCCGCACGCGATCGTCAGAAAAGTTATGCTGACGTGAGACGAAAACCACTCGAGTTCCAGGTTGGGGATCGAGTGCTACTCAAAGTTTCACCTTGGAAAGGTGTTATCCGATTCAGTAAACGCGGGAAGTTAAATCCCGAATACATTGGACCATTCAAGATCCTCGAGAGGATTGGTTCAGTGGCATATCGATTGCAGCTACCACCCGAACCCAGCAACGTGCATTCCACTTTTCACATTTCAAATTTGAAAAAGTGTCTGTTCGATGAGACACTTATCATTCCACCAGATGAAATCCGAGTGGACGATAAGCTTCATTTTGTTGAAGAACCCGCCGAAATCATGGACCGTGAGGTCAAACAACTCAAACAAAGTCGTATTCCCATTGTCAAGGTCAGGTGGAATTCGCGGCGTGGGCCTGAATTCACCTGGGAACGGGAGGACCAAATGCGGCTCAAGTATCCTCCGTTATTTGCTGATGCTACTTCAAACACGACTTCAAGTTAAATTTCGGGACGAAATTCTCCTAACAAGGGGAGAATGTGACACCCGCCAAATTAGGACTTGTAATTAGTGCCTAATCAAATGTAATACATGTAATTAGTTCTGTGTTAGGCCAATTAATGTATCAATACATATATTGGAGAATATATACAAGTATGCGATTTGATTAAATCGTACAAGTTTCAAATCGAATACAATTCGGTTCAATTAATACGGACGTTGGTGAACCATTTTATTAAATAATAGGACATTATTTAATAACTCTATTTATCCAAAATATTATTTAGATAATATTTCAACTCAAATTCGTATCGTACAAACCACAATTATGCGATTAAAATAATAAATACGGGAACAACCGAAACAAGAATAAGTTATATTTTATAACTCAAGTAAAATTTATTTGATGAAATACTTCAACCAAAAACATTAAAAAGTATTCATGTTTTAAAATAATTATTTAAACAATTAAACGATCGGGATAACGAACACCGCACGGAGCGCGAATGCAGGGAACAAGATTTGGTGAAGCCCACACCCGTGGACCTCACCAAAAAATCAGCCAAAAAGGGGGGGTCATCACCTCCCCCCACCTCATTTTACTCTCACTCTCTCTTTCTTCTTCTTCATTTTCTCTCAAAACATAAGCCACCACCACCTCCTAAATTCCTTAAAAACTACCACCAAATGACCTCGAATCTTCACACCCGTTTGGAAGAAAACGATCACGGAGTCACGATATACATTTCTATCTCATCGGAATTCTCCGGCGTTAACTTGTAAGATTCCCGAAAAATCCCGCAAACTCTTAGATTTCATTTATTTTACTTGAAAGTTGTTTGTTTAAGCTTAAAATGTCCAAATATGGGTTGGGTAAAAGTTTCATGCCCAATAGTAACCGGAAATCTCATTTTCGACTCAAAATCCGGCCATGAGACGTAAGTGTCGCATAGATCAGTGCAGTATAGCGTCACTTAATGCGTCACTTAAGTGACACACTGAGTGTCGCTAAAAGCCCTAATTTTGCGTCACTTACCCTAGTGCCGCATAAAACCCCTTTTTCCCGACACTTGCCTAAGTGTCGCAAATTCAATATCCGTCACTCCAAACCGACACTTCCAGCATCACTTGCATAAGTGACGCCTACAATTGAAATCTGATTTCATATGACACTAACTCTAGTGACGCCTCAACCCGAATTTGGGGGTGCGACAGTAGTATATAATAACATAAAATATTAGTTTGTTATTACTTGTTATATGTTGATGATAAGAATATATTTGCAAATAATAATAGGTAGACATTCATATTTATTGGAAACACATTAACAGTGGAAGGTATTTTAAGCTCCTTTTATGAGTTTATATCTCAAGGTAATTTAAAAAGGTTTATAAAGAGAATGATTTTTCGATTGTCTAATTGCTAAAAATGTACTCAAAGGGTGTGATGAGAAAGTGCAACCAAACCAAAATTTGGATACTCCAAAAACCCATACTCAAAGGGTCTGATTAATACTACATAAATGTTTTATATCTTTGCATTATATATTTCATTCTTTTGTTTTGTTTACAAGCAATGTGTGCAGATTTGAGGGCCTAAAAAAACTCACTTCTAAAGAGAACACAAAGAAAATAAGAGTATAATTAAAAGGTAATACATTGCTTAGTGTTGGTCTGTAATCTGCAAGTAGCTTTCATAATTATATAGCAAGACAATACCATTGCTTGGTAGTGTATGAGTTTTAGTAGGTAGCCTTAATTTAATGCAGACCATTTGCAAAAAATTTGAATTAGTTCTTTGAAGCAACCAATATAATTATTTGTTCCAAAGGTGATATGTTTTAAAATTTACAACCTCGACTTAATTTACTGCTAATGTATTAAATAATCATGGCCTATTTGTGAAGTGCATACTGCATACCCTTAAAATTGATGATTGCCAAATTATTGTAACGCTCAAATCCGAACAATGCTCATATAACTATCGAACGGTTGATGTGCTTTCTTATGTACTTATTCTATCTTATGCGCAGTGGGATTTAAGTTGGAATGAATTGTTGCATAACTTTAGGAATTCAATACATATTGGACGGGGCTTACGGAAGTGTGTATAGGTCCCGTTACCATTTTATGCATTTGTATTACATCATAAATTCACAATTGAAAAAGTGTTTTTGTATAGTATAATTGTCTGCTCTTGTTTTATGTACGTTTATTAATATAGAGCTATAAACTTTTCCATCTATAAAATTTTCTAACATTATTATTATATGAATAGTCTATATAAGAACTACTATTAAAATTTAATAAATAAAACTTACTTGCATACTTATAGAATAATCTTATAATTTAGAATTTTTCATCAAACCCGTGAGGAATCCATAACAACAACTACGATGAGGAATCCATGATTTCATCTTCATTCACTATGTTCCTTCTACATTTATGTATTTATAGTTAACATAATGTTGATAAAGGAAAGAAGCTAAGAAGCACTTTTGTGAAGAAGGATAAGGTTCTTATTAGATCTGTAAGCACCAAGTAAAGAGGGATTGCCATTGAGTTCAACTTTCTCGCATATTATAAGGTTGTAAAGGTTTGTTGAATTGAAACTACAATATATCATATAGCTGAATTCCAAAAAATGTAAGTTTTGTTTTTTTAAGTTGGGTTTTTTGCCGAAAAATAATCAATAGTTCAGTTTTTTGCATTTTCGGGTATCAATTAATTTTTTTCTTTATAAATGAACCACTAATTTAAAATAGATCATTTTCGTGTATATGCTAACATTTGAAACGGTCGTCGAGGATTATACAGCTAGGGATTTTTTCTTAAAGATGTATTTGAATCGATCATAAGCGTTTGAATTGCTATATAATCCCCGGCGACCGTTTCAAATGTTAGCATATACACGAAAATGATCAATTTTAAATTAGTGGTTCATTTTTCGGCAAAAAAATTAGTTGATACCTGAAAATGCAAAAAATTGAACTATTGATTCATTTTTCGGTAAAAAACCCTTTTAAGTTTGTATAATTAAGTTATATAATTATATTTCTACCTCAAAAGTGAGATTGCTTACTCTTTTGCAGGTTGTATGCATTTGATGTACGCTGCAATTCATATTTCCATTGTTTATCATGTAGTGCGAGACTTCTGAATTGTATAACACGGTCTTTTGTGTTACTACTGCTACTTAGTATAGATTAGTTTGCATTATACTTCATTTTCTTATACTCTTCTTACAAGTATTTAAATGTTTGTGTAGATGGCAGTAAGTATTTGGGGATTTAAAAGGTGGTGTTAAACATGCAATTGGTCATCATCATTTCAGGTAAATTTTCATCTCATGTATGCAAATTTCATGTTTTTTGTCATTTGTCATTATTAGAATATATATATATATATATATATATATATATATATATATATATATATATATGTTTTGAAGAGGATGTGCGATTTACCGATTATGGGTCTTTCTGTTTGATCTTTTCTGTCTAGACCAGAGTTGTGAAGTTTGTTGAAAAGGCTTCAGATTGAGCAGGAAAAAGAAACATTAGTTTTTGACTTCTTGCTAAAATGCAACGAAAAGACCTAAATTTGTAGGAAAACTTAAAAGACATTGATTTGCTCGACTGTAGTGATTTTCTTTTGCATTTTTCATAGTCCCACATATGTAGTCTTTGAAATGGTATACAGAAAATAGAACTTGATCTTATTTGCACAACAGGCCTGATAATTACAGTCAGATTTAATTTGCTCAAAAGTGATCCTTTTTAACCATTGTAATGGAGTAATTTGTGATGTGGAAATATTATGTGATATGAACATACCAATCTTATGTGATTTACGTGGTGATGCAGAAACGGATACCTGTATGCTAACGAGTATTTTCTTGACAAGATGAATGGTTTTGGTGTACAGTTTTGCAAATGGAAAGCAATATGAAGGCACTTGGCATGAAGGAATAAGGCAAGGGTTTGGCATATACACTGAAAGTCCCTTTAGTATAGATCTGATCGGATCGTTCAATCAATTGTAGGTGCGAAATCAAACAATCGAATATATAAACATTTACGAATCACGAGCACATGATTTCTATATAATCTTTGTATATATTCACAATCGAATAATCAAGATTACAAGATACAAACTCAAACTCGTTTCTCTCCTCTCTCACACACTGAAAACGGCTCACACACTTATCACAAAGGCTAACCCTAAAACTGAAATATAACTCTCTATTTATAGGGTAATCTGCCGACCCTGCGACACTCGCTAAGTGTCGCATGTTAAAACCCTATTGCGACACTTGCTTAGTGTCGCACTATGCGACACTTGCTTAGTGTCGCATAAACACTATTTTGTGTATATTTTCTATTTCACTATTCGTTTACAGACTCACATACATACACTAAACATTATACATACGCAGACTAATTGATTTTGACAATTACAAACGTTTGACCAACTGACTGACACACCAAATGCACCAACAAACTCCCACATGTCAGCAGCTTGGTCAAATAAGTTTCAATTAGTCTTCATCAACAAATTCCTTCATATCTTCAACAATCAGAAACTCACCCATTGAGATAGCATGGTCTTCAGAAAAATCTTTGATGTCCAGATTCATGTGACTGACACACATTATTATACAATAAGATCTTCAAACTATGTGACCATCTCTCAATGATCATCCGCTTCTCCGATAGAATTTATCTTCACAGTCGTTGGAGAATAATCGACATCCTTTACATCTTCAATATTTGACTTTGACAAGATATGTGATGTTTGAAGAAAATAACATAGAAATAATTTATTTATTTATTTTGTATTTTTCTTTATAAATTAAAAACAAAGAATACAAAAAAAAATTGGGGATGAGATTGTTTTAGGTCTGCTTAGAGATCATATAAGGCTAACATGCAATTATTAGGAAATAATAAGTGTTATTTCGATCATCAGTATATTTGTCCACTTTAAGTTTACTTGGCACACTTAAAACACCTTTTATAAAAGTTATTTCAAGACGATTATTAGTATTATTTGTCCACTTAAACATGTTACACCCGCATCTGTGAGCTAACCTTTTATTGTTAGTATGAAAATTTCACTGTGGTCCACACCATAGATATACCCCTGTAACCCAGACATGAACATAGTTTCCAAATTTAGAAATAATATAAGAGGATCAATTTTAAGAATCGAGCCAGCGGTGACAGGTCTGTACAACCGTACAACAGAGCGATATACACTTGATTCAGGTTTAAGCAAAACCGATCGCAGTCAAACCGAACTTGGAGTTTTCCAAACGGCGACCTTGTTCAGTATCTTAAGATTTAAGACTTTTCAAGTGCATTGACTTGTGTTTTCTTAGTTTTGAGAATATAATGAATTGAGACCAGGTCTGTACCGACGTACAACAGAGAAAACAATCATTATACTCCCCCAAAAGATCTCAGATAGACAATCTAAAATTAGAAGTATGTCAAGCTACGCTAAGGAATTAAGACATTGAGTCGTACATCATAAGGTGTTTACCACAAGATCATAGACATGTATTTAAGTTACTTCTTAATAACCCAGAGACCGGTGTGTATCATGCCTACCAATACATCGTACGATGAAGCTAATTTTCATAAAACCTATTTTAAATGTGTCAGATAAACCTACTGACACATCCAAGATAAACCTTAAAATTCCATTTTGTGCATGTCACCCGATGTACTATCATATCTTAAGTTGTTTATAGACACAACCCAATGTCTTTTCAAGAATTAAGAATCTTGTTGTTCACATTTCTGATCCAAATAATCAGAATTTTTAAGTTTTTAAATTACTCCCCTTGAACAGCAAATTCTTATATCCAATCAAAAAACACTCCCCTAAAACAAAAAACATATTTTTGTATTTTTAATTTTAAAAATTTTGCAACATTGCATTTCTTTGATACTAAAAAATTTTAGCCTGAAAAAAATTCATTTTACCCGGTCATTTTTTGACGTTTTCAGACGAAATTTTGGCAGGAAAAACGCGATTTTTTTTTACGAATCTAGAGCGACACTAGGTAAGTGCCGCTAGGAAGTGTCACTTAACAGATAGTGTCGCACAATATCAGATGGCGACACTAAGGTAAGTGTTGCTAAAAATCACAAGTGACGCTATGAAGTGACGCTTTGAAGTGACGCACTAAAGTGACGCACTGAAGTGACGCACTAAAGTGACGCACTGAAGTGACGCTAGAGGGTAAGTGACGCTAGAGGGTAAGTGACGCTAGAGCGTAAGTGACGCACTAAGTGACGCTAAATCGCGGCTGTCAGCTCCAAAAACCCTAAAAATCGAAATTTTTGAAACCCTAACGAAAATTGACGAACGACAGATGAACTAGCACCAAAAATCAACCCAAAAATTGATATAATCAACACAAATAACCCATAAATGAATTATAATCAATTAATACCTTCGCGAATCAATCGAAAACACTCAAAATAACGATCCGAAACCGTCGAATCCTTGATTCACGACTCTGATACCAGTTGAAAGTCCCTTTAGTATAGATCTGATCGGATCATTCAATCAATTGTAGGTGCGAAATCAAACAATCGAATATATAAACATTCACACTTGATGTAGGTCTGTTCAACAAATATGACTATCCGAGATTTATAGTCAGTGGCCATCCATCTCTTATTTTTAAATTAGTTGACTCAATTGGAGAGTGAGTTAACATGCATATTAAAAGATTCCCCTTTTGTCTTATGTTTAAATCTTACTTTTATATGGCAAAATAATTATTATGTTTTCCATAAACTAATTTACTTTTCCCATTAACAATTTAAGATTTTTTAAGTTATTATTAGTTTTGTTGGCCTTGGACTTGAGTGTATGGTTACACCAAGATGTTCATGAGAATTAGGATCGTATCAAAATTTAGATTAATTTATTTAATTTTTGTCATTATTTATATAAATTAGCATGATATGAGTAGGTTTCTATAATTATGAATCTATATTTTGGGCCTAGAATTTTATTAAATGAAACTTATGGACCGTATGATCATATATTGGGCATGAAAGTTTAAAGTGGGCCTGGAATTCTTATTGATTCTTATTGGACCTGGAATATTTAAGTAGCATACGAGAGCATCCTGTAAAGTAGCATATCCTGGAATTTAATTTTGTGTAACCTCATTGTCCACATCTGTATTTAGACATATATCCATATATTATATATTGTTATTATTATTATGATTATATGTATATATTATATTATATATATATATATATATATATATATATATTATACATATACATATATCGGTATTATATTATTTATTGTATATTATTATACATATTAGCATATGAACAATGAGCCGTGTCAACTCAAACTTGTTTGACCTATAACCCAACGCATACATTTTGATACCACTACATCGGTTAGCCTACAAGTTGAAACGGATAGCAAGAAGGTAGACATAGTATATTAAAAGAGTAAGTTTTGTCTATGATGACTCCATGATCTAACGAGATAACTGTGAGTCCCTAATCACTATTATGTTAGTGATTGTGAATCGTTAACAGTGAGTTAATTGTAGAAGGGGGGGTTGAATACAATTAAAAACTTTTCTTTTCTGTGTTATAGTGTTATCTTTGTTTAGCAAGTTTTTAACCGTATTAAAGTAACAACAATATGAACACAAGTATATATATAAGATAAACAGTTCAGTTGCTGATACAAATGTAGCTGAAAGATAAATTCTTTTATTGATAAAATTTATCTCTTGTTGATTGCGGAATAGATTAGCCAAAGCTAATCCAAATCAAACAATACAGCTATTACAAAGGAGATGAGCAGTAGTGGACAAACACACTAACTGCTCACTCGCTGAGGTAAGCTAGTAGTGGACAAACACGCTACTAGTTTACTCGCTGGTGTTACTTGTATCTTAGACAAACTAGTCACTGACAAACAAGTGACAATACAAGTAATCGACACAAAATGAAGTACAACATACTACGCTATTTATAGACGCTGAAATCCTTAATTTCCGGATCTGAAAGACACGTGTCGCTGCTTGATTGGAGAGGTAGTTGAGATGTGATACATCATGGCACGACATTCTGTCTTGGGAAATATCACCTTGTACCATAAACCAATCAAATGCATCCACGTTACTCTTTTCAAGTTTCGAGGAACACGTGCTGCGCCGTAATAACGCCGAATGTCAACTTCTTATTTAATGCGGCATTTAATGTTGCAGTCACTGATAGAAACACAATTCTCCTCATTCTCGATGCGAGCTAACATGCTCTAAAGAATGACTTGAACAGCTAATCTTTAGTGACTTCTTTTATTCAGCAGAGGAGAGAACTTAAGAAGACTTGGAGACTCTCGCTGATAGATGAGTATCAGCGACACACATAGTTGGGTCTTTTATCTTGATAAGATCTTCATCTACTGGCTTATCATATGATCAGCGACATAGAGACCTTCAGCAACAGGAGCTTGACTTGAATCATTTTCTTCATGGAGCATTATTGAGAAGATCAGAGACTGTGAACAGATGGCATGATCAGTGACTTCACTTATCAGCGAATAATGACTAACAATCTCTTATATAATCTCCCCCTTAATCCTTGAGATCAGTGACCACTTGAGTTCAGCGATCAGTGACTCAACAATCTCCCCCTAAATGGTTTAAGTCAAAGCTCCCTTAGACAAACTTGTTGCAGGAAAGTTTTAGTCTCTGAAGATAAGTTGGTTGCACAGAGACTTGTACTTGTAAATTTTTGCGGTTGAAAAGATTTGAGTCTCTGATAGTAGGTAGGTTGCCCAGTGACTTGTACTTGTAGATTTTCTGTGCAAAGCCTCATATATATCATTGAATAAATATTTACAGAAACTAACTATTACAAAATATCTTAATTATTTATCTCTCCACATTTCCTCATCTTTCACTATGCCAAGCTCAGCTTCAAGTTCATACTTGTCTTTGGAGGGCAGGTATCTGAATTTTCTGGCCAAGGCTTCATCGAGAATAGCTTTTCTGATCTTTGAATCTGTTGGAAGCATGCTAGCTGACCTGATTAGGTGTATGAGTTGTTCTTGATCAACCTTCTCAAGTTCAGCTTCTCTTTGAAACCTAAGGGCACCATTTAGGTCCCTGTATACCAGACCCTTCTCCCCCTCAGTGACTTCATGACCTTCAAGCTTTGGCACACCAGCAGGGATAGATAGATTTAGTCTTGAAGTGTTGGGGATTCGATAGATGCTGCTTGTGCCTGACCTATACCTTGGGCTTGGTGGCTGAACAATCTCTTCACCAAATGTGACAGTATCTTCTAGTCTGAGAAGTTGCAGTGACACCATTTTTTGATATAGTCTATCAATCTCTTTCAGGACCTCAGCTTTAGCTGCACTTGTTGAGTGGCTGATAGCAAGCCTGATCTCATTCCATTCTTCTCTGTGCAGCTTGCATACTTGATCAAGTAGCATGGCTTGAGTCTCTGAACCTCTTTGAATAAGCAGTTGAGGTTGAGATTGATTCTTAGACTTTTTCAGTTTAACCTTGGTAATAGGTGCAGGGTTTGATCTCCCTGTCATTCGGGCAGCAAACCTTTTTCTATCAATTTCATCCCATTTCCTATCCACTGCTGTTCTGACAGCTCCCCCTTTCTTTTTAGAGCTCTTGTTAGCTGAAGTTTTCAGTTTTTATTGCTCTAGCTCACTCTCTTCTATCTCAGCAAGTACCCTGGCAATTGCAGCATCAGACTCTTCTTGATCTTTCTTTTGTTTAAGAAGTCTGGCCCTTTCATTGGCATCTTTAGAGCTCAATTCCAGTAGGTATGCTCTGTCAGCATCTGATTGCTCTTTCAGCAACCTTTTCCTTTCTTGTTCTTCTCTTAACTCAGCCTGAAAGGTTATTTGCATTATCATCTCATGCTCCCTGTCCTGTCTTGCCTTTATCTTTCTGGCAACTCTCTGTTCTTTTGTTTCATCAGGACAAGGGGTATCTGAGGCTGAGTCAGAGGAAAGGCATGCTGTAGGGGAGGTATCTGAAGTGGTTGTGTTGGAAGGAGTTGCTGTGGAGATTGGTATTATTGTTGCTGGGGTAGGTGTGGTTATTTGGGTTGTTGTAGTTGTAGTTGCTGTAGATGAGGGTAAGTTTAGGGTTGCTGGTGGAGGTGAAGGTACAGCTACCTCAGATATGACAATATGTAATTGAGGGTCACTGACCTGTTGTTTCTTTGATGAAGGAGTAGATGCAGGAGAGGTGTCACTGGTCCTTTTTCTCTTGATAACAGAAGATATGGGTTGCTGATCCTCCATATTTATATCATCTTCATCATCTGAACCCTGACCATTTCCATGACCACCTCCCTGGCCATCATCATTGTTATCATCATCATTATCATCAGCATCATGCATGATGGTATCATCCTCCTCATCATCAGATACATCATCTACCACTTCCCTATTCATCCATTCCCAGCGAGCCAATTCATAGCTCACTGAGGTACCCTCTATCCTAGCAGTATCATCCACTGCCCATTGTTGTACCAGCCCGTTGTAGTTCCTGAGCTCTTCAGCACTGAACTCAGGAAAGCTCTCAGTGATATCCACCATATCAGTGGCTATCTCCATATCTACCCAATGCAGTTCAGCAACTGCAAGGGCCTCCAATTCAGGTTGCTCAGCGATTGGACGAAGTGCGTAGGTGTTGAGCACAATGTCCCTGTGAGCTTTGTTTGATAGCGGATCAGTCATCTTTCGGGGCATCTCAGGATCAAACTCTTCATCTTCACTCTCCCCCTGACTGGTTCGCTCAAACTGATCAACTGCCCTAAGTATCTGATCAGTGAAATCAACATTTTCCTCTCGCAGGGCAGCGACCTCAGCTCTTGTCTTTGTGAGCTGTGAGATAACCTGTGGAAGTACCTTAATAACTTTGTCAGTGTTATACAGGTAGTTAGATACAGAAATGGCTAAGTCATTTTGGTTGGTGGTGAGCTGGGCAATGGCAGCAGCATGATTAGTGAAGTTGTTGGTGGAGGTGGAGGCTAGCTCAGTGACTGCATGGTTTATTGCAGCACTAGCATCAGCTACTGTTTGCCCTCTCACTAACAGATGTGCTCCATGGTTCAATGAAGTTGTATACATCAGTGAGAGCAGCAACAGCTTTCTGAAGGACAGAGACATTGCCAATAAGTGCCTCACGGTCTTCAGTGAGCATCTTAATTTGGGTTTGGGATTGGGCAATGTACTCCATCAGTAGCTGATCTGAGGTGGAGTGAGTGGAGGTGTGTGGGGGAGTAGTTTGGGTATTAATAATGGGGGTAGGTTTAGATTGGGTTACCTGATCAGGGGGTGTGGTCTGACCAGCAGTGACTTGGATGTTATCACTGGAGAAAGAGGTGGGGGTGAGCTCTCTGATGGGAGAGTTGGATGTGGGTGGAGGAATGGGTTGGGTGTCCTCTGAGGTGTCCATTGGCATGATTTCCTCATCATCAGCTTGTGATTTAGCTGGTGGTTCATTGGAAATAGAAGTAGCGACCTGTATCTCACAATGGGTCAGTGGTGAGACGTTGACAGTCGGTGCAGTGATAGATGAGAGATGGCCCGGGTCTGTAGCCAGTGGTGTGACATCAGCTATGAGTGTGTTATCACCCACTGATGTCACTTGCCCTTTTAATGAAATGTCACCCTTTTGTGAGGATGACAAGTGGCTGGGTTGACTCAATCTGAGGGTGTGGGGTGCACCCGAATCACTGCTAACAGTGGTTTGATCCACTGCAGCTGTCTGTAGTTGTCCCTTTGTAGAGTCACTGGACTTTCGGGAGTCCAGTGAAGCAGGTAAAGTTGAGGGTTCAGCAGTGGTGCCCTCAACAACTGAACGTACAGTCACTGATTCACCACTGGCATCCGTAGATGTCTTCTTTTTACTATGTCCCTGATCCTTTAATGTCAGGGACCCTAATTTGGATTTTTTCTTGGGAGCGGTTGGTGGTTTCTTAACTGGTGGTTGACCAACAGTAGTCACTGGGGGGGTGGTTAGTGACGTGGTCGATGGGGGGGGGGGGGGGGCAGCAACTGACATTTGTACAGAAGTTACAGGCTGGGGTGCAAGGATCCCCGGGTGTTTCATAAAAGCGGGTAACACCGCGGTCGCTGGTTTTGCGAAAATTTGAGATCCTACCAGAGTGGGCTCAAATCCCTGAAAAGATACCCTATCATAGGCAGCAAACTGATCCCTAAAGATCAGTGAGAGATACCTAGGGTAAGGTACATATTTTGCCCTGGCAGGCTCAGCGACTTTGGTGATCAGTTCGTTAAAGATCACACTTGCATAGTCAACTCGTAGAGAGTTGACCAGTGACCAACTGATCTGGGCCTCCAGGGAGCTGAATTGATCATAGCTCCCTGATTTTGTACCCAAAGATTGGATAAAGTTTGTGAAAAGAGCATTCCAAACACCATCCATTTTTGTTTTATGAACCGTAGAGTACTTACGGTTGCCACTGCCATCGACTGAGTATTTACACTCAATCTCAGTAAGATCGACGAGGCCTTGTTTGGCAACGTCGCTCTCTAGCAGCGACTCGTACGACTCATAGGTTGGCAGTTGTAAAATGGAGCGGATGGTGTTGGCAGTTATGATGATGGGTTGGGTACCATTGTCGATAAAACCCTGGAGTTGGGAAACACCAGAGACGACAGAGTGAGTGCAGGTATACCAGAACTCACTGAGCCATTCTGGGTTCATTTCCCCAGGAGACAAGGTAAGAGCAGGGAGGATAAAGTGATTTTTCAAAAAGTTTATCACCTCCGCATACTCAGGTTTAGGGCAATTTACATTTCCCAAATAGTTAGATTTGGGAATTGTAATGACAAGGGTCTCACTGACCGCAGAGGCTCGAAGAGCTTTAATCTCTGGGGTCGGTGTGTAAGCATTGTTGAAAAATTTTGTTCTTGCCATTTTAGAAAAAGAAAAAGTAGAAGATTTAAAATGAGAGATATTTGCAGAGAAAATGAAGAAGATGAAGTTTGAAAAATTAGAAAGCGTAAAGAATGAAAAGGTAAGGGTTTCGCTGCTTATAAAAGGTTACTGATGTGGAAAATGTGTGGTCAAAACGAGTATGTACGTGGTCAAAAAGTAAAAAAAAAATGTGGTTGGCGGAAGTGGAGTAGGGTGATGATGGTGATAAGTGGTAACATTAAATGGTGATGGGAGTGGTGCGCCGGAAAGGTATAAGAGGTGTCAGAAAAAGTGTACCTTTTCGAGTTCCCATAAGATATTTTAATATGACATTTATTAAGAATATAAATCGTTAAAAATTAAATACAAAATGTATTAATTATAGGGAATATATGTCGAAATAAATGCTATATTAAATAATAACATATCTTTCGCTGATACATTATGTCTCAGCGAGATGAAGATAAATTATATCTTAAAATAAAATAAATATTATGTTTCATATTTGATGTCGCTGATCAAATTACAACTTAGAATACTAATCTAATCAGCTAGTCATATGTGAAGCATAAGATATAGTTTATTTATATGATATAAGGAATTTTCATGTGCAGTTACAAAGTATATAATTTATTGATTATAACTATGCTAACTTATTGTTCTTGCTGACTACATCAGTGAGAATAATAGGTCAGTGTGTTAAAAGTATAAACTATATATTCTGTAACTACCTTTTATTAAACAAACAGGTTTTAATCATTTAGGTTCAGCATGCCTAACTCGCTGATGAGAAAGGTGAATCTTTTCTCATCTAAAGTTTTGTAAATATGTCAGCAAGTTGGTAATCAGTTGGAATGAAATGCAATTCAATGTCACCTTTCATGATGTGGTCCCTGATGAAGTGATATCTGACATCAATATGCTTTTTCCTTTAGTGCATCACAGGATTATTTGCTATGGCAATAGCACTTTGACTGTCACAATAAATTGGAACATTGCCAAAGTCAAAACCATAGTCAGCGAGCTGATTCCTCATCCACAGAATTTGAGCAGTGCAAGCTCCAGCAGCGACATATTCAGCCTCAGCAGTAGAAGTTGAGACAGAATTTTGTTTCTTGCTTGACCAGCTTACAAGCTTTTCTCCAAGAAACTGGCAGCTACCAGAGGTACTCTTTCTGTCCATTTTGCATCCAGCATGATCAGAATCTGAATATCACTTCAGTGAGAAATCTGAACCAGATGGGTACCAGAGACCAAGATTTGGTGTACCCTTCAGATATCTGAATATTCTTTTGACAGCGAGCAAATGGGATTCCTTTGGATCAGCTTGATATCTAGCACATAGACAAGTGGAAAACATAATGTCTGGTCTTCTAGCAGTTAAATACAGCAGTGACCCGATCATTCCTCTGTAAGCAGTGATGTTTACAGATTTACCATCAGGATCAGCATGTAATTTTACTGCAGATGACATTGGTGTAGCAAGGGATGAGCAGTTGGTGAATTCAAATTTCTTTAACAAATCTTTAACATATTTTCCTTGATTTATAAAAATACCAGTTTTGGTTTGCTTTATTTGCAGACCAAGGAAAAATGTTAGTTCACCCATCATGCTCATTTCATAACTTTTAGTCATGAGGTTACTGAATTCCTTGCACATGTCATTGTTAGTAGACACAAAAATAATATCATCAACATAAATTTGGACCAATATAACATCTCTCTTATCCTTTTTAATAAAAAGTGTGCTGTCAATTTTACCTCTGACATACCCACAGTTAGTTAAGAAGGTAGAGAGAGTGTCATACCAAGCTCTAGGAGCTTGTTTTAGTCCATATAAAGCTTTTTCCAGCTTATAGACATAACCTGGATGCTTGGGATCAGTGAATCCAGGTGGTTGCTTCACATACACTTCTTCCTGTAGCTTTCCATTCAAGAAGGCACTTTTCACATCCATTTGATATACCTTGAACTTCTTGTGAGCTGCATATGCTAAGAACAACCTGATTGCTTCAAGCCTAGCAACTAGTGCAAAGGTTTCATCGTAATCAATTCCTTCTTGCTGACAGTAACCTTGTGCCACCAGTCTAGCCTTATTCCTTATTACAACACCATCAGCATCCATCTTGTTTCTGAACACCCATCTTGTTCCAATCACAGATTTCCCAGCTACTTGAGGTACTAACTTCCACACTTTATTCCTTTCAAACTGAGATAGCTCTTCTTGCATGGAAGCTATCCAGTGATGATCAGTGAGTGCCTCATCAATTTTCTTGGGTTCAATCAGTGACACAAAGCTTACAAACAAACAAAAGTTAGCAGATGCTGATCTGGTCTGGACCTTGGATTGAGGATCACCAATGATCAATTGATTATCAATGTGTCTAGTCCATTTAGTCACTCGCTGAGGTTCAGCAGTGACTTGATTATTCAGAGGTGATCCACCAGACACATCAGCATTAGAAGCATGATTAATGTTTAAGCTTTGATTTGGACAGTGAGTGTTATTATTTTGATGCAAATGATGAGATGATGATGGGATATCAACAGGAAAAGATGAAGTTCCTGAATTATTCTTAGCTAAAGTAGAGCCAGAAGTATCTTCAGGGACATCATCTTCCCTTTCAGAATCTGATGGATGAACCTCATGCTTGTCATCACTGATTGTATTAAAAATAAGGTTTTCATAATCTTTTGGATCAGTGAGTGATTCATCATAAGATTCATCAAATGTAACATCCATTGATTCTTCAATACATTCCCTTCTCTTATTATAAATTCTGAAAGCTTTTGAAATGATTGAGTAACCAACAAATATACCTTCATCAGCTTTGGGATCAAACTTTCCTAAGTGATCTCTTTTGTTTAAGACATAGCAGGTACTGCCAAAAACATGAAGAAAACTTATGTCAGGTTTTCTCCCCCTTAACACCTCATAGGCTGTCTTATCATGTCTTTTGACAATCAAAGACCTATTCTGAGTGTAGCAGGCAGTGTTAACTGCTTCAGCCCAGAAATGGGTCTTAAGACCAGCATCTATGAGCATTGACCTTGCTGATTCAATCAAGGTTCTATTTCTCCTTTCTGCAACACCATTTTGTTGAGGTGTTCTTGGTGCAGAGAAGTTTTGAGAAATACCTTTTGAATCACAGAAACTTTCAAGGTCAATATTTCTGAATTCAGTGTCATTATCACTTCTTAAATGTTTAACTGAACAATCATTTAAGTTTTCCATCTTTTTGATAAAGGATATGATTTCCTGTGTTGCATCACTTTTGGCTTTGAGGAAGAATACCCAAGTATATCTGGAATATTCATCCACAATTACCAAGCAATACCTTTTACCACCAAGACTGGAGGAACTCACTGGACCAAATAGATCCATATGCATCATTTGAAAACATTCTGTCACTGAAGATGTTTGTTTGCTTTTGAAAGAAGAGCTGTGATGCTTTCCCTTCTCACACGCTGAACAAAGCTTGTCTTTGTCATAAGTAAGCTTTGGAAGACCATTTACCAAGTCATTCTTGCTGAGCTTGCTGATGGCCTTGAAGTTCAGGTGAGAAAGACGCTTATGCCATAACCATTTTTCTTCTGAAACGGTTCTGGAATAAAAACATGTTCCTGATTGTGCTGAGTCCATATTGACTACATATGTATTTCCTTTCCTTTGAGCACCCAGGACAGCACTTCCATTTTTGTTGTAAACAACTCCAGCTTCATGATCAAATAACACCTTATTTTTGGCATCGCAGAACTGACTGATGCTTAATAAATTATGCTTCAGTCCTTCAAAATATGCTACCCTTTTAAACATCACATTTCCATTGGTCAAGATCCCATACCCTCTGGTCTTACCAATGTTGTTATCACCGAAGACTACATCAGGACCTCTTTCATCCTGGTAGTCGCTGAGCAGGGACTTACATCCGGTCATATGTCTGGAACACCCACTATCCAGATACCAGATTGTTTCTCTAAGAATGCCCTATATCAGGAGTAAAATGTTAGTTCAATTTATGAACCCATCCTGAGATGGGTTCATGGTGGACAAGCCTTGAACTTGGCTTCCACTGACCAGCAAGACATTTGATTCACTGCTGGTGGTTGGTTGGACACAAGCTTGTACTGATGAACAATCTGTTGACACATGTTGCCTACTTCCACACTTATAGCATTTTTTATTTGTGGCTTTAGACTTCTTTTGCTCAATATGCTTATTTGATTGAGATTTAAAAGAGTTCAGACTTACTGTCTCAGTTTGTTTCTTTGACTCCAAGTCACTGATGACAGGATCATCAGTCACTGGAGTGTCAGAGGTGAGGTTGTTGAATAACTTTTGATTAATAGCAGTAATACTGATGGGAACTGGATTAGTTGTTGACTCATTTATGCTCAAGTCTTTCAGTTCATCAATACTTGCAGCTATATCACAATTGTCAGTGACCAGCGAGCTTTTAACAAAGTGATTTGGTTTAGGCTCGCTGAAGACTGACATAGGCTCAAAAATGAAGTTTGAAAAGGATTGATCAGGCTTGAATATTTGATCAATGCTTGTGGCATCAGCCAGAGAAGCAGCTGTGTCATAATCACCTCCCAAAATAGCTTTTACTTGTTTTGGAATTTGATTATTGACACATTGATTTACATTTAATGCAGATTTGCACCATGACTTTATAACTTCATTGAGTTGAGAAAATTTGGTTTCAAAACTTATTTTCTCTTGAATGCACATTTGATTTGCATGTATTTGTGCATCAAGTTCAAGTTTTAGGTCTTTCATTTTCAACAAATTTTCTTCTTGAAGTTTAAGTTTTTATGTCAAGTTATTGATCATGCATTCTTGCCTTTTCTGAATATCATGAGCATTTGATAGATCAACTATCAAAGTCTCAAAGATATTCTCCTTTTCAGTCACAGAAGCTGATTTAAAGCAATGTACCTTGTAGAGAGTCTCTGGATCCCAGCCGGATGCTGAACATTTCTTGGCTACTTCCTTGATGTCTTCATGGAAGTTAGCATCATCAGCCATCAGGCAGTAATCCCTATCTAAACAAATCATAGCTTCTTCTTCATCAGATGATGAGGTTGAGTCAGAGTCGCTGAAGGATCCTTCTTCAGCGACGAATCCTTTTCCCTTCTTCTTGCCAACTTTGGACATAGCTTTCAGCTTCTTGTACTTTGACTTGTACTTGTTGTACTTGTCATTTCTGAAGCTGGGCCTTTGTTCAGGGAGAGGATTGACAGCTTTGGATCTACAGTCAGCTGCAAAGTGACCAGGTTTGCCACATTTGTAGCAGTCGCCTTTTGACCTTGGGATGTCACTTGATGGTGCACCAGCAAATTTGTTGAACCTTGTATTCTTTCTGAAATTTGCAACCATCATGGCCATATCTCTTTCCAGCTTCTCTAGTCCTTCTTCATAGTTGACTTCAGACTGACTGTCAGCAGCACAACCTTCCTCATCTGCAATTAGTGACTTTGAACTCAACTTGGTGATCTTAACTTTCTGCTTTTGATCAATCTCTTCTAGCTCAGCTACAAGGGCATTAGAAATCTTTTGACTGCCTAGTGCAGCACGAATGTGCTCACTTTGATCAGCCTGTTTTTCAGATTGTTCCCAATTTAACAATATACCATAAATTTGAGTTAGATTGAGAGAAGTATAATCATTACGTTGTCGAGTACATGTTGCAATGGTTCCCCAAACTTTCCTAGGCAACAGTTCTAGAAATTTTTCGACAACAAATCTTTGGTCCTTTCCTATATTAGCCTTTTCCATTTTATTTATTAAAGCTTGATATCTAGTATAGGTGGAGGCCAGTGACTCATTGGGTTCCATGGCAAACAGTTCATACTGACGAGTCAGATTTACTTCTCTACAGCGAATAATGTCGGGGGTTCCAATATAGATATTTCTTAGAGTGTCCCACATGTGTTTCGCTGTACTGCACAATCCAATGGACTCAAACACTTCATCAGGAAGTGACATGCTTATGTATATTTTAGCTTGTTTATCCAGCCTGACCATGCGCCTATCCTCATCTGTCCATTGTTCCTCCCTTTTTGGCATAACCATTTCTGGTAAGGCAGGAGTGGTTGCAGTGGCTGCAACAGCAGGAATAATGACAGTGGGGGTGTGAGGACCGTCAGTTATTATAGAACAAAGACGATCATCAACAATGTCTAAGAACATCATCATCCTGGACATCCAGGTTTCAATTCTTGATGGGTCAAATGCTGGAGGTTTTGTAGTGGAGCCATTTCCCTTCTGGTACTCAGAATCAACACAACTGTATTTAACGGATTTCATTGCAGATCTGGTTAAATTATATTTTAAACCAACTCTGCTCTGATACCAATTGTGAGTCCCTAATCACTATTATGTTAGTGATTGTGAATCGTTAACAGTGAGTTAATTGTAGAAGGGGGGGTTGAATACAATTAAAAACTTTTCTTTTCTGTGTTATAGTGTTATCTTTGTTTAGCAAGTTTTTAACCGTATTAAAGTAACAACAATATGAACACAAGTATATATATAAGATAAACAGTTCAGTTGCTGATACAAATGTAGCTGAAAGATAAATTCTTTTATTGATAAAATTTATCTCTTGTTGATTGCGGAATAGATTAGCCAAAGCTAATCCAAATCAAACAATACAACTATTACAAAGGAGATGAGCAGTAGTGGACAAACACGCTAACTGCTCACTCGCTGAGGTAAGCTAGTAGTAGACAAACACGCTACTAGTTTACTCGCTGGTGTTACTTGTATCTTAGACAAACTAGTCACTGACAAACAAGTGACAATACAAGTAATCGACACAAAATGAAGTACAACATACTACGCTATTTATAGACGCTGAAATCCTTAATTTCCGGATCTGAAAGACACGTGTCGCTGCTTGATTGGAGAGGTAGTTGAGATGTGATACATCATGGCACGACATTCTGTCTTGGGAAATATCACCTTGTACCATAAACCAATCAAATGCATCCACGTTACTCTTTTCAAGTTTCGAGGAACACGTGCTGCGCCGTAATAACGCCGAATGTCAACTTCTTATTTAATGCGGCATTTAATGCTGCAGTCACTGATAGAAACACAATTCTCCTCATTCTCGATGCGAGCTAACATGCTCTAAAGAATGACTTGAACAGCTAATCTTCAGTGACTTCTTTTATTCAGCAGAGGAGAGAACTTAAGAAGACTTGGAGACTCTCGCTGATAGATGAGTATCAGCGACACACATAGTTGGGTCTTTTATCTTGATAAGATCTTCATCTACTGGCTTATCATATGATCAGCGACATAGAGACCTTC
The DNA here is from genome assembly GCA_963422505.1 of Pseudognaphalium luteoalbum. Lineage (NCBI taxonomy): Eukaryota > Viridiplantae > Streptophyta > Magnoliopsida > Asterales > Asteraceae > Pseudognaphalium > Pseudognaphalium luteoalbum. The sequence continues at coordinate 121,517,898 of OY730193.1, forward strand.
AGCAACAGGAGCTTGACTTGAATCATTTTCTTCATGGAGCATTATTGAGAAGATCAGAGACTGTGAACAGATGGCATGATCAGTGACTTCACTTATCAGCGAATAATGACTAACAATCTCTTATATAATCTCCCCCTTAATCCTTGAGATCAGTGACCACTTGAGTTCAGCGATCAGTGACTCAACAATAACTATTAAAAAAATATAACGAAGAGCATGGGGCAACACAAGATATGCAAATGTATCATACTATGAAAACGGAATGTGCTAAAAAACTTGTTGAGGTTCAGTAGCTCATCACATTTAAGCTTAAATGGAGTGAACATGATATAAAGTATTTAAATATAATACAGAGTAATATATATTTAATTTTCTTATATGGGCCTACAGTAGCATACGTGTGTGGCTAGATTTTTGGGCCTGAAAAAGCCCATTAGTTTTCTATTTGGCCTGGAAAAGCCGATTAGTATTCTGGCACAAGTTGATAAGTTACTACCTCATGTTTAGCATCCTGGATTATATATTTGTATATTAATATTAATTAAAATAATTTCCATGTGAAGTAGCTTTCTGGATTATATATATATATATATATATATATATATATATATATATATATATATATATATATATATATATATATATATATAATTTGCTTACCATGCTGGCGCAATATGAAGTAACATCCTGGATTATATATTTATATTTATATTAATTAGATAATTTTCCATCCTGGTGCAATACGAATAAATGGGCATCCTGGATATTTAAGATTAAATATTTATGCACAAAAATACCATCCTGGCTCAAACGTGGGTATCAACCAACTTGGCGAAAACCACGTCAAAAACTGATTCGGCGCAAAATAACGAAAATTATCGAATAAAGGATGGATGAGATTTAAAGTCAATGCAATCCAACCATCCAGGATCAAAGTCAATGGAAAAATAAACTGTCAATACGGTTATAATACGGTTCACTACGCTGGAGGCATATATATGGTAAATAACTTTACAAGTTTATAACTGTATTCAATAATAAAAATTAATCCCTCCACTCACTTTTGTATAATATAGAACATGAGAACGTTATAAGAAACATTAATTTTTTATCCTATTTTATTTTTTCTTTGAATGATTATTACATAAATGCATTACCTAAATGGCTCCAAAACGTAATAATGTTGAATGTAATAGGAAACACTTAGTTTTACATTTGGCCTTGCTCCGAAAGAGATTCATTAACTAGGTCCAAACCTCACAGATAGTGAATGATCATGATTATACATAATATGTTAGTAGGTCATAGAATTGTTATTCGAAAAGATATAATTATAAATTACATCAATCAAATAATATGATAATTTCGATTTTGCATCAAACCCGTGTATTCACGGGTCAATAAACTAGTATTTATAAAATATAGAATAGATATTTCCTTGCTTTTTAGCCATGTCACATCATCTTATTACCTTTTTCTAAAACCCTCCTAATCATGTCAAATCATCAATTTACTTTTTCCTTAAAAATTTTATAAAATTTTATAAAATTTTCCTTTCTTTTTAGCCATGTCACATCATCTCATTACTTTTTTCTAAAACCCTCATAATCATTCTCAAACATAAATTATTTTTTCTTAAAAATTCATAATTATACTAACACTTTCACCTTAAAATTTTATATTCATTAGCAAACTACTACGTTCTATTTTATAAAAAGTCATAATTCAATTTAATTATAATATATTATAAAAACTTATCAAATCTCTAGATATGATACATTGCAATTACCTAATATTATCATCAATAACTATCATGTTTTAATAAAATTAGTTTTAATAAAATATATAGAATTGATTATTTTTTGTGCATATTGGTATATGTTACTATTTTCAATTATAAATTTGAAATTTTAACAATATTAATACAATTAAAAACCTAAAAAACCAAATGATTAATTGTATCTATTTTAATTGTCATGTATCGCACTTAATGGCGCCTCAACAAATTTATTAAAACTTAACATAATTTTGGAACTGATGGTTGTTACCGTGAAAAGTGAGAACAAGCTCAAAATCCAACCGCTCTTAAGAAAGGAAGAGACTACATTATACTTGATGTATCAACAGCTAAAAAAATAAATACAAATTCATCCATTATAGTTTGATTTATGCTACTAATCATTTCATTGTCAATGATAATCGTATTTTTTTAATTAACAATATTGAACTTACAAATTAATACAATTGTATTTTATAAATGGTTGTGCATCGCACAGGCTAAATACCTAGTTTCATTAATATACAACAGGGTTAATTTAACGGGGTAATTAACTCCTTTTTACTCAAAAAAATAACACATAAAAGTTAATATGTTATTGAAATTAAATCTTAAAGACTTAGAAAATATGAGACAATAATATCAAATATTTTTAGAGTTGTATAGTTTTTTTAAACTAAAATTAGTTATAATATATAAACCATTAGTGTATGGAATACATTTAACTTTAGTCTTATCTTATATTCTAACCCAGCTTCACGATGGTCTATTGTGTGTGTGTGTCAACCATCACTTTTGATATATTGTATGTATTCAACTAACGTGTTATCTGTTTTAATGAGTTGTCAAATGACGTGATGAGTTCTACAATTGTAATATCATAAAATAATTAAGTTGTTGAATATACACAATTGATTAAAATAAAACTTGATATAACACGATAGACCAAAATAAAGTTGGATAGAATGGTAAATTAAATGCATTATACGCATTAATCAATAATTATAATTGCATTGCTTTACTATTTATATATATTTGTATTGATTGATTGATTCATGTATCGATTATAATATTAAAAGTACTAGTAATATAATTATATATTATATTATTAAATTGAAGTGGAGTGTAGAATATTTAAATTGGAATCTATCGCTTTTAAGAATGTCAATAATTTAGTCCAAACTAAACCATTATCATATAGCAGTAGTTAGTATATAGATACTCCGTAAAATGATAGGCCCCCTCATGAGGAAGAAGAGAGGAAGGAAACGAGAGAAGAAAGAAGACAGTAGCTGTCCTCGGTCTTTACAAATTAATAATAAAACGATTAAATCAATGAGAACGTGGAATCTTCATTTGGTTCTGGTTGGTTCATCTCTGTTGAATCTCCTTCTGAACTGTGGTTCAGATCTCTCTCTCTCCCTCTAATAAACCGGTTAAACTGAAGTATATATGTTAAATAAATACTCAAACCCAAACCAATGAGATCCACAAACCAATGTGAAAAATGTGTCATTCAGAGGTCTTGGATAGTTTGAAATCCAGATACCCTTTCATTCATGATCCTTCTTCATCTGCTGCTGCTGCTGCTGCTGCTGATACAATAACAACACCAACACCAACACCAGATGATGATGATTATGGTAAATATTTGACTTCTCTTCGTGTTTTTGGAAATCGAGAGGTGGATGGACCCGAATCCCCGCTACCCCCAAGTAAGTATTCCAAATTCTCTAATTTTAATTTTCTACACCCATCTATTTTATATAATACCATAATTTCCTTAAGAGGTAAGGATTATATATGAATTCAATTGTAAAATAAAATAAAATCTAAGAATTAATTTTGGAGCATTCATTTTAAGATAGGCATGTTTATATTTATCTAGAATTGTGGAATCACCCGAAAGCATGGGATTCTGCTTTTGACTTACTTTTAGATGCATATGCATTCAAATTCTAACTTAGTTTTAGAAAGGCCAGTGATAAATCCAACAAATATTTGATGTAAACATTAACTTATACGCATTTTGATGCAGTACTGTAGAACACTAATACATATATATGGTGTATGAATTAGAAAAATTTGTTGTATATATCAACACCCTTTAAAATGATTGATCACGATTAGTTCTGACGTATATTTAAGGTTCTGATAGGAACGTAAGTAGTTGTAAGAACTAATTTGGACAGATCATTTGAAATAATTGGTTCTATCTTGGAAAGATATGCCTTTATTTAAATGGATTGTATTTACTGCCCACTTGTGCATCTGCTAACGATTGTTCCAAATTACTTATTTGAATTCTAATTTGATCTGTCCATACTCTCTCTCTTTTTATATATGAGTTCTTGTTTTACGCGGGTTTGACAAAACTAATATCCTGTAAATTAAGCTTGATTAAGCTGTAACAGTTCATATCTAATCCAGTATGTATTTAGAGATGCTCTGTTTGTTATGGAAAGAAAATAGGCATGATTGTTAATAAAAATTGCATGAGTGATTTAATTCAAATCATTTTCAAAAGTGTACCTCGAATCCATCCTAGCCTACTATCTCAAATAAAATAAAAAAATGTTTGCAGCATACATGATGGGGTGCTGGGTTAATATTTAAATTCAATTGCGGATTTTATATAGATGGGTGTTCTTTCACAAATCAGTTTTTGTGAAGAAACTCTTCAAAATTTATGATTGTGCTTCTAAAAGTCAGAATTATAATCTCAGCCAAACTAGTTAAATTGTATTAGTCAGTTTTGTAGCACGTTCTGGTCAACCCTAAAGCTTCGAAACAGGTTTCTCCCCTCCCTCAATCAATTATTGCAGTAACAACATTTCTGCCCGGTTTCCTCTGCTCTTTGTTTTCACCACTTTCTATGTGGATTTAGGATTTGAATTGGGTTAATTGCTTAAAGAAACAGCCTACTTTTATACCTTCACCCATCATAGTGATGTAACTTTGAATTTGTAGGTTTCTCTAACTTAATGGTTGATCCAAATATCATAGACCCACACATGATTAAGGATAAAATCACATCTACACTCAAGGTTTTACGATTCCGTGACCAGCATGTGCTGGTTCAGTTTTGGTCACCTGTTGCTGTCAAGAAGCGGTGGTTGCTGACCACTTGGGACCAACCTTTTGGTCTTGGTGTGGCTGATAAAGGGCTTTACTTGCATAGGTTGAAGTCTGAACTACATGCAATTGTTATAGATGGGGAGCACCAAGAAGAATTAGCTCCCCCGGGTCGTGTTTTTAGCCAAAAATTGCCTGAATGGTGTTTGGATGTGCGTGATGGAGAAACCTGCAGTGATGTCTACGGATATATTGATTTGCCTGTATTTGAATCTGGAGGTGAATTCTGTGTAGGCATACTTGAAATCATAACATCATCAAATTATGTTGATTATGCTTTTGAGGTTCAAGAAGTCTCGAGAGCACTAAAGGTTGTTGCACGCTTATTACCGTAATCTTGTGTTGTTTGTTGCTTATAAGTGAACCTTTTGATGTGCGTCGTTCCATGAGTTTATTCACTTGTTATTTCTTGAACTTGGCAGATACATAATCTGAAGTCTCCAAATTTGCTTGAAGATCCTAGATATTGTGTGAGTTGTGTTCCAAGTAACCTACCTTCTTCTCGTTCTTTATCTTGTAAGTATGTAGTAGAAGTGAAAATTTCAGCCCGTTTACTTATAAATGGGTCGAGTGTTTATTCTTCAATGGGTACAAGGAAAAAAGAAGGTAAAAGAGGGAATAGTCTAATGGGTCCAAAGGGTTCAAAGACTCAAAGTGTAATTTTAATGCACATATCTAAAGATGAGTTTATTCATGAATGTAGATTATCAGTGTCAATATTGTCTGTTCTTGTAATCATACTTAATACATTAGTTTATGTATTGAAACTACATTATTATAGGCACTGAAGTATGATTACAGTTTCGTTCATACCAGGTCCGGCCATATGGCCTAGTATATGTTGGATGATGAGAAGGTTCTTACTATCAATTCGAAAGACAAACATACCCATGCTTACTTGTTCTGTTTTATGATATCGGTCTTTCAAAAATCCTGAGGGCATTTTCGTCTTCCAACATGTTTTTTGCCAGACCAATTTATAAACAAAAGGGGATATTCACTTTGGTAGAATTATTGAAAACAGTTAACTCCGTAAATGGCACTGAGATACACAATCCCTTGGTAGTTTATAGAACTTTTATACAAGTATGACAAAAAGTGTTTGCGCATCCCCATCTTGGTCTGTATTTAAATGACTTGATACAACGCGGACTCGTCTTCCCCGCTACCAAACTACCCATCTTCAGTTCGGATGTATGTGGATAGGATGGGTCGGCGTATATAGATTATACACACACACAAATATATATACATATTGTTGGTTTATCTATTAGAGTTTGGACAGGTTGTAGATGAAAGAATGCAGCATGAACTCGATGGCATCTTCAAGGCTTTGAAGTCGGTTTGTGACATTCATAATTTACCTCTAGCTCAGACGTGGGCTGTGTCTAAATGTAGCAGTTCTGTGGCTAATTCTGGAAATATAGAGCAGAGCTGTAGTAGCTTCAGCAGAAGCTGTATTGGGAAAGTCTGCATGTCAACAGCTGAACTCCCGTTCTATGTTCGAGACTTGAGTAAATGGGAATTCCGTAAAGCTTGTAAAGAGCAGCACCTGGAAAAATCTCGGGGAGTTGTTGGTGGATCATTGGCATCTGGTGGTGCATTGTTTTGTGGAAATGTAATGGAACTTAATGAAGACGATTACCCTTTGGCTCCCTTGGCTCACATGTGTGGATTAACTAGCTGTTTAGCTATCTATCTGAAGAGTCATGAAGTGGATGTTGAGTATGTTCTCGAGTTCTTTTTGGCACCGAGTAGCGCAAACGAAACACTCTTACGGAAGTTGATGGAAACAACGAAACAACTGATTAAAAGCACTTCTTGTATACAATCAGATGTTATCTCATCTCTGAAAGTTATTGGAGCACTTCCTTCAGATTGGATCCATGAATCTCCACATTCTCCCGTAACCTTATTGATTGAAAAAGGAGGATTACCACCACCAGGGTCCGAAAACGTACAACCAAATCCAAATATTTTACAAAATGGTGTTGATGTTATATTCCCAAAGAAGCAGAGTGAAGTTGCTTATGTAGAGCATATGGAACACGATAATATGGAAAATGAGCCATCTAACTCTGCTGTTGTGGGAACGATCCGGAGCATTGTTCCTCTTTTGGAGAAAGGCGTTGAAGATTCTGATTTAAATACAGGAAAAATAAAAAGAAAATATATCGGAGTACGTAGAAAAAGGAAGAGAGCTGAGAGTTCAATTAGCTTGGAGGAAATCAGAAAACTTTTTGGGAAGACAATGGATGAAGCTGCAGCTATCCTTGAAAGTGAGTTCATAGCTTTTGAATACGTGATGGTTTTAATTTTTGCTCTTTCCTTTTAAGATTCTCATCTTCTATTTGTGTTTCGTATGTAATCTAGTTAGCAGATCAACATTGAAGCGCCTTTGCAGGGATCTTGGTATACCACGGTGGCCATATAAGAATGGTCCTGATAAGAACGACTCCCATATGAAAATGGATCAACCATTAGGTACAACAAATACAGCTACCGAAATTGGGAAGCATAGTTCCACACATGTGATGCAACACGAACAAATTAAATCGCCTAATGGAAGTGTAGAGCCCCAAACAACTGGTAGAGGGAAGTATGTTGAGACTACATCAGCAAACACAGTAGAAAATGTAATGATTGAGGCAACATATAGAAATGACAACATAAAGTTCTCGTTTCGTTTTTTAGATGGACTGGTAATGTTAGAGGAGCTGGTTGCGACAAGATTCAAGCTCAGGCATGGAAACTTTAGCCTAAAGTATGAGGACGAAGAGGGCGATATGATATTAATTGCTTGTGAGAATGACTTAACGATAGCAATAGATTCTATTAGGCGTTTAGGCTCTAATGATGTGATTAGACTCTTCGTTGATTAAATCTCCTATGCTTAGGCTTATATTTTCAATGCTTAAATGTACCGTGTCAATGTATCAGTTGGACAGATACACTTACAAGCTTTGAGGTAAATTATGAAAGCTCTCTAGTACTTGTTAATTACCACATACTAAAAGGTAGTTGTTAACTTGAACCGGTTCACTCCCATTTCTCTATATGTCTCCTACTTCAAGGTTTATATAAGCACGACCACAACAGATAAAACTTTAATCAAGGACATCTTCAATAGGTTGTTTCTACCCATTGTTGTAGAAGCTTTTCTACTTTATTGTTACCCCTTCAACGGTAAGAATAATTAAAGTTACTAGCTAAAAAATTAGAAATAGTAAAATAAAAAAAAATCTCACACATTCACAAATGGCTTTTATATAAATTTATTGATAGCGTTTTTCTATAAAGCTTATGCAAAATACAATTACCAAAACTGGATGTTATTATAAAGAAAAATGATTGATCTAAATTTACAAGACTAAATATAGACTTGAAAATATAATTGATATGTTCCAAAAATTGGTTGAATGAGATTACGAGAGATAAGAATTTAACCAATCAGAAAAATAGACCTAAACTTTAGGTCTATATAAATATATTATTATAAACTTGCTCAATCAATCATTAACTATTGACTGCAAGGGTATTAGCCGTTTTAGTCAACTTTCTATATATTATTTTTAACGACTTGTATGGTGGTGTTTCTGTTTGTCTGTTCCAGCTTTCATATAATTTGAATGCAATTTAAAATTTTTGAAGTAAAACTGAATTACTAATGATTTTGAAAGAGTTTTTAACTAAACCCAAGTGTATACAAAACTTCATGTCTTCACCTATGTCATCGAATTTGGGTTTGTGTTCGTTTTCACGTTGAAGTGACTTGCTTCTTAAAGTGAAAGTGCGTTTCATTTGTAGCGATTTACAGTCGCAAAGGGCGAGCCGATCTGAAAGATTATTAAGAAAATGAACGGCCAATGTAGGTTGACATCGATAATTTGGAAAGAATGAACGTTTTAACTTTGAGGTGAAGTTTTCGGATTGAAAAGTGTGAAGATTAATAAGATCTGAAAATGTTAAACCGTCGATAGTGGTTTTAAAAGTAAATTACTACTAAAATTTAAAATGATATATCAGTTATGGAAATACTTTCTAAGACACATGCTTATGGTAAATATGTTCATTGAACACATGGGTTCTGTTATAAACTCGATTTTGAAAACACAAATATATAAAAGAAATTTAAATTTATTTGAAGTATGTAGCTGTACGTGTTTCTGAATTTTCCTTCTCATATCACTTATGAGAAGCCATCTAAACGAGAGGTCATGGGTTCAAAGATAGGAGATGTAAGTATTAATTTCTTGTACATATTCTTTCGATATTTATAGAATTGTCATTAATAAAAATAAAACATAATTAATTTTGTTTTTTTCAAAACAATTGTCAGTTTGTCACTATTCCCATTAAAAATATTTTTTTATATAAAAAAAAGATATTTTAGATTGAGAGGTTTAAAATAGGAACACTTATTATGGTAGAGCAAAGTTCATTAAAGTACAAGAATTATTAGAGGAATGAAGGTACCAATTAGATTGTATCATGTGTACAAAAAGAATGTCCCACATGTATAAAACACATTTACCCCCAAACTTAAATATCTCACAAACGACAAATCAAAAAATTATAAAAATTGCACCACTAGATTCAACGTTTTATCCTCTCGATTTACCGTCCCTCAAAGCATACTTTCGACGAGTTATTTTCTTTTTTTCATTTTTTGATGGGTTTCACATTTTACTAACACATGTGTTAATATTTGATTGAACATTTAATTTAGATATAGGGTTTAGGGTTTAGTAGGGTTTAGGATTGAGTAGGGTTTATGGTTTAAGGTTTAGTAGGGTTTAGGGTTTAGTAGGGTTTAGGGTTTATTAAGATTTAGGGTTTAGAGTTTTGTAACGCGTTTAGGGTTTAAGGTTTGGGGTTTAGGGTTTAAGGTTTGGGGTTCAGGGTTCATCTTTTATGTTGGTTTTGCCCAAAACCCTAAACCCTAAACGCAACACTTTAACACATGTGTTAGTAAATGTGAAACCCACAAAAAGATGAAAAAGATATAAATCATCGAAAGTATGCCTTGAGAGACGGCAAATCGATGAGGTGAAAATGCTGAATTTAATGGTGTAATTTTCTTAATTTTTCGATTTGTCGTTTGTGAAATAATTGATGTTGGGAATAAATGATACCTGTACATGTGGAGTATTCTCACACAAATTCTTATTCTCATTTGAATCACACCCTTATTACTTGTTTCACTTGTTGATATATTACAGAAACTTTAAGGCAAATAACTTTGGTATGAACTGTTAAAAGCTTGGTTGTATACTCGGTGTTTCAAGATTCAGGAACCTGACTTTCTGTAAAAAAAATTAAAGCTTAATTTTTTATTGCGTTTTTTCCTATTAAAAGTTCTTAATTATTGGATTGGGTTAAGTGCTTGAAAATGCAATTAACTATGGTCTAACATTCAAAGTGTGTACTCAACTATTCGGGTGTACATTGTCTGTAAGAAACTTGGAATTTATTGTCATTGTATTTGTTTTGGTGACGTGTCAATATGTAAGGATGCCACGTGCCACCATATATAGATAACACGCGACAATATTTTTTTACCAAAAATTACACACAATAGCAACAAATAACAAGTTTCTCACACACAATGTACGCTTAAGTAGTTCGATACACACTACGAGTATCAGACCTTAGTGGATTGCACTTTGGCACACTTAACCCTTTTGGATTACTATATAGTTAGATTCTTTGATTACTTGTTACCATAGCTAGATTGATTCAGGGTGTGTTTGGGCGAGCTTGAATAACTTATGTATCGTCTAAACAAGCGTTCTCCGATAGTCTTTGGATTACATTAAGAGCTTATAGTGGTAAAATGAACAATAGGTTAACACCGTCAAAAGGTGGAGAATTAACGTTCTGTCAAATCGGTTATGGCCCAAAACTAAATTATAACTGAAAGTATTGGTTAACTGTAAGTGATCACTTGAGTTAATAACGGTTCTGTAAATTTGGTTTTTTGTGCGCGGGGTGGGTCAGTTATCAGTTAACCTAAACTGTCTAGTTCAGACCATTTTCAGTCTGACGAAATCCGAATCCGTTCTTAAGCCCAATCCAACCCATTTAATAGTTGTAGTTGTACTATGTTTGTGCCCTAAAAGTCTAAAACTACAGTTTCTTAGCTATAAACGGTGCTATTATATATGCTCAGAATTTTATGTAGAAACGCTTTCAACAGTGAGTTTGAAACTTTTTGGTTGTAAAAATAAATTTGTAAGGAAGATGAACTCTTGGCAGGGCGGGTTACTTAATAGCGATTTAGTTATTAGTTATTTCCATAACCGAACATGATAAATATTCTGTCAACAGTTGCATAGCATGATGATGATTCAAGATACCTGACGCAACTTCGTGTTTTCGAACCTGAAGAGTCACAGGATGGATTACATCAATCTGATTCATCACAATCCAAAACTACCGGTATCTCTTTCCCGAATTTCTATTTTAGCTTGTGTTAGCTTTTTTGGGCGACTTTTCTTATGGATGTTGCAACAAATAGGATTATATAAAATGCAACGAAATGAGGATGTTCTGAAAAAACCAAGCTAAAGGAAATCATGCATCAGAATAGTTGTATGGTGATTTTATCATCCTTGCAAGGTACACCTTTGCAAGTTTGAAAAAGTCATAAGTCGGGGATTAGTCGGTCGGAACATTAGTCGAAGACTAGTTGGATTTTGAGTTTTGTTGAATTTTTTAGCATTTAAATAAATTTTAAAATTATATATGAATAAATATAGATGAAAACCATAAAGATAAACATAAACTTTATCATAGTTGTCTTAAAAGGCTCCAACATAAACATAGTAGATCGATTGTTCAAAATACTTAAAACATAAATAGATGTTACTTTATTCGTTCTTAATTCCCATCCATAATTTGAACTTCCTCCGAATCATAATCTACATCCTCATCCTCTCTCTCTAACTCGAAATCTTCCTCAAAAAGTTCTCTCGTTAATCTACCACTTCTCCGAGGTGCTAAAAGTTCATCAACACCCATTGCCTCCCCAATCACATCATAAGTCAATGATTCATCTAGAATCCAATCTTGAGCCTCACTTGCATCACTTGCTTCTAGTACTTCATGACCTCTCTGTTGGGTTTTCTATTCCCTAACTAGATTAATATACGCAGCGGAATTATAACAAAATAATTATCTAGGGAAATTAGGAGACTAAACCCTAAGGGATCTTAACTTGAATAAATAAAAGCAATAAATAAATAGATAAAGAGGAAAATACTAACCTTTGAGAAAACCAATTTCTCACGCGCAGACGATCTTGCAGAGCTTCCTTTCTTGGAGGCGAGTGCCCAAACCAGAACACCTCTAATGGCTCACACCCAAGAACTAAGAGAAATTCCCAAACTCCTAGGGTTTTGACTCTAAGTCGTGTAAACTCTCACAAGGAGTAGGAATGAGAAAGAGAGAGAAAGAATTGAACTCTATTCAATTATGGGATGCCTTTGAAAGCATAGGGTAGGTCCCTATTTATAGGGGGAGGAGGCCCAGGGTTTCATCCCCTGGCCAATGTGGGACAGAATCCCAACCGGAGGTTAGACCTTCCAACCGGCGGTTGGAGCGTGTTTCCAGAATATCCTGCCACTCGTTCCACCGCCTTAACCCTTTTGACTCCAGCCGCCGGCTGGACCTTCTAACCGGCGGTTGGATCAACTTTCCAGAATGTTCCATTAATTATTCCAATAATTAATTAGCTTTCATTTATTTCTCTTACTGTTCATTGAGGGCGACCCAAAAAGGACTCTACTTTTAGTGATATTCTTACCAATTAGTTATGATGTTGAACACTATTCCAACAGTCTCCCACTTGGACAAGTCATCAACTATTATTGGTCTCAAGTCTATCCATTAACTAAGCAGAGAGTGCCATCCAACGTAACTGCCGAACTCTGAATCTTATCTTAGAGTTAGCCTTTTAGATAAGTGATCAACTACTCCTTTGTTCTACTGATATCGTATGAATCGAGACATGGATTTTAATCAATCTCAAGATTCATAATTAGGTGTCTGATTTCCGATTATTTTGACTATATGAGACTATTGAACCATCAACTTAGTCACAGCCAGACCTAGCACTTTAGAGTCAATCTTTAATCATCAGATGGCCCAAGATATTGCTTTTCCCATTAGGCGAAAAGGAAAAAATAAATTTTGACTACATAGTACTAGTCAACTTATCATGCCATACCTAGCATACCCTTTATAACTGGCATATACGCACAGCGGTTGAATAGACTAAAGTATAACAGACTTGAAAAACTAGAAACTCAATGTATCTCCCTTTTAATAATAGAGGATATTATCATCTTAAAATCACTCGTGATTAATCCATGAAGTGATCTCTTTAACTACGGGTCTCTCCTATACTTAAATCTTCATTAAGTACCATGAGTGTTGTAGCATTCTCCATGCCATGTCTAATCTCCATAGACAATCTACTAACACTCTATGACAGTCTTAATTCATCATGTAGTTCCAGGAGTATACGGACCCTAAGGGGGGGGGGGGTATACGGCCCTTTTAGGGGTGGTGTAGCCCTGGTCGTGGTCTTGTGCACTGGATCGTAAGTCTTGCGTGTTGGATCGTAATTCGTTTGGCCCTAACTTCTTCATTCTAGCTCCGTTTTCAGCTTTCTTTATGTCTACGTTCTTGTAATAACCTGAAGATCATAATGAGATAATCAAAGAATAATTTCAAGGTATTATGCTAAAAAGTGCTCTTGGAACGTGACCGTATCGTTTATGCTTTGTTTTGTACATTATTTAGCCATTTTAAGTGATTTTTGAAGCAATACCTTATTTATAGTCTTAACAATGAATTATGGTGAAAAAGTATTGATATTGAATGATTTCATCCTTTTTGGAGCTAAAAAGGTGGGAATTATGTACGCAAAAACGTAACTTTTTACGTCCAATCAAGTATCCCACACTTGGTCATTGCTTGTCCTCAAGCAATACTTCGAATATCCTCACTTAAAAAGATGTTTTAAGTCCGATTTTTTTTTTGCGAATTAAATATTTCTCAGAACAATCATTCCTCATACAAGTAACCTGTTTCAGAAAATTAAGATAAATAAGATAATTGTTCCAGAAATAAGAAATGAATATCTTTAGGCATGCTTCTGATTCTCGTGATCTTTGGCATACACATGACTTAGGAAATCTCACCAGGTGGTCACTCAATTCACTCAAAAGTGTATCGGGTTTCCTATCATTTTAAACAAACGAAATCGCTTAAAAGCCAGTCATGCAACATTCATCGTCATAGGCTTGATCGAGAATCAAATCTCCACCACTTAGGTGAGGACGGTGCTAATTATCCCAAGACATTCATCGGGTTTTTATGTGAGGTGAAGGTTAAAGGGTATGGATATTGGATGTTTTTAGGTTTAAAGGGTTATGCTTATCTTAGGACTTTTAAACTCATGAAAATTTTTACTTAGATACGCTTTTTAATAAAAACGGAAACGGATAACGGAAAGGGAGAAAGATAGCTATTTTGACTTCTATCTTTTTGAAAATACATGGAAGATTATATCTTTAAGAGATCGCAGTTTTCGGGAGATTTGAAGCACTTAACTTTATTTTGTATGACATATTTTTGACTTAGAATTTCTTTGCCAAAGAATTTCTAAGGAATTTTTATTTTTTTTCTTTCTACCTTTTGAGATCCTTTCTTACTTTCATTCATTTTTATTTTTTTTGATACTTCGAATTTCACTTGGTGCCAATTTTTCGCACCACAAGATTCTCGATTTTTTGAGATTTTGATTATGAAAACGAACACGAGAAATTTTAAGTAAAACACGAAATTTGTGATTTTAGAGTGAAAGCAAAAAGAATATCTAAATAGCATTTTTCAAAAATTTAAAAATTTCAAGATAAGGTTTTGGTGGGTATGAAAGTGAGTGGGTTTAAAACTTGGGTTTTCAAGAAACAAAAAGGTTAAAGCTCAACAGGGTTTACTAGGTGGATCATCGATACTAAAAATGAGTATCGACAGGGTTAGGCTTGAAGAGATATGAGAAAATGGGTTCATTTCTTAGGGAATGTCAACGTCATCTAATTTCACCTATACCGCGTACGGTACTCACCAATATGGTCTCGAAATGCATACCAGGAGCAAGTTCTAACTCAGAAATGCATACATCGGCACACACAATCAAATGAATAGTGAAGAATTTAAAATGAATGCTTATATAGGCTCAAGATACCTCACTGCAATTAATATGGGTTGTATGTGCTTAGTCATGCGCTGCCCCTAAGATTATCATTTCTTAATTTGAGAAATTCCTACCTTATTTACACTACTTCCCAAAATAACTTACTCATAATCAAAGTAGTTCCTCTTAGAAATATTAAAATTCAAAGAAATAGTAGAGCTCAACTGAATAAGTAGTGTATCTACTGTCGAAGTTAAGCTCATGCTTTTCTCTGTTTTACGCAAAAAAAATTGAAAATTTTTGATCAATTTTTAAAGTGAGGAACATTTTCTGAGTTGCTATTTGGACATAAAAATCTATCTAAGGTATTCTATACCGCTATCCCACACTTAGAGGAACATTGTCCCTAATGTTCTCTTTAATGGAGATTATACTGGAAGTAAAATTCCACACTTAGAGTTTAAACATATAAGAAAATATTTCTCAAGTGTTTGTTTTGGGTTGAAATCTCACACTTAGTGATAAGCTTAGGATATGGTATAGATTACTTTGATTAATTAACAGTACTAAGTAAAGCAAAATGATAAAAATGGAGAAAGGATAAAGAAACTCCCCAGGTAGCTAAAGCTGAAGGTCTAATAATGCTGCGAGAAGAATTACTTGAAATCTTCGTTAGGTGGCAGCTCCATTAGCTCTAGGGGTTTGCTTATAAATACGGGCTTCGCCTTTCATTTCATCCAAAATATTTGTGAAGTAATCTCGTAGGTGTGAACACGTTGGATATACCTTTCCATTCAACTTCATATTTTTGCAATCAAAAGGATTCACTGTCTCAGAATGAAAAGATGTTTTCTACTGCAAAGCTTTCTATAGAACATATATTTTTAAACGAGTTCGAGCATAATGCATAAAAGTAGTATGCAAGTACCTCAAATGCTCGATTCACATGAACTAATTTTTCTTAATAACTTTCCTATTTTTCCAAGACAAGTGATTTTGCAAAAACTGAGTTGAAATATTTTGAAAATAATTTTTTGGAATATCCAAGTGTGAAGGATATTCAGAGATTTTCTTCACTTATCAAAACACAACTATCAACACGTCTTATTGCATGGGTTGCCTCCTGAGAAGCGTTGCTGTTATAGTCGAGAGCTCGACTTGGATAGATTGTAGAAAATAAAGCGAAGTGATGGCGTCTTCCGGATACTGGAAGAGTGAAGGCCTCTCCTTGATGAACTAGTCATAGACAACTAGAAATCATATACGTGTCTGAAAACACCATCTCTTCCCCTGCAAAGTAATGCTCCAAAGATTTCCAAATTTAATTAACTGTAAGCTCCCCTTGTTGCCTTTCCATCATTCTCAAAGATTCTTCATCCATAGGCATAAATCCCTGTTTGTTAGGCATTTGCACAAAGAGAACAAACAAACGTTTTCTAATAAATAAGTGATTATTCTCCAAATCATAAATTCGCTGGTTTGCGAGAAGAACTATCAAAGTTAGTACTTTGAAGATGAAACAAACCAGCGTATGACTTGGAGTCTAATCTCACACTAAAAGTATTAATGGCCTTTAATTTCACCTCAGCACAAACAGCAATTATGGAAACATTAGTTGAATCAGGTAGCCAAGTATAAAGATATCCAAAGCACATCATGTTATCAGATTAAGCATTTGTATCTCTTGTATGTTCATGTAAGTACCTCAAATTTTTGACATATGTCAGTGGGTGTGTAAGATTACTAAGGCTCCTAACTTCTGGCAAATTCCCATGTTTGTGAGTGAAGGGACATTTAAGAACTTCAGATAATGGATGTTGTAATAAAGTTCAACAAGTGGGAGTAGGAAGTTTTAAGGTTTTGACAAAAATTTCAATGAAGTAATTTTGCAAACCATCCTTTTTGTTCATAAAAATAAAGAAAACTTTGAAACATTCATTTTAGGGATCATTTTTCTACTTATTTGGGTTAGCTTACGACTTATGCTACAATTAAAACTACGTTAGACATGGGTTGTCTACCGAGTAGCGTTTGTTTTTATTCGAGTCTCTAGCTTGACTGTAACACTACTTATAAGGCAATCCTAGCGGCTTCCTTGCATCCATCAGTAGACACAAGTGGTAATATTGGTACATACCTAAGAGTTTAAGGAAAGTTACGACTAGGGTATGTCCAATATAAGGAGATGGTTCGAAGTGAGGGAGTTGTTCTACCGGAGGTATAACAGATCTCTTATCTTCTAATACCTCCTTTGGTTGGATTGACATAATGGGTTGGTCAAAGGAATCCTCACCACTCCGTGATGTGTAGGACATTATATGGTGGAGAGATGGTTTGTAGGGAAACCCTGACGCAGAACCCACCTTACTTCCTATGGTCTTTGGTTCGATGAGAATGTCGTACTTTGGGCATGGAGGTGGGACAGTATCCGTTATTGTCTCCAATCTTGTAGCAACATTCTCATCGATAACTTGGGCAACTAGCTGGTCTAAGGTAAAAGGTTTAACTAGATCAGCGGATGATTTATCCAGAATAATATGTGGGGTATCATCAACCACAAGTTGTTGTGGGATGTTTTCAACCACGTTGTTTTGAATTGGGATGAGATCACTTCTCAAAGTCGGTGCACATTCCTCCGGTCCTATTGAAGTTGAGTCTTCTGTGTAAAACTCCACCTCCAGGTTCTCTATTAAATCTCTTCGTCTACCTCGTTATACTTGTCACTCCGGCCGGAAGTTTCAAGTGACATTGGTTCGGAAAGTTCCTCTAGAATGAACTCTTCGTCGGTCTCAGACGTAGATAGGTTAAGAATGGGCGGAAGTGAGGATTTAGAAGATTGGGTAGGTGTAGGATTTGAAGGAGTTTTGCAACCGGACTCATGAGAATAAAAGTCTATCTTAAGTGTAGATGTGTGTGGGTGCCTCTCATCTTCCTGTAGCTTATAATTAGTTGTAACTTGATCCCTTGTTTCATTACTTCTTTCTTCGACTAGTGCTTCTATTTTAGACATCTTATCAGTACATCTTCTAAGCATGTCCTCTTGGTCTTTAAGTGATTGTTCAAGTCGATTGCAAAAAGGTAAAAGAGTAGCATTACTGCTGAGATAAGTTATGGGCATATCTCTCAAGTTAGAACTCTCATATGGTTGTGGTTCGTATACAGGGTAAGATGGTTGTGGGTAGATATTGAATGGTTCAGGATCGTAAGGCTGGTATTGATGTTGTTGGAAAGCATAGGGGTTATGATGATTTTGTAATTGAGGATCTAGGTACCCTATGTTATCCGAATAATTCATACTACACATTTTCCATTCATTTTCTAAGTCAACATCACTCCTATATCTATCTTGGATTAGCTTAAAAAAACTACCTATTTCATCCTTTAGTTGTTGTTGAGTTGTCATTGCCCAAGTTATTAGTAAAGACAACACACGAAGAAGGTTGAAGAATTAAAGTTGGGGTGAAAAGGGAGATTAAACTATTCTAATCTATTCTAACTATACTAATCTACGGGCAGAAAGTAACTTCGGATAGGGATGGTGGATCCCAATCCAAAAGGATCGCTTAAAAACTAAATTTATCTAAACAAGCTCAGAATTGCACTACCGTCCCCGGCAGCGGCGCCAAAAACCTGATCGTGTCCCGGACGGTCGGTCAAGGAATCGCTTCCTTGTCGTTGCGGACCTTCCAGCCGAGACCGGCGATCGGAGGGTGGTTTTAAATTTATAATAGTCGGGGGAGCCAAAACCTTCCGAACTACTTACTATTACTAGGTACGAATACCTGATATTAGTATGTGGTAAGGATGATCCAGGGTCGTTCCTGTGACACCCGGTCAAAAATGACCCAAAATTTGGTCTAAATTTAAACTTTAAATATTCATACTTGGTATGAACTAAAACAAAAAGTATTAAATATATACGTAATTATTTAAAGTTACGTACAAACGTATCGGAACGAATCCAACAAAATAAATACAAAAATTTGTGACACAAAACAATTAATAATGAAATTATTAATTACGAGTATTTTTACATTTATAATATGGAGATAAAACACGTTAAATATACGATTATATATAAGACGTATTATACGCGAACAGAAACAATTGTAAAACATACTCAAAAGTCAAAATATTAAAAAGTTCTATTTTTCTCATTCATTTGAAAGTATTTGGAACATTACCTCTAAATATGAATTCGAAATTCAACTGTAATTTGGCACCTAATTGGACACTCTAAATAAAGATGTACAAAACGTATAACAGTAAAAAATAATCAAAATGTTATTTTTCTGATTATAAATAAAGAACCAGTAGAACATCTACAAGATAAAAATATAAAATATTAAATTTAATATTGCACTAATTATACCCGTACCCGAAATTTACGGGTTAAAAATTAACCACCAAACTCCATTATTGGAGACCGGTTACTGCTAAAACCATACCCTGTACCTCACCTTAAATATAATACTCCCTCCTCACTCGTTCCCTTTGATCATTCATCTACAACAACAACACACACCAATAATTAAGCACCAACCTTGGCCCTGTGGTTTGATCGGCAGAAGCAAGAGAGGGAGTAACACTTCATCTTCTTCGTCATCATCATAACAGCAACATCAAGCCATCATCATCATCATCAATCGATATCATCATCCATCCACCTCTTTCCCTCCTCTCGGCACACCATCACCAACCGAACACCACCACCATCACTCGGGAATCATCATCAAAACAGCAGCAACACCAACGAGCAGCAGCAGTAGCATACCGCCATCACCATCATCGTGTTCATCACCCTCGGCATCACCACCTCCGGCCACATCTCCGATCACCACCTCCACCGTGAGCACTTATAACCTCTTCTTTGTATTTGTATCTCGAAGGTGCTTAAATTACTTTGTATTTGGATTGTGTAATCTGATAATGACCAAGGCTAACAAATTTAAAATCTTGGTTATGGATTAATGGCACGAGTGGCAACTGGAATTAACTAGTACATGCATAACTCTATAAATATATATTTTGGTAACTTAGAAACAAAAGAAGGCACTAGCCTAGTGGTTAAGCATTCGGTGTGTAGCCCAAGGTCACGGGTTCGAGCCCCCTTGACCTGTTTTTGATCCATTTATTTGAACAACCTGTTATAATTACATATAGAATATATATTATGCATAAGGTTAACAAAAGCATGCGCTAGCCTATCGGTTGGGTTCTTTGGCTTGAAGCTAAGGGTCACGGGGTCGAACCCCTTTGTGACCTGTTTTGAGTTTGTTTATTTTTACTAACTTGGTAATAAAACACACACACATATATATATATATACTTGGTAAACAATTCAAGAATTGCAACAACACTTTGGTGGTTAAAACTTTGGAGCATGGATCGAGAGGTCACAGGTTCGACCTGTGACCTGCGTCATTTTTATATATCTTTTGTTTCTTTTCAATTTTACACATCCTTCCCAAATTTATATATATATAAATACGACAACCTTACCTATGTATATATAGGTACAACCAAATGGGTTTGATAATAATATCTTTATGGAAATTATTATTACAAGAATTTCACCAACGAATCTTACGTCTCCCAACTCAAACGATCCTTCAAACAATTAAATTATTTGCATGTTTTGACTAATCGTCAAATACTCTAGCTAATGTTTCTCTTACATTTTAGGACGTTAGGAGGTTACAGATTGTATATTATGAGCGTTAGGAACGCTAGCACCCACAGGTGAGTCTCACGGCCCCTTTTTATTGCTTTTACTTTGGGGGAGATGCATTACTTGTTTTTGCTTGAACACAATGAAATTGCTGCCTTTACTAAATTACTTGATAGACTTTGTACTTCACCAACTTGCTACTTTACAGACATAATACGTTACAGACTTAGTACTTTACAAACTCACTACAGACTTACCAACTTACAGAGTTACCGACCTACAGACTTACAGACTTTCCGATATACTTATTGGCATGAGTTACGATTAATCCACTGAAGGCCTCTGAAATCATAGTTGTTAGTTATTCGATAAGCGCGAGCTTTAGTATATGGATCCATATGGGACTGACAATCCCCGCCCGGGGCAGTACGCACTGTCATGAACCATTCTCGTATAAACGGGCGTTTTCTACTCGTTTCGTATAAGTGTTTGGATTAGCACTCACGGGGGCAAATTACAGACTTGTTAAGCTTCGACTATGATGCTCACAGCAATGTATATCAACTTCTATTGCATTCGTGCAATGATTGTTTATTACCTTACTGACTTGTTACATGCTTACTACCATGGGTTACTACCCGATTGCATTGATGCAATGATTGATTACAGACTTGTTACCTATACGAAATTGATGATTATTAATCTACTGCTTTTGTACAATTACTAAATACCGACTGATTTCATACGTAAAATCACTTATACTGCTTCACTTTAATTGTGCAATTACCTTTATTACCTTACTGCTTGTGAAACTTTTGTACTAATATTGTGTTCAATTGATTTACTTACTAAAAACCTGTGAGATTCACCAACCTTTTGGTTGACGCTTTTAGTAATGCATTCTCAGGTACGCAGCCACAGTAGGATGGTCCAGCAGGATCTACTATTATGCTAAGCTAGTACGAGTCACATGCATACACACTTATGAAGATTT
Source organism: Pseudognaphalium luteoalbum (assembly GCA_963422505.1). Lineage (NCBI taxonomy): Eukaryota > Viridiplantae > Streptophyta > Magnoliopsida > Asterales > Asteraceae > Pseudognaphalium > Pseudognaphalium luteoalbum. The sequence goes on from OY730193.1 coordinate 121,539,679, forward strand.
TACTTGCATTATCTTTTGTATTATGATTATGTATTTAAAATCTTCAGATTTATTTTGCGAACTCATTAATGATTTATCTTTATGACTTAAAACCTTTGAAACTTATGTAATGTACTACATTGTAATTTATTTTCTAAAACATCTCATTTAGAGTCGTTTGCCATATATCTTGTGCTTTGGTTATTAATTAGTCACGCCCAAAAACAATCGCTTCCGCAAAGCATGAAATTGGGGGTGTGACAGATTGGTATCAGAGCCTAAGGTTATAGTGAACTAGGTTGCATGTAGTGGGCCTAGACTATGACCGTTAGGCAGTATTCCTCATTAGTTATAACTGGTTCAGGGATTACATCATACGAATTTAATTTAACATAGCGTAGCTAACTATGTACAATTAAACAAAGATGATGTAAGATCTGAAAGGGGTTATATTGAACAGGAATGCATTAGCTGACTCTGACCACGAGAGAACCGAGACTTCTAACTGTTTTGTGATAGACATGACTAGGTGGATGTATAGGTATATATGATATATACACATATGATTAGGCTATTATGTGATATAGGGATATATACATACATAGGCCTCGAATACATCCTACGCTCCAGGCTATTATATATTGAAGATATACGAATAGGCCTTATACGAGGATACTCTCGTTACTACCTACACCCCTATAACTGACAAATATAGCTACTCTAGCGTCCTTTGATATAGAGATCGGGACTTTGTTTTCACCTACTACCACCTACCTAATTATACGCCTATAACATCTTACAACACACTCCACTGTACCGTTAGGTAAACACTAGGAAACTTGTTAGGTTTTCACAAAAACCCTATTTCGCTCATACCGTTGATAACCTCGATTTCATCTGAACAAACCCCGAATCTCGATTTACAAATTCTTGATATCATTTGTAAACCCATATCCTGAAAACATTTGAAAACTCTCAGCCTACACCCAACCCTGTTGTCTACCGAATCATGATTTTCACTTGTGTTGTCGTATATTACCACATAAATATATATACTTATGTGATATGTCATGATTTGGTATAGACAACTTACATATTCTCTCTTTGCTTTTGCAAGGATCATGCCGCCGAGACGAACATATACTCAAGCTGAAGTTGACCAACTGGTTGCCGATGCATTAATTTCTGGGCAACGGCGATCTGAAAGTTCTGAAACATCACCAAATCCCACTCCTGTTAAACCCTGCACCTATAAGGACTTCCTTAGTTTCCACCCTCTGAACTTCAAAGGCACTGAAGGTGCTATTGGCTTATTGCGATGGCTGGAAAAGACTGAGTCATTCTTTCGCATCTGTAACTGCCCTGAGGACTCCAAGGTCAAGTTCTCCACCTACACTTTTATGGGTGATGCTCTGACATGGTGGAACACTTACGCTGACTCTGTAGGGCAAGACATTGCTTTGAAAACTCCTTGGGACGAACTGAAGAAAATGCTCAAAGATGAGTATTGTCCTAGGGATGAGATCCAGCAACTTGAGGCTGAATTCTGGCAACTCACTACTCAAGGAAATGACATTGCCGGCTACACCTCTAGGTTCAACCAGCTAGCACACCTGTGTCCATCTATGGTTAGTGAGGAATCCAAGCGTATTGAACGCTATATCTAGGGACTCCCTCCACAAATCCAAGGGATGGTTACTTCATCCAACTCTCCTACATTTCATGGTATTGTGCGCATGGCACACAAACTGATGGCACAGATTGTTCGCCAAGGAACATCTGTTGTCAAAAGTGCTGGAAATCACTCTGGTGATAACAAAAGGAAACCTGATGGAACCTCAACATCCAAACCCAATCCACCAAAAAGCCTGCGACTGCCAAAGCCTATGATACTGACTCTGATGACAAGATAGGGTATAAAGGAAGTAAGCCCTATTGCTCTAAGTGCAGTCTCCATCACGATGATCTCAAAGAAAGACTTGCTGTGTTAGAAGCTTTATTGGTGAAGAACACTTCCAACAAGGGGGAGAATATTGCAGAGGAAGAGTTCAATGATAATGTTTTTATGTATGATCATGAGGATGAGGTTGTGGGTGAAACAGATGCTATGTCTAATGCTAACACTGAAGTCTTGGAAGATGATATGCAGACTGAAATTGTTGAAAGTGTTATGCAAAAGACTGTGGAAAGGATTGATGGTGAAACAGAGGTAATTATTGATGTAGAAGATGGTGAAGAGGTGGTACAACCAGTGGATGATTTGGTGAGTATGGAAACTGAACAGAGGGAAGGTGATGGTGATGATGCAGAGGCAGAGGGGGAGTCAAAGCCAAGATCAGATCCTAAACTTACATATGGCAGGAAGAATCTGTACCATTGTTCAGTATAAAAGCTAAAAAGATGATCAGAAAATCAAAGACAAGTAGTCCCACTGCTAAAGTGGCTACCACTGCTACCACTACTACCATAACTCAACAACCCACTGTTACAACTACTACAAACCTACCTCCCATTGTTAAAACAAAATCAACCACTGCCAGAACACCTGAAGTACCTTTTAAGATCAAAGAGCCTACCAATTTGCCTAAGCCTGATTCTAAACTACCAAAGATTGATCCAAAAGATAAAGGCAAGGGTAAATTAGAGGAAAAGTCAAAGTTGAAGAAGGTGACACAGAATGTTGAGCATGACTTGGAGTGTGCTATGAGGTTGCAGGCTGAATTGGATGAACAGGACAGACTTGAAACTGAAAAGAGAGCTGTTAAATCTCAAAAGTCTGTCCCAGTCAAGATGAAAGAATTAGATGTGGACGAGGTGGACGTATTGCTTAGCTCTGAACAGATTGTAAAAATGACTAAAGAAGCCAACAAAGTGTATGCAGATATGAAAGCAAAGGGGTTGAATGATGATACTGTGTATCAAGCTTATGAAGAAAAGAAAAAGGGAAATCATCTGCAGGTGGCTTTGAAGAAGAAAATTGAAAAGGAAAAGAAAGAAAAACATGATAGAGAGGTTGTTAGGAGGAGAGCAAAGAAACCATCAAGGGCTGAATTGAAAAATGATCTGGTGTGTAAGCTAAGAGGAGATAGGATTCCTACAGGTCAATTAAGGAAAATGTCACTGGAACAATTGCAAAATATGTATGATAATAATCCTTATGTCAATCCTGAAGCAAAGAAAAGGTTAGAAAAGAAAAGGAAAGATGATGCAGAAATTCAAAGAAGATTACAAGAAAGATATGATCTGATTGATGAAGAGCTTAAGAAGGAAAAGGAATTGAGATTGAAGATTGAAGGAGTTAGAAGGTCATTTGCTAAATTTCAAGAGATGGATGATAATGTTTGTGATTTGGATAGGGATGAGGAGATATTAGAAAAGATTATTGTAGTTAAGCCTGACAGATCAGAAAACATCAATTTGGATGGTGAAGAATACTCAGAAATTATCAAGTGGGAAGCAGTGTTGATAGCAACTGAAGAAATTGCTTATGAAATTAGAATTGAAAAGAAAAATGGTGTTGTTAGTTTTCACAAGTCAATGCAAGATATTCTTAAAAGAGTAAACAGATTTGATGTATATGATATGTCTAAGATTGGGTTAGAAAAGGATTTGAAAAATGTTAAAGCTAGTATTGAAAGACATGTTTGGGAATGGATACAGATGATGTTTGAGCCTGAGGTGTATGGAGATTTATTTTTATGTGCTGAAGCAGTAGGTAATTGGAGACATTTTATTAGGGCAGGTGTACAGTTCATAGCTCTCAGAAATGGAAGATTTATCTATATGCTGGATGAAAGAGACTACTTTCTTAGTGTAGCACTATTGAAACAGTTGATTGCAAAGAAATTGCAAGTAGCTGTGAAGAACTCCAAAAGCAAAGATATAGTCTACAAAATTATGAATCAGTACAATAAGAGAGATAAATAGAGATTCAAAAGGTTCCAAATCTCCTACAAAAGAATGAAGCTGAATGCAGAAACTTAATGCAATGCAAGATTGATCAAGTTTAGGGGGAGATTGTAGGGATCTGAGCTGATTTGATAAGTATTGAAGAAGTGCTAGCCACTGTTTGTCTTAATGATAGCCACTGCTAGAAGGATTGAAGAACTAGCCACTGCTAGTGTATTTAGTGTCACTGTTAATGTAATTATACTTTGTGTCTGTAATGGGAACTTACTACCACTGTTGGTATAAAGTAAGTTACTCCCACTATTGGTGTTTATAAGTCTGTTAGAGTTATTTATGGGATATATTTGAATACCATAATAACTAGAGATTGTATAGGACTTTATGTATTATAAATAGAGATCCATAGACCTAGATTAGGTTAAGATTAGTTTTATGCAGCTTCAAGGTTTTCTGTAACCCTAATACTTAAGTGTATTCGTCTTATATCATTAATAAGATTGAAGCTTTTGATAATCAATTATGAATTACATATTGTTTAATTCTTGATCTTCTTAATATTATTGAGTGTGATTCCGCAACTTCTCAATAATAATTCAAGGCTTATTGAATTGTTTATTAGATAATTATGGGTTTAAACACTCTACTAATTAAATTACATAGCTAATCTAAAGAAAGGATTCTCTCCTAATCTTCCCACTAGTTCCCTAGAGAGAGAGAGACTAGAGAGAGAAAATCTAGAGAGATACTCTAGAGAGAGAGAGAGTGTGTGTGTGAGAGAGGAGGTGAAAGAATGAAATGTGTTGATGAATGAATTGGTGGTTTGAAAGTGTTGTTCAAAATGAGGAGATTAAGCCTCTATTTATAGGCTTCAAGTAACCGAATTTACATACAACACCCCTGATCCATCTTTTGCACTAAAATACACCCTTGAGCTATGAAATTCGACACCAAAAGGGCATATTCGGTAGCAAAGAGGGCGTATTCGGTAGCAAACGGGTGTATCCGGCACCAAATAGGGTGTATACCACCCAAAAAGGGGGGTATACCACCCCAAAAGGGGGTATACAGCCCGTGGGGGGGTATACGGCCTCTTTAAGGGCGTATACGGCCCCAGAGGGGGGGGGTATACGGACCTTTTAGGGGTGGTGTAGCCCTGGTCGTGGTCTTGTGCACTGGATCGTAAGTCTTGCGTGCTTGATCGTAATTCGTTTGGCCCTAACTTCTTCATTCTAGCTCCGTTTTCAGCGTTCTTTATGTCCACGTTCTCATAATAACCTGAAGATCATAATGAGATAATAAAAGAATAATTTCAAGGTATTATGCTAAAAAGTGCTCGTGGAACGTGACCATATCGTTTATGCTTTGTTTTGTACGTTATTTAGCCATTTTAAGTGATTTTTGAAGCAATGCCTTATTTTTAGCCATAACAATGAATTATAGTGAAAAATTATTGATATTGAATGATTTCATCCATTTTGGGGCTAAATAGGTGGGAATTGTGTACGCAAAAACGTGACTTTTTACGTCCAATCAACAATTGACATAGTTTGGTGGGTAGCCAGCTACTTATACAAACTATCTCTTACGTTTAGGGCGTTAGGAGATTACTGTTTTGGAGAACACTTGGGCTTAAGTTTTCTAGCACTCGCACATACTTAGCTCACGAGGTGAGTTCACGGCCCCTACTTTTTCGACTGTACTTCTTTTGTACAGGGGTGGAAAACATAGTCACTACTTTACTAAATGCCATAACTACATTGATTACTGTTAGATTTCCTACTCCCAACTATTGATTGTTCATGATAGCTAGAGTACTTTTAAACCAAATTTATACATCTATGAATGATTTCATATGCGCAAACTATTTATAAAATGCTTTAGGCTTTTATACAAAATGTCTTTTATTAAACAACATTTTCATAAACTATTTGAAAAGTCCCTACTTCTTGGGTACATATGAAAAGTCCCTACGTCTTGGGCACATATAAAAAGTCCCTACTTCTTGGGCAAGGTTTCACCCTATGTCTTGGGTGATGGCTCTATTTCTTGAGCAGTTTGGTTCCTACTCCTTGGATGTTAGTCCTACTTCTTGGATAACCTGAACAGTCCCTACGTCTTGGGCAGTGATTGAAGCCTACGTCTTGGGTGACAGCTCTACTTCTTGAGCAGATTGGGTCCTAGATCTTAGATGCCAGCCTTACTTCTAGGGCACACTGTAAGTCCCTACTTCTTGGGCAACTGTTTTGGGTCCTACTTCTTGGACAAACTTTTTAGTCCCTACTTCTTGGGCAAACATATAGGATACATCATTCCTACAACTAATAGGGTACTACTTTCCTACCAACCAACTTTAAACTATACTTTCGGGTAACATCCTAACAACTACGTTTTGGATAATGATCCAACTTAATTATATTTTGGGTGATATCCCAATTAAACTTATATTTGGATAACATTCCACAAGATATTGTTTAACTGTTATGGCTATAACACTATATAAACAACCGTGTTTATCAAACTATACTTGTAAACATAAAACCCGTGAATTCACTCAACATTGTTGTTGACTTTTTACTATGTTTTTCAAGGAATTAGCAGCACGTGTAAGCATGCACACCTTTTGGAACTAGGCGACCCAAGGAGTATTTAGGATGCCACTTTTTGGAGAAACTGGATTTCTTTTGTATAACTGATATGTTTTAGTCATATTTACGAAATCCACTTTTGTATAAACTTTAACTTTACTTTTACTTCTACGATTTGATGAATCGTAAACTTTTGTAAGCAATTATACTTTGGCATCTTAATATATATGTATGTTCTGCGATAATCATATGCTCTGATATGCGTGTTTGTCCAACGTAAACATCAGCACCCCTTACTTAACCAAATGTTTCTGCAAATCATCGTTGACCGAATTTGAGGGTGTGACAGATTGGTATTAGAGCCATTGGATATAGCGAACTAGAAGTCTTTAAGTGACCTAGAGACCATAGAGACATAGACTATAACCTTGGCTAGGACACTCATGCATACATACGCTTGCATACGTCTAAAGCTACTGTGCGAAAACTATCATCACAACACTAGAGGAAATACTTATACTTACGTGAACTATCCATGCGAGAAATCCTCCGAACATGATTACGCTAACGACACTATCACACACTTATTTTATTTGTTCTGATGTATGGTTGATTCTGCCTTGAATTCCCCGAACCATACTACACTCAATTCATTCATTCCTATTTGGGTTTTATATGAACCTGATCGTATTAAATGATGATGAAAAAGAAGTATGTATTTAGCATCATATAATGACGCCTGACCAACGTGATTATATTATACTAAGTACATATGGGCGTTTCAAATTCGTAAGATACGTGATGGGAATAACGTGAATCCCTCATACTACTCATTAACTAAACAATGTGAAACTTGTTCTTCACATTCCTTATGCTGGCATTGACCTCTGCATTTTATTACTCGCAGAGCGTCATCATGCCACCAAAGCAAATGAAGACTCGAAACAGTCGACAAGCGACTACACCTCCTGTTGTTGAGACTACTGAACAAATCATTGAGCGACGAGTGTCTGAAGCTATTGCCCAGTATTAGGCAAGCCGGAATCGCAACGATGGAGGCAACAATAGCTGAAACACGGAGAGAAACAACACCACCGAAAACCTTGAGAATACCCAACGAGGGTGTTCATATAAAACCTTCCTTTCTTGCAAACCTAGTACCTTCAACGAAACCGAGCTATCGGCATCGTCCATTAGATAGAAAAGATGGAATCAGTGTTGGACATTAGCGACTGTACACCCGACTGCATGGTAAAGTATGCCACCTACACACTAGCTGATAAAGCACTGACATGGTGAAATGCTCAAGTTCAGACCCTCGGACGAACAACGGCTAACTCCATCACCTGGGAAGACTTAAAAAGGATGATACTAGAGGAGTTCTGTCCCCGCAGTGAGCTTCAAAAGATCGAAACAGAGCTCTGGGACATCAAGATGGTTGGTGCTGACATCACCGAATACACCACGAGGTTCAGGAACTTGCACGACTGGTCCCCTACATGGTAACTCCCGAGTATAAACGCGTTTAGCGTTACAACTGGGGACTGGCCCCATAAATCAGAAGCTTGGTAATGTCTTCCAAGCTAACTACTATCAGAAGCATGGTAGACTTAGCACAAAGTTTGACCGACGATGCAGTTAGGATGGGAACATTGACCGAAAAAGTTATGTCGGGGAAGAACGAACCGAACAGTACAAGCATTGGTAGTTCTGGAAGCGAAAAACGGAAGTGGAACAGTGAAGGAAACGACCGTCAGGGCCAACAAAACCAGAGGCACCCAGGGAACTCCAGAGCTTACGCTGCCACCACCACCATTGGACCAAAACCATATCTAGGAAAGAGACCCAAGTGTGGAAAATGCGAGAAACATCATGAGGGAGATTGCACAATTTGTGGTAAATGCGGACAATATGGACACCGAGCTCATACATATAGGAATGAACCTACCACTCGAACCAACACGGGATGACAAAACACTGGGTGTTTCGAGTGTGGAGAACCAGGGCACTACCGAAACCAGTGCCCACAGCTCAACAACACCAACAACAGCCAAACCAACAACCGCATCGCCAACGCTCCAACAGCTCCTGGATGGGCTTACATCCTGAGAGCAAAGGATGCACAACCAGATCCCTATGCCAACATTGGTACATCCAAGTAAACTCCTACTACGCTTTAACGTTAAACAATTCGAATGTCTTCTTGAAACATAGCGCTTAGAAAATTTATACTACCTTTGAGTATACACATCTTATTGAATTATACAACTAGTATAACAAAACTGTTAAAACTTTTTACGGAAACCTGGAGCACTACATTGGTGACAACACGACTTCTCGGAAACACATACGTCCGACATTTTGACATGGATTAAAATCTCGGGACGAGATTTCTTTAACAGGGGGAGAATGTGACACCTCGCAAATTTGAACACAAATTTTGTACACTATACACTTGCATTTTAGGCTAATTTCCTACTTAAGTGAATTCACAACACTCTTTAGAGGTAAGTCTAACAAAGCCCAACTAGTTAATACGTATAGTATTACACATTTCATAATTTGCTATAATTATCTACAAAACAGTTGGAACAAACTCAACAAAAATATACGACTGTTGGTGAAAAAAATTATTTAATTATATGAAATTATTAAATAGCGTTATTATTAAATAAATATTATGTCAATAATATTTAACAAGTATTTCGTATCGTATAAAACGTATTTTACGCGGTGAAACAACGCGAAACATATCCGTCAAACTGAATACAAACAAGTTACATTTTTATAACCTAAATAAAGTATTTTTATAAATATACATCGATTAAAAATGTTACGAAATTACACTTAAAATTTTATCATTTAAAAAATATTACATTATTTTACGATCGGGTAAACAAACACGGGGTTTAACTCCACAAATTGGACAAATATTTACCAACTCATTTCCCTTTTTGTTGACCAAAAGCCGGCCCCAAACCCCCCACCCACCTCATTTCCATCTCATTTTTCATCATCCTCTTTTCTTCTCATCTATCTTTTTCTCCAAAATTTTCTTCAATCAACAACAACAACACAATCATCAATAACAACAACAAAATCAACAACAACAACAACAACAACAACAATAACAACAACAACAACAACAACAACAACAACAACAACAACAACAACAACAACACAAGTAACATCATCATCATCATCGTCGATCCTCTTAAACAAAAGAAAGGAAAGAAAGAAAGCAAGCATCAAGAACACTACCATCATCTTCATCTTCATGAGTTTTCATTTACAAACTTTCTTTTAACTCATTTTTATGTACTTTTAAGATATAAACATGTGGTTGTTCACTATACGAAAGAATCGAACTCAAAAACTTAATTTATCCAAAAATTTAACACATACAGCATCAGCTGTGAACTGAGATTCATCTCAGTTCGCAGCGATCATGTTGCAAACTAAATAATTGAACTCCTGCGAACCAAACGAGTTACGCACCGAACCGAGATGCGAACCGAACTGAGCTGCGAACCAAACCATGCGAATTGAACCCTTGCGAGACAAGCTTGCGGACCGAACCTGCAAGCCGCATGAGCGAGCCGACCGAGCGAGCCGAACTGACCTGGTCTGCGAACTGAGGTTCTGACCTGCAAACAGAGTTTCTGTCCAACGATTCAACATTTGCGTAACGACAACTACACTTTTTACAACAATGATTATACACAAATATATACTTTTGCGAAGTCAACAACGAAACGATTTTAATAATGATTTAATTAAGATTAAGAATTATTATTATGAAAACCATCACCAACGTATCGTACGCTTTACAAACAAAATGATCTTTCGAAATGAGTGAACAATTGACATAGTTTGGCGGGTAGTCAGCTACTTATACAAACTATCTCTTACGTTTAGGGCGTTAGGAGCCGAGATTACTGTTTTGGAGAACACTTGGGCTTAAGCTTGCTAGCACTCGCACATACTTAGCTCACGAGGTGAGTTCACGGCCCCTACTTTTACTGTTGTACTGCTTTTGAACAGGGATGGAAAACATAGTCACTACTTTACTAAATGCCATAACTACATTGATTACTGTTAGATTTCCTACTCCCAACTATTGATTATTCATGATAGCTAGAGTACTTTTGAACCAAACTAATACATCTATGAATGATTTCATACGCGCAAACCATTTTATAAAACGCTTCAGGCTTTTATACAAAATGTCTTTTATGAAACAACATTTTCATAAACTATTTGAAAAGTCCCTACTTCTTGGGTACATATGAAAAGTCCCTACGTTTTGGGCACATAGAAAAAGTCCCTACTTCTTGGGCAAGGTTCCACCCCACGTCTTGGGTGATGGCTCTACTTCTTGAGCAGTTTGGGTCCTACTCCTTGGATGCTAGTCCTACTTCTTGGACAACATGAAAAGTCCCTACGTCTTGGGCAGTGATTGAACCCTACGTCTTGGCTGACAGCTCTATTTCTTGAGCAGATTGGGTCCTAGATCTTGGATGCCAACCCTACTTCTTGGGCACACGGTAAGTCCCTACTTCTTGGGCAACTGTTTTGGGTCCTACTTCTTGGACAAACTTTTTAGTCCCTACTTCTTGGGCAAACATATAGGATACGTCATTCCTACAACTAATAGGGTACTACTTTCCTACCAACCAACTTTAAACTATACTTTCGGGTAACATCCCAACAACTACGTTTTGGATAATGATCCAACTTAATTATATTTTGGGTGACATCCCAATTAAACTTATATTTGGATAACATTCCACAAGATACTGTTTAACTATTATGGCTATAACACTTTATAAACAACCGTGGTTTATCAAACTATACTTGTAAACATAAAACCTGTGAATTCACTCAACATTGTTGTTGACTTTTTACTATGTTTTTCAGGGAATTACTTGCACGTGTAAGCATGCACACCTTTTGGAATTAGGTGACCCAAGGAGTATTTAGGATGCCACTTTTTGGAGAAACTGGACTTCCTTTGTATAACTGCTATGTTTTAGTCATATTTACAAAATCCACTTTTGTATAAACTTTAACTTTACTTTTACTTATACGATTCGATGAACCGTAAACTTTTGTAAGCAATTATGCTTTGGCATCTTAATATATATGTATGTTCTGCGATAATCATATGCTCTGATATGCGTGTTTGTCTAACATAAACGTCAGCACCCCTTACTTAACCAAATGTTTCCGCTAATCATCGTTGACCGAATTTAGGGGTGTGACAGATTGATATCAGAGCCATTGGTTATAGCGAACTAGAACTCTTCAAGTGACCTAGAGACCGTAGGACACTCATACATGCATACGCTTGCATACGTCTAAAGTAACTATGCGAAAACTATCGTCACAACACTAGAAGAAAATACTTATACTTACGTGAACTATCCCTGCGAGAAATCCTCCGAACATGATTACGCTAACGACACTATCGCACACTTATTTTATTTGTTCTGATGTATGGTTGATTCTGCCTTGAATTCCCCGAACTATACTACACTCAATTCATTCATTCCCATTTGGATTTCATATGAACCTTATCGTATTAAATGATGATGAAAAAGAAGTATGTATTTAGCATTACATAATGACGCTTGGCCAACGTGATTATATTATACTAAGTACATATGGGTGTTTCAAATTCGTAAGATACGGGATGGGAATAACGTAAATCCCTCATACTACTCATTAACTAAACAATGTGAAACTTGTTCTTCACATTCCTTATGCTGGCATTGACCTCTGCATATTATTCCTCGCAGAACGTCATCATGCCACCAAAGCAAATGAAGACTCGATACAGGCGACGAGCGACTACACCTCCTGTTGTCGAGACTACCGAACAAATCATTGAGCGACGAGTGGCTGAAGCTATTGCCCAGTATGAGGCAAGCCGGAATCGCAACGATGGAGACGACAATAGCCGAAACACGGAGAGAAACAACCCCACCGAAAACCTTGATAATACCCAACGAGGGTGTTCATACAAAACCTTCCTATCTTGCAAACCTAGTACCTTCAACGGAACCAAAGGAGCTATCGGCATCGTCCATTGGATAGAAAAGATGGAATCAGTGCTAGCAACTGTGCACCTGACTTCATGGTAAAGTATGCCACCTGTACACTAGCTGATAAAGCACTGACATGGTGGAATGCTCAAGTCCAGACCCTCGGATGAACAACCGCCAACTCCATCACCTGGGAAGACTTAAAAAGGATGATACTGGAGGAGTTATGTCCCCGCAGTGAGCTTCAAAAGATCGAAACATAGCTCTGGGACATCAAGATGGTTGGTGCTGACATCACCGGATACACCACGAGATTTCAGGAACTTGCACGACTGGTCCCCCATATCCTTTGATTGCAAGTATACGATCAAACTTTCCTTGTTTACTCTTGTAAATCGGCATCTAATCATTCACGGTTGTTTTTTGCATCTCAAAATCATCCGGATATAAAGTCGCAACAACTTCAACAAACGCTTTACTGACGCATCATGTTGTAGTACTTCAGGATTGTTATAAATATAATACGAGTTAAGAAGATATGCCGCCAAATGTAAAGGCGTATCAAATCTACCTTTCATCTTGGTTGAAATAATATTCATAATAGGACCACATTTGCTCTTTTTGTTGTTTAAAGCATTCTTGATTTCTTGTGTCGCCTTTTTAAGCTCACCATGTAAAAAACCCATAAAAGATTTCCAATCGGCATCGAACATGCGAAGAACTTTGACTACAGGTTCAAAAACATGTAGACATAACACCACAGTATCCCAAGTTTTAGAATCTATCACCATTCCTTGAACTTTTTTCCCTTTAATCGACTTACTTAACTTACACTCATCCCATTCATCACTACCAAACATATGTCGTAATGCCTCTTTCTTTTCAGGTAAGCTTTGTAGAGTGAGAAAAGTGGAAGCAAATCTTGTGACTCCCGGTCTCACAATATCCGCTCCCTTCATGTAATGCCTCATCAAAGCCAATGTCTTATGATGGCTATAAATAAACACCTTTATTTGTTATGCTATATCATGTGTTGATTTATACATAGGTTTCCCACCAATAGCTTCAAGAATAAATGAACACATGTATCAACAAAGTGAACAGAATAAAATAAACATAAAAGAAAAGAATAGCATGATTAAACTTATTACCTTCAAGCATGAAATTAATCGTATGCGCCGCACACGATGTCCAAAAGATTGTTGGCCTCTTTTCTTTCAACAACCTTGCCGCTCCCATATTATTAGAAGCATTATCGGTCACAACTTGCCCAACATTTTTGGGACCAACTTATTGAATACAATTTTTAACATACTCAAAGATGTGCTCGCTTGTGTGAGCTTCATTGGAAGATTCTTTGGAAGACAAGAAAACGGTACATAACTTGGAATTCACGCACAAATTTATGATGCTCCTTCTTTTTCTATCGGACCATGCATCCATCATAATCGAGCATCCATTTACTTTTCATTTTCAAAAATTCAAAATCGAAAACCAAAACAAAACCGAATTCAAAAATTCTAAACCGAAACCAAATCAAAAATCAATTTTGAATTTGGTTCGATTTTTTTCCGTTTCAATTCGGTTTGATTTTTGGATTAAACGGTTTCAAACCAAATATTGAACACCCCTAACATCAGCAAATTCCCATTTTCAAGTCACCGAGATTATACAATAGAAGGTTTTAGAATGTTTAGCACATACAATAGAATGTTTGAAAGTTAAGAGCATACAATAGAATATTTTAGAATGTTGAGAGCATACAATATAATGTTTTTAGAATGTTGAGAGCATACAATAGAATATTTGAAAGTTGAGAGCATACAATAGAAAGTTTCAGGAAAGTTCAGAGCATACAATAAACGGTTTGAAAGTTGAGAGCATACAATAGTAAAAAGTCCAAAGTTAACAACATAACAAAACAATAAACCCTTTCAAGAATAATGAGGGTAATGATGGAATCTTTGACTGATATGTTATCACCATTTATTACTCTATGGATTATATAATTATTATATTGATGTGTATTCCAAGAATAACAAGGGAATCGATGTGTCATCACCATTTATTACTTTATGAATTATAATTATTATACATGATATAATTAATAATTATAATTATAATTATAAAAAATAAAAAAATCCACTAAATACTACTAGTGTATACTATTATTAATTCCGGTCCAACCTTCCGGCCCAACCGATCTGAGTGGTCCGACCAGAAATTAACATTTTTCCGGGTCGACTAAAACCCGAGTTTTAAGACATTGTCTGAAATGCTATCAACTTTCACTCAAAATCTATTGTGTGTAACTTATTTATGGGTGGATGTAAGAATGCAACTTACTCTTAAAAACGTATTTTTGATATACTTTTTGACCGGCATAGACGATAACCGGTTAACCGCCGGCTTTTTCCAAATTTTTTATCTACATGACATGCCAACTCAGAAATGTATATTTTGTTGTGACATGTAGATAATTTACAATAAATTTTTAATTTTTTTTATTTACTTTATGGAATCAGTTAATAAATAAATAATCAATAATCTATTAATTTTTTATGAAATCAGTTAATATATAATCAATTATACTAATGCCAAATTTATTGAATCAATTAATGAGTAAGCATCGGTATTCATCAATTATCATCGTCATTGTTCATAGATATCCAAATCAGTGGGGAGATAGTCAAAAATACCCAAATCAGTTTACTTGAGCCTACTACCATGAACGTCACTGCTCATAGATATCCAAATCATTTCACACCAACCATATATAATAAAACACAAATTAAGAGCCATGATCTCCAGAATCGACAATCTGCAACTTTTCCAGTTACTTGCTCCAGCTCCGCGACGGTACAAACAATACCAGCAGTTTAGAAATTTGGTTGGGTTTCTCGACAACTCCCGCAGTCAACGATGGTGTTAGATCGAACCTTAAAGTGGTGACTAGCCGTTTGAAGGTGGCCGGAGTTATTGGGTGGGAGGTTGTGGTGGTCGCCGGCAGTCGCTGTCGAGATCTCGTATCTAGATCCGTAACTGCAGTCGGAATGGTTGACGGTGGTGACGAGGATGTCGGCGGATCTGGTCGGAATGGGTGACAAGGACCTGGTCGGAATGGGTGACGGTGGTGACGAGGATGTCGGAATTTCGTTGTTTTCAGTATCCATTTTTAAAAACTAATTTAAGTAAATTCATACTGCAGAATGCAGATCGATTTATGATGATAGAATGGGTTGCAAATTTTTATGGTAATTGACTAAAATAAAAAAATAAAAGGGTAAATTAGTTAAGAATGTAATTTGGAAAATCAGAATGATGAAGTAAAATTATGAAAATTAAGAACAAAGGGCATTTCAGTATTTTTTGTTAGTTTTTAACCTTTTAACTTAAATAATAATTAATAAATCCAAGTAGATGAACACGTGGCATCCACGTGTGCAGATGACTAGGCAACCAAAATGGTTAATGGAATGACAAGGACTTTTGTATGTAAACTGCATCAAAAAACATATTTAAGAGGTTACTTACATTCTTACTAGGCAACCAAGTTGGTTACACACAGTGGATTTTGGATGAACATTCGTAGCATTTCATGACACTTATCCCTTTACAAGTTAAGTGAATTTGAAGAGTTAGACTATAAATTTCATTAAGCACTTATCTAATTAGTTTAACCGGACAGCAGCAGATTACTGGATTAACATACATATTACACGCTATAATTATCAAAACTATTCAATTTGAGGAAATGAAATGCAGTCACCATCTTCGTGTTTTGAAATTTCAAAAAATAAAATCAGAGACAAACGAAACAACACAGGGATAGATGATCGAATAGTAATAATTAACACTAGTGTACATACCTATAGAATGAAAACGTACTATTGTTTGTAACGATTAACGAGTAATGCATTGCACATGAATCACCGGGAATGTGACTGTCTCGCGTGTTATTTTATAAAATAAATAGGCACGTACTGTTCATAAATCATAATACCTCATCGCCTGCTTATCAATTGAAAGAGATATAAACTAATAACGTACACAAACAAGTAGTCCAACGCATTTTGGACTTTTGAACAACACAATGCACCTCAATTCAGTAAAAAGACGGCCACACGGCTTCGCTGAAGTTAAAATACTGATCAACATCAACAGGGGACGGGATCGGCCAATACGGTTCACATTCGTTTGGATCAAAAGAGACCCCAACAGGATCAATATCTTCCAATTCAATATCATCATCGCCTTGATCTATCAGCTCTTTAGATTCTTCCATGATATCAGGACGTTCACTATCTTTATCAATCGAATCTGCATTGAGTGCTCCTTGATAGTTTTGAGCTTCAGGGTTATTCCAGTCAGGAATAGCTTCCTCTCTACAAAGGAAGAAGGTAAACTAATTGTAAAATATATCAAAATCGAATGAATGTGAAGGCTAGGTTTGAAATGACCTACACGCTATTGACCAATCCATAAATAATGAGCATGTCATCTGAAATATATGAGGTTCCAAACGGACTCGCCTCGCTTGATGCTGTATGATTAATTTGATTTCCATGAGGAGAAGAAGCTATCCATGTCTCGTTTGATGTATTTGGCCCTTCGGGATTTTTTACCTCTCTATGAACATTTTCTACAAAAGAGAATAGCATATATAGCTCGTCAAAAAATCATGTAACATTTTCACTATATACAAGAAACAGCTGTAATCAACTTGAATGTGAATATTAAATGAATTTTACGTACGGTCAAGATTGTCTGCAGCAACGCCACTAGAATTTCCAAATTCAGGAACTTCATTACTTTGATAGAAAAGGTCATCATCGAATTCTTGCATGAAATCAGAACGTTCATGTTCTCTCCCAATCCAATCTTTGTTATGATGGATATGAGTTTTAGTGGGAGATGGTCTGGAAAAGGAAGAGGATGTATGCGTTGTTAATTAACCTAAACCGAAACCAAATGAATGTGAAAGATTTGAAATAGCCTACATGTTATTGATACATTCAGAAAGATTGGACATCTCCTCTGAAGTATCAGGGGCAGATGCTGTGACAGGTGAGTACTCGAGAAAGTTTGTGTTTCTACATAAAAAGAAAAAGAAAAGAAGATAAATTATAAACCAAAACAATATGAACACGAAAGGTTTGAAGCACCTACTTGTTATCGATCAATTCAGAAAGATGGGACATGTCATCTGAAGCATCTGAGGTTCTAAAAGAACTCGTCTCGCTTGATGCTGTATGATTAATTTGATTTCCACGGGGAGAATAAGGTATCCAAGTTGCTGGTGGTGTATTTGGCCATTCGGGAATTCCTACGTTCCTACGAACATTATGAAAGGTACCGATTTTGACTGCAAAAGAGAATAGTATAAATAGCTCATCAGAAATTGCGTAACCTATTTCACTGTCTTCCAGAAATATTTATAATCAGCTTAATGATATGCTTAAATGAAGTTTACGTACGTTCAAGTTTGCGTGCAGCAACGGCAGCAGGATATCCAAACAGTGGAGCAAGATGATCGTACTTCGTATGTCGTGATGATGCTGTATTGCGAACCCTTTTTCGGCACTTTGTTTGGGTCATCGTTGGGTGTTTACTCTGGATTGAAGTTTGCAAACCAGCATTCTGTGACGGGTGTAGGTTTGGGATTGAAATTTGGAAACCGACACTCTACAAGCAAGCAAAGATTTGAAACATTTGTTATATTACTGAAGAGTGAAGGTAGCTCATATTCTGTAAGTAATAAGGACCGGGCAATTTAACCTCAAATGCAGTGCCTACTATGGCAATTTCATCGTCATAAGAATCCTTGGGCTTATCCATGACAACCTCGAGCACGGCAACACATTGGGCATTTTCAATCAGAGGCAAAATAAACGACCCCCACGTCCTAGAATAAAAAGCATATTCGCCAAGAGGACGCTGCTCAGTATTGTACTTATGCATATCCTGAGTCTGCTCAGCTGTACATCTCATGTATACGCGCCCAGGAAGCCCGAAGGATACTTGATCCTTAGGCCATATGTAATATTTATGCTGTAAGAAGGCTTGACGGTATAAAGCAAGCTCTTCGTTGTTCCCGTAAAAAAACCAAGGTTGACAAATAGCGGTAAGTAGAATTGCCTTGGTTCCTGCTCTAATTGGCACCCAAAGCATAGCAATAACATTGTGTTCATGAAATGGCAAGTTTTCAAGCGTAGATTGGATTGTTTGCTTCAGTCCTTTACGTGTGGGAGCATCAACATCTGTACGTAAGGTTAAAACTTTTTAGGACAATATATATATGAAGGACGTAGAATATATATAACAGCACATAGTTGATTGTATACAAATTTAAGTCTTGATTCTTCAATTTCTAGAAAACAAATATCCAAGTCACATAATTTAGAGATCTAGCAAGGCAAGAACCAGAATCATATCCAAGTCAAATCCCAGCTGACTAATAAAACTCCCAATAATTTCTTGATCAGATTGACCTCAGAAGTCAAAATACATAACAGATAGATCGATTAATAACATATTTTCTAGAACAACTAACATCCAAGGAAGTCTTCCCTTGTTAGCCATATTTAATATAAACGTTAGTTAATAATTACATAAAAAGCTAAAGGTTGCTGGACAACTCTTGCCGGACGATTATCGGAAAATTTTAAAATCTGATCAAGAGAGACTTAGAGAGAGAGTATGAAAATAGAGGTAAAGCAGGAATACTAATGCAAATCAATGAAAGACAATTATATACTCGTAATTTTTTTTTAAGAAAATAGCCAGCAAACATGAATGAACCATTTTTTCCGATTGAACTCACAGCAAGTTTGTGGATTATGCTCGAAGGAGTCATCGTGTATGACCTTCAAATTACAAGAGGCAGCTGCAGTTCGTTGACTGGGGGTACTCATGGTTGAACAAGAATGTACTTCTGTTGGGCTCGGATATATCAGGGAGTTGATGAACCTAGTTCTTCAAAACCAGTTAATTATAAGAGAAGATGTAAAACGAGGTTCAAGTTCATGAGAATCACGCAGTCAGGTATATATAGACGGGTCAAAGAAGCGTGCAGTGTGAAAACAGTTCAATTATTGGACTTTTTTACAAGTGGCCGGGTAAATTAAAGAACCCACAATGTGTTTTTTTTTTGTGCGTTTGTAAAAGCTTTTTATGCATTTTGTCTGACCATTGGAGATTAAATGTTTTCTTTTTATATAAAAACCTATAATACATTGCTTTTACTTATCTTAAGTCATAAAATTATTTACTAGTCCATAGAGAAGCATACAAGTGTTTTTATGCATAATGATTAATGATTAAAATTAAAAAAAAGAGTACCTTATAATAAATAATTTAGAATAGTGAAGCTGGATCAGAAAAGGTTTATATCAAAAAGAAATGATATTACTCTAGTATATATTCTTGTAATTAAGTATGTTCAACATTAATTCCACATATTGTCCTCGGGCGAGGAATGTGGCCGTTTAGTGTCGTTGTTGGTTATTAACATTTATGAAAAAAAGGAAACTACATGCATGTTAGAAAAGCTAAGAAAATAAAAGAAGATAAATTTTAGAGAGAAGAGGGAGAAGCAATCCTGATCACTCATTATAATCTTAAGGCAAAGAGTATTTGAGTCTTTTCTATTTATGTTGATATGGCGGGTTGGAATCTCCATAATTTTAGGATAATAACACTAAATATCTTCTAATATCATTTTCAATTTTGGAGATCGTTTTATGTTAATTATTAGGGTCGGTTTTTTCCTTGGAGATCTTCACTCAGTTTCTATCTCCAATGGTGTTCCGATCTTGTCGATTCATGCTTAATTTCATTGCGTGTTATAATACAATCAACAAAAGCTTAAACGATTCATGGGATCGATTCGCACTAAATTTTAATCAATATTTGGAACGTTAGCTGTGAAGAATTACTGGGATCGGTTCATATGGCGAGCAATGATCAACCGATGGAATTTTTAGATACGTATTCAACTGAGGAATCCGATGATGTTGGTAATACATCCGAAGCAAGTAAGTTCTTTCCGTTGTGTTTTGGAACGTGATATTATTGTTGATTTTTGGATTGAATTTAATGATGATATTTGAAAATAAAAGCACTTGTTTCTCATTTTTCATAATCGATCGACATGTTTTTGTAAGGTGCGTATGTTGATCGATTAAAAATGACGTTGATTCAGTGATTAATATGAGTGATTTGTACAAAAAAACAGCTATAGTTTATTCGTGTATCTAGTGGCATGTTTTTTGAATAATGCATGCAATCTGATTATGATAAAATGTTTAAACAGATCCTGAGCAGTTGCCGAACCCAATACCAGTTGGTGTTATGCATGTTTTTCCAGAAGGCGTACCATTTTGGGTACCTTCGTCATCTTCCGAGTAGGCATCATTTTAAAACAATATTTGTTAACACTTTTATTTTTTCCCTTGTGCATCTACTTTATAAAGCTTTGGTTAAACATACACTTTACGTAAGTTTAATTTTTTTGCGCATATAGGTTGCCCTTAACATTTGACAGATTCAATTATTTTACCCGTTGATCTAGTCTTTCAAACATTGACGCATACATGTGAGTCAGCCATTTCACACTTGTGATTCAACAACGTATTTCAACACCATTGATACACTTTTAGTAAACACAAAAACATTTTCATTTAGTACATCCATTGATTCACTTATCCATTAATTTATTTAGTTACCACTTTGATTCAGTTATTTAACCCCATTGACTCCTAATTAAAATATTGATTCATTAATTTAGCACATTGAATTAGACATTATACGCAGTGATTCATTATAGTAAATCCCTTGTTTCTGATATCAAACCCATTGAACCTTTAGTTTCACACATTGTAAATTGATTCATTTAGATGACACATAGTTTAGCAACATACTATTTCTTATTCATTTAGGAGAATCGCTTAAAAGGTGAAATCACCATCCACTATAAACGCTTTAAATTTCCTACGATATGCTAATTTAACCTTACATAAAGTACCATCAAGCTATCGAATGAATAACCAAACTACAAAGTTCTAACACAGTTTCATTTGCCAAACATCGCAAGCCGTTCTTCTCTTATTTCTCCAACCTGCGCATCTACATGTGCCAGAAATTCGGGGGAAGTTTAGAATGATCCTTTGCTTCGGACTTTACGTAGAAAGCATTAGATTTTAGATCAGATATCAATATCCTCATTGCGTATTTCTTACGCAAATCATCTAATTGCACCTGTTGCCTATCATTCTCCTATCTAAGTCATGCATCAAACTTCCCCACTGCTTTGAACATCTCCATGTGACGCATTATAAACACACCACAATTGACCCCATTCATCCTAGTTTGCCACTCCAAAGTCAGTCTACAAGGAATAAAACGACAAATAGTTTTGCACATGGGGTGATGCGTGATTGCTAAGTAATCACAAAAACGATCCAGCTGAAATTTGAAACAAAAGTCTCGTAAGTCAATCGATACAACTCATGTTATATCAGTGAAACTATTTGTGGTGCTCAATATGCTCATACTTAGACATACCCAATTTTCGTTTATTGCTTCATAATACGTACTACCCGATACACGATCCGCAAGATTATCAAGCACAAAAGTATGACCAGTTTCAAGGTTGAAGACAATACACCAGAAATGTCCACGATTCAACAATGGGAAGAACCTGAACAACAACAAACATGTTATGTAAGTTCAGATGTACACCAAAATACCAATTCGAACGTCATTTGTTACAATGTATTACCATCCCGTAATCGTTAAAATCCTCAATATTGTATCGTGATACACAATCACTCGGGTTTTTAGCAAAAAACTTATTCCATTCAACTAACAATTTTGACGCATCCATATAAACTGGTGTATGCAAAAAAAATGTAAATCAAACGGCTATGATTCATCAACCAACCAACAACGATTCAGCAACAACTCAACTATGCTTCAGAGTGTCGATACTATGATTAAGCAATTATTTAGGTCGCAAATATATATTATAACTATGCTTCAGATTCTAAACATAATATGTATCATAACATTTTCTTTACAAATTGGGCAATATATTGTCAGACAATAGCACATTCTATGATTCACCAAAAAATAAATAACAATTCGGCAGACACACAACTTGGATTCAGATCCTACATACTATGATTCAGCTATCATTTAGGGAGCACATCACAATGGACTATTCTTCATAGCCAATAAATCATTTGGGTACCAAACTTTTATTGAATAAACACTTCAACGTCAAACAACTAATACCACATACTTTAGCGAATCAGTATTGCAACTTATGGATATTATAAACCAACTAAATTTTTTTTTATAACTTTATACCTATTACATCAAAAATCGACAAACCATTAAGCATAAAATTCCTTTTAGAATCAAGTATGTTTCAACCAACTTCTTTGTGCTATTCGTATTCGATAACTTAATCTTTCATTCGTCAACATAAATATCAACTAAAGTGCCATTTCAGATTCAATGAATTTCCAGTAACCCACTATAAAATACCCCCAACATAACCACATTGAACCGGATTGGGATATCAAGTATAAGTAATCATTGGGTTACCAACTTATAAAACATTCAGAACTCATAAGAGAATATACCTTTCGCTTTTGGTTGATTCAGAGTTAGTGATCTTACCATCTTGCTTTTCATAAACCCAACACTAAAATCGATTTCTTTCACTTGCAATTCCTTGATTCAATCTCCGATCAAACAATCCACTTAAAACAAACGAGAAACAAGTAATAATCATGTTGGATTTAGTTAGCGATTAAGATTTTCAGTTAGGGTTTTTTTTGGTTTGTCGAGTACATGGAGAAGAAACTAGAGGTTTTCAATCGGCTTGTTTTTTTCATGAAAACCGATGGTTTTTAAATTTATTGTTACTTTGATTTTGTTTCCTATTTCTAAATTGCAACGAATGGACACAAATACCCCTAGGCCTTCACACGTTCCGTCCAAAAAATAGACTTTTCCCTTTGATTGATCCAGACCGTTGAATCATAGATCTAGTGGTCAGGATCTCTTCTCCCTTTTCTCCACTAAAAACATTTCTCCCTTGATCCCAGTCCTATATATATATATTGGCATGATCTAGAGAAGTGGCAGATCCAGACTTTTGAGTGACCCGTAGAAATGGTATCCTAATTTTTCTGAACCCGTAGCACAAACAAGAAATGCAACTAAAAATATGATTTTTCAATAAAGTTACATTGCGTACTGAGAATTGACCCGTACCAACTGCTACCCCTACCTTTTACATGGCCCCTCCTCTGATCCAGAGGGAACACCCACTTTGGGGGGAAGGGGGAAGTGTTGATCCAACCAATTATCTCATCTAAGCAAATTAAGGTGCACCATATTATTGTGGTATGTACCTCATGAGAATTTAATGCAAGCATGAAAGTACCAATTAGAATATGACACGTGTACAATGAAAACCCATTTACCCCTAAAACAAATTATCTCGCAAATGACACGTCAAAAAATTTATAAAATTGCACTGTAAAATGCAGCGTTTTCTCCTCTTCAATTTAAGATCACTCAAGAAATATTTTCGATGAGTTTAATTTTCACATTTTTTTGGTAGGTTTATAAATTATAAACACATATGTTACTTTTATGTTATAAATTAGATTTAGGGTTAGGGTTTAGTGTTTATTAGGGTTTAATATGGTTTAGTATGGTTTAATGTTTAGTAGGGTTTAGGGTTTAGTACGCTTTAAGTTTTAGGGTTTAATAAAGCATTTGGGGTTTAGGGGTTAGGGTTTAGGGTTTAGGGCTTTTGCTAAACCCTTAACCCTAACCCCTAAACGCAACACTAAGTCACTAACACATGTGTTAGTATTTATAAAACACACCAAAAAAATGAAAAAAAATGATACTCGTCGAAAATATGTCATGGTGGATCTTATATCGAAGAGAACAAAATGCTGAATTTTATGGTGCAATTTTTATAATTTTCATAATTTTATAGTGCATATTTATGGTAATGATCAGAGGGGAAGTGCAAAAAATGAGGGAAAGGGGAAGTAAATCACCACCATTAATCTCACGAGGTCTATAATAATTGGTGTGGAGGTGCAACCATGTGATTACCTCTATAATTATCAAAACCTATTTACTCCTAAAATAATTTATCTCGCAAACGACAAGTCGAAAATTTATGAAAATTGCACCAAAAAAATGCAACGTGTTCTCCTCTCTTTTTTTTGGTGTGTTTTACATATACTAACACATGTGTTAGTGACTTAGTGTTGCATTTAGGGTTTAGGGGTTAGGGTTTGGGGTTTAGGGTTTAGCAAAAGCCTTAAACCATAAACCCTAAACCCTAAACGCTTTACATAGCGCTAAAACTTAAAGCATACTAAACCTTAAACCCTAGACCCTACTAAACCCTAAACCCTACTAAAAGCCCAAACCCTACAAAACCCTACCAATAACCCTAAATCTAATTTATAACAAAGTAGTAACATATATGTTTATAATTTATAAAACCACCAAAAAATGGAAAAAAAAAAATAAACTCGTCGAAAGTATGCCATGAGTGATATTAAATCGAAGAGGAGAAAACGTTGAATTTTATGGTGCAATTTTCATAATTTTTCATAAACCCTAAACACTACTAAACCTTAAACCCTACTAAACCCTACCAATAACCCTAAATCCAATTTATAACAAAATAGTAACATATATGTTTATAATTTATAAAACCCACAAAAAAATGAAGAAAAAAAAATAAACTCATCGAAAATATGTCATTAGTGATCTTAAATCGAAGAGAAGAAAACACTGAATTTTATGGTGCAATTTTCATAATTTTATGACTTGTCGTTTTTGAGATAATTTGTTTAAAGGTAAATGAGTTTTTCTTTGTACACGTGGCACATTCTAATTGTTATTACAATGTTTCCATTAAATTCTGATAAAGTGCATACCACAAGAATATGATGCATCTTAATTTGGTTAGATGAGATATATGGTTAGATTAGCACTTCCCCCTTCCCTCCAAAAGTAACACTTCCCTTTTGATCATGCCAATATATATATATATATAACAATAATTTGGTGCACCTTAATTTGGTTAGATAAGATAGATGATTATATCAACACTTCCCTCTTTCTTCCAAAAATAACAATTCCCTTTAGATCATGCCACTATATATACAGATGTAACATAAAAAAAGTAAGAATATAGTTGTAATTATCCAGATAAAATTCAACTTATCATGATGAAACAACATATGTGACTAACGTCATCAACTCTTATTTTGGGTGTATAGTTCGATATATAGCAATATAAATCTTATTTTAGTTTTAATCAAGATTGAGTTATATGTATAATTGAATTAACAATAAAGCATACTATTCACATTAACTATGCAAGAGTTTTTTTTTTTTTTTTAACGGCTTTTGGGTTCAGTGGCATTGCCTCTTCATATACCCATCTCCAATTTCAGAGGAAACCTGAATATTTCAGGGAAAACCTCAATTAATTCACCAGCCCGGAGAGCATTTTGCTCACACCCGAGATCGAACCCTAGACCTTAAGGTCATTAGGTTCCACCAAGTACCGCTGAGCTATAAGCTCGTTGGTTACTATGCAAGAGTTAATCACAACATTTATTGATAAATTTTGAATAAATTACCCACCACATAGCATAGGTCTTTGCTAGTATAAGTTAATGCCTTCTTAGGTTTCATCAAAATGTCTCTAAAAAAAACCCTACTTATCATAAACTACTCATGAATAATTAGTTTAAGATTTGATTTTGACCGTCACAGATTTATTACTACCATTTACAAAGATAAATTCTGATATGGAAAGTGTTGTGTGAAAATAAATAACAACTTGAATCTCAATTAGATTGGTGTCGTAAAAAAACATTTTCATTATAATTCTTTTTAACTTTTTGTAAGTTCTGATATTTGTAACTATTTACGCAATCATTCATTTTGAAAATGTGGATTACACTTTCGTCCACTTTTATTAAAATAATATAAGATTACTATTCGTGGGGATCAATTAGTATCATACATGCACCTGGTTATGACTTGGTCAATTGATCCTTTTTTATGAAATATCTAGTTAAACCACCTAAAGATGACCCTTTAAAATACAATAATTAACTCAGTCAAATTGACCCTTTCGAATATAACGTTATAATCCAACATTATAGTTGTCAAATCAAGTTAAACCACCTGATATTTATCTAAAAATAAAGCATTAACTTTAGTTGAATTTCTACTAAATATAAGCCGTATATGTAACTTAGTTTTTTTTTAGGGTATAGTGTATGAGAATATATTAAATTTGTACCTGATGTCTATTGTGTTTATCCATCTTACGTTTGCTATTTTTAATACATCAAACTTATAAAAAGTGTGTTTAGTGTATTTTGGTGACGTTTCGATGATGTGTCAAACTCTCCATATGTCACGTGTCATCTTAAACGAATGACACATCGATCGGCAATATACATCAAAATACTCTTTTGAAAGTTAAATGTATTAAAAATAGTAAATGTAAGTTGAGTATACACAATAGATATCGAACACAAGTTTGATGCATTTCTAGACACTAACCCCTTAATTTTAATAATCAAGGAAGAATCAAATGGAAAAAATAAAACAAAAAAGAACATAATTTTCTAAACAAATGGATGGATGGTTTATAATTCTATGCTTTTTTAGCTAGGTTTCATCAAAATGTTTGTTAAAAACACTGAATACATCATAAACAACTCACAATACATATTAGAACCGATTTTAGTTGTCCCAAATTTAATACGGTACCATTCATGAAGAAAAAATCTCGTCTTTTGCACCACCTAATTGATATTTTGCTAAGCGTTTGTGTGATATAGGTCACAACAGAATTGATTATGATTCCATATATAGTCGTAAAAGAACCTCACGTATCGAGAAAAATGGTTTATTATTTCGTTATGCATTAAAAGTTACACTTTTTACTTGTTGTAGAGAGATACTTTTATTTGTTTTATCGTATGTATTAAACTTGTAGATTCTGTTTATCGTATGTAATTTTTCCTTTGGGGTTAAGGTTAAGAAATGAAACTTTCCTGTTTTGACGTTACCAAAAAAAGAAAAGTTTACATACAATAGATGATATTTACGAGTCCAATATATTATGAATAGAAGTTTCTTAAGGTTCGACTAATGCAATAGTAAAAGGTTTAAAGTTTAATACATAAGGAAACAATAAACCAAAAAAATATTGTTTGGTTATAATTTTTTGTTGCTCGTTGTATAAGTGCATCTTCAATTGAGTCATTGGTCAAAGACTTGTGGCTTTTTTTGTGTGTAGTTATTTAATAACATTATATTATATGTTTATGAGTTGTTATAAAAAAAGATTTTGAAAAGTTTTGATCGGTGCAAAAGTTTTTATAAAACTAAATTATTAAAATGATAGATTAAATTAATTTGTCATAAAAGACTTTTTGAATGTGGGTGCTCCATGTTCTAATCTTTGTAGCTATTTGTCCACTCATTCATTTTGGCAATGTAGATTACGATTTGAGGGGGTCAATTAGTACTAGTATTATAATATATATATTGGCGCACAGGCAGCTTATTATGACTTTGTTGTAGTGAAATTCAAATTGGCCTTCTTTTATGAAATATTTAGTCTAACCACTATGAGATGACACTTTCAAATATAATGAACTACTAGTATATGAAGATGATCCTCTTTGAATTTTTAAAAATACAACGTTATAATCCAACTGATCAATATATCTGACTTCGGAATTCGATGTATCCGATCCTTTACGTACCCAGCAGTGAGTATCCGAAACTTGTAGTTATAGGTAAACCGGTCGTGATATATATAGGTTAAATATATATATCAAGCTCTGTGGCCTGTATATATCGAGTTTAAAACCATTAAAATCTAAGTAATGACCCAAAATAAATTATTTAAGTGAATTGTATCAATAGCTGTACTATGGGAAATTAATTAATTGAGATCGACTCGAACCTACATTATTTTGATTGATGGGTGACGAAGATATGATACAATTAAAATAAGGGCATGTTGTTCGGAACAATAGCTTTTAGTGTCATAGTTAGAATATATATCGGTCAATATATTGAATCGAGTCATATGAGTTGAAATACGAATCTTGGTCTATTTATTAAAGTTTAAAGTGATCATTATTTATTTATCGCAGAAAATTGGATAATTCATAGATGCATAAATGGATTCAAAACGATCTAGATCGATGCATTAACCGAATATAGTGTCGATTTACAATTATATCAATTAGTAAACTGTCTATAAGATTGTTAAATAATGTGCCTTTAACAACTTACATGGATCGAATTCAATCAATTCATTGTATCAAGTAGTTATAATATTTCTTATAATCATTCGAGAGTTTTTATGTAGTTCTCATATTCCTTTAACCGAAGGTTACGCGATTTAATTACATGTCCCATGTTTTCCTCATTCTCATATTCCTTAACACGATTTAGCTGTCCCATATTTTCCTTGTGTGTACACGTACTGTACCGTATTATTAACGTTTAATACATCACTAACTAATGATTTATGGTGTTGTACATTTGCTCATTAGTTGCATATTCTTTGATCTTTTGTGTCTTATTCTTTCGTTTATCACACTTTGCTCACCATTATGTTCTCAATTACAATTAAATATAGGGTTTATGGCTGAAAACTACAGACATGATGATTGAAACCTTATATACTTGCATGGTGTCGAAAGGTTCAATATGACGTTTCATACGGAAGAAAGGTTCAACATGACCTTTCATGTTAACCACAAGATTAAGGACTTATTTTATGTACATATGATGTTGATGTTCCCAAACTTATCCTTTAACGCGTCAGGTACATTGTGAGGAGGATTATTATATTCAATTTAATTAAGTAGATTTTAATTCTATCAAATAGAGTTGCGTTCATTTGAGTCCATAAAATCCAAAAAAAATGAAAAAATGCATCACAGCCGTCCATTCCTATCAAAGTGGGAGGGGTATTTTCATCCTTCAGCATTATATCATTTAATGAAAAAAAAAAAACATTAACAGATCAAAAGCCAGTTCTGTGTACGATCTCTAGCTAGGGTTTGTGAATTTCTCATCTTCAATCTCACAAAAATCAACAAATCAAAGGTATGAATGTAACTAATGCGGATCAATTATGTAAACTACACACTATATACAATCGATTTCTACTGATTTCAACTGCTCTGTATGATCTCTAGGGTTTGCGAATTAATCATCTTCAATCTCACAAAAATCAACAAATCGAAGGTATGAATCTCACTAATACAGATCAATTATGTAAACTACACACTATATACGATCGATTTCTACTGATTTCAACTGATTCGTTGTTTTTTTTCATATACGTAACCTACAAAAAGTATGAACTGCAAAATTAGTACGAGTTTTCACGTTTTTTTAATGAATTTGTATGTATATTTTGATGCGTAATCACATATTCTACAGATTTCTATTGATTCAACAACTAATTTAGGAATATAAAAAACTGAAGATGATTATGAGATGTAGGAATCGTGTAATAATACGTTAAATTAATTGACACTTGAAACTAATTTCTTCAATAACAAATAACAAATTGTACTACAGATGGTTGTAATTCAGGGATGTGAACTACAAGTGCAACAACAAGCTACAACAAAAACTACAGGTATGAAAAACAGTGAAAACAGTGAAAACGAGATATATCACACGTGGTAATAGTTATTATTTAGACGAAAACTGAACAATACAATATGTGGTACTAGTTTGTGGTAAATTTTGTCATGTAAAATTACATAAACTTATTTGTACCACATGTGATAGTAGCTTGTACTAATATAGAATATGTTGGTGATAACCATTATCATATAAAATTAGCGAAACTTACTTGTACCACATATGGTAGTAGGTTAAAGTAAAAGTTTTCATACAAAATTATAGAAACTGAATTGTACCACATGTAGTAATAGCTAAATATCACATGTGACTGTATGTCAACAGTGAGGTGTTAGATAAGAAGTCAACAGATATAACTCCAAAGTTTGCAACACGGTTGAAAACTGAAAGACATGCAGCTGAGATATACAAACGTGAGATCTTTAATCTTGTGCAAGTAGTGATACTGAAATCATTGTGGGCATGTTCAATACATGAGTTAAAAACGGATGAAGGATGTCAAGAGTATATAATAAAGGAAAAAAGGGAGTTCACAGACAAGGAAAAAAGGGCAAGTGAGGAATGGGAGGTTGAATTGTGGCCAGAAGATAAGACTCCAATTACGTATGATTATAAGGTACAATAGCTTGTTTTTTAACTAAAAAAATTATATTATAATTGGTACCTCATGTGATATTATATACTACCACATGTGATACTATGTGGTACCACATGTGATATTATTTACTACCACGTGTGATACTATATGATACCACACGTGATACAATCTTTTATGTTATCTGACTAGTTTAGTTGTTTCTTTTGTTTTACATGAGTGAAGCTGATTTAGAGGATAAAAGATGGTACAGTGGAATGTAGTTGTAAGAAGATTGTTCGCCGAGGATTCTTGTGAACATGTGAGAAGAAGTAAGCAGAAGCTAAAAAATGGCCGAAGATAGAGCAAGGGAACAAGAAGCACCAGAAGCAAGGCAAGAACACAATTGAACAATTTGTTTTTTTTTATATATAATTCTTAAAGATATTTTTAAGAATCAAATGTAATTAGATTGATAAGATAGTTTCATTTAGTATGCTTATTTGTTTTGCACTAACTTGTTCTATTACAACTATAATAATGTAGTACTTATTTATAATTGTTGTGGGTGAATTTTTATCTAACTTTACAGGATCCTTATTAGCATCATAATATCAATACACAGGTGGTAATATGATGTACCACATGTGGTATGATAAGGTACCACATGTGGTACCATGAGGTACCACATGTGATACTTGTTGCAACAACAATCTAATATGATGCTTAATCCACATGTGGTAATAGTTGCTACCACAATCTAAGTTCTTAATCTACATGTGATTCTTGAAGCTATAACGTGTGATATTTGTTGCTACCACATGTGATATTTGCTCCTACCACGAGATATTTATTGCTACCACAATCTAAGTTCTTCTTAATCTACATGTGATACTTGTTGCAATCACATGTGAAATTTATAAAAATAAAAAGGTTTTCTTTACAAAATTACTTACCGCTACTACATAATATGTACAATATTAAGCGTTAATATCACATGTGATACTATATACTATCACATGTGGTAGAATAAAGTATCACATGTGATATTTATAAAAACCACGTTTTTGTGGTACCACATGATATATTATCTACTACCACAGGTGATACTATCTACTACCACATGTGATACTAATTGCTTTCACATGAAATACACATGATCATTTTTTAGAAAAGCTGAAAAACATAAAACAAATAAAAATAATAAAAGTGCTTTACATTAAACTAAGATTGATTTAACAAAATGTACTTTAGTATTAGATTCTGTGGAACCAAAAAGAAAAACACGTTCACAAAAATTAAAAAACACTAAACAAACTATTGTTGTGCAGTAGGTTCGACAATTCCTTCACCCTCTCCTGACTTCTATCCATTGTTGCCTTCATTCTTGCGGTTTCTAATGGCATAAACAATTTTCTTTTCGATCAACTCTTTCGTGTAGCTATCCATAAACTGCTCAGCAAGAGTGTAAACTTATCCTTATGGATATTACACTCATGAAGTAGAATTTTTGATGCATACTTGATTCACAATCTGATCAGTTGCATATAATGTGAACGACCTTCCTTACTAAGTCCACAGTCAAACTTGCTAGACAGTTGACCGGCATATTACTCCATATGCAACATCACGAAAATACAACCACGATGGTTCCTGGATGTCTTCCATTTCAAATTCATCAGTGTTGCCCTCTCCAACGCCATTATTTTGTTGGCAGCAGGATGTTCAATATCAATAAGATGTTGCACAAAAACATATTTCTACATAAACAATAAAAAAAAAATACCAATTTAATATGCAAATTAATTATGTAAAGAAAAATGATAATAAATAACATGTAATGTTACTTATAACTAAATCGCACGTTTCCTTGTACTTGGCAACATAATCTACTTTCAAACAACTGTTATCAAGAATAAGGAATGCTTTCCTCTTTAAATGAAAAACCAGCAAGTAGTAATGATGAGACTTATATATAGGAAAGAAAACCTGTAAAAAATAATCAGTTAAAGGAAATTGGATTAATACCACATGTGGTAGCATGTTAATACCACATGTGGTAATGTCTTAATATCACATGTGATATTGAATAAACAACAAAGAGAAAGTTATCATTTCAACATTTCGCACTGAAGTCATCTCAGTATCTTCTTTCAACTAAGCTAAAAGAGAGGTTTGGAAAGATTCAAATCTTTCTTCCTCATTCAATCTCCACATATCCTCGGGCTAATTCAAAACAAAAAGACATTTAGCAAAAAATATATCGCAACACTAACAAAATAAATAAACTGTAATATTTTTAATGGAACTTACAAATATTGATGTTGGAAAAAAAGTCTAGTAGCCGATTTTGACTTGTCACATCTTTCTTCATGATTGAGTAAAGTAGCTCATACATCAATAATGGTGCCACTCACCCATAACCTAGGTGCAAGAGTCTCAAAATCTTCACGAACGGCAAGCATACTAGATTCATTTTCAAAAATAATTTCACTGCATATAAAACATAAAAACAATAACTAACTAAATAAATCGACAAAATAATTTGTTTACAAAAAGCATATATTTTAACACTCAAAGCAAAACAGTTGATACCACATGTGATACGATGAGGTACCACATGTGGAACAAGAAGCGGAAAGAACTAATGCTTTAAAACGAAATAAGGAAATAAAAAAGTAAACTTACGTCTTGTCCCCAAGCATTGCAAAAAGCCAGTTTGACAATCTATATTCATTAACCATGACAATCTATATTCATTAACAAAACTATCTCATTAAGCTCTTACAAACTAAAAACAAAAAATATCATATACAAAATATTCAAAAAACAGATACATGTATAACAGCAACTCTACCTATAATTATCATCATTACAATCATTAAATCACTCATAGTATCACAAGTGGTATCACATATTCAGTAGCAAAAATACATGTATTCTACGTAATATGGACATTATCATTGACAAAACACAACTATCTACAAAACATTCAAGTGCAATTAAGCATTATTTCAACCAAATACATAGCAGAAAGTCGACATAAACTAATTAACAAAACATGAATACAAAAAATATAAAAATATATACCAGGATGAATAACATTGATCGGAGTAGCTTGAACAGGAGGTTTTCAGACTTTGTTAATGCGATTTCATCACGAATATCCATCTAAAAAAAGAAACAATCGAAGTTTAGTTACTAAATTCGAATTTCTCTACAGTTTTTGAAACCTAGGGTTTTGATAAAAACTAAATCTATAAAAACCGATGGTAAAAACATGTATTCGAACACTCGTAATCAAACAAAACATTGATTTAAAGAAGAAATTTCAATTTTAGTTGATACACCACAAATTATAAGGTTTTATTCGTTAGGGTTTGTAATAACCGAAATCGTACTAAAACGACGGTTAAAACGATGATTCAAACAACAAAGATCGAAGAAAAAATATGATTAAGATATCAACACGAAGTTTCATTTGATTACCTGAACGTTTTTTGATCGAAGAAACCCTAGAAATCCTGTGAAAAAGATGGATACGGGAGGGAACTAATGAAGAATGTCTTATGGTGTTTCAAAATGAAAAAAAAAGAAATTAATTTAATGGTATTTTTACTAAAATACCCCTCCACCCCAAATTAATGTAAGCTAATTTAATCAAAATAAAATTGAATGGTTAAATGTAGACCCTTGATTTCATTGATCCAATGGCTCATATTGATTCATCCATTCTCATCAAATATATCAATACTCATTTAAACTTTAGTCCTACCAAATAAACTTTTTACATATATTATTATTAAACTTGTACTAATAATAATGAGAGGCTTATTAAATCCGATATAAAACGAATTTAATAACATATGATTTTAAAGTAAAATTTAATAAGGGTATATATGGCTCTAACGCGAAGAATAGTAATGTAAAAAGTCAAGAAATCACATAACGGGAGGGGGGGGGGGGTCATTTTCGGGATACTCAAAATTTTGGATAGTAGATTTCACTACCCAAAACTCTAATCAAAATTTTGGGTACAGATATCGTGTTATCCGAATACCCGAATAGAATGATAAATCATTCTTTTCAATCTTTTGAATTTTAAAATAAAAATATTTACACTTATACGTATTCAAATTATAATTTTAGTATAATGTTATATGGAACAAACCTCAATACTTTTGATCGAAAATACCAAAAACATTTTCTGAATGTAAAATAGCTTGGCATCTAAATATATAACCAAAGCTCATTTAACAAAATTTTCACATAATAAAGTAAATTGATGCAAGATTTAGATTATATTACTATAGTTTAACAAAAACAGTTACATAAATATAAAATTTACTACATATTAAAAGTCTACTTTTTGGAAAATTATATCCAAATTACCTCGAATTTTGAAAATCACTACCCACCCAAAACTTACGATACCCAAAACTTTGAATTTTTGAACTTTTGAATAATTTCAGATCGGATATTTCAAATATTCTGGTATCAAATTTGGTACGAATATTTTGAAAACTTATAATTTAAGTGTCTATTCCTATTTTTTTTAGAAATAGTATTACGGTCAATTAATAATTAATATCAAATATATAAAATAATTTTAATTCAACAAGTAAGTGAATACCAAGCCGCTTCCTACCCGCACATAAGGGTGTAAAAAATACCCGAACCCGAATAATCAACCAGTCAGAATTTGATTCGGGTAAATCGGATTGACTTATTCGATTAATCTGAATAACACGAATAACCCACATAAGATAGTAAATATAATGCATATAAGTATACTATACACACACACACACATATATATATATATATATAAGTATATATGTATCTATAAGGCTAATTTGGAGAGTACCCTTGACTCCCATAGCATATTTCAATGGTACGCATTCGCTCTACCTACAAGGAGTATCGACGCCTAGCAAATTACCAGTCCACAAATCAACCATACATGTTGAGGAACGGATTCGAACCCTTGACCTACAGGTCACATATGTAGAGTCTAGGAATTTACGATGACGGTACCACTGATGAAGTTGAATAAAGTTAACAAATGCCCACCTAGCTAAGCGGCCAGTCTCCTTGATCTTAGGGAAAATAACAAATTTGATCCTTTGACCAAACTACTTTAACAAAATAATCCATTGACGATTGTTTTTAACAAACTAATCCATCTTTTCGCGCTACATCAAGCGTGAACGGCGCACATGCAATAAGACAAACCAAAAACCTGATTATTTCAAAAATTAGTGGGCCCGGTGTGTGTCGGGGCGGCGTGTCAGAGAGAAAGGAAAAAAGAAAGGTGGCGCGAGGGAGTGAGGGAGTGAAAGAATTTTTTTTTTAATATATTATATTATTCATATTTAATTAACGTAGTATTCTGTTTTTCTTTGATAACTTTTTATATACAATGTATAAAATAATTTCGAATATATATTTATGATCGGTGTAATTTTATCTACATTTCGACATAAATTTTATCGTCATATGTTATATATTTAACGAAAGCATTTTTTTACACGAAATTTCGACTAAAAAATGTTTTCATTAAATATATAACATATGACGATAAAATTTATGTAGAAATGTAGATAAAATTACACCGATCATGAATATATATTCGAAATTATTTTATACATTGTATATAAAAAGTTATCAAAGAAAAACGGAATACTACGTTAATTAAATATGAATAATATAATATATTAAAAAAAAAAAAATCTTTCACTCCCTCACTCGTTCACTCCCTCGAGCCACCTTTCTTTTTTCCTTTCTCTCTGTCACGCCGCCCCATACTGACACACGCCAGACCCACTAATTTTTGAAATAATTAGGTTTTTGGTTTGTCTTATTGCATGTGCGTCGTTCACGCTTGGTGTAGCGCGAAAAGATGGATTAGTTTGTTAAAAACAATAGTCAATGGATTATTTTGTTAAAAAAGTTTAGTCAAAGGATCAAATTTGTGATTTTCCCTTGATCTTATCCATGAGGTCCCCATTTTGAGTCCAATTTCTTGCTTCCCCCTCCCCCCCTATATTCCCTTTCCTTCCTACTCCGTGTTTTTCCCTGTATCCTTCTTCCCCTATATTCTATTTCTATTCTACTACGTATATATTTACTTATTATTTATAACAAAATGCTACCAATAAAAGAAGGGTTAAGTCTATTAGGCTTTATATTTCAAAGGTGATAATATTTCAATCACCTTTTTTCACACTATAAATTTATTAAATATCTGTAAGGAGAAACATTATAACTCACAAATAAAAAAGAGTAAAAACTTTGAAACCTTCAAAGAGACGAATTTGTGAACAAAAATACAAATAGCTACAATGTTTGCTTAATTGCTAAATTTATGAACGTTTGATATTGCTTTTCGTGTTGAGAACCGAATTATATCGGATTTTTTTTAGGTTTGGTTGGAATTAGAATAACATAAGTTTCGGTTGGTAGTTTAATATATTGCTTGAAGAAAAAAATTTCAATTCGGTACCATATCATGATGTGATGAAAATCTTAGAATTTGCCTCCGTTTAAAAAAATTCCTGGTACCGCCCTGACTAACAACATGTTATGGTCATAATCATCTATTAACCAAAAGATTATCTCTGGAAATATCTTGAACTTTATTTCACATAGATTATATGTAAGAGATGTGATGCTCACCCACAAATGCACATTTGGAAATACGCCTCATACGTGATGCAAAAATACGTACAGTTGGGAGATGATATGCATCAGTTTGTAATATTTGAGCTATATATATGGATTTGGAGAACCATAATTGCATACATTAATTACTGAACACGAGTAGATAAGGAATTGGTAAACCTTAAGTGCTGTTTGTACAAGAGCAATATCATCGTCGTAAGAATCTTTGAGATTATCGGTGACAAACTGAAGCACGGCAGCAAATCGACCATCTACAATCACAGGCACACCAAACAACGCCCATATCCTAGAATAAAAAGCTTTTCTGCCGCGGTGAGGATGCTGATCTCTAGGGTAGCGATGCACATTCGTAGTCTGCTGAGGTTTGCCTGTCAGAAACACCCGTCCAGGAAGCCCAAAGGCTACTTGGTACTCACGATTGACGTAATATTTCTGCTGATATGAGACTTTAATGAATGAAGGAAACTGTTTGTTGTTCCCATATATAACAGAAGGCTGATAAGTAGTAGTAAGTAGACTTGAGTAGGTTCCTGTTTCAGTTGATGCCCAATACTGAGCAATAGTATTTTGGCCATAAAGTGGTAACTTCTGAAGAGTAGAAATGATTGTTTGCTTCAGACCTTGATGTGTAGGAGTATGAATATCTGAAAGGTTTTAAATTTTTAACGACAATGAAGGAACCATAATATAACAGCAATAGTAATTTCCAGGTTGGAGACATTATATGGTGCGTTTACTTAAGAAAACCCCACACTTTTCTAAAAAAATTCTCTAAGAAAATAAGAAATTTAAAAAATGTTTTCAAATTCGAGTTTTCTAAAAAACTTTTCTAAGAAAAGGAAAACTCTTATAATCTTTTTCATAACTACAAAGTTAAAAACTACAATTTACGATTTTCTAAGTTTTCCGTCTCTACTTTTCCTTGGAAAAGGAAAACTCCTTCATTTACAACTAATCACGTTTTCTAGTTTTTCCATGTAATCTAGAGAAGTAGATCACTTTTCATTCTCTAGAAATATAGAAAAAGAAAAATGAAAAATTTTGTCAGTAACTGAACGCGGCATATGTAACTAATTTTTCTAGAAAAGATATCTATGATCTTGTAAACAAAGTTTCAAAGATATATATATATATATATATATATATATATATATATATATATATATATATATATATATATTATTCTAGAGCGCCAACATATATATAGATGAAACAATTCGAGACGTTAATCCAATTTCAAGAATATAAAAACGTATTAAATCAACATAATCTTGTCTCAAGAATACAAATATCTGTAATGATGAAACATATTAATCCAATATCAAGAAAATAATTTAGAGATTGAGTAAGGCAAGAAGCAGAATCATATCCAAGTCAAATCCTAGTTGACTCATAGAACTCCCAAAAAAATTCTTGATCAGATTGAACTCGATCAATAGTCAAAACAACAAAATATTACTACATGTATAACAGAGAAAAAAGAAAAAAAAAACATAACGAGACTAGGGAGAAAGTATATATCCAATTAAGAGAAAGTATATATCCAATTAAGGAAGTCTTCCCTTCTTTAACTATAAAATAAAACTTAGTTAATAATAATTAATAATAATATAATAAAAATAAAAATGGTAAGGTTGCTGCAGATCGCTGACCGGAAAAACTGATAAAGAGAGAGAGAGTGTATGTGGGACGGTGGTGGAGACTTATGAAAACATATGTTTTAATACATAAAATAAAAGGAAAAATAGAGGGAAAGCTGGAACACGTACTCATGCACAAATTAATTAGAGCACAGGGAGTGCCCCGTTCTCCCTCGCCATTCAAGCTACAAAATTGTCGGGATCCGGCGTTCAGCGCTCCCCACCACCGTTCACCACCGACGTTCAGATCAAAACGTTGGAGCATTCGACGTTTTCCTTTTTCTTTTTTTTTTTACAACCAAACGCCACCAACGGTACAAAATTAAAAACTTTTTAAAAAACTAACCGTTTTTTTGGCCGTTTGGCTATTTATTTTTTTTTTAAAAAAATCTTTTTTTTACACTATAAATACATATTCAACTTCCACCATTTTTCACACATCAAATCTTTTCTTCTTCTTCTTATTTCTATACTTTTTAATTTGTAAAAACTAAACAAAAAAAAAATGTCTCAAAACCCAAATGACCCATTCAACCTCCAATCGCAATGGAATCCATTTCCACCAAACTACAACCCGCAAACACAAGTTCCAAATGCTCAAATGCTGGGTTTTGGTCAAACTTACAACCCGCAAACAACACAATCATCTTCATACAACCCGTGTCAATCACAAGTTCCACCCACCCAATTCCAGTAAATGACACCCGAGTACTAAGAATTTTTGTTATGGAAACAAAGTCAAGTGCCGCCGCGTTGGAGCATTCGGTTGAGGCCGAAACACCGACGCCGTCTCGGCCCAATAAATCAAAATCCAAAGTAGTCGAGTCGCCGAAGAAAAAGAAAGTAATATCCATCCGCAATTATTGGACGTCCAAAGAGGAGCTACTTTTAGCTCAATGTTGGATTTGTATATCCGAAGATCAAAACCCAGGCATCGATCAAAAAGGAGAGTCATTTTGGTACTTGGTGAGGGACGAGTACAATAAACGTGCGGATAAGGAAAAAGTCGTCCAACGGGGGAAAGACGCATTGTCGTCTAAGTGGACTTTTTCGAACAATCGTTGTCATAAGTATCAAGGAATCGTTGCTAGGTTGGGAAGAGAAAGGCATAGTGGTGAAAAAGATGAAGATTTTAGGTTGCGGTGTTTAGAGACGTTCCGGTTTGAGTCGAAATCGGCTTTTGGTCAAGAGCTCGCTTGGAATTTTTTGAAAGATAAACAAAAATGGTTGGTGCCCGAGGCGGTTGTAGTCGGGCGTAGGAATAAGCGAATGGAGACGGTGAACTTGGAAGAGGTAGCTTATGATTTGGAGAATGACGTGGAAAATGAAGTGGAGAATGAAGAAAACCCGAACGCCGCCCTTTTTGGAGATGATGTACACCCGCGGCCACCCGGAAAATCAAGGCGTCCTAAAAGTGCCAAAACATCTTCCAACACTTCTACTAAAAGTAGCACGCCTTCTTTTGATGAGTCGATCACAACAAACTTTCAACAATTGACTCAATCCAAAGCTAGCGTTTATCGTACCCGAGACATCGCCGAAGCAATGTGGGTTTTGAAGATGACAACGGACGGCTTATCAGAAGATGACGCGTGGTTTCTCAACATGGAAAAGGAGAAGATTCGCGAAAAGTTCGGGTGGAGGCGACCGAGTTCGGGTGGTGGATCGGGTTCGGTTGGTGGATCGGGTTCGGGTGGCGGATCGGGTTCGGTTGGTGGATCGGAGACGGATGACGAATAATTATGTATTTTCAAATTATCGTATTTTTATTATGTATTTTTAAGAACTTTAATTATGTATTTTAGGATCTTTAATTATCGTATTCTAATTATGTATTTTTAGGAATTTTAATTATTGTATGAAAGTACTTTTTAATTTAATGTTATTTGTTTTTATTTTGTATTCTTTTATTTATTTAATTTGTTTTTAGAAAATAATAATAATAATAAAATAATCACGAGAACACTGAACTGGACATTGAACCTCAAGATTAACCATTACCCCTATTTTCTGTTTCAGTGTTCAAGTTCAGTGTTCTCAAGAACACTGAACTGAACACTGAACCACCATTCAGCGCTCCCTGTGCTCTTAAAGACACTATTATATATATAATTTTGTTTCTTCATAGAATATATATATATATAGCTAGTTATAAACATGAATGAACGATTTATTTCGATTGAACTTACAGCAAGTTTTTGGATGACGCTTGAAGGAATCACCATGTAAGACCTTAAAATTACAAGAGATAGCTGCAGTTCCTCGATCGGTACTGGTATCCATAGTTGAACAAGAATGAACCTTTTTTCAGGTGAGTTGATGGACTTAGTTCTTCAAAACCGGTCAATTATAATCAGTTGTGAGCTGTGTCATAAAAGTCACGCAGTTCAGGTCCACATATAGAATGGAGGGTTTAAAGAATAGTGGTGTGAAAACAGTTCAATTATTGGACTGTTTTAAACAAGTGGCCGGTATAAAGCAGAATACCTAAATCCACGATAGGCTGAATTAGCCGAATGCAATTATTGACTAAACATGAAACATAAATAAATATATTTATCATATTGAATATTAAAGCAATTTCTATATATATACTTTTATGTGAAGCATTTTTGTGGGTTGGTTTGGTACATGTAATTTGGTTGGAGTTTATTGTAAATTGAAAAGCCATGAGAAACATGCAGATCATATTTTAGTTATGATAAAGTTACTCAGAAACATAAGTTCTGATAGCAAACCAGCTAAAGCTTTAATTCATCAAATTTATTTACTAATCCGTACAAAAGCATACAAGTGTTATTATACATAATAATGATCGATAATGATCAATATCATACCTTATAAAACATAATTTAGAACAATGAATTGAAGCTCGATTGGTAAAAGGTTTACATAAGAAAGAAATAATAAATTAGTATATAACTTTGAAAGTATGTTCAACATTACATGCCTTCCACATATTGTCATCGGGGTAGGGAATGTGAGACAATCAGTGTTGCCGGCTATCAACGTTTTTTTTTCTAAAAAAAGCTACATGATAAAAAAATTGATATAGGTAATAATGGTGGTATTGTGATTGTCAATTGCTATAATATTTTTTTGAAAATAAGCCATATGGTTTCTAGCTAATTCTATGCAATTTGAACAAGAATTAACGAACGTTTTTGTTAGGGAAGTTGATAAACTAAGTTCTTCAAAACCTATATTATAAAATATAAGATGTAATGCACGGTTCAAATACATAAGAGTCAGTCCAGTGTATGGGTCAACATGGGAAAGGATGATAGCTAGCTAGGGGGATCAAATAAGCTAGCGTATGAAAAGGATCATTTCGATCTCCATAGACCACAAATTTCAGTATAGACAAAATAAGTATCAATAAACACAGAGAGAAAAGTTTAAAAGATATTTAAAAGATATTTAATTTTTAAAAACGTGATAGGAAAGTGGATTTAGTTAGACTATTAGTTCTTTCATTCTCATAGAAAGTTGCTACTATTATTTATATGTATAATTTAATGCCTTCTTAGGTTTCATCGAGATGTCTCTAAAGAACCCTGCTTATCATTAACATTTAATAATACTCCCTCCGTCCCAAAATTATAGTCCATTATTCCATTTTCGGACGTCCTAAATTAATTGTCCACTTTCAAAAATAGATAGTGAAGTTTGGTTGTGATTACCATAATACCCTTTATTGAAGCTATTATTACAAACTTTCAACAAAGCAGTAATTAATAATTTAAGGGTAAAACTGTTATTCTATAAAAAGTAAGAAAGAGAAAACAATAATGATTATGTTTTTATTAAACTGCGTGTTTTTTGTCGGATGATAATAATTTTGGGATGGAGGCAGTAATAACTAGTTTAGGATTTTAATTTGATTGTCCCAAATTTAATACTGCCATTCACGAAGAAAAACTGTCTTTTGCGACCACCTAAATATTGACTACTATGGAAAGCATTATGTGAAAATAATTCACAACTCGCATTAACTTAGATCTACTAATCATATAAAACATCAATCTTTAATCTTTTATATACTTATTATAATTAGATTAATGTCGTCAAAAATCATTTTTATTAAATTCTTTCTAACTTCTTGTAAATTATGATCATTGTAACTATTTACGCAATCATTGATTCTGACAATGTGGATTAAACTTTCCATTATATGAAAATAAAATTACAGGTGTGTTTAGCATATAAGCTTATAGGAACTAAGGGTGTGTTTGGCAACAACGGGCTGGAGCTGGAGCTGGAGTTTGAGGCTGGAGCTGGGGCTTAGACTTCTATTCAAAAGTCAATTCAAAAAGCTTCTTGTTTATGGGCTTCTGGGGGCTTATTTTTTCAAGAAGCCCCATGTTTTTTAATTTTCCTAAACAAAGCTTATAGCAAGGGTTTGTAAAAAATAGAAGCCCAAACCCCCAAAAACCCCTAAAAGCCCATCATCCAAACACACCTTTAAGTTTATCTTTTTCGTAAGCTCAAACTTTCTAGCATAGTTTAGATAATAAAACTATAAGAATTTATAGAAAAAATAAGCTTTAGAAAAACAAGCTACTAGGAGGGGCTTTTAACAATAAATTATCAGCTTATGAAATAAAAAATTACCTAAATAACTCTTATGAATTATTTATCGAGATTTTTCGATCATGTTCATTTTTGCCAATTCACATTTTTTAGTTACAACTACTTTACTAAACATTTGTACGCAAAACAATAATCTTCAATTTCCATCTTAAAAAATAAGTTTTAGTTACCGTCTCTAACTATAAACTTGCAGCTCTAGCTATAAGCTAGTTTTACCAAACACACCCTATTATTCGAAGGGATCAAATAGTACCATACATGCACCTAATTATGACTTGATCTACTTTTATGAAATATCTTGTTAAACAAGTGTAACCCTTTCAAATATATTAAAGAATTATATGAAAATGAGCCTTTTAAATACAACGCAATGGCTACTGATATATACAATACATATTTTTATTCATACCCCAACTTATATGCATATTGAAGCAGTACAGTACAACACTGCAATGCATACATTTGTTGTATGTATCAAAAAATATGTTTTATTAATCAACACCCCAACGTTATAATGGAACATGTTGGTTATCTAATCAAGTAATTAAATATAATATAATTTTTAAAAATATGCAAGTGGTATCGTGAATTTTTTTTTTTTTTTTTTTATTATTATTATTATTATTATATCATTATAGTTTTTTTAATAAGACATTAATTTTACCTCTTAAATTCGACTAAAAATAAGCCAGGTATTCGATTTCGCTTTTAAATCAAGTAATAAAGTAATAATCAATTGTTAAAAAAGAGAGCATATATAATGAAACAAATACAAATTATAGATACATGGATGGATGGATTAATGGTGATAGTGGTTTTGTACTAAAAGCAAGCCTTTTGGACTACATCACTGTGTGGTGAAATATATTTAGCAAGTGATTGTGTCCTTTAAAATATATACACAACCCATATTTTTTTCCTATTATTTCTTAGAACAATAAATATACTTATATTTACGAACTAAAGTTAAAAAGAAATTAAAAAACAAATAAATAATTGAGATATATATTAAATCACCCGGTAATTATATTTTCACCACAGTAGAGTTCGATCAGAAACTCGCTAAATTACACCCTCAAATAGTACGTTGAATTCAAACTATATATATATTAATTTCATTGAACCGGCTTATTAATTTGAACCTTCTGACTTGATGGGATGTCAAATAAATTGCACCCTCCAAATAAGCTTTTGTCTTGTCATATGACCTCTATAAAAGAAC
The DNA here is from genome assembly GCA_963422505.1 of Pseudognaphalium luteoalbum. Lineage (NCBI taxonomy): Eukaryota > Viridiplantae > Streptophyta > Magnoliopsida > Asterales > Asteraceae > Pseudognaphalium > Pseudognaphalium luteoalbum. The sequence goes on from OY730193.1 coordinate 121,584,669, forward strand.
CGATCCAATTTCATTCCTAATCCGCACATTCATTCTTAATTTTTACAATGATACTTCAAAAAATCGAAGAACTGTTCAAACAATTTAATTTTCATGGAAAAGAAGGTTCAATTCAATTTTGGAAACGCATAGTTGATCGCAATGGGTGCTATCTTACATTGAAAAATCGACCTTTTCGGATAACTCAAAAACCATGAAGGGCTTGTCAGTTACATGGAGAACTGTCTAGAACTCAGTCCTTCTTTTGTTGGTCCAGAAACAATGACTGATGATCCTGCCTGCTTGTTTGTTTTTGTCTAGCAGCTCAAACTGGGGTTGCAGATCAACGAACATACCTTGACCCTAATCAAATTATGGGGCAGTTGGTTGTACCTGTTTATGATGGTCTGGGTGTTAATGAGGTATTTATAGGAATCATCGAGCTCGTCATACTCGTCCCTTGAGAAGAAAGCTACGCTTCAGATTTTAATCAAATACATCACTTGCTGAAGGTTAGTTTTCAATTATAGTTCAAATAGAAACTACAAATATTTTGGGATTTCAAGAAACCGTTGTTATATTCACAAGTGAATAATAAAGTAGTTCATTTATTTTTAATAATTTGAGGTTTAAATCAACTCACTCCATATATTATGGGTTCTAGTCATGTTACTTGTAATATTGAGACCCAATGCTGAAAGTATACATCAAGCGCATATACAACAATATTATATGTCTAATCTGCATCATATTAATACAGAACTAAAGAATCTACTCGACGTACTTGATCAATAATATACAGTTATGTACGTATACGATCAAGTTGAAACTAGGCCTGGCAATGGATGGATATGGATGGATATTGATCTGCTCCATTAATAATCCAACTTAAATGGATCATGATCCGATCCGTGATCCACTATAATGGATCATGATCCGATTCATATCCAATTAATTTAAGTGGATCAGATAACCATCCGGATCGATCCATTTATTTATTGAACTTTTTTTTAAGACATTAAAAATTATTGTTTTAATTCTACAACAAAGATGATGGATCGCAAATTCAAATTCCGATCAAATGGAGTCAGGAAAGGCAACTAAGGGCGCCGGAGGAAGGAAAGGTGCCGGTGAATGTAAGAATTCAATTACGAAATCCGTGAAGGTCGTACTTCAGTTTCCCGTCGGTAGAATCGCTAGGCTTTTGAAGAAAGAGCGATATGCTCAACGAACCGGTTCCAGAGCTCCGATTTACCTTGCTGCTGCTCTCGAATACCTTGCTGCTGAGGTATTTAATCTAGATCTGGTCCAATTTTAATTTTAATTCATCAATTTTGAGATCCGTGTATTTAAATATGAATTCCTCGTCTTAATTTTGTATTGTGGAATTGGAAATCAGGTTTTGGAATTGGCTAGAAATACAGCACGAGATAACAAGAAGACGAGGATTAAAACAATAACTTTTATGTGTTTCATAATATTCTAATTTTGAAAAAATAAATGTTTTTTAAATGGATCGATCCGGATGGATCATGGATCGATCCAGGTGTTGATCCGCCATAAATAGATCGATTTATTGGATCATTAATTGGATTGATGGATCAAATTTTTGATCCAATAAGTCACTATAATTGGATCGGATCGGATCGGATTTGGATCAAAATTGATCCATTGCCAGGCCTAGTTGAAACAAGAATACCACAGAGGATTTAATTATGAAAAATGATTCCGTCAACATAATTTTGTACAAATTTTAGAGAAATAATATATTCACAAAAAATTTACAAACACAAATTTTATAAGTTGATATGTCACAATATCACGAAAAAAAATAATATGGAAAAGAAAAGAAGTTATATATGGTAGATATGCGACTGTCTAGATATTACATCTCTCATACATTGCTTTTGGATTTTTGTGAGATTGAGTAATGTTGTTGTTGTACTTTTGTAATTATTAGTTTGTTAAAATTTTGTGGATGTTGAATTTATTTAAGGTTTATTAGTAGGGGCAGAGCTAGGAATACGAATGAGGCAAAAATAAAATTATTTGATGCTTCTTTATATAGTTTTGAGGGGCAAAATCTTAAATTTGTCATCAATACCTTAAATTTTTTTATTTTTTTACGTAATTTCAGATAATTTATGGGGGCAGCTGCGCTACTGCTCCCATTCTTGCTCCACCCATGTTTATGAGTCTATCGTTTCTCTTCTTTTTTTTATTGACCTATTTAGTAAAACTTAATGAATTGATGTGTTTCCATTGTAGGAAGCAAAATTAGGAACCAAGCCTGATATCGGCATGATGGGCCATTGATTGAAGGAGCATTATGGCCCATAAAGCTCAAGTAAATGCCCAAGACCAGGTCCTTGTGAACGTTTCCAGCTTTCAAATAAAAAATAAGTCATTTATAATCTTTGTTGTAAGTAGTTGTGGACGGAGATCTCTTTCATGGGGTCATGAAGTGCAACTTTTATTATAAATGATGTAATTATTTCTTCTTTGATGAATGATAATTCAGAAAATTGGCCCAATTCAACGTCCTTTATTTTTTCCTATATTTTGGGAGATCAACTTTCTTATATGGTCGCTATTATTTGATCATACTCTTATTGCTTCTGGTGATACCTCCAAAAGGTACACCTATCACTCCAAAGGTCCTTCGGTGGTCAAGAAACAACCGTCACTTAATTAATACCATAAGCAATTAGGGGCGGATCTAGGATTTGCTGACTGAGAGAGCAATAATATATATTTTTCTTCTTTTTTCTAAGTTCGAGGGGTCATAATACCATTAATACTTATAATTTTTTTTTCCATCTTTTATGGAATTTGTAAATTTTTATGAGGGCGACTATTCATGAATTAGACATACTAATCAATGAGCTGAAAGATGACAAAACAACGTGAGTCCTTGTAAACTCATTTTCCGCCATAATCAACACCGTCAAAGCTATTTATGGCCAAGTTGAATTTTGCAAGGGGTAACCGGAGCCGATACAATGCCAAGCTAGATCTAGCTCGAGCTTGACTATTACTATACACCCAAAGTTTGTTTAAAAGAATGATATTTAATCTGAGAGTCAGCAGTTGTTGAAAGTTTACAGTTATAATACAAGTTGGTCGACTGTTGACCCAACATGTCAAATTTGCAAAAGAGTCAATGAATCGGCTGGGCCATCAACGCAAGTGAAACATTGACAAACAAAACCACAAGCTTATAATTTTTTAAATATTCATAAAGATTTCATTAAAAAATATGATAACAATCAAGTCTAATATAACTCTCTCTCAAACCCGAATCAATCTACTTGGCTATGAGCAAGTCTTTTCAGGTTTCAATCCGCCGATTGCACTTGATCACATAGGACATACACAATTAAACGAAAGCAAATAATGCTTAGTGAATACAAGAACTATAAAGGCAAGACTACCTTTCAACGACAATATTAAGTATACGCGTAAGAAATTAAAACTATAATATCATCTAGAGTTATGATACATTCTCTTAGTTTTGCATCCTAATTACCATCTTCAATTCCTAACAACTAAAGCATGAAATATGACAAAATCGGTTGATAAAATAAAAAGAGAGAATAGATGCATGACTCGTAGCATGCATGATATTAAGTTATTATCTATACTTGCTTGTATAGGGTACCGTTTACACCTTTTCTTAATAGATGAAAACTAATAAAACATTAAATTAAATAACTAATAAGACCATTTACAATTCACATTTACCAAATGATTAGATAAATATGGAAAAATCAATGATTTATTAGTATCACTTATGGAATACTCACTTTCATATTATATATCAAACATTGACTCTTTAGTTAAATAATAGTTAAACCAAATTCATATTTCTTATACTATATATAAACCATCTCCATCTTCATTTGATCCGTCCAAGATTTAAGAAGCAAAGAGATCTTAAACGAATGCAATACAATGAATAAAATTAAGTAGATGAAAGACAAGATAATAATTTGAAGGAATGATATCCTATTTTTATCGATATTTTCTCTAGAGATTACATATAACTCTCATTGCTATGTTGACTACAATGGCTTTTGTTTTCTCTAGGCCTCCCTAACTCTCTTCCATTATCTTCTATTTATAATCACATAAAAAATAAATGAAAGGCCTGTTTTTTCTCCAAGATACTTACATAACATTGTTGGATTTCAATATTATTTTGAAACATGGGTTATATGAAATATCGGTATCTCATGCATAATATCATGGGTTTATATCATGCACGGAATTAGGATTGATATTAAACTCAACATCCCTAAAGTTTCTCCTTCTTTTTTTGGTTGCGTGAGTTTTGCTTCCAACTACTCGACTCAATGTTTGTCTTTGTCTGTGTTTCTTTCTTTAATGTGTCAAGATCGTCATGGATCACCATCATTATCTTAAAAAATGGTACTCAACATAGCAAAATGACTATACTACCTTGACTTATTTATAACATTTACATTAATACTCTTATCATATTATCTATTACTACTTATTGTCCACTAACTACACTTTCATTAATAACCATATCCCATTATTTATTATTTTTATTTACTATTTATCCATCACTAACTAAACTTTTCATCCAGATATTAGATCTACCAACTAAAGTCTTTTTTGATTGATTAAATATCAAAGTGGACACTATAACACCTTTCATTTTAAACCTTATTTAAATGTAATATATTGAAAACGCCAGTCCAAATAAACATTAATAGTTTACATCAATTAATAAACAAATAAATCAAACTAATTTAAATCATAGTTATCAACTTGGGTGTTATATGAAAACAAAAGATAACACTAAAATCAGATAACAGAGTAAACGCCCAATCGTCAAACATTCCATTCGGGCAACAACTTCTTGCTCAATCCACTATCTAATCCTGACCTGTAAGGAGTATTAATGTGGGGGATTAACTCAACGCTAAGTGAGAAAGAACTGCAACCAACAGTCCAACTCAGTAATAACAAATCTTACAACCAGATAATCGTGAGCACATAGTATCAATGAGGTAACGTCTCAATAACACAACATCTCAATGAGGATCGGTGGTCCTTGTGGCACCCTCAACCGCGGTGGCCCACCAAGTGACGCTTATCAATAATCTGTATTGGCCTATACAGAATCTACCGATAGCTTGTTACTATTTTCACACGACCTAATTTCCTATTAACGATATGTACCACGAAATTCATGTCGTTCAACAATAGCAACGAAACCGAACATCTGCTAACCTCAATAACTCAATGCACAAAGGCAATATATCATGTGATCACAAATTCACATACTCAACATGGCATCATATCAGATTCAACAGTCTATCAACATCATTATTACTATTAACCATAATCATCATGGCAAAATAAAACAGTAATAATACGTTTACCCGTTGTAACCAAACCTAGTACAACTAAATCACACTGAGGATACAGATCCACTCACCGAATACCTCAATTGTCCACTCAGTAGTCTAATATCACTGAGTCTTCTTTATATCTGAGAATATAACATAATAACACAAGTCAGTCACTTGTCTCAAAATCTATACAACATCATTCCAATATGTTTATACCCACACACTCAATTCATATGAATTTACACAATCATCACAATTATCAATATTAAATCCGTACTTACATGGATTCATTTCATAGTTTTCAACAACATATTTAGTACTATTAATCGCACTTCAACTAAATTCATTTAAATCCCTCCCCCACTGGAATTTGATCCTTCAACTAATCGATCATATATGTTCCTTTATAATAACTACAATCAACTCATGTGATTCACAAATTCTATTCAAATTCATGCTTTAACAACTTTTCATTATATGCTTTTAATCCTGCGTACACTTTTATAATATTAACATAACTAGATTAACAAGAAAACATAAACAAGTTCTGAAGCAAAACAATCACAAACAAGCTAACAAGCCTCACCACACGTCTTTCCAAACCTATTTAATATTAAATCACCAACCTATTTCTATACCCCATAATCGATTTTCAAATAAATAAATAAATAAAAAATAAATACTAACTAGTGGATTTGGACTTTAGAAGGAAGATAAAGATGATATTTTGTAGCTTCTAATCTTGAATTAAAGGTTGAAATTAGAAATTTTGATGTGACTTCTTGTTTCTCCTCTCTACGACACACTCTTCCCATTAGTTTCTGTTCTCGAAAGTTTGAGTGACTAATTGATGGATGTAGGATTTGATAAATAGGATAATAAAAGTCTTCTTTATATACTACTTGGTCATATGCTTTAGACCATACAACATAGCACATCTACTTTCTAGACTAGGTTATCTGTCATGGTAATATGTAAGCTTAAAACTTATATGAGACTTAGTCACTAGCTCTATAAATATAATATGTCTAATACCAATCAACTCTTTCAATAGTAATACTCATACTTTCTCTTCTTTAGTCCATACGATATTGTTATATATTATGGCACAAAAACTTATTTTCACTTTCACTTTGAAGGCTACATACTTGTACAATATGTATAACTATTTGTGCATTCAAAGCATTAGTTAAGTAATTCATGTATATATCACACAAAGAATTAAACTTAGCAAAGAAAATCTTTAAACTTTTCTTTAATTACTTAACTTGTATGATTTACAAAACTACTATCTTGAAAGTTGGGGTGTTACAAATATATGTATCCAATATAAATTAATCCCCTTTCTAGACCTATAGTTTGGAACCTAAAAACCATTCGTGATTCCAACCATTTTTATTTTTCATTCAACTATATTAATTTAAAACAATTAATAATTTATCTGTCATAATTAATCATTTGACTCTTTTCCCAATTATTTTCAAGTAAACCTAAACAAAATATTTTCTAACACATTAAATAATAATTTAAAGTCAGAAAAATATTAAAATACTACTAAACACAAGAAGTATGTGTTACAAATCTTCCCCCCTTCAAGAGATTTCGTCCTCGAAATCTGGTCACACTCAATAAACCTTGGGTAAAGTAATCACATAATAGTTGCCAATTCATATGAGGTTTGGATCTGTATCAAATTTCAATTTCAATAATACCATCAAAATCTGTTTAACTCAAACTTGGTCACCTTTCGATCCAAAAGTTCAACACACCTTACCCTCTTGAGCAACTTATTATATTCTTAAAACCCGAAACTAGCGACATGCCAGAATCTTTAAATATTAATACTACTTATCTCTTTTTAATAATAATAATTACAACAAACAACAACAGTGATTATAAAACCACGGTATACATATCAACAATGAAAATTTAATTTCAAATCATAATTAGCAATCCAACTAGTATTTCACATCACCTCAACCGGTGAAATATTAGAAATCTTTTCCTTTTCAACTAGTTTATACAATTCAATTTTAAAATTTTCAAATATCACTTGGTATATGAAACCTTTTACTCACAATTACTTCGGTATCATTCAACCTTTGTCACATATTACTAAGTAAGGTAGAGGTCAAACTCTCTAATAAACCATAATCACATGATTACTTAGCACCAAATTCCATCGAAATAAATGCTAAGTCCACATCAATTTGTACTATACTACATCAGCATAAGTACTACAATGTCAAAGTGTGCTATTCACAAGCACGTATCCAATAATATCCACCTTTAATTGACCTCTCCATTAGCTTATTTCATATTTAATTCTTTCTAGTTGCAACTTATCATTTTATTTGCCATTATATATAGCATTGTATAGATAATTACACATATTTCTCTAATAATGAAAACATAATTATCAATTCCACATTTTCATCATTTTTTTTTTTAAAATGGCTATTCGGGTTGCTGAAGCCTTTACCAAGCCTTTAACATCATAAATCAATCAATCACATACCCATATCCACAAGTATTGGAAACGATTATGAGTTTAAAATTTTCTATAATTCATTACCTTATAATCATCTTTTCATTACATTTCAGTTTTTCTCCCCCACTTAAACTCGCATTATTACTCGTTTACTACATACATCATACCAGAAAATACTTAAGTAGACTATTGCTGTTTTAACTCGCCTGACATCTATTTCATTTCAAATTCTTCGCCGTTATTCTTGAAATAAATCCTCAATTATCTGATACGGTTTAGATTTTTCTTCATTATAATGTTTTCACGTGAATCCACCATTTGTCTTGTATACTATACATGATTTACAATAGTTCTTTCTACCACTATAAATGTAGAGTCATCAATCTTCATAACATATACTCTTATATCATATACCAGTTCAAGACTTTCATCTACTTAATCATACCTCATTAGTACATCCCAAATACGCCTAAGAAAAGCCACTAGCTGACCAAGAAGATAACCACTCAATGGAGAATATTAATCTGAATGAAGTACCTAGTTCTGAAGATCAAATGTCTCAACCTTCCCAAAAGCAAGAAATTCAACCAAGAATCTCAGTAAGTGAAGTCACTCCAGAAACAGTGATCCTTAATCGTGATGTATACGATAATTTGATAAACGACTTTACAAAATATAAAGCTAGAGTCATAGAACTCCAAACCCAAGTAGAAAGACAGAACACCGAGATAAGAATGTTGAGAATGGGTCGAAGGTAGGATATGGAATTAGCAACACGTCGACAAAATGAAATTCATAATCAGTGGCTTGGTACAAAATTTCTTCTGAACGAGGAGCGAAGAAAGAATACACGTCTACGTGCAACAATAGTAGCTACGCAGCCTCAAACTAATATTAATCAACAACCTTCCATCACTTAAAATTCATCTAGTATTAATCCACAACCCTCAACCCTAGAAGGTGATAATCTGCATTAGAATATTTAATCTCTCAAATGTAAACCACTAGGTGTACCAGAAATAAGTTAAATGTAATTCTCTTTCTTTTACTTACTACATATGCCTATATATTTCTCTCTGTATTTTCATACATCTTTTGTTTTTTTGTTCACATACAGAAGACTCTTTATTCACAATTTAACTTTTAAAGTCACATACCAAAATATTTACATCATATTTTATGTTTGACTTCACTTCATATTAAGACAACACTTGAATAATTCAATAACAGTTTCATATTTAATTCCTATTGTCACATTAAATCTCTATAATACTTGGTAGCCTCAATAATTTCATGCAACATGGCATAATAAAACAACGGTGATCAGGCGTTGCTATATTATGTTTTTCACACTTCCATTCTCAGGCTACTTCATATCATTAAATCATCAATGTCATTTCTTTTCACTTAAATGCATACTTAAAATCAACTTACTTTAATTACTTCTTATTAACAAATACTAGATTTAAAATTTACTTGTTAATACAACCACATTTGATTGATTTATACAAAATCGTTACTTCTTCATAATCAAATAATTTCCACATACATAAATAACGTCATTATTCGGCATTCCTACATGTCTCTAATCTTATGATAACTAGCCACATATTAATAACATATAAATCATGTCATTATTTACGTCATTATTTGACGTCTACATACCGTTTACTAGTTTACATGTGGCCAGGTAGACGTACCTTGTTCTCAATCAATTAAAATCACATCCGAATCTGCATACTTTATAACAAACTCACATATTCTTCTAAGGGAGCAATTATTTCTTCATTCAAATACCACATAATTCATTTTCAAGGATTTATAATCACACCTTGTATTCTATATACCTTGATCTTACTAGTAATTTCATTCTTTATTTCAACATTTTGAATATTTTTAAATTCAAACAGTAACACTGTTACACCTTGATCAACAATGTATCTACATAGTTCAACATTTATTCTGTAATTTCGAGTTCATTTAAAACTACTCATGACGCTAAAAGTCTCATTTAATTTTCCTATCATCACATTAACATGTAATAATCATCAATGACTCATAACTGGAAAATCATATCAGTCTGACTCAATTTACTTTACTACTAATTGAAATCATCATAGCAATATAAACAATTCAAGTCAAATTAAATTCAACAGGCTTATCGAGAACTACCTGATACTCTTTTGTTGAGTCACTGATCGCTGAACTCAAGTGGTCACTGATCACAAGGATTAAGGGGGAGATTATATAGGAGATTGTTGAAGTCATTATTCGCTGATAAGTGAAGTCACTGATCATGCTATATGTTCACAGTCTCTGATCTTCTCAATAATGTTCCATGAAGAAAATGATTCAAGTCAAGCTCCTGTTGCTGAAGGTCTCAAAGTCGCTGATCATATGTTAAAACAGTAGATGAAGATCTTATCAAGATAAAAGACTCAACTATGTGTGTCGCTGATACTCATCTATCAGCGAGAGTCTCCAAGTCTTCTTGAGTTCTCTCTTCTGCTGAATAAAAGAAGTCACTGAAGATTAGCTGTTCAAGTCATTCTTTAGAGCATGTTAGCTCGCATCGAGAATGAGGAGAATTGTTGTTTCTATCAGTGACTGCAGCATTAAATGCCGCATTAAATAAGAAGTTGACATTCGGCGTTATTACGGCGCAGCACGTGTTCCTCGAAACTTGAAAAGAGTAACGTGGAAGCATCTGATTGGTTTATGGTACAAGGTGATATTTCCCAAGATAGAATGTCGTGCCATGATGTATCACATCTCAACTACCTCACCAATCAAGAAGCGACACGTATCCTTCCAGATCCGGAAATTAAGGATTTCAGCGTCTATAAATAGCGTAGTATGTTGTACTTCATTTTGTGTCGATTACTTGTATTGTCACTTGTTTGTCAGTGACCAGTTTGTCTAAGATACAAGTAACACCAGCGAGTGAACTAGAAGCGTGTTTGTCCACTACTAGTTTATCTCAGCGAGTGAGCAAGTTAGCGTGTTTGTCCACTACTGCTCATCTCCTTTGTAATAGCTGTATTGTTTGATTTGGATTAGCTTTGGCTAATCTATTCCGCAATCAACAAGAGATAAATTTTTTCAATAAAAGAATTTATCTTTCAGCTAGAATTGCATCAGCAACTGAACTGCTTATCTTATATATATTTGTGTTCATATTGCTGTCACTTTAATACGGTTAAAAACTTGCTAAACAAGCTAACACATTATAACAGAAAAGTTTTTAATTGTATTCAACCCCCCTTCTACAATTAACTCACTGTTAACGATTCACAATCACTAACATAATAGTGATTAGGGACTCACAATTGGTATCAGAGCAGAGTTGGTTTAAACATAATTAAATCAGATCTGCAATGGAATCGGTTAAATACAGTTGTGTTGATTCTGAGTACCAGAAGGGAAATGGTTCCACTACCAAACCACCGGCTTTTGATCCATCTAGAATTGAAACCTGGATGTCCAGGATGATGATGTTCTTAATTCTTGCTGATGATCGTCTTTGTGCTATAATTACTGATGGTCCATACACCCCAACTACTATTGTTCCTGCCGTTGCAGCTACTGCAACTACTCCTGCTATACCTGAAATGGTTATGCCCAAAAGGGAGGAACAGTGGTCAGATGAGGATAAACATATGGTAAGACTAGATAAACAAGCTAAAATTTACATAAGCATGGCACTTCCTGGTGAAGTGTTTGAGTCCATTAGATTGTGCAATACAGCGAAACATATGTGGGATACTCTTAGAAACATATATATTGGAACTCCTGATATAATTCGCTGTAGAGAAGTTAATCTAACTCGTCAATATGAACTGTTTGCTATGGAACCCAATGAATCACTGGCATCTACCTATACTAGATATCAAGCTTTAATTAATAAAATGGAAAAAGCAAATATAGGAAAGGACCAGAGATTTGTTGTCGAAAAGTTTCTAGAATTACTACCTAGGAAAATCTGGGGAACCATTGCAACATGCATAAGACAAAGAAATGATTATAATTTTCTCAATCTAACTCAAGTTTATGGAATTTTACTTAATTGGGAACAATCTGAGAAACTAGCTGATCAAGGTGAGCACATTCATGCTGCACTAGGAGGACAAAAGATTTCTAATGCCCTTGTAGCTGAGCTTGATGAAGCTGACCAAAAGCAGAAAGCAAAGCTCACCAAGATGAGCTCTAAGTCTCTGATTGCAGAAGAAGAAGGCAATGTCACTGATGATCAGTCAGAAGCCAGCTATGACGAAGGACTTGAGAAGCTAGAGAGAGATATGGCCATGATGGTTGCAAACTTCAGAAAGAACAGCAGATTCAACAGATCTGCTGGTACTTCATCAAATGAGGTTTCTAAACCAAAAGGTGAATGCTACAAATGTGGCAAACCTGGCCATTTTGCAGCTGAATGCAGATCGAAAGCTGTCAACTCTTTCGCCGATCAAAAACCCAGCTTCAGAAACGACAAGTACAACAAGTACAAAGCAAAGTACAAGAAGCTGAAGGAATTGTCCAAGTCAAAGAAGAAGAATAAAGGATTCATTGCTGAAGAAGGATCCATCAGCGACTCTGACTCAACTTCATCATCTGATGAAGAAGAAGCCATGATCTGCATGGACAGGGATTACTGCCTGATGGCTGATGATGCTGCTTTTCATGAAGACATCAAAGAAGTAGCACAGAAATGTTCAGCATCTGGCTGGGATCCAGAGACTCTCTACAAGGTACATTGTTTTAAGTCAGCATCAGCTACTGAAAAAGAGTCAATCTTTGAAACTTTGATAGTTGACTTATCAAATGCTCATGACATTCAGAAAAGACAAGAATGTATGATCAGTGACTTAACATCTAAACTTCAACTTCAAGAAGAAAATTTGTTAAAAATAAAGAATCTTACACTTGATCTTGATGCACAAATACATGCAAACCAAAAATGCATTCAAGAAAAAGTAACATTTGAAACTAAATTTTTACAACTCAATGAAATGATGAAGTCATGGTGTAGATCTGCATTAAAAGTGAATCAGTGCATAAGTAATCAAATCCCAAAACAAGTTAAGGCTATTCTGGGAGGTGATTATGAAACTGCTGCTGCTCTCGCTGATGCAACCAAAGTTGATCAAGTATTCAATCCTGATGAAACATTCTCAGAATTTGTCTTTGAACCAATGTCAATTGTCAGTGAGCCTAAACCAAATTACTTTGTGAGAAGCTCACAGGTTACTAATAGTTATGATATTGCTGCAAGTATTAATGAACTAGAAGAACTAGAAATTTATGAATCAGCTACTTGCACTGCTCTTGTCAAAACTATCACTGATGACCAAGAGTCTATCAGTGACCTCACTTCTGACACTCCAGTCACTGATGACTTGACTATCAGTGACTTGAAGTCAAAGAAGCAAAATGAGGTAGTAAACCTGAGAACTTCTATGTCTTTGTTCAGTATGAACAATAAGTCAAAGAAATCTAAGTCCACAAACAAAAAATGTTACAAATGTGGAAGTAGACACCATGTGTCATCAGATTGTTCATCAGTACAAGTTTCACTCAGTCAACCATCATCAGTATGTCAGGACGTGGTATCTGAATGTTCAGCTACATCATTTTCAAAATCTCAAATAATCAGTGAGCATTCAGATACTATTGATGCAAGCCTGTGGAAGCCTGAACCAAAGGCTGACCACCATGAACCCATCTCAGGATGGGTTCATCAATTGAACTAGTTATTTGTGTGTGATGTAGGGCATTCTTAGAGAGACAATTTGGTATCTGGATAGTGGCTGTTCCAGACATATGACCGGATGTAAGTCCTTGCTCAGTGACTACCAGGATGAAAGAGGTCCTGATGTAGTGTTTGGTGATAACAACATTGGTAAGACTAGAGGGTATGGGGTCTTGACCAATGGTAATGTTATGTTTAAGAAGGTGGCATATGTTGAAGGACTGAAGCATAATTTATTAAGAATTAGTCAGTTCTGTGATGCCAAAAATAAAGTGTTGTTTGATCATGAAGCTGGAGTTGTTTACAACAAGAATGGAAGCGCTGTCCTGGCTGCTCAAAGAAAAGGCAATACATATGTAGTCAATATGGACTCAGCACAATCAGGAACATGCTTTTATTCCAGAACCGTTTCAGAAGAAAAATGGTTATGGCATAAGTGTCTTTCTCACCTGAACTTCAAGGCCATCAGCAAGCTCAGCAAGAATGACTTGGTAAATGGTCTTCCAAAGCTTACTTATGACAAAGACAAGCTTTGTTCAGCATGTGAGAAGGGAAAGCATCACAGCTCTTCTTTCAAAAGCAAACAAACATCTTCAGTGACAGAATGTTTTCAACTGATGCATATGGATCTGTTTGGTCCAGTGAGTTCTCCCAGCCTTGGTGGTAAAAGGTATTGCTTGGTAATTGTGGATGAATATTCCAGATATACTTGGGTATTCTTCCTCAAAGCCAAAAGTGATGCAACACAGGAAATCATATCCTTTATCAAAAAGATGGAAAACTTAAATGATTATTCAGTTAAACATTTAAGAAGTGATAATGGCACTGAATTTAGAAATGTTGACCTTGAAAGTTTCTGTGATTCAAAAGGTATTTCTCAAAACTTCTCTGCACCAAGAACACCTCAACAAAATAGTGTTGCAGAAAGGAGAAATAGAACCTTGATTGAATCAGCAAGGTCAATGCTCATAGATGCTGGTCTTAAGACCAATTTCTGGGCTGAAGCAGTTAACACTGCCTGCTACACTCAGAATAGGTCTCTGATTGTCAAGAGACATGATAAGACAGCCTATGAAGTGTTAAGGGGGAGAAAACCTGACATAAGTTTTCTTCATGTTTTTGGCAGTACCTGCTATGTCTTAAACAAAAGAGATCACTTAGGGAAGTTTGATCCCAAAGCTGATAAAAGTATATTTGTTGGTTACTCAATCATTTCAAAAGCTTTCAGAGTTTATAATAAAAGAAGGGAATGTATTGAAGAATCAATGGATGTTACCTTTGATGAATCATATGAAAAATCACTCACTGATCCAAAAGACTATGAAAATCTTATTTTTAATACAATCAGTGATGACAAGCATGAGATTCATCCATCAGATTCTGAAAGGGAAGATGATGTCCCTGAAGGCACTTCTGGCTCTACTTTAGCTAAGAATGATTCAGGAACTTCATCTTTGCCTATTGATATCCCATCATCATCATCTCATCATCTGCATCAAAATGATAACACTCACTGTCCAAATCAAAGCTTAAACATTAATCATGCTTCTAATGCTGATGTGTCTGGTGGATCATCTCTGAATAATCAAGTCACTGCTAAACCTCAGCGAGTGACTAAATGGACTAGACATATTGATAATCAATTGATTATTGGTGATCCACAATCCAAGGTCCATACTAGATCAGCATCTGCTAACTTTTGTTTGTTTGTAAGCTTTGTGTCACTGTTTGAGCCCAAAAAAATTGATGAGGCACTCACTGATCATCACTGGATAGCTGCCATGCAAGATGAGCTATCTCAGTTTGAAAGGAATAAAGTATGGAAGTTAGTACCTCAAGTACCTGGGAAATCTGTGATTGGAACAAGATGGGTGTTCAGAAACAAGATGGATGCTGATGGTGTTGTAATAAGGAATAAGGCTAGACTGGTTGCACAAGGTTACTGTCAGCAAGAAGGAATTGACTATGATGAAACCTTTGCACCAGTTGCTAGGCTTGAAGCAATCAGGTTGTTCTTAGCATATGCAGCTCACAAGAAATTCAAGGTATACCAAATGGATGTGGAAAGTGCCTTCTTGAATGGAAAGCTGCAGGAAGAAGTGTATGTGAAGCAACCACCTGGATTCACTGATCCCAAGCATCCAGGTTATGTCTATAAGCTGGAAAAAGCTTTATATGGACCAAAACAAGCTCCTAGAGCTTGGTATGACACTCTCTCTACTTTCCTAACTAAATGTGGGTATGTCAGAGGTAAAATTGACAGCACCCTATTTATCAAAAAGGATAAGAGAGATGTCATATTGGTCCAAATTTATGTTGATGATATTATTTTTGGGTCTACTAACAATGACTTGTGCAAGGAATTCAGTGAACTCATGACTAAAAGTTATGAAATGAGCATAATAGGTGAACTAACATTTTTCCTTGGTCTGCAAATAAAGCAAACCAAGAATGGTATTTTTATAAATCAAGGAAAATATGTTAAAGATTTATTAAAGAAATTTGAATTCATCAACTGCTCATCCCTTGCTACACCTATGTCATCTGCAGTAAAATTACATGCTGATCCTGATGGTAAATCTGTAAACATCACTGCTTACAGAGGAATGATCGGGTCACTGCTGTATTTAACTGCTAGTAGACCAGACATTATGTTTGCTACTTGTCTATGTGCTAGATATCAAGCTGATCCAAAGGAATCCCATTTGCTAG
Source organism: Pseudognaphalium luteoalbum (assembly GCA_963422505.1). Classification (NCBI taxonomy): domain Eukaryota; kingdom Viridiplantae; phylum Streptophyta; class Magnoliopsida; order Asterales; family Asteraceae; genus Pseudognaphalium; species Pseudognaphalium luteoalbum. Next base: position 121,600,981 of record OY730193.1, read on the forward strand.
CTGTCAAAAGAATATTCAGATATCTGAAGGGTACACCAAATCTTGGTCTCTGGTACCCATCTGGTTCAGATTTCTCACTGAAAGGATATTCAGATTCTGATCATGCTGGATGCAGAATGGACAGAAAGAGTACCTCTGGTAGCTGTCAGTTTCTTGGAGAAAAGCTTGTAAGCTGGTCAAGCAAGAAACAAAATTCTGTGTCAACTTCCACTGCTGAGGCTGAATATGTCGCTGCTGGAGCTTGCACTGCTCAAATTCTGTGGATGAGGAATCAGCTCGCTGACTATGGTTTTGACTTTGGCAATGTTCCAATTTATTGTGACAGTCAAAGTGCTATTGCCATAGCAAATAATCCTGTGATGCACTTAAGGACAAAGCACATTGATGTCAGATATCACTTCATCAGGGACCACGTCATGAAAGGTGACATTGAATTGCATTTCATTCCAACTGACTACCAGCTCGCTGACATATTTACAAAACCTTTAGATGAGAAAAGATTCACCTTTCTCATCAGCGAGTTGGGAATGTTGAACTTAAATGATTAAACCTGATTGTTTAATAGAAGGTAATTACAGAATATATGGTTTATAATTTTAACTCGCTGGCCTATTATTCTCACTGATGTAAACAGCAAGAATAATAAGCTAGCATAGTTATGATCAATAAATTATATACTTTGTAACTGCACATGAAAACTCTTTATATCATATAAATAAAATATATCTTATGCTTCACAAATTTGACTAGCTGATTAGATTAGTATTCTAAGTTGTAATCTGATCAGCAAAATCAAATATGAAACATAATATTTATTTTATTTTAAGATATAATTTATTTTCATCTCGCTGAGACATAATGTATCAACAAAAGTTTGTTCTTATTTAATATGTCATTTATTTCGACATATATTCCTTACAATTAATACATTTTGTATTTAATTTTTAACGATTTATATTCCTAATAAATGCCTTATTAAATATCTCATGGGAACTCGAAAAGGTACACTTTTTCTGACACCTCGTATACCTTTCCGGCGTACCACTCCCATCACCATTTAATGTTACCACTTATCACCATCATCACTCTACTCCCCTACCATCAACCACCACTTTTTGACCACGTACATACTCGTTTTGACCACATAATCTGTACATCAGTAACCATATATAAATAGCGAAACCTCTTCCTTTTCATTCTTTATGCTTTCTTATTTTCAAAAATTTCATCTCTTTCATTTTTCTCTGCAAAAGCAAAAAAAAACCTAATTTTATTAAAAAATATGGCAAGAACTAAATTTTTCAACAACGCTTACTCACCGACCCCAGAGATTAAAGCTCTTCGAGCCTCTGCGGTCAGTGAGACACTTGTTGTTACAGTTCCCAAATCTAACTATTTGGGAAATGTAACCTGCCCTAAACCTGAGTATGCGGAGGTGATAAATTTTCTTAAAAATCACTTTATCCTCCCTGCTCTTACCTTGTCTCCTGGGGAAATGAACCCAGAATGGCTCAGTGAGTTCTTGAATACCTGCACTCACTCTGTCGTCTCTGGTGTTTCACAACTCTAGGGTTTTATAGACAATGGTACCCATCCCATCACCATAACTGCCAACACCATCCGGTCCATTTTACAACTTCCGACCTATGAGTCGTACGAGTCGCTGCCAGAGAGCGACGTAGCCAAACAAGGCCTCGTCGATCTTACTGAGATTGAGTGTAAATACTCAGTCGATGGCAGTGGCAACCGTAAGTACTCTACGGTCCACAAAACAAAAATGGATGGTGTTTGGAATGCCATTTTCACTAACTTTATTCAATTGTTGGGTACAAAATCAGGAAGCTATGATCAATTCAGCTCCCTGGAGGCCCAGATCAGTTGGTCACTGGTCAACTCTCTACGAGTTGACTATGCAAGTGTGATCTTTAACGAACTGATCACCAAAGTCGCTGAGCCTGCCAGGGCTAAATATGTACCCTACCCTAGGTTTCTCTCACTGATCTTCAGGGATCAGTTTGCTGCCTATGATAGGGTGTCTTTTCAAGGTTTTGAGCCGACCCTGGTAGGATCTCAAATCTTTGCGAAACCAGCGACTGCGGTGTTTCCTGCTTTCATGAAACACCCGGGGATCCTTGCACCCCAGCCAGTAACTTCTGTACATATGTCAGTTGCTGCCCCCCCCCCCCCCATCGACCACATCACTGACCACACCCCCAGTGACTACTGTTGGTCAACCACCAGTCAAGAAACCACCCACTGCTCCCAAGAAAAAATCCAAATTAGGGTCCCTGACATTAAAGGATCAGGGACATAGCAAAAAGAAGACATCTACGGATGCCAGTGGTGAATCAGTGACTGTACGTTCAGTTGCTGAGGGCACCACTGCTAAACCCTCAACTTTACCTGCTTCACTGGACTCCCGAAAGTCCAGTGACTCTATAAAGGGACAACTACAGACAGCTGCAGTGGATCAAACCACTGTTAGCAGTGATTCGGGTGCATCCCACACCCTCAGATTGAGTCAACCTAGCCACTTGTCATCCTCACAAAAGGGTGACATTTCACTCAAAGGGCTAGTGACATCAGTGGGTGATAACACACTCATTGCTGATGTCACACCACTAGCTACAGACCCGGGCCATCTCTCATCTATCACTGCACCGGCTGTCAATGTCTCACCACTGACCCATGGTGAGATACAGGTCGCTACCTCTATTTCCAATGAACCACCAGCTAAATCACAAGCTGATGATGAGGAAATCATGCCCATGGACACCTCAGAGGACACCCAACCCATTCCTCTACCCACATCCAACTCTCCTATCAGAGAGCTTACCCACACCTCTTTCTCCAGTGACAACATCCAAGTTTCTGCTGATCAAAACACACCCTTGATCATGTAGCCCAATCTACACCTACCCCCATTATTATTACCCAAACTACTCCCCCAAACACCTCCACCCACTCCACATCAGATCAGCTACTGATGGAGTACATTGCCCAATCCCAAACCCAAATTAAGATGCTCACTGAAGACCGTGAGGCACTTATTGGCAATGTCTCTGTCCTACAGAAAGCCGTTACTGCTCTCACTGATGTATACAACTCCATTTAACCATGGAGCACATCTGTTAGTGAGAGAGTACAAACAGTAGTTGATGCTAGTGCTGCAATAAACCATGCAGTCACTGAGCTAGCCTCCACCTCCACCACAAACTTTACCACTCATGCCACTGCCATTGCCCAACTCACCACCAACCAAAATGATTTAGCCATTTCTGTATCCCACTACCTGTTTAACACTGACAAAGTTATCAAGGTACTTCCACAGGTTGTCTCACAGCTTACAAAGACAAGAGCTGAGGTCGCTGCCCTGCGAGAGGAAAATGCTGCTTTCACTGAACAAATTCTTAGGGCAGTTGATCAGTTTGAGCGAACCAGTCAGGGGGAGAGTTGTAACACCCAGTTTATGGGTCTAGTAGTTTATAATATTTTCATGACTTTAAATTATTATTTAAGGTGTTAGGAAATATTTTGTTAAGTTTACTTGAATATAATTGGGATAAGAGTCACATAATTTATTGTGACTATTAAATTGTTAATTGATTTAAATTAACATAGTTGACGGTTCAATAAAATAGTATTTCCCCGTAAATGGTTTTAAGTTCCAGACAATGATAAGTACGGGGAATAAAATTAAACACTTATAGGATAAGTGTTATATGATTGAGTCGGTTTATATTTACATACACACATACATACGTACGCATACATACATGGAACTCTAGATCAATTTATCTTTATCACTTCTCAAACTTAAATTGAAGCCCCAGAACTCGAATTCAAGCCTCTGTAATCATCCTAATCAAGGTATAATCTTGTGTTCTTCATTTTCCATAACCTAGAAATTGGGGTTTTTGGGGTTTTTGCTAATTGGCGAGTTTAATCCGAAATTAAGGGTTGGTTTTGTGAAATTGTTGTTGATTAAGCTCGTTTTTGTTGATTGCCAACAAGATTCAAGCTTGAGATTATAAACTTATGGTGATTCTTAGGGTTTGTGATGATTTTGATGGGTTAATCGCTTTAATCCGAAATTAAAGTTTGAAATTGGTTAAGGTGATGTTAATAAGTGTTTATAAGATGGTTAATAACCTTAATCTAACCTAAAAGTGAATTAATCATGTTATATAAGTTGTAATCAAAATGGGTTTTTGGGTATTTGATAGAATTAGCATGATTAATCTTAAATTGAAGCTTGTAATACTTGTATAATTGTTACTTGATGCTTATATGAGAATTATAACCTAAACCCTAACTTAGAAATGAAGAAGTTAGTGTATGATCATGAGAAAGTCATGGGTTTAGTTGATTTTGGAAGAATCAATGTTTAAGTTGATTGTTATTATTGAATAATTGATTATTGATGAAGATTAAAATGATTTTGAGCTATAAACTGATTATGTGTTTTTGAAGCTAATGATGAGTTTAGTGATTATAATGGGAATTAATAATATATGAGGTTAATGATTTAATGATGTTAATTAATCATAATTGAGGTGGATTAATGTAGTGACGTGATCCTATGATCATAATTTGATAAGTAATGGTGAACTAATAATATTAAAATGGTTGTTTATAATCTTGGATTGAATTATATTACATGATTATAAGTAAGTGATAAATTACTTGATTTGAAGTTGAAAGTGATTTTCATGGTAATTAATCATGACTAAGTGATAAGTCAACAAATTTGATAATTGAGTAATTTGAAATTGTTGATGAAAATCTATTAGATTGATGTTATATAGATTGTGAGACAAGTGACTAACTTGTGTTATTTATATTGTACTCTCAGATATGGAGAAAGACTCAGTGACATAAGACTACTGAGTGGACAACTGAGGTATTCGGTGAGTGGACTTGTACTCTCAGTGGGATTTAGTTGTAACATATTTGGTTACAACAAGTGAACATATTTGCTATTGTGATTGTTGAATTGTTGACTATTGATTGATGAAATACACGTGTAATATGTGATGAGTCGCCTTATGGCATTTGGTGATTCGGAGGTCAACGATTGTTGGGCTGGGTTACTACAGGTTAGTCAATGTGAGATTTGTGATCATGTGTTGAGAATGGAACACATATTGACTAAAGGTAGTAACCAGCTATCGGTAAATCACTGTATTGGCCTGCAGTGATCATAAGTGTTGCTTGGTGGGCCACCGCGGTCTGAGGGCGCCACAAGGACCACCGATCCTCTTGGTGATGTTGAGTCTATGTGTTAGTTGTTGATAATTAATTATGTTGAGCTTAGTCAAACTGTTAGTAACAAGTTTATTCACTTAGCTTCGTGCTAATCCCCCATATTACTCTTGCAGGTTAAGTTTTGGGATGGAATCTGTGCAAGAGAATTTGATTGAAGGAATGTTTGATTGCTGGGCACTCTGATTATCTTTTGCTAAAAAGTGTTTTATTTTATAACACCTAACTAGAATGCTTTGTTGATAGGCACAAAACTTAATAATAGTAGTTTGCAATATATAATTATGATTTGATTTCTAAATATGTAATATAACTTCGAAATGGGATAACGCTTCCAAGATTGTTTAAAAAAAAAAAAAAAAAAACTAGTTGGAAATAAAAGGGGTGTTCCAAGTTGGTATCAGAGCATGAGTTTGGGTGAATTGGATATTTAAAGATATTCAATCCCAAACTTAGAATTGTGTCAAGTCATACATTCCAGGGTGTGGGGATTAGTGGTTGTATGAGAAAGTGGTTACTAAATGTGTACTAACCTATAACAAGTTGCAAAAGTGTTATTTTGGTTGCAGAGACGGAGGAACCTGAGGAACCGTCTGGTATTCTCAATGATTCCTCAATACTCGTGGGCTTATGTGTATCAGGTACTTTTCGATAAGCTTGGTGTATTTCAATAAACTTGAATTGTTTACTTTGCTATGATATGATTGGTAGTAAAGTAAGTTGAGTCAAACTAATATGATTCCCCAGTGACGAGTCATTGATGATTATTACTTGTTAATATGAGGATAGGAATATTAATCGATAATTGTGAATAAATTTGATATGAATCCATGTGATGAAATGAATGAGATGTTGGTATATCTCCAATAATTGGTTTGGAGTTATGTGGTTGTTTAAATAGGAAAGGGTCTAGTGTTGCAATGTGTGTTGTTGACTTGGGAAAGTCAAAGTTGAATGTGGTCGTGTCGAACTTGAAAAAAATTGCAATGTTATAAAATGATAAATGTGACTAGATGTTTGTATGTTCAAATATGGATCATGATTGTGGTTGGATTATGATCTAAGTATTAAAAGTGGTTAACGAATGTTTATATAAGTTGACAAATTGAAAAAGTCAAAGTGATCATGAATTTGAGAAACTTGTGGTAATTGGTTTAACAAGATAATTTTAATGTGAATTGGTGTTTTAAAGTTATAGTATGACACCAATAGTGAAAACAGTTTTGTTTGACTTAGAATAGTCAAAGAAGTGTAAATTAGGTGCTAGAAAAGTAATCATAGGTGTTAAAACCCAAATGGGTTGTTAAAGTGCCCAAATGGGCCACTTGATGGTTAAACGGTTAAAATGATTAGTGGTTTGGTTATAACCAATGTCAAAGTGAACTTAAGTTCTACATATAGTGGGAATGTGTGTTGAAAATGTTATGGTAGTCAAAATGGTTGAATTGGGTAAAAATGCCCAATTGGACCCCTAAACGGGTCAACGAGTTAAAAGATGATAGAATGGGTATGTGGGGGTGATGAATATGCCTACACGTCATAATGATATGTATAAACATGTGGTTAAAAGGTTAAAGTCAGAAACTAAGCCATTTGGAATATGGCGTGTCAACCAAAATGGTTAAAAATGGTCCAAAATGAGTAATACGTCCGTTTTCTCGTAAAATGTGTAAATTGAAAAAGTGGAAAAATGAAAAGTTGCATTTTGATTATATAAAGGTGCCTGCAAAATTTCAGGACCTAACTCTTTACGGTCTGTGAGATATGCGCGTTTGAATTTCAGAAATTTGCACTAAGGTTTGCTGGTGCAGGGTCTGCTGTACAGACATGGGACCCGGCGGTTCCAAAGGGAACCCGGCGGGTAGAGTAGTGACCCGGCTGGTAGTACTTAAACCCGGCTGCTCCTCCAGCCCAAATACGGCAAAATGTTTCTGTTTGGCCAAAACTTAATTCACCCGGCTGCTGGGTATTAGGACCCGGCTGCTTGACCTTAGAACCCGGCGGTTCCCCTGTAGAAGCCGGCGGCTTGAGGCTTTCTCAGATGGTAAAAATAATTTTTTTAATTTTTCGACGTTCGTCGTAACGTTTGACGTAGAAATTTCCGTTACAAAATTTTGGTGTCCGATTGAGATGAAATTTACAGGGTCACTCGGAAACGGCCCAACGGTCAAAGCTCATTTATGAGCCCTGGCAGTTTTGGGCAGTTCGGGGTCGTTTGGGGCCCGAAAATGACATTTTATTGTTTTTCGGACCTTATTTTGGACTTTTAGTTTACGTTTTGTATTGGGCCTTTGTTTATTTAAGCCCAGGGATCGTTCTAATGACTATATACAATAGTAAAACTTGTTTTAAGAGGTCCATATATGTTATTATATATGAGTTGTTTTCAGATGATTTATTTAATTGCCGAAATATACTAGTAAATGGTATTGTGATTGTTACTAACTAAGGTTAGTAAACCTTGAGTAGAAAATTATGTGGATCATATATGTGAACTAATTGTAATATGATGAAGTACTTGAATCATGTAAAAAAAAAGAGAGAAATTGTAAACCAAGTACATGAGCTTATAGCTATGTGATTATTAAACATGAAATGCTCAATTGTGATTTAACTAAAGACATATATATGGATGAAAATTGTTGGATATTACATCTGTGATAATGAAATAGTAAAAAGAATTATATTTACCGGATTGTGTGATTAGTTGTTCATTCAAATGATAAATGAAATTGGTATCAAGTTAATAAGTGGTCATATAACTGCTACAAAGTGTTCTTTTATGTGTGATAATTATTAATATCACCTTGTGAGATATAAAAAGTAAGAGTTAATCACTTTGAAGATTGATGGTATGAAGTAACCTGAAAATAAAGTGTACCTGACATAATATGACGACGTCTGGCCAACGTATTTATATTATGCCATTTTACATGGAATTGTTGAGATTACCAAGTACCAGAGAACTTAAAATGATTTTGAAATAACAAGTAAAATATGTTGACCTGTAGTGGAGAAATAGTCACTGATTGACTGAAATAAAAGAGTACTAGACCACTAATCTGTTGTTTTACTATGATACCTATGGTTCAAGAAATGTGTATGTGATAAATTGCAACTATTAATAAGTAAAAGATGAATTAAGTAAGGTAGAGGTCAATTGACTGCCGATAATAATGAAGTGATATTGTTGAATATGTGACTAATGACAATACCTTATGTTGATGTGTTGAAAGAATTATGCTGATAATGCATAGTGTCAACTGGTGTTGATTTAGTATCCTATTCGATATGATAAGATGCTAATTGATTCAGAAAAGATTTGACCTCTACATATTGTTTACTCTTATGTGTTTATGGTTATATGATTTGAATTAAGTTAGAGTAAAGAGTTCATATAACCTTGTGGTGTTTATAATTACAAGTTGTAAATTAGTAATACACTAGTTGCAAAAATTGAATCCAATTGTTTCACCACTTAAGGTGATATATGAATACTAGTTGGTTACTAGTTATGACATGAATTTGAAATTCATTGTTAAATATGTGTATTGTGGTTTTATAACCACTGTTAGTAATATTGTTTTATTCTTGTTGTTAAGCAGATAAGTGTTAAAGATTTTAGCATATTGCTAATTTCTGATTATCAGAATATCATAAGTATTTATAATTGTCAAGGATTCTGACATGTTGCTAGTTTCTGATTTTAAGTGGTTTTGTATTCCACTTGTTAAATAATTATATGTTTTAAAGGGTTTGAATGACTGAGTATTGATAAACGATTCACATAAGTAATTACTTTATGAATGGAAATAGGGTTTATGCACAGTATTTGTGCACGGGAAAAGATAGAAGCATGTACAGTTGGATATGTGCATGTGGAAAGAATTGAAAACCTGTATTCATAATTGTAAGTTGCTCATGGGAGTAACATTTGATATGTATATATATTATGTGTTTATATACATTCAATGGTAATACACACTTGTGGTGTGTAAGTTGATGAAATAACATAAATCTAAATAGATATGTAGGTACATTTGGTGTTGTGTGATTAAAGATATGCATAATGATGATATGCATAAGTAAATTAAATTATAATCACCTTTTGTGTGTTGATAGTAATGAATAGTTATGTGGTTAGGGGTATATGAGAACTATCTAAATAGTGAATTGAAATGGAAATTAATAGGTGATTATGTTACAATAGAGTAACTAAGTATGATTAGATTTCGAGGACGAAATCTCTTTTAAGGGGGAGAGATTTGTAACACCCAGTTTATGGGTCTAGTAGTTTATAATATTTTCATGACTTTAAATTATTATTTAAGGTGTTAGGAAATATTTTGTTAAGTTTACTTGAATATAATTGGGATAAGAGTCACATAATTTATTGTGACTATTAAATTGTTAATTGATTTAAATTAACATAGTTGACGGTTCAATAAAATAGTATTTCCCCGTAAATGGTTTTAAGTTCCAGACAATGATAAGTACGGGGAATAAAATTAAACACTTATAGGATAAGTGTTATATGATTGAGTCGGTTTATATTTACATACACACATACATACGTACGCATACATACATGGAACTCTAGATCAATTTATCTTTATCACTTCTCAAACTTAAATTGAAGCCCCAGAACTCGAATTCAAGCCTCTGTAATCATCCTAATCAAGGTATAATCTTGTGTTCTTCATTTTCCATAACCTAGAAATTGGGGTTTTTGGGGTTTTTGCTAATTGGCGAGTTTAATCCGAAATTAAGGGTTGGTTTTGTGAAATTGTTGTTGATTAAGCTCGTTTTTGTTGATTGCCAACAAGATTCAAGCTTGAGATTATAAACTTATGGTGATTCTTAGGGTTTGTGATGATTTTGATGGGTTAATGGCTTTAATCCGAAATTAAAGTTTGAAATTGGTTAAGGTGATGTTAATAAGTGTTTATAAGATGGTTAATAACCTTAATCTAACCTAAAAGTGAATTAATCATGTTATATAAGTTGTAATCAAAATGGGTTTTTGGGTATTTGATAGAATTAGCATGATTAATCTTAAATTGAAGCTTGTAATACTTGTATAATTGTTACTTGATGCTTATATGAGAATTATAACCTAAACCCTAACTTAGAAATGAAGAAGTTAGTGTATGATCATGAGAAAGTCATGGGTTTAGTTGATTTTGGAAGAATCAATGTTTAAGTTGATTGTTATTATTGAATAATTGATTATTGATGAAGATTAAAATGATTTTGAGCTATAAACTGATTATGTGTTTTTGAAGCTAATGATGAGTTTAGTGATTATAATGGGAATTAATAATATATGAGGTTAATGATTTAATGATGTTAATTAATCATAATTGAGGTGGATTAATGTAGTGACGTGATCCTATGATCATAATTTGATAAGTAATGGTGAACTAATAATATTAAAATGGTTGTTTATAATCTTGGATTGAATTATATTACATGATTATAAGTAAGTGATAAATTACTTGATTTGAAGTTGAAAGTGATTTTCATGGTAATTAATCATGACTAAGTGATAAGTCAACAAATTTGATAATTGAGTAATTTGAAATTGTTGATGAAAATCTATTAGATTGATGTTATATAGATTGTGAGACAAGTGACTAACTTGTGTTATTTATATTGTACTCTCAGATATGGAGAAAGACTCAGTGACATAAGACTACTGAGTGGACAACTGAGGTATTCGGTGAGTGGACTTGTACTCTCAGTGGGATTTAGTTGTAACATATTTGGTTACAACAAGTGAACATATTTGCTATTGTGATTGTTGAATTGTTGACTATTGATTGATGAAATACACGTGTAATATGTGATGAGTCGCCTTATGGCATTTGGTGATTCGGAGGTCAACGATTGTTGGGCTGGGTTACTACAGGTTAGTCAATGTGAGATTTGTGATCATGTGTTGAGAATGGAACACATATTGACTAAAGGTAGTAACCAGCTATCGGTAAATCACTGTATTGGCCTGCAGTGATCATAAGTGTTGCTTGGTGGGCCACCGCGGTCTGAGGGCGCCACAAGGACCACCGATCCTCTTGGTGATGTTGAGTCTATGTGTTAGTTGTTGATAATTAATTATGTTGAGCTTAGTCAAACTGTTAGTAACAAGTTTATTCACTTAGCTTCGTGCTAATCCCCCATATTACTCTTGCAGGTTAAGTTTTGGGATGGAATCTGTGCAAGAGAATTTGATTGAAGGAATGTTTGATTGCTGGGCACTCTGATTATCTTTTGCTAAAAAGTGTTTTATTTTATAACACCTAACTAGAATGCTTTGTTGATAGGCACAAAACTTAATAATAGTAGTTTGCAATATATAATTATGATTTGATTTCTAAATATGTAATATAACTTCGAAATGGGATAACGCTTCCAAGATTGTTTAAAAAAAAAAAAAAAAAAACTAGTTGGAAATAAAAGGGGTGTTCCAAGTTGGTATCAGAGCATGAGTTTGGGTGAATTGGATATTTAAAGATATTCAATCCCAAACTTAGAATTGTGTCAAGTCATACATTCCAGGGTGTGGGGATTAGTGGTTGTATGAGAAAGTGGTTACTAAATGTGTACTAACCTATAACAAGTTGCAAAAGTGTTATTTTGGTTGCAGAGACGGAGGAACCTGAGGAACCGTCTGGTATTCTCAATGATTCCTCAATACTCGTGGGCTTATGTGTATCAGGTACTTTTCGATAAGCTTGGTGTATTTCAATAAACTTGAATTGTTTACTTTGCTATGATATGATTGGTAGTAAAGTAAGTTGAGTCAAACTAATATGATTCCCCAGTGACGAGTCATTGATGATTATTACTTGTTAATATGAGGATAGGAATATTAATCGATAATTGTGAATAAATTTGATATGAATCCATGTGATGAAATGAATGAGATGTTGGTATATCTCCAATAATTGGTTTGGAGTTATGTGGTTGTTTAAATAGGAAAGGGTCTAGTGTTGCAATGTGTGTTGTTGACTTGGGAAAGTCAAAGTTGAATGTGGTCGTGTCGAACTTGAAAAAAATTGCAATGTTATAAAATGATAAATGTGACTAGATGTTTGTATGTTCAAATATGGATCATGATTGTGGTTGGATTATGATCTAAGTATTAAAAGTGGTTAACGAATGTTTATATAAGTTGACAAATTGAAAAAGTCAAAGTGATCATGAATTTGAGAAAATTGTGGTAATTGGTTTAACAAGATAATTTTAATGTGAATTGGTGTTTTAAAGTTATAGTATGACACCAATAGTGAAAACAGTTTTGTTTGACTTAGAATAGTCAAAGAAGTGTAAATTAGGTGCTAGAAAAGTAATCATAGGTGTTAAAACCCAAATGGGTTGTTAAAGTGCCCAAATGGGCCACTTGATGGTTAAACGGTTAAAATGATTAGTGGTTTGGTTATAACCAATGTCAAAGTGAACTTAAGTTCTACATATAGTGGGAATGTGTGTTGAAAATGTTATGGTAGTCAAAATGGTTGAATTGGGTAAAAATGCCCAATTGGACCCCTAAACGGGTCAACGAGTTAAAAGATGATAGAATGGGTATGTGGGGGTGATGAATATGCCTACACGTCATAATGATATGTATAAACATGTGGTTAAAAGGTTAAAGTCAGAAACTAAGCCATTTGGAATATGGCGTGTCAACCAAAATGGTTAAAAATGGTCCAAAATGAGTAATACGTCCGTTTTCTCGTAAAATGTGTAAATTGAAAAAGTGGAAAAATGAAAAGTTGCATTTTGATTATATAAAGGTGCCTGCAAAATTTCAGGACCTAACTCTTTACGGTCTGTGAGATATGCGCGTTTGAATTTCAGAAATTTGCACTAAGGTTTGCTGGTGCAGGGTCTGCTGTACAGACATGGGACCCGGCGGTTCCAAAGGGAACCCGGCGGGTAGAGTAGTGACCCGGCTGGTAGTACTTAAACCCGGCTGCTCCTCCAGCCCAAATACGGCAAAATGTTTCTGTTTGGCCAAAACTTAATTCACCCGGCTGCTGGGTATTAGGACCCGGCTGCTTGACCTTAGAACCCGGCGGTTCCCCTGTAGAAGCCGGCGGCTTGAGGCTTTCTCAGATGGTAAAAATAATTTTTTTAATTTTTCGACGTTCGTCGTAACGTTTGACGTAGAAATTTCCGTTACAAAATTTTGGTGTCCGATTGAGATGAAATTTACAGGGTCACTCGGAAACGGCCCAACGGTCAAAGCTCATTTATGAGCCCTGGCAGTTTTGGGCAGTTCGGGGTCGTTTGGGGCCCGAAAATGACATTTTATTGTTTTTCGGACCTTATTTTGGACTTTTAGTTTACGTTTTGTATTGGGCCTTTGTTTATTTAAGCCCAGGGATCGTTCTAATGACTATATACAATAGTAAAACTTGTTTTAAGAGGTCCATATATGTTATTATATATGAGTTGTTTTCAGATGATTTATTTAATTGCCGAAATATACTAGTAAATGGTATTGTGATTGTTACTAACTAAGGTTAGTAAACCTTGAGTAGAAAATTATGTGGATCATATATGTGAACTAATTGTAATATGATGAAGTACTTGAATCATGTAAAAAAAAAGAGAGAAATTGTAAACCAAGTACATGAGCTTATAGCTATGTGATTATTAAACATGAAATGCTCAATTGTGATTTAACTAAAGACATATATATGGATGAAAATTGTTGGATATTACATCTGTGATAATGAAATAGTAAAAAGAATTATATTTACCGGATTGTGTGATTAGTTGTTCATTCAAATGATAAATGAAATTGGTATCAAGTTAATAAGTGGTCATATAACTGCTACAAAGTGTTCTTTTATGTGTGATAATTATTAATATCACCTTGTGAGATATAAAAAGTAAGAGTTAATCACTTTGAAGATTGATGGTATGAAGTAACCTGAAAATAAAGTGTACCTGACATAATATGACGACGTCTGGCCAACGTATTTATATTATGCCATTTTACATGGAATTGTTGAGATTACCAAGTACCAGAGAACTTAAAATGATTTTGAAATAACAAGTAAAATATGTTGACCTGTAGTGGAGAAATAGTCACTGATTGACTGAAATAAAAGAGTACTAGACCACTAATCTGTTGTTTTACTATGATACCTATGGTTCAAGAAATGTGTATGTGATAAATTGCAACTATTAATAAGTAAAAGATGAATTAAGTAAGGTAGAGGTCAATTGACTGCCGATAATAATGAAGTGATATTGTTGAATATGTGACTAATGACAATACCTTATGTTGATGTGTTGAAAGAATTATGCTGATAATGCATAGTGTCAACTGGTGTTGATTTAGTATCCTATTCGATATGATAAGATGCTAATTGATTCAGAAAAGATTTGACCTCTACATATTGTTTACTCTTATGTGTTTATGGTTATATGATTTGAATTAAGTTAGAGTAAAGAGTTCATATAACCTTGTGGTGTTTATAATTACAAGTTGTAAATTAGTAATACACTAGTTGCAAAAATTGAATCCAATTGTTTCACCACTTAAGGTGATATATGAATACTAGTTGGTTACTAGTTATGACATGAATTTGAAATTCATTGTTAAATATGTGTATTGTGGTTTTATAACCACTGTTAGTAATATTGTTTTATTCTTGTTGTTAAGCAGATAAGTGTTAAAGATTTTAGCATATTGCTAATTTCTGATTATCAGAATATCATAAGTATTTATAATTGTCAGGGAGATCAAACCCTGCACCTATTACCAAGGTTAAATTGAAGAAGTCTAAGAATCAATCTCAACCTCAGCTACTCATTCAAAGAGGTTTAGAGACTCAAGCCATGCTACTTGATCAAGTATGCAAGCTGCACAGAGAAGAATGGAATGAAATCAGGCTTGCTATCAGCCACTCTACAAGTGCAGCTAAAGCTGATGTCCTGAAAGAGATTGATAGGCTATATCAAAAGATGGTGTCACTGCAACTTCTCAGACCAGAAGATACTGTCACATTTGGTGAAGAGATTGTTCAGCCACCAAGCCCAAGGTATAGGTCAGGCACTAGCAGCATCTATCGAATCCCCAACACTTCAAGGTTAAATCTATCTATCTCTGCTGGTGTGCCAAAGCTTGAAGGACATGAAGTCACTGAGGGGGAGAAGGGTCTGGTATACAGGGACCTAAATGGTGCACTTAGGTTTCAGAGAGAAGCTGAACTTGAGAAGGTTGATCAAGAACAACTCATACACCTAATCAGGTCAGCTAGCATGCTTCCTACAAATTCAAAGATCAGAAAAGCTATTCTCGATGAAGCCTTGTCAAGAAAATTCAGATACCTGCCCTCCAAAGACAAGTATGAACTTGAAGCTGAGCTTGGCATAGTGAAAGAGGAGGAGATGTGGAGAGATAAATAAATTAGATATTTTGTAATAGTTAGCTTCTGTAAATATTTATTCAATGATATAAATGAGGCTTGACACAGAAAATCTACAAGTACAAGTCACTGGGCGACCAACCTACTGTCAGAGACTAAAATCTTTTCAACAACAAAAATTTACAAGTACAAGTCTCTGAGCAACCAACTTATCATCAGAGACTAAAACTTTCCTGCAACAAGTTTGTCTAAGGGAGCTTTGACTTAAACCATTTAGGGGGAGATTGTTGAGTCACTGATCGCTCAACTCAAGTGGTCACTGATCACAAGGATTAAGGGGGAGATTATATAGGAGATTGTTGAAGTCATTATTCGCTGATAAGTGAAGTCACTAATCATGCTATATGTTCACAGTCTCTGATCTTCTCAATAATGTTCCATGAAGAAAATGATTCAAGTCAAGCTCCTGTTGCTGAAGGTCTCTAAGTCGCTGATCATATGTTAAACCAGTAGATGAAGATCTTATCAAGATAAAAGACTCAACTATGTGTGTCGTTGATACTCATCTATCAGCGAGAGTCTCCAAGTCTTCTTGAGTTCTCTCTTCTGCTGAATAAAAGAAGTCACTGAAGATTAGCTGTTCAAGTCATTCTTTAGAGCATGTTAGCTCGCATCGAGAATGAGGAGAATTGTTGTTTCTATCAGTGACTGCAACATTAAATGCCACATTAAATAAGAAGTTGACATTCGGCGTTATTACGGCGCAGCACGTGTTCCTCGAAACTTGAAAAGAGTAACGTGGAAGCATCTGATTGGTTTATGGTACAAGGTGATATTTCCCAAGACAGAATGTCGTGCCATGATGTATCACATCTCAACTACCTCACCAATCAAGCAGCGACACGTATCCTTCCAGATCCGGAAATTAAGGATTTCATCGTCTATAAATAGCGTAGTATGTTGTACTTCATTTTGTGTCGATTACTTGTATTGTCACTTGTTTGTCAGTGACTAGTTTGTCTAAGATACAAGTAACACCAGCGAGTGAACTAGTAGCGTGTTTGTCCACTACTAGTTTATCTCAGCGAGTGACCAAGTTAGCATGTTTGTCCACTACTGCTCATCTCCTTTGTAATAGCTGTATTGTTTGATTTGGATTAGCTTTGGCTAATCTATTCCGCAATCAACAAGAGATAAATTTTATCAATAAAAGAATTTATCTTTCAGCTAGAATTGCATCAGCAACTGAACTGCTTATCTTATATATATTTGTGTTCATTTTGCTGTCACTTTAATACGGTTAAAAACTTGCTAAACAAGCTAACACATTATAACAGAAAAGTTTTTAATTGTATTCAACCCCCTTCTACAATTAACTCACTGTTAACGATTCACAATCACTAACATAATAGTGATTAGGGACTCACATCTTTTGCCAACGAGGATAGAGGAATCATTGAGAATACCGGACGGTTACTCATGTTCCTCCGTCTCTGCAATCAAAACACAATCTCATATCTTGTTAAGTGTAAGTACCTATCCTACTAACCAATTTCTCATACAACAACTAATCCCATACCCTGGAATGTTTGACGTAACACAAATCTAGGTTTGGGATTGAACATCTTACAATGTCCAATTCACCCAAACCTATTCTCTGATACCAACTTATAACACCTCTCATTTTAAACCTTATTTAAATATAATATATTGGAAACGCCAGTCCAAATAAACATTAATAGTTTACATCAATTAATAAACAGATAAATCAAACTAATTTAAATCATAGTTTATCAACTTGGTTGTTATATGAAAACAAAAGATAACACTGATTTATACAAATCAGATATCAGAGTAAACACCCAATCGTCAAACATTCCATTCGGACAACAGCTTCTTGCTCAACCCACTATCTAATCCTGACCAGCAAGGAGTATTAATGTGGGGGATTAGCTCAACGCTAAGTGAGAAAGAACTACAACCAACAGTCCAACTCACTAATAACAAATCTTACAACAAGATAATCGTAAACACATAGTATCAATGAGGTAACGTCTCAATAAAACAACATCTCAATGAGGATCGGTGGTCCTTGTGGCACCCTCAGCCGCGATGGCCCACCAAGCGACGCTTATCAACAATCTATATTGGCTTATACAAAATCTACCGATAGCTTGTACCTATTTTCACACGACCTAATTTCCTATTAACGATATGTACCAAGAAATTCCTATCGTCCAACAATAGCAACGTGGCCCAGCATCTGCTGACCTCAATAACTCAATGCACAAAGGCAATATATCATGTGATCACAAATTCACATACTCAACATGGCATCATATCTGATTCAACAGTTTATCAACAACATTATTACTATTAACCATAATCATCATGGCAAGATAAAACAGTAATAATACGTTTACCCATTGTAACCAAACCTGGTACAACTAAATCACACTGAGGATACAGATCCACTCACCGAATATCTCAATTTTCCACTCAGTAGTCTAATGTCATTGAATCTTCTTCATATCTGAGAATATAACAGAATAACACAAGTCAGTCACTTGTCTCAAAATCTGTACAACATCAATCCAATATGTTTATACCTACAAACTCAATTCATATGAATTTACACAATCATCACAATTATCAATATTAAATCCGTACTTACATGGATTCATTTCATAATTTTCAACAACATATTTAGTACTATTAATCTCACTTCAACTAAATTCATTTAAATCCCTTCCCCACTGGAATTTGATCCTTTAACTAATCGATCATATATGTTCCTTTATAATAACTACAATCAACTCATGTGATTCACAAATTCTATTTAAATTCAAGCTTTAACAACTTTTCATAATATGCTTTTATTCTTGTGTACACTTGTATAATATTAACATAACTAGATTAACAAGAAAACATAAACAAGTTCTAAAGCGAAACAATCACAAACAAGCTAACAAGCCTCATCACACGTCTTTCCAAACCTATTTAATATTAAATCACCAACCTATTTCTATACCCCATAATCGATTTTCAAATAAATAAATAAATAAATACTCACTAGTGGATTTGGACTTTAGAAGGAAGATAAAGATGATATTTTGTAGCTTCTAATCTTGAAATAAAGGTTGAAATTGGAAATTTTGATGTGGCTTCTTGTTTCTCCTCTCTACAACACACTCTTCCCATTAGTTTATGTTCTCGAAAGTTTGAGTGACTAATTGATGGATGTAGGATTTGATAAATAAAATAATAAAAGTCTTTCTTTATATACTACTTGGTCATATGCTTTAGACCATACAACATAGCACATCTACTTTCTAGACTAGGTTATTTGTCATGGTAATATGTAAGCTTAAAACTTATATGGGACTTAGTCACTAGCTTTATAAATATAATATGTCTAATACCAATCAACTCTTTCAATAGTAATACTCATACTTTCTCTTCTTTAGTTCATACGATATTGTTATATATTATGGCACATAAACTTATTTTCACTACACACTTTAAAGGCTACATACTTGTACAATATGTATAACTATTTGTACATTCAAGGCATTAGTTAAGTAATTCATGTATATATCACACAAAGAATTAAACTTAGCAACTAAAATCTTTAAACTTTTTTTCATTACTTAACTTGTATGATTTACAAAACTACTATCTTGAAAGTTGGGGTGTTACAAATATATATATATATATATATATATATATATGTATATGTATATGTATATATATATATGTATATATATATATATAAATTAATCCCCTTTCTAAACCTATAGTTTGGAACCTATAAACCATTCGCGATTCCAACCATTTTTATTTTTCATTCAACTATATTAATTTAAAACAATTAATAATTAATCTGTCTTAATTAATCATTTGACTCTTTTCCCAATTATTTTCCAAGTAAACCTAAACAAAATATTTCATAACACATTAAATAATAATTTAAAGTCAGGAAAATATTAAAATACTACTAAACCCAAGAAGTGGGTGTTACAGACACTTTTAATGGGACATCCCAAAATAGTAATGTGGACATTTTAAATGAGACAGACGAAATTAATACAATATATTTTTATTTTAACACATTCACTCACACATCTATCCTCCATCACCACTTTCATAGCTGCATTGAGCGAGTATTATGCTATTATATATAAAGAAGACTCAAATCTTTCCTATAATGACAAGTGTCACTATTACAGACAACAATAGTATAACTAATAATATAACTAACTAACAACAACAACAATAATAATAATAATAATAATAATAATAATAATAATAATAATGGTTTTGTTAATGCTTAGAAAAGTAACACATCATCATTCTTACTTACATATTAATTAATTTTTATTTATAAATATATATATAATTATAATATTTTAACAACATACATTATTTAGAATTCTTTCCTATTCCTATTTAGAAAACAAATTCATATAATTTAATTCAACTTTATTATGTCTGTTTTTTTTACAAGTTCACATCTTTCAGATTTTCTCATTTCTAACAAACACTTTTACTTTAATCTACGTTTTATCGATATATCATCTATTTAATCCCTTTATCATTCTTTTTGTGTAAAAAGAGCAATATGAAAATTTGTCATGCTAAGTTTTGTAACTTGATTTTATCAAACGCTTTCAATCTTTTATTGTATAGTTAAATTTCTTAATCTAAAGTTACTAAAACCTAAGAAACTCTTAAAGCATCATATGTAAGGTTTTTTAAAAAGTGTTAAGTATCTGGAAATGCATCCAACTTGTCTCGAATGTCTATTGTATGTATCATACTTACAGGAGGTGTATTTAATGCATCCAACTTTCAAAAACGGATTATTGTATGATTTTTGATGATGTACCGTCCATGTAAGATGTCACGTGACATCCTTAGAAGATGACACGTCATCAAAATACATACAATAAACCGTTTTTGAAAGTTGGATGCATTAAATACACCTCCCGTAAGTATGATACATACAATAGACATTCGGGATAAGGTGGATGCATTTCCAAATACTTAACCGTTTTAAAAAATGCTTTATTACGAGAGAATATATATGAGAGTTTCTCAAAGGAGACAATACATTTTCTCGATTAAGAACCTCAAAAAATTGAGTCTTTAATTTGCTTGAATTCATTTTTCTAGCTTTTGATGAAATCTTACATTCGTCATTTGAAATAATAGATTGTTAAGAGCATGGGATTTCTATTACTTAATCAACATACATTATAAGGATTATTGAGTTCTACTATTGATTTTTTATTCACATAAGTTAACATTCAAGTTTGATAAGATGCTCTTATCTAAAGTGTTTATGTTTGAGTGTTTGGAATATTAGGTCTTACTAATAATTTTCTAACCACATAATATAAATTCAATTTCGATTGAATATGCTTATCTAAAGTGTTTATGTTTGACAACATCATGGGAGAAGATATACATGTATTTTCGTTTGTTTCGATTAACCATCTTGTTAAAGATAATATACATGTAACATCATAAAAATTAACATTAACATTTTTGCGTGTGGGTGCATCGCATAACCCTTAAATGTTACTAGTTTTATTTACAAAGTAGAGAGTTTAAATCATGCAAGATAACATAGAAATTGTTATACACACATTTAGAACTTCACATATTTAGATAAATTAACTTAAAGTTATTAAAAACCTTGAATGAATTTCATGAATCACTTACGATAAAATGTCAATATTGATAATCGATGTAGACCATTGCTCACGATCACTGACAACAATGCCCTGGGCGAGTTAACGTAAAAGTGCCTCTGCCAAAATTTCTAAGGAAACGACACTTTTTTTTAGAGTTTAAAACCTAGACAAGTAAGATAAGCATATTCAATCGGTTAACATCAGTCATTTTTTTCATAAAACGACACTTAACATCAGTCATTTTTATAAAACGACACTTTTTTTTAGAGTTTAAAACCTAGACAAGTAAGTTTTATAAAACGACACTTTTTTTTAGAGTTTAAAACCTAGAATAAAGTTTTTTTTTTTTCCTAGAATAAAGTTTTTTTTTTTTTCATAAAACACCATTCTCTAGCAAATATTTTTATAAAACTTTATTCTTTCTTTTCAATAAGGCGTTGATTTTTTTCATGAACATTAACATCAGTCATTTTCGGGCTAGCACATGCATTTCATTTGACAGCTAATTTCGCTTAACACTATCTCTCTTCTTAGAGCTTGGTTGTACATTTGTTTTATTATTATATTAAATTGTTTGGAGTATACATAATATGTGATGTGATTTGATGTTTTTAATCAAAAATGATTGTTAACATCAAGGTTGTCAAGATCGGGATCCTACGTAGGATCATTTTTGCCTTTGCAAGATCGAGATCGTAAGATTGCGATCGTAGATCCTACCAACATATCATTTTTCAACAAAAATATAAATTCTTGTAGGATACTTATATTAGAGAAATTTATCTTAAGATCCAAACTTTTATATTACAAAAGTGATGCAATTTGTCAACATATATTTCTCAAACAGTAAACAATTTTCTTAGGTTAATTTGATAATAATAGGGAAATTGAACTTGGAAACAAATTTATGGTAAGTTTTGTAATATAATTTGGACTACTTATGAGCCTTACAAACCCAACTGCAAAAAAAAAAAAAAAAAAAAAAAAAAAAAAAAAAACCTATTTGTAGGATCGGATTGTTCAACGATCCTACGATCTTACGATCTATCATACGATCTTATTCCGATCCTACATTCTGACCAATCCTACTCCGATCCTGCACATTTTCCTTTGGTAGGATCGTAAGATAGTACAATCCTACGATCAGGATCGTGATCTTGACAACCTTGATTAACACCGTTAAGAATGTGATCACGTCATTAAAATAGGTGAATCACATCTCGAGTTAAATAAGATAGTACATTACAACTTTAAGCTGTTTTTGTCATTTTATAAATCTTTAATATCATCTGTATGAACATTCGAAACCATGATTAAATAGATATTAAAGTTAGGGTGGGGTTCAAATGAGAATAAGAAATTGTGTGAGGATTAATTATCTCACAAACGAAATATCGAAAAATTATAAAAATTGCACAATTAAATTCAACGTTTTCTCCTATTCGATTTGCCGTCTCTCAAAGCATACTTTCGACGAGTTTTTTCCCCCAACTTTTTTGGTGGGTTTCACATTTACTAACACATGTGTTAAAGTGTTGCATTTAGATTTACGATTTGGAGTTTAGGGTTGGTTGATATATTATTACTTCTCTATTAAGAATCAACACTACATCTTCGTCCATCGGAATAATGCCATTGGGTTGTTTACTTGAATTAACCCGGGCGACCTACGAGGCTATAAACTAGTCATCATATATATATATATATATATTAAAATTAAAATTAAAATAAGCAAATAAACCTGTAACTTAACCTTTAAATTTAGTCCACCCAAACATCCAGTTTAGTGGATTTGTTTATTAATTTTTTATATGAAAAAAACGTTATTTATTGCTTACTGTTCATAAGATAAAATAATAATTTTAACATATGCTTTTAGGATTCTCCAAACAAATTAGATATATGTTTAAATATCAAGAGAGAAGAAAACGGGAGAGGAAACAAAACTGTATTATATTCCTCCTTGGTCTTCACAAAATAATAAAAAACGACTAAATCGATCAATGATAATTTTAAAATCTGCAACCAGTAAGTAGCTGGTTCATCATCCTTCTAGCTGGACTATGGTTCAGCTCTGTCTTCCTTTATTAACCGGTTAACTGGTGGCAAATTTGATACATAAATACTCCCAAACCCAAACCAATGACATTTGCAAAAACCAAAGGAAAGGAAAAAAGAAAAAAAAAGGATGAGGAAACAGGTTTCTTGTGATGTCATTGGAGGAGGTAGTACTGCAAGTCATTCGGAGGTTTTGGATAGTTTGAAATCCAGATACCCTTGCATTCATGATCCTTCTTCAACTTCTGTTGCTGCTGCTGATACAACAACAACAACAACAGCAGATGATGATGGCAGATATTTGACATCTCTTTGTGTTTTTGGAAATCGAGAGGTTGATGGACCCGAATCCCCTTTACCCCCAAGTAAGTCTTGTTCGTTTCTCTAATTCAATTTCCTTCACCTAACTTGTTTCATTCTGTTTACGTGATATGTAACACGATAATTTCCTTTCAGAGAGAGACATGGACCGTACGGTGTTCATTGGGTTGGGTTTTGGGTTGTTCGGGTTTTCTGAATCGGAGTATTTTCTAGTATGAGTTTTCTAGGCAAGTTTGAATACCGAATCAAATTCGAAAATTCAAATTCTGTTCGAATTTTAAAAAACCAAATTACTATTCGTAATCATTTATTAAGTTTAATTTTAAACAAGGGAAAACCAAATTGGAATGACAACTAACACTACAACAAACAAAGATATCATTTATCCACATTTTTTTCACACTTTTTTAAAATGTGTAGAATTATGTAAAATTCTCCACAGTTATAATTGTGTAAAAAATTGTTATATCAAAAAGTGTGGAAATTACTACAATCTTCATATATATATATATATATATATATGTATATGTATATATATGTATAAATATAAAAGTATGTAAAAAAATCTACACTTAAAAGTGTGGAGAAATTACAAATTGTCAACTTTTGAAAAAAAATTGTAACACCTTATCCACACTTTCTCTTATGCGGGAAAATCATGTGTTACAAATTATTTTTTAAGTATGAGCTTTTCTTTCTTACATATATAAGTGTGAAAAAACTTATCTTTTTAAAAAAGGGGGTTTAAGTTACCGATCGCCAAAATATTCTCCTTTTTGTTTCAAGATCACCAATCAACCGGTTTTATTACCAAGATCACCAACGAACTTTTAAAAGTTGTCCCGATGTCACCATATGGTAACCGGTAACCGGGATAACCGGTTACCATATGGTGACATCAGGACAACTTTTAGAAGTTCGTTGGTGATCATGGTAATAAAACTAGTCGATTGATGATCTTAAAACAAAAATGAGAGTACGTTGACGATAGGTGATTTAAACATAGAAACGAAATCATTACACATTAAGGTACTTGCATACAACTACTTACAAATACATTGTTGCATACACCTACTTGTAGTCACACTACTCCATACAACTACAAAGAACATACTGGTAGTCTTCAAAACAACAACACAGTAAAGATACAAAAACAATTGACATCACCATGTAAAACTTTGAGTTTGCTTTACTCTTCTTGGTTTCTTCTTGTAGCAGACCCACATCAACTTCTATTTTATGCTGCTTGTACTCATCAAATTCACCTTCCAAACGTGTATACATTTCCCTCATGTTCATTATCTGAATGAAATTATCTCTTTGGTCTCGGTTCAAACATGAATACAAATCGTAAAGATTGTCTTGTACCACTCATTATCGAGTTCATCATCCAACCAATGAAACGCTTTACACTTTTTCCATGGACACTGAAAAAGTGGAATTCATCATCCATCAAAATTACTCAATTTCATAAATCAGAAAGTAGCAAAGGAATTACCATGGAATTTGGGCAAATTAAAAACCTTCGAGCAGGGTTCGTGCTTGTTCATGACGTACGTTTCTTCAAAGGAAGTGGCTTTTTACAGTCACAATAGCCAACCAATCGGGTAGATTTCAACGAACTTGAAGTCGAAGCAGCCATGGCGATTTACGATTTGGGGTTTGGAATATGGGGGAAGAAAAGCTGCATCTTAAAGGAAAACATGTCACGTGTTTTAAATTTTATTACGCGGATACCACGTCATTAATATTAATGACGTGTCAATGCCACATCACTTGGTGAATTACGTTCCAGGTAAAAAAGTTATTGAGTTGGCGATCTCAGCACGAAACTACAAAGTTTGTTGGTGATCCTGGAAATAAAACCGGTTGATTGGTGATCTCGGAACAAAAAGGAGAGTATGTTGGCGATCGGTGACTTAAACCCTAAAAAAGTTTTACTCACTTTCTAAAAGCGTGGAGAAAAAAGTATGGTAAAAGGTGTGTTTGGCAACACAATTGTAAGGGATTCTAGGGGATTATAGTAGATTGAGATTCTAATTTCAAGAATCTCCATCCCTTACAATCCTACAATCTTTGTTTGGCACAACACAAAAATTAGAGATTCTAAAAAAAAGAATCCCTTAAAACACAATCTCCTAAAAGTAGCTTCTTGGAAGAAACTCCATCTCCTACTTATCAAATTACAATATTACCCTTTATTACTCCATCTCTTACTTGAAGTTATATAATATCATGTCTATTTAAGTTAATTTACATTAATAAGCTACAGCTCCATCTTATTTGCTAAACACTTACAAGAAAAGAAAATCTCCGGCTCCAACCTTTAATAAAAGTTCCAGCTCCTATTATCCATCTTCAACTCTATCTCCGGCTCATTTCCACCTTGTTTCGCCAAACACACCCAAAATATCTTTTTTTTGTAATGTAATTATTCGCAAAACAACTTCAATTCAAAGAAAACACTTTTTAAAACTACTACAACGGTAATAACACTTCACAAAACTCAACCCTAAGAGGGAGAGGGGACAATAAGAACTCAATTCTAGATAAAATCATTTTGTTTGAGAAACTCTTAAAATCTATTGATTTTGGTTACAAAAGTCAATATTTGAATCTACAACTGGTTATTATGGTCTAAATGCATTTTTCAGTTTCGCAGCAGATTCTGGTCACCCCTACAGCTTCCAAACAGGTTTCTCCTACATGTTTCCTCTGCTCGTTGTTTCACCACTTTTGTATTTAAATATAGGATTTAATTTGGGTTAATAGCTTAGAACGGCAACCTGCTTATATACTTTCACCAATCATAGTGACGTACTATTTAATTATTGTTTGTAAATAACAGCAACCTACTTTGAATTTGTAGGTTTCTCTAATTTGATGGTTGATCCAAACATCATAGACCCACACATTTCCGCCTGGTTTCCTCTGCTTGTTGTTTCACCACTTTTGTATTTGAATTTAGGATTTAATTTGGGTTAATTGCTTAGAACAGCAACCTACTTATATACTTTCACCAATCATACTGACGTACAATTTATTGTTTGTAAATAATACAACCTACTTTGAATTTGTAGGTTTCTCTAATTTGATGGTTGATCCAAACATCATAGACCCACACATGATTAAGGAAAAAATCATCTCTGCACTCAAGGTTTTAAGATTCCGTGACCAGCGTGTGCTGGTTCAGTTTTGGTCACCTGTAGCTGTCAGGAAGCGGTGGTTGCTAACCACTTGGGACCAACCTTTTGGTCTTGGTGTGGCTGATGAAGGGCTTTACTTGCATAGGTTGAACTCCGAACTGCGTGCAATTGTTTTGGATGGGGAGGACAGTGAAGAACTAGGTCCGCCGGGTCGTGTTTTTAGCCAAAAGTTGCCTGAATGGTGTTTGGATGTGTATGATGGGGACACTTGCAACAATATATATGGATATATTGATTTGCCTGTATATGAATCTAGCGGTGATTTATGTGTAGGCATACTTGAAATCATAACATCACCGGGTTATGCTGATTATGCTTTTGAGGTTCAGGAGGTCTCGAGAGCACTAGAGGTTTTTGCACTCTTATTATATATTCGTGTTACTTTGTGTGTAACTGAACCTTTTAATGTGCTTCATTTCATGAGTATTCAACTGTCAAATTTTTCGAACTTGGCAGAAACAAAATCTGAAGTCTCCAAATGTTCTTGAAGATCCTAGATATTGTGTGAGTTGTGTTCCGAATAATTCATCTATTCTTGTTCTTTATCTTTTAATGTGTTAGAAGTGGAAATTGCAGCCCATTTACTTATTAATGGGTCGAGTGTTTAATCTTGAATGGGTAAAATAAACAAATATTTGATAAAAAAAGGGAATAGCCAAATGGGTCAAAAGGATTATAAGACGCTTGATGTGTACTTTTAGTGCATATCACTAAAAATCAGTTTTTTAAGGATATAGATTAATAATCTCAATATTGTATGTTCTTGTAATCATACATAATACAATAGTTTATATAATAATACGTATGCACTTATATATTGTGGGACAGGTTGTAGATGAAAGAAGGCAGCATGAACTCGATGGGATCGTCAAGGCTTTGAAGTCGGTTTGTGATATTCATAATTTACCTCTGGCTCAAACGTGGGCTGTTTCCAGGTGTTCTAGTTGTGTGGCTAATTCTGGTAATTTAGAGCAGAGTTGTAGTAGCTTCAACAGAAGATGTATAGGGAAAGTTTGCATGTCAACAGCTGACCTACCATTCTATGTTCGAGACCTGAGCAAATGGGAATTCCGTAAAGCTTGTAAAGAGCAGCACTTGGAAAAATCTCGAGGAGTTATTGGGAGATCATTGGCATCTTGTGGTACATTGTTTTGTGAAAATGTAACGGAACTCGCTGAAGACGATTACCCTTTGGCTCCCTTGGCCCGCATGAGTGAATTAGCTAGCTGTTTGGCTATCTATCTGAAGAGTTGTGAAGTGGGCGTTGAGTATGTTATCGAGTTTTTTTTGCCACCGAGTAACACAAACAAAGCAGACTTATGGAGGTTGAGGGAAACAGTGAAGCAGCAGATTACAAAGACTTCTTGGATGCAATCAGATATCATGTCATCTCCACATTCTCCTGTAACCTTATTGACTGAAAAAGGAGAAGTACCACCACCGGAGTTAGAAAACATACAACCATTTGCACATATATTACAATATGATGCTGATGTAGTATTCCCAAAGAAGCAGGGTGAAGTTGCTGATGTAGAGCATATGGAACACGATAATATGGAAAATGAGCCATCTAACCCTGCTGTTGAAGGAACTAATCGGAGCGTTGTTCCATATTTGGAGAAAGATGTTCACGTTTCTGTTTTCAATTCAGGAAATTTAAAAAGAAAATATTGTGCTATTTCCAACGGAATAAGTCGAAAAAGGAAGAGAGCTGAGAGTTCAATTAGCTTGGAGGATATCTGGAAACAATTTGGAAAGACGATGGACGAAGCTGCAGCTATCCTTGAAAGTGAGTTCATAGATTTTAGGTGATGGTTTTAATCTGTGTGCTTTCCTTATAAGATTCTCATCCTTACTTTGTGTTTTGTATGTATGTAGTTAGCAGATCTACACTGAAGCGCCTTTGCAGGGATTTTGGTATACCACGGTGGCCATATAAGAGCGGTCCTGATAAGAACAATGCACATATGAAGTTGGATCAATCAGATGTAATCCTCAATGGTGAGGGAAGAGCACTTATACCGGGTTTTGGGGCTTCCAAAGATCAACCATTAGGTACAAAAAATACAGCTATCGAAAATGGGAAGCATGGTTCCACACTTGTACACCAACACGAACAAATAAAATCGCCTGATGGATGTGCAGAGCCCCAAACAACTGTCAGAGGGAAGTTTACGGAGACTACATCAGCAGACACAGTGGAAAATGTGATGATTAAGGCAACACACGGATATGATATGCTGAATTTCTCTTTTGGTTCTTCAGATGGACTGGTAAAGTTGGAGGAGCTGGTTGCTACAGGGTTTCAGCTCAAGCGTGGAAGCTTTTGCCTCAAATATGCGGACAACGATGGTGATATGATATTGATTGCTTGTGAGAATGACTTAACAATAGCAATAGATTCTTTTAGGCGTCTAGGCTCTAAGGATGTGATTAGACTGTTGGTTGATCAAATCTCCTATGCTTAGGCATTCTTTTGCAACACTTAAAGGTAGTGTGTCGATGTATCAATTAGACATAAACGTTCAAGTGCGACTCTTTCTTTCAGAAAGAAGCTTGAACACCAGATACAGTGGCTAGCTTTGGGAAGCTACAAGAAACATTTCTACCAAAAGTTTTATATTTTTTTAAAACTTTTAAAATAATTCAGATGTAAAACAATATGTTAATATGAAATTATGACAAACTTCAAAATTGTTGTGAAGCCAAATAAAATTTGATTCATAAAAAATACATTGTTAAGCAAAAAAAAAAATTGATTCACAAAAAAATATATTGTGAAGCAAAAAAAGAAAATTTTGATTCACACAAAAATGTATTGTGAATGAAAAATGAAGTTCCACTTATTTACCAAAATGCCAATACCTTTTTTCAGACTTGTCAATAATTACAAAAATGACACCTCCATTTTGGACCATTGATGTTAAATGGGTGGTTATGATTTGCTCTCACCGTTCTCACTATAACACCCCTCTTTCTAAAGATATTTCTTTATTATTTTCTACTACGGAAGCGTATTAAAAAAATATTATTTTATAATATAAACATGCACCATAAGTTTAATGTTTACAAAACCAACATTTACTTAATACAAACGGGGTATTATATTGTACAAAAACATAGTTTCATATAAACTATATCAAAGTTGCTAGTATCAAACATTCTTCGTTCCCTTCTTGCAACCCACATATCAAACTAACACCTGCAAGAAGAAATAGATTGAGATATTAGCACGAAGCTAAGTGAATGAATTTATTGCACACTAATCAACTTAGTATAACCATTTGTTTACACCAAACCATGGTATACATCTATATCAACAATCAATAGTTCAACTATGAGGATCGGTGGTCCTTGAGAAACCCTACTGCCGCGGTGGCTCTCAAGAACACTTATCCAGCAATCCGTATGGCCAATATGAAATAGACCGATAGCTATTGGTTATTGTACTCAAACACAAGTCTCACACACAACAAATGAAGCAAGACTAAGTGTAATTCACACAATAACCAACTAGCTCAACCAACGTGTTGACCTCAAAAACAACTTGTATTCACATGTCAACTAGCATATAAGGTCTCAATCAACAATGCTAAATAAGTAATTCTATCAACATATCAACAATTACTTGTTGCAACCAAACGGTTACAACTAAATCAAAGAGTGAGTTCTAAATCCACTTACCGATACCTCTAGCACCTCCACACTCAGGATCACTATGTCATTGAGCCTTCGATTTATCCGAAATAATCAAACTACTAGTTAGTAACTTATTTTGAATGCATTTACTTCAAACTACAAGTCACTAACTAATTTATAACACATACATGTCAACTATGCATATTGCAAAGTATTAAAGTCAAATTAAGTCAAATAATCAAATGCTAATGAACTGGCTTTACCCGCCGGGTACAAGGGTTACCCGCCGAGTACAAGGGTTACCCGCCGAGTACAAGGGTTACCTGCCGGATTCACTCTTTACCCGTCGGGTACAAGTGGCTCATCCGAGCTCATTTTTGATCAGAAACTCACTTTAGTTACCCGGTACCTTTTACCCGCCGTATAAAGGTTTACCTGACCCGTTACCCGTCGTGTACCCGTCTACCCGCCGGGTACTTGGCTTAATTGATTTTGCCTGGAACATGGGTTACCCGTAAGGTAAGCAAGTACCCGTCGGGTACTTGCCCCCGAGCTGGGCAACCTGCAGCTGTTCTTGCTGCAACCCTTAACCAAAACCCACAAATTTTCAACTTTCATATGCCACATCACTTAAGCAACGTTTTTAACACTAAAGAGACATCATAAGATTACTAGTCAATCCGAACAACATCAAGAAACATCAAGTAATTTCATTTTCATATCAAATCATAGTAATCCATTTAATCCATGTAAAAACTTCAATTTATGGTTCAAGGGCATGGATTCACTCATTCAACCAATATAATCAGTTTATAATCATTATATAGCATCAGAAATCGTTATCAACAACTCAAGAACTCAATCAATTTCATAATTTCACACTTAACCTAGTTGACATGAACATAGAGATAAAACACTTACCAAATTGAAGAACACCAAGATGATGTTGATGATTATTCAATTGTTAGCAAAATCACAACCCAAATTCAACTAATCTTAAGGATGATTTCTTTGTTTTTCCTAATTTTTTGAGTTCAAGAGGAGTAGAATTGATTTTACAAGTGATAAATCAATTTGGGGGAAAAAAATAAAGGGGAGGTCGGCCCCTTATAAAACCCACCCAAACATTGGGTATTTTGATACCCGTTCTAAATCTACAGTCTGTAATCTAAAAACTGATTGCGAAAATAGTTATTTTATTTTACCGTTACCTATAACTATTTAAAACAAATAATATTTCACTATTCACAATAAGTTACACATAAGCAAATAATATTAAATTTACTTATAACTTATTAAATAATCAATTAAAGGTAAAGAAATTACCATACCGGTATTGAGAACGTTACAAATCTCCCCTCCTTAAGAGGATTTCATCCCCGAAATCTCATCACGGTCAAACAATCCAGGATAGCTGGATCTCGTATTCTCCTCGGTCTCCTAAGTAAGGTTTGCACCTAAACTGTGTTTCCACTTTACTAACACCATGGGAATTTTCTTCTTTCTAAGTTTAGTAACCTTACGATCTAAAAGTTCAACATGCTCTTCAACTAGTTTTCGACTCTGGTCTACATGAAGGTCTTGCAATGGGAGGATTTGGGATTGATCATCCACATTACATTTTCTTAGGTAACAAATATTGAAAGTGTCGTGAATACCAGACAATTCAAGAGGGAGGTCTAAAGTGACCGTCTGATCGTTTACTACCTGCCTAACTCTGAATGGACCAATATACCTCGGGGCGAGCTTTTCACGTTTTCCAAATCTGATCACCCCTTTCCAAGAGGAAACTTTGAGATAAACCATTTCACCCTCAGAAAATGACATGGGTCGTCTTCTCGGGTCTGCATATTGTTTCTGTCGGTCACGTGCAACTTTCAACTTCTCACGTGCTATCGCAACTTTATCTGCTGTCATCTGAACAATGTCGGGCCCATCAAACTGTTTCTCCCCTGCATCTAACCA
Organism: Pseudognaphalium luteoalbum; assembly: GCA_963422505.1. Classification (NCBI taxonomy): domain Eukaryota; kingdom Viridiplantae; phylum Streptophyta; class Magnoliopsida; order Asterales; family Asteraceae; genus Pseudognaphalium; species Pseudognaphalium luteoalbum. Next base: position 121,633,519 of record OY730193.1, read on the forward strand.
ATAAGTAGGAGTTCTACAACGACGCCCATATAAAATTTCATACGGCGGCATACCGATACTAGAATGATAAGAATTATTATAGGCGAATTCCACTAACGGTAAATGAGAATCCCAAGAACCACCATACTCAATCACATAAGCACGCAACATATCCTCGAGTGTCTGAATTTTTCTTTCTGACTGGCCATCAGTTTGAGGATGATAAGCAGTACTTAGATTCACACGTGTTCCTAACTCATGCTGTAAGCTCTGCCAGAAATGTGAAATAAATCGAGAATCCCTATCTGAGACAATTAACAAAGAAACACCATGTCTCGATACAATTTCGTTGACATACAACTATGCAAGTTTACTTAAAGAAGTTGTTTCACTGGTAGCGAGAAAATGTGCACTTTTAGTCAATCGGTCAACGATAACCCAAATCATATCATTTCCACGTGGCGTTCTAGGAAGTTTGGTCACGAAATCCATAGTCAAATGTTCCCACTTCCATTCTGGAATCTCTAATTGTTTAAGTGACCCATACGGTTTCTGATGTTCAGCTTTAACCTGAGCACAAATATGACAAGAACCGACAAATTGTTTTATATCGGTTTTCATTGTAAGCCACCAATAGAAGGGTTTCAAATCATTATACATCTTGGTAATCCCGGGATGAATGATTAATTTTGATTTATGAGCTTCAGTCAAGATTATATCCCGAATACCACCAATGAGAGGAATCCACATACGAGACTGAAAAGTCTTCAATCCTCTAGAATCATCAATCAAGTCATCTTTTCTTTTCAACATTATTTCTGATTTCAGATTACAATCTAACAAAGCTTCCAACTGTGCAACTTTGATTCTATCCACTAAATCAGAAGATATATCAACTTGTAAAAAATAAAGTTTATCAGAAGTACATTTTCTGCTCAAGGCATCCACGACCACATTTGCTTTACCTGGATGGTATCGAATCTCACAATCATATTCTTTGATTAATTCCAACCACTGACGTTGTCTCATGTTAAGCTCTTTTTGGGTAAACACATATTGCAAGCTTTTATGATCCGAACAAATAATACACAGTGTACCATAAAGATAATGTCTCCAGATCTTTAATGCAAATACAACTGCTGCCAGTTCTAAGTCATGAGTGGGATAGTTCTTTTCATGTGGTTTTAACTGACGAGAAGCATAAGCAATAACTTTATCCCGCTGCATTAGAACATAACCTAATCCAGAGTAAGAAGCATCACAGTATACAAAAAAATCATGGGATCCATCCGGTAATGCTAACACTGAGGCTTGACACAATAATTGTTTTAAGGTTTGAAAGGCGTGCTCTTGTTGATCATTCCACACAAACTTTTCATCTTTACGGGTCAATTTGGTCAACGGACTAGCAATTTTGGAAAAATCTTTAATGAATTTCCGGTAATAACCAGCCAAACCCAGGAAACTCTTTATTTCAGAAGCGGTCTTTGGAGCTTTCCAATTCATCATAGCTTCAATTTTAGAGGGATGAACTTTAACACCATCTTTACAGATAATATGACCCAGAAATTGCACTTCCCGAATCCAAAAATCACATTTAATTTTTTTTGCATATAATTGCTCCCTTTTTAAAGTTTCCAACACTAATCTCAAATGTGTTTCATGTTCTGATTTGGATTTAGAATACACCAAAATATCATCGATAAAAACAATCACGAATTTATCCAAAAAGGGTCGACAAACACGGTTCATCAAATCCATAAAAACTGCTGGAGCATTTGTTAAACTGAAAGGCATGACCAAGAATTCATAATGACCATACCTGGTACGAAAAGCAGTCTTTGGTATATCTTGTTCGCGAACCCGAACTTGATGATAACCTAACCTCATATCAATTTTAGAATAAACCGATGACCCTTGCAACTGATCAAACAAATCTTCTATTTGAGGTAAGGGATATTTATTCTTTATCGTTCTTTTATTCAAATGCCTATAATCAATGCACATTCGGAAAGACCCGTCTTTCTTTTTCACAAATAACACCGGCGCACCCCACGGTGAAGAACTAGGTCTAACGAATCCTTTATCTAACAACTCCTCTATCCGATTCATCATTTCACGGATTTCAGAAGGAGCTAATCTATAGGGAGCTTTGGCTATAGGCGTCGAGCCAGGAATAAGATCAATTTGGTATTCAACTTCCCTAACAGGTGGCAAACCAGGCAATTCATCAGGAAATACCTCTGGATATTCAGAAACTACCCGGATGTCGGAAATAGATTTCTTTTCCATTTTGGCATCAATCACATAAGCTAAGTACGATTCACAACCTTTAGACAACGACTTCCTAGCTTTCATCATGCTAATCAAAGGGATGTGCCCTCTATCCCGTTCTCCTCGAGCCACGACATATGACTCTTCAGAAATTGGGATTCTTATCAACTTCTTATGGCGCTCTATACTTGCTTCGTTGTGACTCAACCAATCCATACCAATAATTACATCAAAACTGGGAATTGGCATTAACAGAAACGAGATTGGGAAAGTTTGGTCATCAATTACAATATTGACTCCAGTCACCGAGGTGGTAACATGAACTAATTTACCACTAACAATCTCTACTTCTACGGGCTTAGTAATCAAAGTAGGGCTCAATTTCAGTTTATCACAAAAACACACAGATATGAAAGAGCAATTAGCTCCAGAATCAAACAACACACGCGCTGGTACAGAGTTTAGAGAAAAGTACCAGTGATAACATCCTCCGTGTGAACGGTTTCATCAACAGTCATCTGAAACGCCCTACTGGTGGCTGGCGGAGGATTCTTCCGCTTTTGCCCAGAAGATGACGAACCTCCGACCGAAGATGAACCCTGTCTCCCCGCCTCAAGACAATTACCAACCCGATGTCCTTCCTTTTTACACATCCAACAAACAAAATTAGGATACCTGCAATTCTTGATCTCATGCCCGAGTTCACCACACTTGAGACACTTGTTCGTTTGGGGAGTACACGGACTGGTGTGCTTTGACTTGCAAGAACTGCACCAGTTAGAACCAACATATATTTAAGAGAAACCACTCTTGTTACCAATTTTCTTGTTTTGACGGTTTTGTTACCATCTTGACTTTCCTTTACTCGAAGAATCACCTCTATCTCTAGAAGATGACGTATCCTTAACTTGAAGGTTTTGAGCTCTCATGTCACTGTCAACAGATCTAGCAAGTGTAAAAGCCTGTGACAAAGAACCCGCTAACCTCACTGTAGTACGGTAATTTGGTGGCAAGGTTTCAACAAACTGCTCAACTCTAAATCTTTCATCCGGTACCCACTGTTGAACGAATCTCAATTTATCCAAGAACTGGGATATCAACTCATCAATTGTCATATTCTCAGTTAATTGTAAATTCACAAACTCCCTTCTAATACGTGCCATATCAAAATCTGAACAATATTGATTACACACGGCATTGAAAAAGTCAATCCATCTAATAGACTCCTTTTGTTGTTGGGTCAAATGGCCGGTGATCGAATCCCACCAAACCATAGCTTCATCCTTTAAACATTGAACCGCATAACTAACTTTCAATTCATCCTCACAATGGGTTACATCAAATTTTCTCTCCATGTCTCTCAACCAATTTAAAGTCATGGATGGATTTGTACTACCATGAAATTCCGGTGGTTTGCTAGCCATGAAGGTTTTAAAAGAGCAATGTTTACTTGGTTGAGATTGAGATAGTGGAACATTACCGAAAATAGGTCATTGTTGTTGAGACGATTCAATTTCAGCTTGGCGTTTATACTCCCTCAAAGTAATTATCTCATCCTCTAGTTGATGCAGATAATCATCTCGGTTAGATTCTCCATGAGCAAGATTAGATGTACCCTCATGATCGTGTCTCTCGTTATGAGTATCCAACGGTGGAGCATCGATCCTTGAGGCATTGTTAGGGTTCATGGTCATTTGTTCGTTATCTGCCATCTCTGAAATCAACAGAACACTCAAAACTCGTTAATCGTTAGTATTATCTACTAACTAGTTCACATCTATGCTAAATCCCATACACAAGAATGTTTGACTCAACACGATCAAAGTTTGAGATTGAACATTTTACAATGCTCAATTCACCCAAAACTTTGCTCTAATACCAACTTATAACACCCCTCTTTCTAAAGATATTTCTTTATTATTTTCTACTACGGAAGCGTATTAAACAAAATATTATTTTATAACATAAACATGCACCATAAGTTTAATGTTTACAAAACCAACATTTACTTAATACAAACGGGGTATTATATTGTACAAAAACATAGTTTCATATAAACTATATCAGAGTTGCTAGTATCAAACATTCTTCATTCCCTTCTTGCAACCCACATATCAAACTAACACCTGCAAGAAGTAGATTGAGGGATTAGCACGAAGCTAAGTGAATGAATTTATTGCACACTAATCAACTTAGTATAACCATTTGTTTACACCAAACCATGGTATACATCTATATAAACAATCAATAGTTCAACTATGTTGGTGCATTTGGTGTGTCAGTCAGTTGGTCAAACGTTTGTAATTGTCAAAGTCAGTTAGTCTGCGTATGTATAATGTTTAGTGTGTATATGCGAGTCTGTAAACGAATAGTGAAATAGAAAATATACACAAAATAGTGTTTATGCGACATAAGCAAGTGTCGCATAGTGCGACACTTAGCAAGTGTCGCAATAAGGTTTTAACCTGCGATACTTAGCGACTGTCGCAGGGTCGGCAGATTACCCTATAAATAGAGAGTTATATTTCAGTTTTAGGGTTAGCCTTTATGATAAGTGTGTGAGCCGTTTTCAGTGTGTGATAGAGGAGAGAAACGAGTTTGAGTTTGTATCTTGTAATCTTGATTATTCAATTGTGAATATATACAAAGATTATATCGAAATCATGTGCTCGTGATTCGTAAACGTTTATATATTCGATTGTTTGTATTCCGCACATTCAATTGAGTTATACGATCTGATTAGATACGTACCGGGAACCTACAAACTATGAGGATCGGTGGTCTTTGAGAAACCCTACTGCCGCGGTGACTCTCAAGAACACTTATCTAGCAATCCATATGGCTTATTATTAATGTGATTATCAAATTATAAAATGTGATTATTATGAATAAAATTTTTGACAAAAATAATAAAATATCGGAAAAAAAATTATTTGAAAAATAACTTCTAAAAGTTATTTAAAAAATAACTTCTAAAAGTTATTTAAAAAATAAGCTACCAAGAAAACTTTGTAAAAAATATGTTTTGGATAGTTAAATAGTGATTTTAAAGTGTTTCTCTTGTTCTCACAAAAAATGGTCTTCTCATTTGAACATGGGACTATATATATTTATATATACATATATATATATATAGAGAGAGAGACTTGGGATCCTGTGAGAATAAGAGGATTCCGTGAGAATGATGAGAACACATCAAAACCCTTCATTTTTTTCTTTAATCAAAAATTCTGATTTCTATGGGGACATTTTCTTAAATAAAGTTAAGTTCCAATGCGGTGGCATTTTTGTAAATATGTGAACTTTGATTAAGCTTCACAAGAGTTTTTAAATGGGTGAATTTTTTTTGTTTACATATGGTAATATGAAATTATGACAAACTTAAGAAAAAATTTGCTATGAAGCTTATACTTATAAAGACTTTACACAATTTTATAATGTGAAGCTTTATATTTTAAAACTACTTCACATGTAAAAAAATATGTTAATATAAAATTATGACAATCTTCACATAAAATTTGTTGTGATGCTTATACTTATAAAGACTTCACACAGTTTTATGATGTGAAGCTTTATATTTTTAAAATACTTCACATATAAAACAATATGTTAATATGAAATTATGACAAACTTTACATAAAATTTATTGTGAAGCTTATATTTATAAAGATTTCACACAGTTTTATGATGTGAAGCTTTATATTTTTAAAATACTTCACATGTAAAATAATTTTGTTAATATAAAATTATGACAAACTTCGCATAAAATTTGATGTGAAGCTTATACTTATAAAAAATTTACACAGTTTTATGATGTGAAGTTTTATATTTTTAAAATAATTCACATGTAAGACAATATGTTAATATGAAATTATGACAAACTTCAAAATTGTTGTGAAGCCAAAAAAATTTTGATTCATAAAATATACATTGTTAAGCAAAAAAAATAAAAATTGATTCACAAAAAAATATATAGTGAAGCAAAAAAAGAAAATTTTGATTCACACAAAAATGTATTGTGAATGAAAAATGAAGTTCCACTTATTTACCAAAATACCACCACCTTTTTCTAGACTTGTCAATAATTACAAAAATGACACCTCCATTTTGGACCATTGATGTTAAATAGGTGGCTATGATTTGCTCTCACCGTTCTCACTATAACACCCCTCTTTCTAAAGATATTTCTTTATTATTTTCTACTACGGAAGCGTATTAAAAAAATATTATTTTATAATATAAACATGCACCATAAGTTTAATGTTTACAAAACCAACATTTACTTAATACAAACGGGGTATTATATTGTACAAAAACATAGTTTCATATAAACTATATCAAAGTTGCTAGTATCAAACATTCTTCGTTCCCTTCTTGCAACCCACATATCAAACTAACACCTGCAAGAAGAAATAGATTGAGATATTAGCACGAAGCTAAGTGAATGAATTTATTGCACACTAATCAACTTAGTATAACCATTTGTTTACACCAAACCATGGTATACATCTATATCAACAATCAATAGTTCAACTATGAGGATCGGTGGTCCTTGAGAAACCCTACTGCCGCGGTGGCTCTCAAGAACACTTATCCAGCAATCCGTATGGCCAATATGAAATAGACCGATAGCTATTGGTTATTGTACTCAAACACAAGTCTCACACACAACAAATGAAGCAAGACTAAGTGTAATTCACACAATAACCAACTAGCTCAACCAACGTGTTGACCTCAAAAACAACTTGTATTCACATGTCAACTAGCATATAAGGTCTCAATCAACAATGCTAAATAAGTAATTCTATCAACATATCAACAATTACTTGTTGCAACCAAACGGTTACAACTAAATCAAAGAGTGAGTTCTAAATCCACTTACCGATACCTCTAGCACCTCCACACTCAGGATCACTATGTCATTGAGCCTTCGATTTATCCGAAATAATCAAACTACTAGTTAGTAACTTATTTTGAATGCATTTACTTCAAACTACAAGTCACTAACTAATTTATAACACATACATGTCAACTATGCATATTGCAAAGTATTAAAGTCAAATTAAGTCAAATAATCAAATGCTAATGAACTGGCTTTACCCGCCGGGTACAAGGGTTACCCACCGAGTACAAGGGTTACCCGCCGAGTACAAGGGTTACCCGCCGGATTCACTCTTTACCCGTCGGGTACAAGTGGCTCATCCGAGCTCATTTTTGATCAGAAACTCACTTTAGTTACCCGGTACCTCTTACCCGCCGTATAAAGGTTTACCTGACCCGTTACCCGTCGTGTACCCGTCTACCCGCCGGGTACTTGGCTTAATTGATTTTGCCTGGAACATGGGTTACCCGTAAGGTAAGCAAGTACCCGTCGGGTACTTGCCCCCGAGCTGGGCAACCTGCAGCTGTTCTTGCTGCAACCCTTAACCAAAACCCACAAATTTTCAACTTTCATATGCCACATCACTTAAGCAACGTTTTTAACACTAAAGAGACATCATAAGATTACTAGTCAATCCGAACAACATCAAGAAACATCAAGTAATTTCATTTTCATATCAAATCATAGTAATCCATTTAATCCATGTAAAAACTTCAATTTATGGTTCAAGGGCATGGATTCACTCATTCAACCAATATAATCAGTTTATAATCATTATATAGCATCAGAAATCGTTATCAACAACTCAAGAACTCAATCAATTTCATAATTTCACACTTAACCTAGTTGACATGAACATAGAGATAAAACACTTACCAAATTGAAGAACACCAAGATGATGTTGATGATTATTCAATTGTTAGCAAAATCACAACCCAAATTCAACTAATCTTAAGGATGATTTCTTTGTTTTTCCTAATTTTTTGAGTTCAAGAGGAGTAGAATTGATTTTACAAGTGATAAATCAATTTGGGGGAAAAAAATAAAGGGGAGGTCGGCCCCTTATAAAACCCACCCAAACATTGGGTATTTTGATACCCGTTCTAAATCTACAGTCTGTAATCTAAAAACTGATTGCGAAAATAGTTATTTTATTTTACCGTTACCTATAACTATTTAAAACAAATAATATTTCACTATTCACAATGAGTTACACATAAGCAAATAATATTAAATTTACTTATAACTTATTAAATAATCAATTAAAGGTAAAGAAATTACCATACCGGTATTGAGGATGTTACACTCAATCCCCTTGTTTTCATGAGAACTCATATGTATATGTTTTGTAGGAAAGTTTGTAAATTTTTCATTGATATATTACTTAACTGAATAAGATTACTGAGTATTAGATATGGATGGATGATATAACACCCCTCTTTCAGGATAGAAATAGTATATTATTTATCTCGGAAGCGTTAGTTAAAACAAACTTTATTATTAAACATTTCATAAAATGTACACAACCTATTTCAAACATTTGATACATATTAAACTAAAGATATTAAATCACAGCTCAAGTATTATACAAAACGGGTGTGATCGAATTTCAACAAGGTTTATAATAAAACCATATCAGAGTTAGCACAACGTCAAAACATTCCTTGTATTAAAGCCTCCTTTCCTGACACCCACATAATTAGCAAAACCTGCAGGAAGTAGGATGAGGGATTAACCCATAGATAAGTGAATGAACTTGTCACACACAATTCAACTTAGCATAACTATTAGTTTACATCAAATAACCGTATATACACATATTTCAATGAGGATCGGTGGCTCTTGGGATATCATAATACCCGGAGATTCCCCAAGAACACTTATCGTACATATCCGTATGGCCATAACGGACGAGACCGATAGCTAGTGGTTATTATAATCAAACACAGGTTCTATACACAACGAATGAATCAAGACCCTGTGTAATTCTTACAATAACCAAATAGCCCAACTAACGCGTTGACCTCAATAACACTGATACACAAAGGTTCACATATCACGTAGATTAATTCAGTAATTAAGACTAAATAGTCTAATAAACACATCTATGTTTACTTATTGCAACCAACAGTCACAACTAAATCGAACGGTGAGTTTCAAATCCACTCACCAATACATTTGTCTTCACCAACTCAGAATCCAAATATTACTTAGTCGTTGGAGGATCTGAGAACAACAATCAAATATAAGTCAGCAACATATTCATAACTTGTATAATATAATTAAAAGATGTACAGGTTATTAACATTAGCCATTTACATCATTTAGTTAATATATATATTTTTTATAAATGCATTAGAAATACAACACAAACCAAACTAATTATTTTGTTTTTGTATTTAACCTTACCCGATCGGCTTCAATCCCATAGCTGATCGGCTAAAGGGTGACTTTCAAAAATTTTCGTTTCAACTCCAAGTTCTGTAATGATTTTGTTCTAGTCCAGCCAAACGGCTAAAATGACCCAATCGGTTAGGACACCATACCCGATCGGCTCACCTTGTTTACCCGATTGGCTACTATTAACATTTTTCTTCTTTAAACTCCAAGGTTAAATTCTGTGATGTTCTTAAACTAAAATACCCGATCATCTCAATTTACCCGATCGGCTAAACTATCACTACCCGATCGGCTCAGTATCATAGCCGATCAGCTAAGCAGTCCAGACCCAGATGCCTAATTTCTTTTGGTAGTATCTCAGCTCGTTTTTAATAATTCAAACACAATCGAGCTCAATTTCTATGGTATCTATATTACAACAATTTGCACAATTACTACTAGTAACATAGATTTCAAATTCCATAATCATTTATGCATCAATTTGATTCAAACCAATTATGAACAATATAATTTCAACTTACAATTAAGGAATCCAAACGATGAAGATGATGAAATCAGTATGATGATATAGTTGATTCTTGCTTCCAAAATCACAGCTAAAGTCTTGATTGTAACTTGTTTATGATATTTAATTTTCTAGGTATAAGTTCTTGATTTCTAAAGAAAGGGAGATACTTTCCAATTTTGGGAAAGTTAAGAACATATAGTCGGTCAACACAAACCCGACCCATTTAATTAGTCCCTTTCTTAATCTATTGTCTGAAACCTAGAGATCTTTCGCGATAAATATTACTTTATAATACCATCAATTATAATAATTTAAAACAAGTAATATTTTACTGATCACAATAAGTCTTGAAACCTATTTATTTAAGTTTCATAAATAAACAATAATATCAAGTAATTTCTAACACTATTTAAATAATCAAATAAAATAAAAATTATCAGGCCACTGGAGAGGATGTTACATATGACATTGAAATAATATGAAAGATTAAATTATTGTTATCTTGTATTTTACTTTTATATTTTCGTTTTTAGAAAATCGGATTTTTTTACTGAGATTTTTTAAATAAAGTAATGCATTTGATTGGTTAATTGAAAGGTTGTTGAAATTAAAGATTTTGATTGGTTAATATAGTTCTCAATTTTCTATAGGAAAGGTTTTTATTTATTTATATTTATTATTATTAGATTAAGCGTTGAGACCGAAGATAAAAGTCACCCCTGTAAAATATATAACGGAAAAATATCACATGCTCTTCACGTGAGCAAGTCAATGGATCCTGATAGCATAGTGAGTGGGAGGGCAAAGTACCACCGTTCAAGGCTTTGAACATCAATAGCCGACGTTCACGACATCCGACCAGCGTTGAGCGTTGATCGTTGGCTGGCTAAATTGAACGGTGAGGTAAATAACTTTTTTTTTCTTTTTTCTGATTGGTTCCAAATTATTTTTGTGAGTTCAATTGAATTCTAAATTGAACTTTGTAAATCTCCTTTTAAATTCATACTCGTGTTAAATTTCAATATTTGATTATACCTCGAGTCAGAGTCAATCACTCCTCATGCTTTGACTATTGTTCCGAGTTTAAGGTACCATATACCATAGTATGGATACCATTATTTCAGGGTGCCATATATAAATTTAAAGTTGTACTAAAATACATATTTTAGCCAATTTTTTAAGTTGCATTCAGACTTGATGAAAGCTGAACAAGATCCACCCAAAGGAAAAAACACCGTACAAGTCGTTATCGCCATCCACCATTAAGAATTAAGAAGAATAATAATAAATATAAAAATAAAATACGATATAAATTGACTAAAACAGCCTATCCCCGTGAAGTCTATACTTAATGATTGATTGAGCTAAACTTTTTTAAAAACACCATTACTTGTAGATTTTGGTAATAGTATTTTGCAAAATTTTCTAAAAAAATATAAAAAGCTTCATCAAAATTAAAGGGCTATTATCTACTAGTATTGAAGTGGTATTTCAATCTCATAAACCATGAGATTGAGAGTTCAAGTCTTGAAATAGAACAAAATATTGTTGGATTAAAATAGGTCAAAGTAATTTTTTTCTCATTATTTCTGATAATTTTGTATCTAAAAAGTATAAAAGATTTTGCAAAAATGGGTATAAACTACCAGGGTCATCTCAATGAGTTTGAGTGTCATGTTCCATAGATATAAGTAGGTCTTCCATGTATAAAAATGTTATGTGTAAGTAAAACCAATTCAATAAATATTACAAATATGTTATAAATACAAAAAACTTAAAATATGATAATAAAGTTCTATCTGATCACATAGTTATATTCATCGTAATTTATTATTTGAATTGGATCATATTTACTATTTTACTTATATATATATATATATAAATAATGTAGTGGTTATACGAATAATGGACCCCTTTTAAAGGGAAATTAAATAAAATGCCCTTTTTTTTACGATTATATATCGTTTTGCCCCCCTGAGAAAAAATTTGACGAAATGCCCCAAGAAATCGCAAAAGCAAAATTGCTTTTGCGATCCATGTTATGCGATTTGTGACCACCGAGCACCAAACCGTTCGTACACGAGTTCGCAAATCGCAAAAAGGCGATTTGCGATTTGCGATTTACCTCCGGCCCAAACTTTTTGCGATGGCATGATAACGATAGGGTGTAACATGCACGATGAACGGAATAGCGAGCACGAAGCCGTTGGTACACGAGATCGCAAATTGCAAAATAGCGATTTGCGATTTACCCCTTGCGATTTGCGATTTGAAGATTAAAAAAAAATAACTACTTAAAACCCCTTACTCGGCTCCACCCTCATTCCTACCCATTACCCGCCGTCGCAAAATTCAAAAGACGATTTGCCATCGTCGCTCCACCTCCATCGGGTTCAACCACCACCTCGCAAATCGCAAAGTTTTTCCTCCAACCACAACCCTCACCTCACCGCTCCACCTCCGTCGCTCCACCTCCATCGGGCTCCACCTCCGTCGCTCCACCTCCATCGGGCTCCACCTCCGTCCCAAATCCGCCGCACCACCATTCCGCCGCACCTCCTCCTTCGTGACCCTCTTCACCACCGCCATAACCATCACTTTTACTTCGTCACCACCGCCGTCACCACCTCCTTCGCCGTCACTTTTACTTCGTCACCGCTGAAACAGCCTCACCACTTTTACGGATGAGTGAAGTTTGAACCAAATTACCACGAGAAAATGTCCGAGTCTCAGGTATTATACTCTTTTTCCATTGTTTATAGCGTTTAATTCGAGTTGTCATTGCGGCATTTCATCGAGCACTTGGTGTGCAATACAATTTGATGACTTTGATTTGTATATACGGGATTATACATGAGTTTTCATGTTTTGAAGTTTGATTTGTTTGATAATATGTAAATAAATTGGTTTGAGTTGAAATATATGTATATATGTATATGTATTTATATATGTAAATGTGTATATGTATATGTATATGTATGTATATATGTAAATGTATATATGTATATGTATGTAAATTGATTTGCTTGATAATATGTTAATTTAATAAATTATTTTGAAGTTTGATTAGTTTGATATATGTATATGTATGTATACACATATGGATATGTAAATGTATAAATGTAAATGTATAAATAGTTTACATACATATACATAAATAGTTTACATATGGATATGTTTTGAAGTTTGATTAGTTTGATATATGTATATGTATGTATACACATATTGATATCGTTTTGCAAAAGTTTGATTATATATAAATGTATAAATGTATAATATGTATATGTAAAAGTTTGATTAGTTTGATATATGTAAATGTATAAATGTAAATGTATAAATAGTTACTCATATATTTGTTTGATATATGTATATGTATATGTATATGTATGTGTATATGTATATGTATATGTATATGTATATGTATATTTAGATAAATGTATATGTATATATATGTATATGTATATATGTATATACGTATAGATGTATATGTATATATATATTTATATGTACATGTATATATATATATATATATGTATAATTACATGTTATATACATGTATATGTATATATATGTATAATTACATGTATATATATATGTATAAGTATATATATGTATATGTATATGTATATATATATATGTATACATATATATATATGTATGTATATGTATATATGTATATATGTATAAATGTATATGTATATATATTTATATGTACATGTATATATATATATGTATAATTACATGTTATATATATGTATATGTATAATTACATGTATATATATATATATATATATATGTAACACCCGCTTTGTGATTCGAGGGTAATCTAATAATTTCCCTTACTTACATATTTTAATTGTTATATTTAAATTATTGTGTCTTATATGTTTTGGTTAATAAATTAGGAAATTTGGTCAAAGGATTAATTGTGACTAGTGAATTATTGACAAATTTAAATAGTTCTAGTTCACAGTATAATAAAATAGTTTTCTCGCAATTGGTATTTAGGTTCCAGATAATAGAATTAGGACGGATATAATAATTAAAACACTGAGTCGGTTTGGGCTGTGAGATGTTAACCCCATTCCCTGACTTTCCCCATTTGGGTATCTTTACTTCTTGCAAGAACTTACATACATACATACTTATACATCAAATAAATTCCATTCAAAATCATACTAACCATAAGCTGTGAAATTGGATTCTCAATCAGAATTACATCCTCATCATCATCCTATATTTTGCTATCTCTAAAAGTAAATGTTCATAAGTATTATTATGAAATCATTTTGGTAATTAGGTTATTTTGTGATTTGTATGAAATTGAAGCTTGAAAGGGTTAGCTTGATAGTTGTAGGATCATTACATGATTTGATTGAATGCCATCAAACTGATTTCATGATGATTTGTTTGTGTTCTTCAAAGGAGAATGAATTAGTTAGGTTGAATAATGAATTGAGTAACTTAGGATGAACTGATACATGTAATTGATATGTGTTGTTTATAGTTAGTAGTGATGTTAAATTCCTGCTGAAATTCGTGTTAGTATCTGAATTTGATGAGAATTGAGTTTGGTTTCGAAGCTGTGTAATTGCAGCGAGAACAGGGATGGGTCTGGGGTTAGTACCCGGTGAGTACTCTCCTTACCCGGTGGGTACTCACCTTACCCAGCGGGTACTCACCTTACCCGGTGGGTAGCCGTTTTTGGGCAAGTTCTGTTCTGGTGAAATGGAGAGTACCCAGTGGGTACTCCCCTTACCCGGTGGGTACTCTTCCTGCACTTGAATTCTGATTGTTTTCTTTGCTTATATAAGATAAGAAGTATATATATGTGTATATAGTGTATGTATGTAATAAATAATATGTGTTTGGTACTATGTGAATAAAATGAGCAATGGCTCATGGAATTAAACTACGATTACAAGTAAAATATGTACACGGCATATATAGTTTAAAATGTATAAATGTATACCATTGTAATGAGCTTAAATATGATCATTTAATTGAGTTAAGTGGTATGCTATGGGAATAGACATGTGTTAATAAATAAGTTAGATGGTATGTGTATAAAATATAAAGTGATCTATTGTTGATACACATTATATTAACTTAGTTATTGCGAGAATTGAATTGAGTTACTAACTCCATTGCTTTGTGGTGTTTACAGATACACCGAAGACTCAGTGAGTTAGTCAGCTGAGTAGTTGAAGCGAAGTAGACAGGTGAATTGACTTGGAACTCCAGTATGGTTTGGTTGTGACATATTAGTTACAACGGATTAAACATAGTAGTGTTAAATGTTGATTGTTGCTGTAAAATATATATATAAACTGCTTTAAGCATTTTGGGGTATCGGAGGTCAACTATTATTGGACTGGGTTGCTACAGGTTAACCAGTATAGGAATTGTAAACATGTGTTGTGAATGGAACTTATGTTGGTTAAAGGTAGCAAACAGTTATCGATAAATCACTGTAATGGCCTGCAGTGATTATAAGTGTTGCTTGGTGGGCCATCACGGTCTGAGGGCGCCACAAGGACCACCGATCCTCTTGGTGATGTTGAGTCTATGTGTTAATTGTTGATAATTAATTATGTTGAGCTAAGTCAAACTGTTTGTAACAGGTTTATTCACTTAGCTTCGTGCTAATTCCGTTGTTTACTCCTTGCAGGTTTGACTTGAATGGGACTGGGCAAGGAGTGCTTGGAAGTGGTTGACCATGACTACTCTGATATTATTTTGATACTTTATATTGCCCAGATACTCTTTAATAGTTTGTAATTTGACAGATAATATTATAGTATATATAATGTTTTGGTAAATGACGTCATGTCATTTATTATATAAAATGAATGGGATTGCGCTTCCGACGTTGTTTAAAAAAAATGTGGTGTGTTATAAATTGGTATCAGAGCATAGGTTTGGGAGAATTGAGCGATGATAACGTGTTCAATCCCAAACCTAGTGCTATTGGTCAACATTCCAAGTTATGGGGATTAGTTACGAAATTGTGATTGGTTAGTATGCTAGTACTAACAATTAACAAACTGTGAGATGTGTTGTGATTACAGAAATGGCTGAGAACGAGCAACCAGACCCTACCCATAACCATGCTTCAGAGACAGGTGCGCATCCAGATAATCAGGGTACTTCTCATTCGGTTAGTGGAGAAACAGATCAAGAGTATATTATGCAATTAGAGGCTCAGGTATTAGAGCAGCAAAGGCAGTTGACCGATTATTCTCAGCGTCAGACTTCCGGTTATCAGCATATTGAGAGTACTGCTCCACCTATTACATCTACTTTTCGGATTCCTACATCTGTTCCATATATTCCTCAGCAGCAATCTCAGAGTTATGGATTTCAGACTTCTGTTCCATTTTCTGCTTTTGGATCTTCTGGTTTTCAGATACATGCATTTTCACAGTTGCAGCAACAAAAGAAAGGTTGTTCCCTGAAGACATTTATGTCCAATAATCCTTCTCATTATTCTGGGAGTTCTGATCCTACTGTTACCTTAGACTGGTTAAGAGATGTTGAGAGAAAGCTTGATGCTTGTCATTGTGAGGAAGAAGATAAGGTGCAGTATGCAGTACAACTGTTAAAGGGTCAGGCTATGTCATGGTGGGATTCTATCACTGCACCGTTAACTCCACGGCAGCTTAGTACTATTAGATGGCTAGACTTTCATGCCGAGGTTTGTAAGCAATATTGCTCAGAGTTTAACCTTGAACGTGTTAGACAGGAATTTCTTGATTTACAGAAGACTGACCAGATGTCCATTGATGAGCTTATTAGACAGTTTTCTGAGAAGTTGAGATTTGTGCAGCAGTGGGTCCCAACTGATAGAAACAAGATTGACCGTTTTGCGAAGACTTTACCCCCTGAGTACCGTACCACAGTGAGACTAGCAGGTACACTTCCCCAGGCTTATGATTTGGCACGTTCTGTAGATAGTGATATTCAGGCTAAGAGACAGATAAATAAAGAAAAGTTTCAACAAAAGCCACGAAGTGATTCTTCGAGCCGAGGGAAGTAGAAGTGGCAGGGTGCACAGCCTAGTAGGAGGATTGGTTTTGGTGGTTTCACTTCTGATAATTCTTATTGTACTAGATGCAAGTCTAGACATACAGGGCCTTGTACTATTTAGACATCGAGATGCGTTAAATGTGGGATATTGGGACACTCAGCTAGAGATTGCACTTATCCTAATCAGGTTTGCTGGAATTGTCATAAGGAGGGTCACAGAGCTGGTGATTTCCCTGAGGTCAGGAGACAGGGATCGGGTATGGGTGGTGGTTCCTTTTCTTCGAGCCAAAAGCGGAAAAATCTACCACCAGCTGCTAGTCGTGCATTTCAGATGACAGTTGATGAAGCTGTCATCACTAATGACGTCATTACGGGTAATTTTCTTGTTAATTCTGTACCAGCACGTGTTCTTTTTGATTCTGGAGCAAACTACTCCTTTATATCTGTGAATTTCTGTGAAAAGTTAAAGTTGACTCCTTCATTGATTGTGAACCCTATTGAGGTAGAAATAGCCACTGGTAAAATGGTTCCTGTTACCACTTCGGTAACTGGTGCTAATATTACAATAGAAGGTCATGATTTTCCTGTTTCATTTCTTCTATTACCTATTCCCATTTTTGATGTGGTATTGGGTATGAATTGGCTAAGTCGAAACAAAGCCAACATTGAGTGCCATAAAAAGTTGATAAAAATCCCAATTTCTGAAGAGTCATACGTAGTGGCTCGAGGAGAATGGGAAAGAGGCAGTATTCCTTTAATTTCCGTAATGAAAGATAGAAAATCTTTAGCTAAAGGTTGTGAGTTCTATTTGGCCTATGTTGTGAATACCAAGCTAGAAAAGAAAACAGTGTCTGATGTCCGGGTGGTTATCGAATACCCAAAGGTTTTCCCTGACGAGTTGCCTGGTTTACCTCCTGTTAGGGAAGTTGAGTATCAAATTGATTTGATTCCTGGTTCCTCTCCTGTAGCTAAGTCTCCTTATAGATTAGCGCCTTCAGAAACTCGTGAAATGATGACTCAGATCCAGGAACTATTAGATAAGGGTTTTGTCAGACCTAGTTCTTCTCCCTGGGGTGCTCCTGTTTTATTTGTGAAAAAGAAAGACAGTACTCTTCGAATGTGTATTGACTACAAGGAACTAAATAAGAGAACTGTGAAGAATAAGTATCCTTTACCCAGAATTGATGAGTTATTTGATCAGTTGCAGGGATCTTCTTATTTTTCTAAGATTGATTTGAGATCAGGTTATCACCAGGTACGAGTTCGCGAAGAAGATATTCCTAAGACTGCTTTTCGTACCAGGTATGGCCATTATGAGTTCTTAGTTATGCCATTTGGATTGACTAATGCTCCTGCCGTGTTTATGGATTTAATGAATCGGGTATGTCGTCCTTTTCTTGATAAGTTTGTGATTGTGTTTATTGATGATATTCTGATTTATTCAAAGTCTGAGTATGAACATGAACATCATTTGAGACTTGTTCTGGAAACTCTAAAAAGGGAACATCTGTATGCTAAATTTTCAAAATGTGAGTTTTGGTTGCGGGAGGTGCAGTTTTTGGGACATGTTATTTGTAATGACGGGATAAAAGTGGATCCGTCTAAGGTTGAAGCAGTAATGAATTGGAATAAACCTAAATCTCCTTCTGAAATTAAAAGTTTTCTAGGATTGGCAGGTTATTACAGAAAGTTCATCAAAGACTTTTCTAAGATTGCTAGCCCGTTGACTAAATTAACACGTAAGAATGTTAGATTTCAGTGGGATGGTCAACAAGAAATAGCTTTTCAGACTCTGAAACAGTTATTATGTCAGGCCCCAGTTTTAGCTTTACCAGATGGTTCTGATGATTTTATTGTTTATTGTGATGCCTCTCATGCTGGGTTAGGATGTGTTTTGATGCAAAGGGATCGGGTAATTGCTTATGCTTCTCGCCAGTTGAAAACTCATGAAAAGAATTACCCTACACATGATTTAGAACTTGCAGCTGTTGTATTTGCATTAAAGATTTGGAGGCACTATTTACACGACACTAAATGTGTGATTTGTACTGACCATAAGAGTTTGCAGTATATGTTTACACAGAAAGATTTAAATATGCGACAAAGGCGTTGGTTGGAGTTAATTAAGGATTATGACTATGAAATCCGATATCACCTGGGTAAAGCTAATGTGGTAGCAGATGCGCTGAGCCGAAAGTCATCTTCTGATCGGGTATGTTTTATGCGTTTAGAGATTTCTTTTGATTTGATTTCTAAATTAAAAGCTGCCCAATTAGAAGCCTTATTGGATGTTAATTTGAAATCTGAAATTATGTTGAAACGAAAGGAATTGTTAGTTGATGATTCTCGGGGTTTGAAAACCTTTTAGTCTCGAGTTTGGGTTCCATTGATTGGGGGACTTCAGGATTTGATATTGTCAGAGGCACATAAATCTAGATTGTCTATTCATCCCGGAAGTACAAAAATGTATAATGACCTGAAACCTTTATATTGGTGGCCTACAATGAAAACCGATGTTGCACGTGTTGTGGAAATTTGTCATATATGTTCTCAGGTAAAGGCAGAGCATCAGAAACCATATGGTTCATTGAGACAGCTTGATATTCCCGAGTGGAAATGGGAGCATATTACTATGGATTTTGTCACCAAACTTCCCCGAACGCAGAAAGGTAATGATATGATTTGGGTAATTGTTGACAGATTGACCAAGAGTGCTCATTTTCTGGCTACCAGTGAGACAGCTTCTTTGACTCGATTGGACCAGTTGTATATTTATGAGATAGTTTCGAGGCATGGGATTCCGTTATCTATTGTGTCCGACAGGGATTCCAGGTTTATTTCTGGGTTTTGGCAGAGTTTACAGCGGGAATTGGGTACCAGAGTTAATCTCAGTACGGCTTATCATCCCCAGACAGATGGTCAGACAGAGCGTACCATTCAAACTCTGGAAGATATGTTGCGAGCTTGTGTGTTAGAGTATGGTGGTTCTTGGGATTCTCACTTGCCTTTAGTAGAGTTTGCTTATAATAACTCATATCACTCTAGTATTGGCATGCCACCGTATGAGATGTTATATGGGCGTCGCTGCAGAACGCCTACTTGTTGGTTAGAGGCTGGAGAAAAGCAATTTGCTGGTCCGGATATTGTACAGATTACTGCTGATAAGGTTGCTATAGCTCGCGAGAAACTGAAAGCCGCCAGAGATAGACAGAAACAGTATGCTGACCCACGTCGGTGACCCATTACTTTTGTTGAGGGTGAGTTAGTTTATCTGAAAGTTTCCCCGTGAAAAGGTGTGATTAGATTTGGAAAACGTGGAAAATTGGCCCCAAGGTATATTGGTCCATTCAGAATCAGACAGGTAGTTAATGATCAGACAGTTGCCTTAGATCTTCCTTCCGAGTTATCGGGTATTCACGACACTTTTAATGTTTGTTATCTGAGGAAATGTAATGTGGAGGATCAATCCTAAATTCTTCCATTACAGGACCTTAGAGTTGATTTTAGTCAGAAATTAGTCGAGGAGCCTATTGAGTTAGTTGATAGAAAGGTGACTAAGTTATGTAAGAAAGAGATACCGATGGTTTTGGTTAAATGGAAACATAGTTTGGGGGCGAACCTTACTTGGGAGACTGAGTCGAGCATGCGCTCACGATACCCTCATTTATTTGTGTCTAGCGAGATTTCGGGGACGAAATCTTCCTAAGGGGGGAAGATTTGTAACACCCGCTTTGTGATTCGAGGGTAATCTGGTAATTTTCCTTACTTACATATTTTAATTGTTATATTTAAATTATTGTGTCTTATATGTTTTGGTTAATAACTTAGGAAATTTGGTCAAAGGATTAATTGTGACTAGTGAATTATTGACAAATTTAAATAGTTCTAGTTCACAGTATAATAAAATAGTTTTCTCGCAATTGGTATTTAGGTTCCAGACAATAGAATTAGGACGGATATAATAATTAAAACACTGAGTCGGTTTGGGCTGTGAGATGTTAACCCCATTCCCTGACTTTCCCCATTTGGGTATCTTTACTTCTTGCAAGAACTTACATACATACATACTTATACATCAAATAAATTCCATTCAAAATCATACTAACCATAAGCTGTGAAATTGGATTCTCAATCAGAATTACATCCTCATCATCATCCTATATTTTGCTATCTCTAAAAGTAAGTGTTCATAAGTATTATTATGAAATCATTTTGGTAATTAGGTTATTTTGTGATTTGTATGAAATTGAAGCTTGAAAGGGTTAGCTTGATAGTTGTAGGATCATTACATGATTTGATTGAATGTCATCAAACTGATTTCATGATGATTTGTTTGTGTTCTTCAAAGGAGAATGAATTAGTTAGGTTGAATAATGAATTGAGTAACTTAGGATGAATTGATACATGTAATTGATATGTGTTGTTTATAGTTAGTAGTGATGTTAAGTTCCTGCTGAAATTCGTGTTAGTATCTGAATTTGATGAGAATTGAGTTTGGTTTCGGAGCTGTGTAATTGCAGCGAGAACAGGGATGGGTCTGGGGTTAGTACCCGGTGGGTACTCTCCTTACCCGGTGGGTACTCACCTTACCCGGTGGGTAGCCGTTTTTGGGCAAGTTCTGTTCTGGTGAAATGGAGAGTACCCGGTGGGTACTCCCCTTACCCGGTGGGTACTCATCCTGCACTTGAATTCTGATTGTTTTCTTTGCTTATATAAGATAAGAAGTATATATATGTGTATATAGTGTATGTATGTAATAAATAATATGTGTTTGGTACTATGTGAATAAAATGAGCAATGGCTCATGGAATTAAACTACGATTACAAGTAAAATATGTACACGGCATATATAGTTTAAAATGTATAAATGTATACCATTGTAATGAGCTTAAATATGATCATTTAATTGAGTTAAGTGGTATGCTATGGGAATAGACATGTGTTAATAAATAAGTTAGATGGTATGTGTATAAAATATAAAGTGATCTATTGTTGATACACATTATATTAACTTAGTTATTGCGAGAATTGAATTGAGTTACTAACTCCATTGCTTTGTGGTGTTTACAGATACACCGAAGACTCAGTGAGTTAGTCAGCTGAGTAGTTGAAGCGAAGTAGACAGGTGAATTGACTTGGAACTCCAGTATGGTTTGGTTGTGACATATTAGTTACAACGGATTAAACATAGTAGTGTTAAATGTTGATTGTTGCTGTAAAATATATATATAAACTGCTTTAAGCATTTTGGGGTATCGGAGGTCAACTATTATTGGACTGGGTTGCTACAGGTTAACCAGTATAGGAATTGTGAACATGTGTTGTGAATGGAACTTATGTTGGTTAAAGGTAGCAAACAGTTATCGATAAATCACTGTAATGGCCTGCAGTGATTATAAGTGTTGCTTGGTGGGCCATCGCGGTCTGAGGGCGCCACAAGGACCACCGATCATCTTGGTGATATTGAGTCTATGTGTTAATTGTTGATAATTAATTATGTTGAGCTAAGTCAAATTGTTTGTAACAGGTTTATTCACTTAGCTTCGTGCTAATTCCGTTGTTTACTCCTTGCAGGTTTGACTTGAATGGGACTGGGCAAGGAGTGCTTGGAAGTGGTTGACCATGACTACTCTGATATTATTTTGATACTTTATATTGCCCAGATACTCTTTAATAGTTTGTAATTTGACAGATAATATTATAGTATATATAATATTTTGGTAAATGACGTCATGTCATTTATTATATAAAATGAATGGGATTGCGCTTCCGACGTTATTTTTTAAAAAAAATGTGATGTGTTATAATATGTATATGTATATTTAGATAAATGTATATGTATATATATATATGTATACATATATAAATATATATATATATATGTATATGTATATGTATATGTATATATGTATAAATGTATATGTATATATATGTATATGTACATGTATATATATGTATGTATAATTACATGTTAATGTATATATATATATATATATATATATATATGCATATATATATATGTATGTATATATATATGTATGTATATTGATTATACATGTTATAAATGTATCTCTAACATCTATAATTACATGTTATATCTCTAACATGTAAAATTATCATTTTTATTAACGACACTTGTTTGGTTTGATTGATCAATGTGCAGGACATTTTTAGTGGAAGACTGACTTTGAAAAGTCAACTCACTGTTATTGGGGATATCTAGTTACACTTATCTAGCGATCAAGAAAAGATATTTAGAGACCACTGTTTTGGGCATTGGTTGGATGTGAAGGCTCCGGAAAGAGGCGATGACTTTGGAAGGACGTGTATACAAAGGTAAGGAGATCAAACTTGATATGACAGAACGCTTTAAAATCAGCCTTACATACAACCAAGCATGGAGGGCAAAATGTTATGCGATAGAGTTGTTGCGAGGTACTCCAGCTGAATCGTTTACGAAACTTCCTATTTACCTCCACAACCTAAAGCTACATAACCCGGGGAGCATTACAAATCTCCGTACTGACGAAGACAATAAATTTGTAATGTGCTACATGTCCATTGGTGCAGTTGTAAGTTATGATCCAAGGTTTACATCTTATGTTCGTATACCCACTTCATATATATTTTATATAATTTTTAATATGACCTTGTAGATTCGTTCTTTTGTCAACCATACACGGCCAATTATCATCGTTGATGGTGCCCATTTGAAGGGGGGTTACTTGGGTACCAACTTGATTGCCGTGGCGATGGACGCTAACAACGGCATCTTGCCGTTAGCATATGGAATTGGGGCGGGAGAAACGTCCGACGTTTGGACGTGGTTCTTAGGGAACTTACGTGACGCCATAGAATCTGCTGGTGGGATTGACAACCTGACATTCATCTCTGATAGGGCGCCAGCTATTGCATCCGGCATCTCTGCTGTGTTCCCAGATGCATTTCATGCCCTGTGTTGTCGTCATCTTTTGGGAAACTTGGAAAGAAAATCTTCAACAGTAAAGCACTTCGAATGGCATTATTGGAAAATGTGTAAGGCGTACCGTAAGTCAGATTTCGATCACCATTATGGTGCCTTTGCCAGACACTTACCAGCTTCAGCTAAGGTTCTTACGGACGTGGGGAAACAAAGATGGTCAAGGAACCATTCAATAAAGACACGATATACTTACCTCACAACTAACAGTGCGGAGTCCATTAACGCCATGACCAAGCATGCAAGAAAACTCCCAGTCATAATGCTTTTGGAGTTTTTTAGATCTTCAATACAACAATGGTATTTCAATCATTGGAACACTACCGCGGGTGTTACAACACCTGTGACACCATATGCGGAGCACAAAATCGGTAAGAGGGTTGGCAAGTCGCTACGCTGGAAGGTCAAGCCATCGACAAATATGATATGTGAGGTGCTTGATGGGAACAAGAATGGGACAGTTAACTTGAAAGTAAGAACATGCACTTGCATACAATGGCAATTGTCTGGTTTACCTTGCGGACACGTATCGGCAGTGACCCGCTACTTTAAAATAGACAGCGTGACCTGCTATGCACAGAGGTATTTCACCACAGAAACATATCGAGCGACCTACAGTGAGGCTATAAATCCTTTGCCTCATCCTTCAGAATGGGCCGATCCAGGTAATCTACAAATTTGCTTACCGCCGATACTTGTGGAGCGGTAATCTGGTCGTTCACCTGGGCGTGCACGTATTCCTTCTAAAGGAGAGGAGAAAGGAAAATACACAAAACAATGTAGCCGTTGCAAGGAACACGACCATAGTCGAATTACTTGTATGGCTCCTTACGATAGAACAGATGAGCAAAGCCAATCAACAACCAAAACAAGATCCAACTCACGGTCCAAATCAAAATCCAAATCAAGATCGCGAAAGGTAAATTCTTACTATATGAATATAAAAACTAACATATTACGTTGTATTATTAATATCAAGGTTAAATTTTTCCTTGCAGCAACCGTCCACAAAATCTACAAATACCCATTTCGAGGACGCAGCAGCAACGCCGTCACAACCGACTCAGAGTTATCCAAGTGTTCATTTGAGTCACCCTTAAGTTTGTTAGACCTATGTGATGTACTACTTTGCAATGCTATTCCTGTTTTTTACTAGGGACTTTTAATTATCGTGGTTAATTTAGGTCAATAAGTTTAGAATATGTTCACTTTTACTTGTCAACACAATGGTAAAACATCGCATTACAAATAACAAGTAATTGGATACTAAATAAGAAACATAACGATTAACAAATTACATAATTTGGCAACCATCCAATTGATTAAACATACATACGAACTACAAAATTTGACTTATCACTAATCGAATAACCGTCTTGCACTTGAAGCACCAGTCATAATCTTAGAAATTGCTACTGGCATCATTGTTCCAGAATTTGAGGGATGTGACAGATCGTTACGTGTAACATACACCTCAATTTCTCTATGTATTTTTGCGTAGTCAGTAATCTGCTTCAGTTGGTCGGCATCATCAGTTATCAATTGCAAACCATCATCTAGGTCTTTATCATGCTCTTTAAAGTAACAAAACCACCTCTCTGGAGCACAATAACCTAGCTCTGACAAAGCGTAGTCCAGAAATTTGGTGTCAAATTCATTGACATCTACACAATCAATAAACGTCAACAAACCTTGCCAATACATTCTTTGTGCGCCCTGAAAATGTCCACCATGACGAAAAGCAATTGAAAACAACTCAGGAACTTCAGCATATAGTTCTTCAGTAAATGATTCTTCATTTGAAGATCGAAATTGCCAAAAGTGACCTGATTGAACCATTTTATAAATTTAATTTTGTATTTTTTAAGAATTCATTAAAAATTTGACATTGTGATCCTAATTGAAAGTAGATTACTAATCTACCTTATGTTTCACAATTTTAACAAAAAAATACAAAATTGAAAGTAGATTACTAATGTATATATTTAATGTGTATTTATGATAAAAAAATGTATATCAAAATATGTATGTAAAAAGTATGTTTATATTTATATAAATTTGTTACTATGATATATGATTTGATATATAAAAATCTTATAACAATATATACATATAAAAATTATGTTATTAAAAGGTATGTTTATATTTATATAAATTAGTTAATATGATATATGGACAATAATTTTTATATAAAAAGTATGTTTATAAACAAAAAAGTATGATATAAAAAGTATGTTTATAAAATTGTTAATATGATATAATTTGTATGTTTATATGTATATAAATTTGTTAATATACATATATAAATGGGTAAATCGCAAATAAGATATACATAAAAAAAAAAGATTTGCGACTGCATATTTGCGATTTGCGACTACATATTTTGCTCGACAACGGGTCAGAATCACTGGATCGCAAAATCATTGGGCCGGAGGTAAATCGCAAAACCTCATTTTGCGATTTGCGATCTCGTGTAGCCTGGGCATGGTGATCGGGGTCGCAAAACGCAAAGACTGGATCGCAAAAGCAAATTTGCTTTTGCGATTTCTGGGGGTATATCCTCAATTTTTTTCCACGTAGGGCAAAACGATATATACTCGTAAAAAAGGGCATTTTATTTAATTTCCCCCTTTTAAATTGTGAGCCCTGTGCAAGGGCTCGCCTTCCACATGCTCAAATCCGCCACCGGAAACAACCTACTAAAGATGTCCTTTACGAAATATGAAATGATGCAAATTAAGGTTTGATTGGTTGCAGACAGTTTAAAGTAATAGATGAGAGAATGGAAGCGAACCGGTTCAAGTTCAGATCCAGTACCCTCTAGCTAACTAGTTCGAGAGTTTTGTATTAAGTTGGAGTAAATAAAAGCACACTGTAGACTGTTCACATTGAGACCTTTCATAATTTACCTCAAAACTTAGTTTTTTTATTAGCTCTTATATAGAAGTAAACTTAAACAAATTGTTATTACAAAACATATAAATGGAGAAGGTTTTCTCTGTTCAATTTAACGGGGGAAAGCAAGTTTTTTTACTTGATGTACGCAGCCTAACCGTCGTGATCGTTTCTGAACCTTTCCCTCGCCACCACGAGAAGTGGTGCTAGTGAAGTTTGAACCCGAGACCTCTTGTGAGGATATTATGAAACCGGCCAATTTATGATGGTTTATTACAGTATTAATCTATTTCCTAGAATTTTTTTGTAAAATCTAAATAGAAAGACGTCGCATTTTTAGAATAATTCTAAGGAAACAGAATAATAACAGATATTACAAATTTTGAACATAATTAAACAAATTCCCTATTGCGGAAAGAAACGTACACGTTGTGGTTCGGTTCAAATTTGGTTTTGGTCAAAATTGAATCGATTATAACCGAATATTTCGGTTTTTCAATAATCAAAATCATGCGGTTTCAGTTTCACTAGAGTAAACCTTCTCATTTTTTTGGTTTCTGTTTGCGCAGTTTTTATTGGTTATTTCGGTTTATAACCAAATTTGACGTCATCACCTACTTAAACTTTCGAGCTACACTATCGTACAAATATATTATTTTGAAATTAAAACATCTAACATGCTAAAGTAAGTTTAATTATTAGTTATACCATATAAAATTATAAATCATTATTACTATATATATATATATATATATATATATATATATATATATATATATATATATAAACTAGGTGAAGGACCCGCAGCAACGCGGGTTATGATATTTGACTTCATAAATATTTGTGTGAAATAAATTATTAGCTTGACATAACTCTTTAAGTTGAGTTGAGATACAAAACAATGAAAGCATGGATCAATATATATAATTCTATATTTTTTTTCTATATTATAGTTTGAACTTACATGATTATATTGTTTTATCTATATGATAGGTTCCACCAATATTTTGATCTAACCATCTCCCAGTAAGAAATAAAATGTTTCTTTAATTTACACATCTCAAAGTATTGTTTAACTATTTGCACATACCTCTTTTGCTTACTAACTTTAACAACATATCACTTGCAACCTGCATGGTTGATCTCTTGCAAGAAAATACACAATTAAGAAAAAGATCAAAAAAATGATCACTATTGGTAAAAAAAATGGTTATAACATTATAAATGATATACCGATACACATAATGAAAAATGCATATGCCACTATAGGTAAGAACCAATAATTTAGGTTTTAATAATTTTATTGCTAACGGAACCTAAGTTTTATCATTTGGATGATTAATATTTAGGCAAATGATTGAAAATCAAGAGTGTGAGTTGGTATCATCTTTTGAATATATAAACATGTAAAGCATATACCTCTTCATCGTGTAAGTGTAACGTCCATTGCTAATCATGAATATTCCTAACTTTTTCATCAATACTATCATTAATGTTCTCCATTTTTTCATTGTGAGGAAAATTTTGCACTTTTGTACGTATTGAGAATCCTGCCAAAATTCTAACGCAATATAAGAAATGAAACAATATAAATTAAAACATGCAATATATATAAGAAATGAAACAATAGTTTTCATATATTTTATCATATTTTCTTTAACCCACCTCATCTTGCTCATGTTGATTATAATATGAATAACAATAAAAGGGGTTCAATCAACCTTTGTACAACAACTCCAACCTTTTCAATTAATTTGGATCATCTATTGAGAGAGAAAGAGAGTTTTTTTGTTGGATTCATTGACAAATACGTGTGTGAATTTATGATGGAGAATGAGGGAAATAAATAGGGTTTAGAGTAGGGTTACAAATTGGTTAAGAAAGCACCAAGGGTGTTGAGTATGCTAGGGTTTCTATGAATTTGTTTACCATGTTTTTAATATATAATATATAATAATATAAAAAGAGAAAATATTTTTGTTTTAGAAAAATTAAGGAATTGGCCAGGCCGTTTTCTTTGGGCTATGAGGTGCAACGATTTTGAAATATATTCGGACATATTTGGGTTAGTATATTGTTGTCATGTTTATTTTATTGTATATGGATGACAAAAAAATAATATATATATATATATATATATATATATATATATATATTCAACTTTATATAATAAGTTATATTTCTATCTAATATCTACTTCATCTGTCCCAAAATTATAGTCCATTTTTTCTTTTACGAACGTACCAAATTAATTGTCTACTTCCAAAAATGGGTAGGAAAGTTTGATCGTAATTACCATATTACCCTTAATTGAAATTATTATAACAAACTTTTTAAGAAGTAGTAATTTATTGTTTAAGGTTACAACTATCATTCTACTTAAAGTACGGAAAAGAAAGAAGTAATAATAATGTTTTTATTAAACTGTGTGTTTTTGGGCCGGTGATAATTATATTAGGACGGAAAGAGTATTCAATAATTATATTATATTTTACCAAATAAAAAACTTAAGGAAAAAATTAAGGGTGGAAAGTGTAATTATGCAAATGAAATATAAACCATTAGATCATAAGGAATGAATATTAAAGGGTCAAGATTCATCCATTGTATTATGTAGTAATAAATTTTTAATTATTTATGATCAAATTCGTTCATAAATGAATGGTATATACATGGCTAAGAAAATATGGTTTTAAGTAGTAAAAATATTATGTACATTTTTTTTTAAACTTTTCGATATAGTAATAATATTAATAAAATTATAAATATAGATGTTTTGATGATATTGGAGTTTGTGTTAGATTGGACTAAATTTTTTGTTAACATTGATGATTATTTATTTTGGTTTACTTGATTTAATTTATTTGATAATTTTTAATTTGATATTTTAATATATATTGGAAAAGTTATTAAATTAAATTAAAGTTTGTTAATAAGATACTTGATCAGACTGATTTTGTTTGGTTATTATTTTACTTTTTATGTAATTTATAATTATAATTTATATAGTTAATAATAATATTTTAAAAATGTTAATAAATAATTAGAGGGTGCTAAGTGTAATTATATTAAACAAATCTAGATCGTTGATCATAAATGAAGGAACCTAATCAAGGGCCCAAATTCTTATGTGCTATTCTGGTTTATATAAAGATTAAAGATTATCAAGTTAACCAAAATGAACACATTAGCACCTATAATAGAACTATGTGTAATTAACTAACGAAATTATAACTTAATTTATATTTATTTCATTTCTCGCCTCTCAAAGAAAAGGAATTTAAAACTTTAATATTTGATTATTCATCAAGAATTTTTTTTTTTAAACAAACTAACATGTATACTTATTTTGTCGATCATTTACTCTTTTAATTTGTTTTATGATTTTTCCCTACTATAGTTTCATTTTATTTCTTTTCTTAATAACTTTATGATAACAAAAATATTTCTCTCTAATTGTTTGATGGTTCATTAATATTTAATAAATCAACAAACTAACATGTATCACTTACTCTACAAATTTGTTATATGATCATTTTGTGTAACACCCCGCAATTCCAACAAAATTATAAACGTTAATTGCACGCATTTTTAGGCTAATTCCCTAACTTAAAGTGAATTCACAACACATTTTAGAGATAAGTTTAGCAAAGTCCAACTAGATAATACGCGTAGTATTACTTATTCATAATTAGTTGTAATTATGTACAGAACGATTTAAAAAACACGACCAAAAATATACGGCTGTTGGTGAATAAAATTAATTAATAATATGAAATTATTAATTAACATTAACGTTTATTAATTATTATGTTGATAATATTTACAAAGCATTTTGTGTCAAATAATGTTTATTTCGTAAACTGAAACGACTTGAACCATATAAGTAAAACTAAAATAAAACAAAGTTATAATTTTATAACTTAACTAAATTATTTTAAATAAAATATTTCATCGAAAAGTATAATCGAAAACATATTTAAAAACCTATCGTTTAAAAACATTTTAACATTTAACGATCGAGTAAACGAACACGGGCTAAATACCGCAAATTTGGGACAAAAACTCCTCACTTTTGACCCCAAAAAGATGCCAACACCACCCCCACCCCACCCTCATCTTCCCTTTCTCTCACTCCATCCCCATTCTCTCTCAATTCTCTCTCTAAAAACTCACCAAAAATCACCAAATCACCACCATTTTCTTGGAATTTTCAGAATAACAACAACAACAAAACTCATCATCAACTTTATCTTCAAGATTCAAGCTCAAGAACACCATTATCATCACTATCTTCATCCACTCACCTAACTTTCGGATTTCACTCGATTTGGTATGAAAAATCACTTTTCTTTCACTTTTCCTTTGTTATTATAGTATACAAACATGTTACAAGTCATTATATGAAAGATCTAAACGTTTTTGGGTTGAAAAATTAAGATTTTCGTCAAACAGCGCGTTGTGTCGCACGGGACCGAAAACAGTAGTGCGACACAAGCTTTTGTGTCGTAGTACCATTTTTACGTCGCACTATCTGACACAACGGCTTAAGTCGCATAAATCACCCTATGTCGCATACTTGCGACACAAGTACTTATGTCGCAGCATTTGCGACATAAATGCTTATGTCGCGTTTATTTGTGGATGTCGCAGGAATGCGACCCAAACCCTTGTGTCGCAGAACCTTTTAGCGACACAGTACTTATGTCGCAAAATTCAGAACCTTAAAAACACATGTTTTTCACTAAGTGTCAGAATCAGATTTTACCGCTTGATTTTACTCCGAATTTGGAATTCGGATGCGTTTTCACTACAACAACATAGTAGAAATAAAAATTTTCCAAGCTGACCTGGCAGCTCGA
Source organism: Pseudognaphalium luteoalbum (assembly GCA_963422505.1). Taxonomy (NCBI): domain Eukaryota; kingdom Viridiplantae; phylum Streptophyta; class Magnoliopsida; order Asterales; family Asteraceae; genus Pseudognaphalium; species Pseudognaphalium luteoalbum. Next base: position 121,665,327 of record OY730193.1, read on the forward strand.
CTCCAGCCAGGGGCTCTGCCCTTGGACCCCGCGAGGGGTTGCCACCCCTTGGACCCCGCTACCAGGGGCGCTGCCCCTGGACCCCCGTACACAATTTCATACCTTATGAAACACCATGAAACAATAAATTACACCTTGAAACGTTTCACAAAATATCACCAACGTCTCGTGTCGAACTTACAAAATAAACAAGGATCTTTCATGAATAAACGAGTAACATGATTAGACTGTTAGTCAACCGCTTATATGATTATTCCTACGTTTAGGACGTTAGTGACCTACTTGGATTTAGGCTTTGCTAGCGCTCGCAACTTTACTTAGCTCAACAGGTGAGTTCACAGCCCCACTTTTAGCTGTTTTACTGCTTTCAACTTAGGGTGAGAAACATAGTCAACTACTTTATTGATTGCCATAACTGCTTTTTCTTACATGATTGTTTATCATACTTGTTTTCTCGCACGATATGAGTACTTTGAACTGTTGAACCCTTACAACAAAAATGGTATTTATGAAACAACATTTTCATACTATAAACGTGATAAAACTTGTTTGGTAAACCGGAGAACGACCGGTACTTTTATGTAAACGCTGGAGAACGACCAGCAACGTATTTTAGTGCCAGAGAACGACTAGCCAAGTGGACGGGAGAACGACCCGTGCGTCTTTTGACCGGAGAACGACTGGTACTTTTATGTAAATGCTGGAGAACGACCAGCAACGTATTTTAGTGTCAGAGAACGACTGGCCAAGTGGACGGGAGAACGACCCGTGCTTCTTTTGACCGGAGAACGACCGGTACTGTGTTTCGCTGGAGAACGACCAATAGTATTTTAGTGCCAGAGAACAACTGGCCAAGTGGACGGGAGAACGACCCGTGCGTCTTGAGACCGGAGAACGACCGGTACTATTTTGGAAATGCTGGAGAACGACTAACAACGTATTGCAAACGGTATTTTGGGTAACATCCCACGCAAACTGTATTTTGGGTGACATCCCAACCGAACTATATTTGGATAACATTCCACAAAACGTTTACTTAAGTATTATGGCAATAACTATTTGTGAACGTTTTGGTTTTAACAACTGTGCTTACAAACTTGATTCAACTATTGCAAACATAAAACCTGTGAATTCACTCAACCTCGTTGTTGACTTTTACTATGTTTTTCAGGGAATTAGCTGCATGTAAGACATCCTACACACATGGAAAGTAGGCGACCCCCGAAGGAATAGGATGCCAACTTTTGACAACTGGATTTCTTTTATATAACTAAGTTGTTTAGTCATATTTACGAAATCTACTTTTGTAACTTAATTACTTTTCAACTTATACGATTCGATGAATCGTAAACTTTGTAACTATTACATTTGACATCTTAATATATATTATGTTATGTTGTAATCATAAGCTCTGATACGTATGCATGCACTGTGTATTGTGGCACTCCCCATACTTAACTAAATGCTTCCGCTAAACAAAATCAACGAATTTGAGGGTGTGACATTTTGGTTTCACTTTATTATATTTCTTTAGTACTTTTATGTATGTTGATGTTTTTTAAGTTTATATCATAGCTTGTTACATGTTTAACTTGACGCTCAATTATATGTCTATGGATGTTTTTAAGTACTCAATTTAAACATTGACGTATATATCATATATTTGAGATTTTTGAAACAAGTGAACTAATAATTAAAGTATATAGAAAGTCTGAAATAGATACCTATGAGCTATGATAGGTTTGCTATTAAGAGATTACTGCACAATGGGTAAATTTTATACTCATGTAAAAAGTTTGTTTTTGTCTCGATTTAGAACTGGTATTTACTTTCTATATTTTGTATTTATCTTTCAACCGTTGGAAAGATAATGTACACTCAAATTACTCAATGTTTTCGATAAATCTGCGTCTCATTTTTCATTTAATTTTTGGGCATACGTTTTTATTTTCTATGTATGTACCTCTATTTAAATTATAAATAAACGAAGATCATTTAGATTTTCTTTCATTTCGGTGCAGTCATCAACTTTAAATATAACATACATGTAACCTTTTTTAAAATAAATATTGTCATTTTGAGAGTGGGCCGTGCAACGCATGACCGGTTGACTTGTTAGAATACAACAACACACAATTTTCAAATATATAACGACACACTTAGTTAAATATATAGAGTCTGAAGATTATGTTTCTATATGCTTTGTATTTCATTGTTTACCATCAAAGTAATTTTTCATAAATTTTTAATTTTTTACGGTTGAATTTCCCAATTAATATTTTATGCATTATCGTTTATCAAATTGCTCAAATAACCAATTTAATAATTTTAAATATGGCACGTGATTAAGTGACTAATTAAGTTATATTGAATTGCATAATGAGTTTAATATATATAATGTTTACTTAAAATATGGTTAAATGTCACCTAAATTTTAGTATTAACTATATCATGTAACGTTCTTGAGTAAGAAAGCACAATAGATATGATATCAAATAATCAATATACTTAACATTAGTAAATTAATTATAAGTTATATGGATAAAATACGTGAAAACATTGTTATTTCTATTCCCAACTAAAAACTTCGATAAAACCTTAATACCGTATAAACTAAAATCGAAAAAAGTGTATATTCCTAATTCGAAAATTAGTCCATGCATATATAAACCTATAAATACTCACACATGCCCGTCCTTTAAATTTGCCTTTTAGCTAGCTTGAATGCACGAGGTCTAATTTCATATAAACAAGTTTTTTTTACTTGCGCATTGCGGCGGCGATGTATAGACTAATTACTTTTATGAATAATAAATTAATAATTAAATATTAAAATATAAATAAAATAAATGTATAAATATACAAATTTATTATAATATAGATAGATATAGATATTGGATCGAAAATTATACAATACAACATCCTCTAAAAAAATTTACATACTGAAATGACAGAGAACTCAAAACTGCTAATTATATTTTCTATATATAATTGTAATTTTTAATCCAATATATTTATTCTAATTTTATTTACATACGTACCATCACGTGCAATAAGCTGAGACATCATACATCCACCATTATTGACATTATGCATGTTATAATATAAGTACATGTTAATATCATCATAAGAGATGCAATTATTACAATGGAAATAATTAAAATACATTTCCGGTTTTTGAAATTATACATTAGAAGGATAATAATTTTATCATTTTATTTATAGTAAGTTAATATCTTAATAAATATTATTATTCACATATGTAAAATCATCTTCAATTTTTTTAACATTATTATAATCTACATATATATATATATATATATATATATATATATATATATATATATATATATATATATATATATATATAGTCCCAGGTTCAAATGAGAAGATCATTTTTCGTGAGAACATGAGAAACACTTTATAATCACTATTTAACTATCCAAAATATGTTTTTTTACAAAGTTTTCTTGGTAGCTTATTTTTTAAATAACTTTTAGAAGTTATATTATTTTTTAATTATTTATGATCAAATTCGTTCATAAATGAATGGTATATACATGGTTAAGAAAATATGGTTTTAAGTAGTAAAAATATTATGTACGATTTTTTTAAACTTTTCGATATAGTAATAATATTAATAAAATTATAAATATAGATGTTTTGATGATATTGGAGTTTGTGTTAGATTGGACTAAATTTTTTGTTAACATTGATGATTATTTATTTTGGTTTACTTGATTTAATTTATTTGATAATTTTTAATTTGATATTTTAATATATATATATTGGAAAAGTTATTAAATTAAATTAAAGTTTGTTAATAAGATACTTGATCAGGCTGATTTTGTTTGGTTATTATTTTACTTTTTATGTAATTTATAATTATAATTTATATAGTTAATAATAATATTTTAAAAATGTTAATAAATAATTAGAGGGTGCTAAGTGTAATTATATTAAACAAATCTAGATTGTTGATCATAAATAAAGGAACCTAATCAAGGGCCCAAATTCTTATGTGCTATTCTGGTTTATATAAGATTAAAGATTATCAAGTTAACCAAAATGAACACATTAGCACCTATAATAGAGCTATGTGTAATTAACTAACGAAATTATAACTTAATTATATTTATTTCATTTCTCGCCTCTCAAAGAAAAGGAATTTAAAACTTTAATATTTGATTATTCATCAAGAATTTTTTTTTTAAACAAACTAACATGTATACTTATTTTGTCGATCATTTACTCTTTTAATTTGTTTTATGATTTTTCCCTACTATAGTTTCATTTTATTTCTTTTCTTAATAACTTTATGATAACAAAAATATTTCTCTCTAATTGTTTGATGGTTCATTAACATTTAATAAATCAACAAACTAACATGTATCACTTACTCTTCAAATTTGTTATATGATCATTTTGGTTTCACTTTATTATATTGCTTTAGTACTTTTATGTCTGTAAATGTTTTTTAAGTTTATATCATAGCTTGTTACATGTTTAACTTGACGCTCAATTATATGTCTATGGATGTTTGTAAGTACTCAATTTAAATATTGACGTATATATCATATATTTGAGATTTTTGAAACAAGTGAACTAATAATTAAAGTATATAGAAAGTCTGAAATAGATACCTATGAGCTATGATAGGTTTGCTATTAAGAGATTACTGCACAATGGGTAAATTTTATACTCATGTAAAAAGTTTGTTTTTGTCATGATTTAGAACTGGTATTTACACATGTAAGTTACTATAAATTTTATCATTTTATTTATAGTAAGTTAATATCTTAATAAATATTATTATTCACACATGTAAAATCATCTTCAATCTTTTTAACATTATTATAATCTACATATATATATATATAGTCCCAGGTTCAAATGAGAAAATCATTTTTCGTGAGAACATGAGAAAAACTTTATAATCACTATTTAACTATCCAAAATATGTTTTTTACAAAGTTTTCTTGGTAGCTTATTTTTTAAATAACTTTTAGAAGTTATTTTTCAAACAAATTTTTTTCGGCATTTTATTATTTTTGTCAAAAAATTTATTCATAATAATCACATTTTATAACTTGATAATCACAAGAATAATATGTGATTATCATGCCATATTTTGTGATTATCTCGGACACATGATAATAACATGTGATTATCATGTTATATTTTGTGATTATCTTAAATAATCACAACAGTAACAAGTAAAAAAAGGTTAAAAAAGTTAATATTTTTTATTTATATTTATATCATAGTTTTCAAAAGTTATTTTAATAGTAATCATCAAAAAAGTTTTACTGTAAAATGTGTTTCGAATAGTTAAAAAGTAAATTAAGTAATTTTCACGTTCTCACGAAAATTAGCTTTCTCATTATATATATATATATATATATATATATATATATATATATATATATATATATATATATACTAGGTGTCCCGCGATAACGCGGGCTACAACATTTGAGTTCTAAAATATATCAATTTAATTACATGAACAAATAATAGATATGTATTTGGGTAATAAAATTGATGAATTAGTGATTGAAATTACTATATCTAGAAAGCAAAGTTATAAATATTGGAGATTTATAATTCCTAGTACCCATATTCTAGTATGTGTAAACATTCAGTATCTTCCATAAGATTTGTTTAATTGAAGTACACACCTTATCAATCTCTACACTATTTGTCCAACTAACCATCGTGTTGAAATGCCAAAAAAAAAAGTGATGGCCACATAAACACATAATGCTCAGTAAAATACGAATAAAATTATTAGGTGCTGCATCATCCTCGGATCCATCATTGTTTAGGTTGAGAGGAGTTTTTTCATCTGAAAATTATAAAAAAGTTAAAAATAGTTGCACAGACCAATCCAAATACATATATAACACATATATAATAATTCAAATGAAATCAATAATAAAACAACTATAACCTTTGGTATCTCCGTTATTAACAGGAGCATAATATTCTTATGTAGTAGGACGCTCTTTGTCATATTAACATACAAATATAAATATGTATTAGTACTCCCTCCGTCCCATATCTATTGTCCAGTATTCCCTTTTGAGATGTCTCAATTTAATTGTCCACTTTCATAAATAGACAAGAATAATGAGATAAAGTTCATTTTTACCCCTAATTTATATATGTAAGACAAAAAGATAGGTAAAAAGTAATGGGTAAAATTGTCTTGTTACCAAAAAGTAAGAGAGATGGTGATGTTTTTCTTAAACTGCATGTTTTTTATCCGGGGACAATAAAATTGGGATGGAGAGAGTAGATTAAAAACATTATATACACCTTAAAGATTATATGTAACATACCTTGGGAGTCTTTTGGGAGATTCATTGTGGAATATGAGAGGTGAAAAATGTATTGGAAGTGAATTATAATGGATATAAATAGATGTGGTGTAGGATTAAGATTTAGAATAGGTTTGAAGATAAATACAAAAAAGTAAACAAAGCCTTTTTTTTTACACTACATCGGGCCTATATTTCTTGATTGGCATTGAATTGTTTATTTTATTGTAATTTATTTATTTTTTGTTTTATAAGCGTAACCTACATTGATTTTTTTTTTCAATTTTAATTATCTTTTGTTTGGTAATCTTATCCTCATTTTTTTAGTCGTATTTATCTATTTATTTTTAATAATAAATATGCGGAGGAGGAAAGTGTAATTATGAAGATTAAATATACACCATTAGATCACAAGAAAGAAATCAATTGAATGATTCAAATTGCTTCATGATATTCTATTTTATATATATATATATATATATATATATAGATGGAGGATCTAAAAAGAAGATTAATTTTATGGAGAAGGAGAAGAAGGAATTCTGACCAATCATTCCAATTTAAGGTCAAAGGGTATAGTAGTCATTTGTAATTTGATTATTTTAATTTAATATGATGTAATTTAATTGCATTAAACTGGGCGGTTTGCATCTTGCACGATTGAGCCTCCACTATTTTTGGAAACTATCAACAATTAATGTACCAATATTTTAATCTTCATATTTCATTCTCATTTTTACTTTGAGATACGTATATGTTTTATAGTTCATCGAAGAAGAGTTTTGATCGGTGCATTAATATAATTGAATATATATTTGTTCAAAACATTTTTGTTGGGCGGGTTTTTTTGGAAGGATATTCACGAAATCTTCAAGATATAAAACAATGATATATTTGATCGATTTTACTTATTTGCATTGCATATTTTAATACAATCAACAAGATCTGGGAGCGATTCATACTGTTCAAAAACACAAGCACTTGTTTCACATATTTGTTATCAAGCTTCATGTTTTGGTAGTTCCAAAACATTGATTCGTGTAGATAAGTTTTGTTATCGATCGAGCTTAATGATCTGGTAGCTACAAGACATTGATTCGGTCCCTAATATTTAATATGTAGCTTCATGTTTTCTTGAAAATATCACGTTAATATTTAATATGTAGCTTCATGTTCTAAAAAGTCATTATAATTTCCCTCATATAACTTGTGTTTTATAGATGTTGATCACATAATTATACTTACAAAGCAAATCTTTTTTCTTATTCCCATTGAGTCAGAAAAATAACACATTGATTCAAATATTTACCACATAGATTCGGCAACATTACACAATGATTCAGTAATTTAACACATTGATTCCGCCAGTTAGTACATTGATTAAGATATTAAACGCATAGATTCATAAGTTAATCAGAACACCAATGTTAATAGTTACCGTGTCATTAAGATTCCTATATATAATACATTTAACCTATATGTTCACAAGGTTCTCTTGCAATTGTTACAACTAAATGATAAACTTGTTTTCACAATTATGTTTTAACCATTCTTGTAACCTTATTTTTCCTTCCAAAAATTCAAAATTTTTTTGGAAACATTGGCACTACCAATGATTCAATAATTCTTAAAAAGACAGTCACCTATGGTTTGCTCCAGTACAAAAAATAAAATAAATGTTTAACTACACAATAACATTGTGCGTAATGTCTTCATTTTTCAAATGCCGCTAGTATTCCTTCTCTTATCTTGTCCGCATTTTTTTCCACCAAATTCTTAAAGTCCATGGGAAGTTTTTCATGTTCCTTTGCTTCAGAATCTACTTTGGAAGCTAGAGTGTACAACCTAGATAACAATATTTTTGATGCGTACTTTTTACGATGATCATCTTTTTGTGTCTGCTGCCTGTTATTCTCCGCTCATAGGCCCGCATCAAAGTTTTTTGCTCCCTTTAACATCTTCATGTGGCGCATTAAAAATACTCCACAATCTATCCCATTGATAGTTGTTTGTCACGCCAATCTTAATCTACATGGAACAATCCGTCGAATAGTTTTCATCATAGAGTGCCGCTTGGTTGCAAAGTATTCACAAAAATGATCACGCTGCAATTTACAATAAAAAATCATAAGCTTATCACATCACCAATGTTTAAAGATGTGACAAATATGATTCAGATGCATCATACATTAATTCAGATACTATGATTCAGCAGTAGCTATACAACGATTCAACATTAAATGTACTATGATTCAGTCTTAATTATACTAAGATCCATAATTATCATAACATCATTTATCATCATCCACCAACTATTCATCTAAATTAGATTCATTACATTGCCACACTAATTCGATAAATTAATCTTTTGATCCATAATCAAGTTCAATGTACTAATCAACTATGCATTGTATATTGGAACACTATAACAACATAGCAACCTTAATTCACAAGAATGCCAAAAGGCAAAAGGAACCTTGTCCCATGTCATTTATTTACTTTGCTATAAACTTCACTTGCATCAAACAAATATAGCATATACGTATTCAACACCAAACAAACGAAAAAGATGCAAAGTCTTCACAAAATTATTAATTTGCAGTAAAATTAGACCGAGTGAATAACAAACTACAATTCACTAATTGCCTAACCATGCTAAACAACATAATAGTTATAACACTAAAACCAATTATAAAACTAATACCAATGATCAACATAATACAAAAAATACCAATTATAAAACTGATAATCAGAATCATATGCATAATTATTATTTTTTTAAACTATGATGCAGCAACATAATATAACTAGTAATAACATTCCTTATAGACTAAATTTTCAACTGAATCAAACAAGGAATGTTAAGATTATGTCCGATGTAGTTAGTGATTTTCACCTATACTTATACTATGATTCATCATTACTTATCAAGCAAAATTCATGTTTAGTTTGATTGAATATCCTATAAACCAATACACAAAGACCCAATCCACCACAATGTATTGTTCTTTAAAAACAATAAATCATTGTGTTATCAAGCTATTTATTGAATCAATACTGCACCAAAAAAATCAATACCTAATAATTCATTGAATCAACATTGCACCTTATGATTATTATAAACCATAAAAAAGTACTTTATTATCTTTTAGAGGCACGATACAGTGTGAATTCAACTATGTTTTCACAAGCTTTTATTATCAACTATGTTTTCACAAGCTTCTTTGTGCTATACTTATTCGATAACTTAATCTTTGATTCAACAACATAATTATCAACCAAAGTTCATGTTTAGTTTATATGAATGTCCTATAACCCACTACAAAATACCCCCAAAATCACCACATTGGAACGGTTGCTTAAACAACTATACTAAATCATTCGGTTACCAACTAATAAAACATTCACAACACATAAATAAAAGAAATTACCTTTCGATTTCGATTGATTCCGATGTGTTCTAACCATATTGCTTCTCAGAAACCAAACACTCAAATCGAATTTTTAAATCTGCGATTCCTTGATTCAGTCTTTTACCCGAAATTCGTATCAAAATACACAAAAAAATGATAATCACGACGGTTGTAGTTAGCGATGAAGATTTCCAATTAGGGTTTTTTTCTTTGTCGAGTAGATGGAGAAAAAACACGATAATTTCAATCACCAATTTTTTTTGCATGAAAGCCGATCATATGTTAATTAAGTATTAGATTGATATTGTTTCCTATATTTAAATTACAGTGAATGGACACTAATACCCCCCACCCTTACAACTTCTGCCCAAATAATCTAATTTTCCCTTTGACTAATCCAAGCCCTTGAATCATACATCTAGTGGTCAGGATTCCTTCTCCCCTTTTCTCCACTAAAAAACCTTTCTCCCTTGATCCAATCCTCTATATATATATATATATATATATATATATATATATATATATATATATATATATATTAATAATTAATGATTAAAGATTACTCGTATTTATATATCAAATTATCTCCCTGTCAATTTGGACGGAATAAAAAGTGCATTATTACTTACTTGCACTAATTGTATTCAGTTGATCATATCAATGATGAACCAGACTTAAATTAAAATTTGATTACATAAAATACTCATATCATGCACGTCCAGAGTTTTAGTTGCATTCAATCTTCAATACTATATAATATAGTGCGGTTAACGTTGATGTCATGAAACTGATTTGACCAAATCTAAAACTGTTATCTTGATGATGTGGCATAATATGGTGCAAGAAATTTTATGGTAATTTTGAATTTTTATAAATATTTCATAAATTAGTTTGGCTTAATTTTGTTTAGAGTTCCTAGACATGCAGGACGCAGCCTCCTTTTGTAATAATTACTATTTGCATGCTTGAAATCTGATTACTCAACACGCTTTAATTTTATTGGTTTCTTTTCCATATCAAAATCACGCATGGCTCTTGGTATCTCTGCAAATCACCTCCCAAATTACAATTGAGGAGATCAACTCATTTATCACATTCATATTCTTTTCTACCATTTTCATCCGATTAATTTTAGAATCACAATATACTCTTCAAGTTTGGGTTTTTGGGTTTTTTTGGGTTTTTTCTTTCCACCAGATTCTCTTAATCAAGGTTCGTATTTCAAGTTTAGCTTTTATGTACACATTTACTCTCTTTATTTTTTTAGGATTTGAATATCCGATTTTGATTTCTGATTTTTAGTTTTAATCCTCTCTTAAATTTCGTTTCACTATCTGTTTTGTAATTTTTTATTTTGATTTATGCTTTGTTTAGATTTGACAATGAGATTGTTGATGTAGTTTGTGAAGATGTTAACCTATTTGGTATTGATATAAACGATCAATGGTATGTAAAGTGACTTCAACTTTTGAATTTACTTTGGTTTTAATCATTTGTTGTGAGTCTCTTTTTTCATGCATATTAACTGTTTGATGAAATGCTTGAAAGCAAAACTTAATTATGTTAGAACTAAGGTTTTTGTTATAAGTTGTGATGTTTATGTGGTGTTATTTGTAGGTTATGATGTTTATGTAGTACATTAGATGGAGGTGGATTTTAGTTAAGTGATCCCGCTGTTTCTGGTACAAACTATGCTGTTTTTTTGTAGGTATAAGCTATATGCAGTTTTCATCATAAGTTTTGAATGAAAAACTTAAATGCAAAGGAGAAGCTACTAATACAAAGTCGAAGGTTTGCTTACTTTTATTTATTTTTCCTTTGTGTTTCACAAGTTTTAGATGATCAATATGAGGTTAGGTTGAGATAAACTTTATGTTTGATAGTTGAACACAAACTGTTATGAAATGCCTGAGCAAAACATTACTTTAATACATATGAAAATTGTATTGTTTGTGTTTATGGTTCCATAGAATTGTTTGAATACAATTATGCTTTATATGTGACATCTGTTTATAGTATAGTCTGTTAACTATATTATTTACTAATTTTGTAAAGCTGTCTTTTAGTCATACGAACATTTAAAATGTGATTGAAATGTTTCAAGATTCTTACTTATTTGTCGGTGATAAATTTGTGTTAATACGAAAGAAAAGAAAAATGATATATATAATTTTGAACTACTATGTTGCAGGTTCATGTAGATATGATCTTAAATGAGTCATCCGAAGTGCTTAGTATGATTTTTACAAGAGATGGTTGTTTGTAACTTTGTTCTCTTACTCCTAATTTCTCTGTTATTGAAACTACAAGTATGCTTTGTATATAAAAGCAATCCCATTTTTTTGTTATGAATGTTTTCCCCTTTGTGAGTGATCAAGCATAATTTTATACCTGAGTGCAAGAAGTATGGATCCGATTCGATGCTCTTTGTGACTTACGTGAATACCCGTTGGAGTGTATTGAACGAAACCGTGAGTGGCGTGAATCGGTAGCGATGAGATGAATATTGATCTCCTCTAGATGATGAGGGTTTGAGTATGAAGGATGTGGGTATTTTTCTGAGGCGTTGGAGGATGAATAGTGTTCATACCCTAGTATTTATAGTGATGTATGATCACCTTGGTGAGCAAGTTTACCACGTGTCATCATCTCATGGTTTTGATCGTACGGTAAACTCACCATCTTGATTGGTACTATTCATTGTATGGTTGAGTCACCATCTCATAGTTTTAATCGTACGACTGAATCACCATCTGGTGGTATTGTTCATCGTACGGTTAACTCGTCATCTTGGTGGTACCAATCGTACGGTTGTGATTGATACTTCCTGTTTGTGGGTCCCCTGTGGTGACGTGGACCAATGGTATGGCCGGAGAGAAACCTTTGTCGGCCCTTGGGAAGACCACCATTAACGTAGGTGGGATCCGTTATAAGGTTGTCTCCTAACGGAAGATAAGAACCTTATCTTGATGGGCTTGCGCCTTTGGCTTGGGCTTAACATATGGGCTTCTTGCTAATTGGGCCTCCCTGTTAATAGGCCTCCTGTTAATGGGGTTGCTTGTAAATAGGGTTTGCCTGGAGATTAAGCTTTCCTGTTAACTGGACTTTCCTGTTTCTTTTGCGGAGTCCATTAAGAATGGTACACGATTAAGTCCCCCCAGTTTAGTTCGCTGACGCCTGCGTCAGGGAGCTAAACTTGAAGCTCCCGTTTTCTGAGAAACTCCATTGCTAAATCCTTGATTTTACACACTTATTTGTGGTAGTTGACCACGTACCAGGGAAGTGAAGTTCACCAGGGGTGACGTGGCTCGTTGTGGGTAGTGCATTTTTTTACTGATGCGTCCCATCACTGTGTCAGGAAATCTGACAAGCTTAAAATGTGGCATTCATTTTAGTACACGGGGAATCGTGCAAGCGATTAATATGGCACATGTGTTTTTTATCGAGGCTAATGACCACGCACGCCTCCTGCCTTGCTATCTTGTGCTTACACGTGTAGGGCCCAGATTGGAGCCCACCGGTTCGCTTTATGTATAAATAGGGCAATTCTCTTTCATTTGTAAGTTACGCTCTCATTTTTACCTCTCAAGCTTTCAAACTTTTTCTCTCGTCTTTCTTCTGCGAACTCGGTGATTAAGATTCTGGAGACTATTTTTAGGTTTGTATTCTTGCTTTTGTACGACTTCTTCCATTTTATACCATTTATTTGTATACATATCTTTTATTTTCTTTGAACTATGGAACCGTCGTCTCGCACCACCACTTCTGCCCTTGCCTCCACCGTGTCCGGCCCTAAGGCCAGAGTGACTTCACAGTTTTCTGGTGGCATTGTAGAGACCGTACAGAGTTTGACCGATAGGGATGCCTTATTAGATCTTATTTCGTTGTATTCATGTATCAATCGGTTCGAGCCTGTTACGCCGTTACCTACACAACGCGCCCATTTACCACCTGCAGGTAAAGTAACCGTATATTCCCACTGGTTTTCGATTAGCAACTTCCCTGCTAGATTATTACGGCATAGGGTTCTCTCAGCTACATCCTCTAGGTCTTCAGAAAATCATTATGTTTGAGGTGTATTGTAGATTGCATAGGAAAGACCCCTCCCTGCTATATTTTTCTTCTCATTTTTCCCTTACTAACTCCTCTGAGAGTTGGTTTTCTGTGGCTAAACGTTCGGGGAGATTTGCCAACTTCTGCGGTCTTAGGGTAGACGGCCTGAGAGGCTAGAAGGAAAGATTCTTTTTCACCGACGCTTCTATGCTCCCTCTTGATAATTCGGGGCTTCTTCGCTGGGTTAATCCTCAGGAATGGGTTAATAGGTTGGCGCTTGTGAAGAATGCCCCTCCGGATATTCTTGAGACCAACCCCGAGGTTGACATGGATTTTCTTCGCCTGCTAAGGCAGGGCGGTGTTGTGATGAGGCCGTATCCGGATTCAGTCCTTCCAGCCTATAGGTTTTCGAAAGATTCATCTTCGTCGACGCTTCTATGCTCCCTCTTGATAATTCGGGGCTTCTTCGATGGGTTAATCCTCACGAATGGGTTAATAGGCTGGCGCCTGTGAAGAATGCCCCTCCGGAGATTCTTGAGACCAACCTCGAGGTTGACATGGATTTTCTTCGCCTGCTGAGGCAAGGCGGTGATGTGATGAGGCCGTATGTGGATTCAGTCCAGGCGATGGCTAGTATGAGCAGGAATTTTAGTATGGAGAGCAGGATTCTTATCTGCAAGTATCAAGATAAAGGTAGGAAGTGTTGGAATTTAGGCGGTTCCAAATTATTCTTTCATGTTATTTGTCACATTTGGATTTGTCCTAGGGATGAGCGTGGTACAGAACCGGTACCGTACCGTACGAAAACGGTTAGTACCGCTTTTCATTTTTGCCATAATTTGAATACCAAATTGTTGGGTTTTCTATTCCCTAACTAGATTAATATGCGCAGCGGAATTATAACAAAAATAATTAATCTAAGGCAATTAGGAAACTAAACCCTAAGAGATCTTAACTTGAATAAATAAAAGCAATAAAATAAATAAGATAAATAAGAATTTACTAACCATTGAGAAAACCAATTTCTCACTCGTAGACGAACTAGCAAAACCTTCTTGCTTGGTGGCGAGTGCCCAAACTAGAACACCTCTAATGGCTCACACCCACGAACAAAGAGAATTCCCAAGTCTCCTAAGGTCACGATTCTAGATCGCAAAACTCTTACAAATGAGTAGGAATAAAAAAGAGAAAACTAGAATTGAAAACTATTCAATTCTAAAAGAAAGTGCAACCTGAAAGCTAAGGGGTAGGTCCCTATTTATAGGGGAGGAGGAAGGCATGGCTTTGATATTCCAGCCGATGTGGGACAGAATCCATACGGCTTATGGATCTTTCCATACGGCGTATGGATGGAGTTTCCACCGCCCTGAAACCCTAGCATCCATACGGCGTATGGATGGAGTTTTCAGATTTTCCCTTTTCTTTTAGTTTCTAATTAATTTCCAATTAATAAACTAAATATACTATTAATTCCAATTAATATTATTTCTCTTATATATTTCTCTTACTGTTCATTGAGAGCGACCCAAAAAGGACTTTACTTTTAATGATATACTTACCAATTAGTTATGATATTGGACACTATTTCAACAGTCTCCCACTTGGACAATTCATCAACTATTATTGGTCTAAGCTTATCCATTAACTAAGCAGAGAGTGCCATCCAACGCAACTGCCGAACTCTGATTCTTATCTTAGAGTTAGCCCTTTAGATAAGTGATCAACTACTCCTTTGTTCTACTGATTACGTAAGAATCGAGACATGGATTTTAATCAATCTCAAGATTCATAATTAGTTTTCCGATTTCCGATTACATAGACTTTATGAGACTATTAAACCATCAACTTAGTCTCGACCAGGCCTAACACTTTAGAGTCAATCTTTAATCATCAGAGGGCCCAAGATATCGCTTTCCACATTAGGCAAAAAGGAACAAATAAATTTTGACTACATAGTACTAGTCAACTCATCATGTCATACCTAGCATACCCTTTATGACTGGCATTTACGCACAACGTTAGAATAGGCTAAAGTATAACAGACTTGAAAAACTAGAAACTCAATGTATCTCTATTTTAAGAATAGAGGATATTATCATCTCAGAGTTACTCGTGATTTTAATCCATGAAGTAAGTTCCATGAGTGCGGGTCTCTCCTATACTTAAATCCCCATTAAGTACCCATGAGTGTTGCAGCATTCTCTATGCCATGTCTAATCTCCATAGACAATCTACTAACACTCCATGACAGTCTTGATTCACCACTTACTTCCAGGAGTGTGAACGACTGAGGAGGTTTGAGTAAAACTGTTTTACTCGGGAAGTGGTGTCTAAACATGCAAAACAGAAACACAATGACAAACAATAGTAAATGGTAGAACTCCTTCCAATAAATAAATCTCCATTATTTAATCACCAATTCTATAACAATTTATCATTGTTTACAATGTTTCAAAAATCAAACTAACAACTAAAACTTTACATTATCTCTTAAGCCTATGCTCCTAGCATGCTCATCATGTTTGGACTTCCCAAGTGGCTTTGTGAACGGATCATCCGGATTATCCTATGATCTTATACTCTTCACAATCACGTGTCCTTTTTCTACTTTCCTTCGAACAAAATGGTATTTTCTCTCAATGTGCTTTGACTTTATGTGATCCTTGGGTTCTCTACTCAAGGCGACCGCACTTTCGTTATCACAGAATATTTCAATGGGGTCTTGAACCATTGGAACAACTCCAAGATCTCCAATGAAATTCTTAATCCAGATGGCTTCCTTTGAAGCCTCAAAAGCCGCTATGTATTCAGACTCGCACGTTGAGTCTGCCACCGTATCTTGCTTGGAACTTTTCCCTGTCACCGCTCCCCCATTTAGTAAGTATACCCAACCAGACTGTGGACGGCTATTATCTCTATCTGTTTGGAAACTTGCATCACTATAACCCGTTACTCTGAGTTCTTCTTCTCCACCATAAACCAAGAACCTGTCCTTAGTATTTCTCAAATACTTAAGAATATTCTTTACAGCTGTCCAATGACCTTCACCAGGATTCTGCTGATGTCGAATCACTAAGCTCAAAGCAAACAAGACATCAGGCCTTGTACACGTCATGACATACATGATCGATCCTATAGCTAAAGCATATGGGACTCGACTCATTCTATCCGATTCTTCCTAGATTTCGGACAAAGATCCTTACTGATCTTAATGGCATGATGTAAGGGTAGATTCCCTTTCTTAGAGTTCTCCATTTTGAATCTTTTCAAAATTTTATCTAAGTATGTGTCCTGGCTAAGTCCTATGAGACGTCTCGACCTATCCCTATAAATCTTTATACCAAGAATATATGCTGCATCTCCCAAGTCTTTCATAGCGAAACATTTTCCCAACCAGTCCTTTACACTTTGTAATATTGGGACATCGTTTCCTATGAGTAGTATATCATCCACATATAACACTAGGAAGACTACAATACACCCACTGAACTTGATATATATACAGGACTCATCTTCACTTCTAGAAAATCCAAACTCTGTGACTTTCTCATGGAAGCAGAGATTCCAACTACGAGAGGCTTGTTTAAGTCCATAAATAGCCTTTTGAAGCTTGCACACTCTATAGGATACTTTGCATTTTCAAAACCCGCTGGTTGTGCCATGAACACATCCTCTTCCCGTTAAGGAAGGCGGTTTTGACATCCATCTGCCAAATTTCATAATCATGAAACACAGCTATGGCTGGCATAATCCTAATTGACTTTATCTTAGGTACTGGTGAGAAGGTTTCCTCATAATCAATCCCGTGGGTTTGAGTATAGCCCTTCGCTACCAACCTAGCTTTATAAGTGTGTACTTTCCCATCCATGCCAGTCTTCTTCTTGAAGATCCACTTACAACCCACCGTCTTAAGACCGAGTGTAGTGTCAACCAAATTCCAAACTTGGTTGTCATACATGGACTGAATTTCACTTTTCATAGCTTCCTTCAACTTAGCAGCCTCAGGGCCTGCCATTGCTTCCTTGTAGTTAGCAGGTTCATCTAAGTCATTTAGTGTACTGTCACTAATTTTATCCTCTTCTTCTACATGGTAACCATAATAGAACTGAGGAGGCTTGCTAACTCTACAAGATCTGCGAACGGGTAAGGATATGTCTTCAGGTTCAACAGGTGTTTCCACCTCTTGTTGAACATCAGTGTGTGTTTACTGTAGGTTCTTCATCGGCCGACTCTTGAATTTCTTCAAGATTAATCTTACTCCCACTGTCCTCTTTAGATATCATTTCTCTCTCAAGGAAAACTCCTCTTCGAGCTACGAAGACCACATTATCCGCGGGTCTGTAGAACAGATATCCAAACGACTCTTGTGGATAACCGACGAAAAGACACTTATCAGATCTGGAGTCTAGTTTGTCCTGAGTTTCTCGTCTAACGAAAACTTCACAACCCCAGATTTTAATGTGACCAAGAGATGAACGTTTTCCCTTCCACATCTCATAAGGTGTCTTTGAAACCTTCTTGGTGGGTAAAAGATTTAAGATGCGAGCGGCTGTTTCTAATGCATAACCCCAAAAGCTTATCGGAAGTGTAGCCCGACTCATCATAGACCGAACCATGTCGTAGAAGGTTCTATTTCTCCTCTCAGCAACTCCATTAAGCTGTGGTGTTCTAGGAGGAGTCAATTGTGAAACTATTCCACAATTTCTAAGATGATCAAGAAACTCGATACTAAGGTATTCTCCTCCCCTATCGGATCGGAGAACCTTTATCTTTCTGCCCAATTGATTCTCTACTTCGCTTTGGTATCTTTTGAATACCTTAAAAGTATCCGACTTATGCTTAATCAGATAGACATGTCCAAATCTACTGTAGTCATCAGTAAATGTAACATAATACCGATTTCCATCTTTTGTGATGCATCGGAATGGTCCACAAACATCCGTGTGTACCAAGTCCAAGAGTCCTTCACCTCTTTCACACGACCCTGTGAATGGTGATTTAGTCATCTTGCCCAACAAGCAAGATTCGCATACATCATCCGATTTGAGGTCGAATGATTCCAACACTCCATCCTTTTGGAGTTGGCCGATGCGTTTC
This sequence comes from Pseudognaphalium luteoalbum, assembly GCA_963422505.1. NCBI lineage: Eukaryota > Viridiplantae > Streptophyta > Magnoliopsida > Asterales > Asteraceae > Pseudognaphalium > Pseudognaphalium luteoalbum. The sequence continues at coordinate 121,684,213 of OY730193.1, forward strand.
TTGTTTACGTGCCCAAGATGATAATGCCACAATTTGGATTTATCAAGCTCATTAGACGAATCAATATTTAAAATCAAATTGCTAACACATTCAACATTTTCATATATGCCATTGTAAGGAGAAGCTTTGAAAATAAAACAACCAATTAGATAAACCAAAATATCACCATTCTCATTATCAAATGAAAATTGATAACCATCCTTAAACAAAGCATAAAATGAAATAATGTTTCTAGTCATTTCTGACGAATAACAGCAATTATTCAAATCTATCCTAACTCCAGAATTCAGCACGAGCTCATACTTTCCAATCTCGGCAACATGCTTGATTCCTCTGTTTCCCATGACTAGATTAAGCTCTCCATGCTTCAACTTTCTACTTTCCTTTAGACCCTGCAATACAGTGCAAATGTGAGTACCACACCCTGTATCCAGAACCCACGAATTAGAAGTTGTAGTATAATGGACTTCGATCATGAACATACCTGAGTAAACACTCTTTTCGACCTTTCCATCCTTAAGGTCCTTCAGGTATTTCGGGAAGCTACGTTTCCAGTGCCCCTTAGTGTTGCAATAAAAACACACTGCTTCCTTCGGATCATTCACTGGTGCAATATCAGAATCAGTCTTTCTTTTGGACCCACGATTGGACTTTCCATTCGTAGTCTTTGCTTTCCAATTTGACCTCTTTCTTTTCTTTGCAGTTTGACCAATTGCCAACACATGAGCTGCTGAGCTAGAGGACACATCATCCTTTTTGATTCCTTGCTCAGTGGTTTGCAACAAATTATGGAGTTCCATTATTGAGCCTTCTCTCTCATTCATATTCATCTGATATGATATTACAAACTGATTGTAGACAGCTGGCAGACAGGACAAAATTATGGCAATGGAAAACTCTGTGTCAAACATTATATTCAATGATTCCAACCTATCAAAGTACCCTTTCATCTCCAAGACGAAAGCACAGATAGATGCTCCAGGTTTAGGTTTGCAAGCCATGAGTGACTTAACCTCATCAAGGTGTTCTTTGCTCGCCTTTGCCTGGAACATTTCCTTAAGCTGTTGGTTCATTTCATAAGCCCAAGTATTCTCAAAAGTCTTTTGCAACTCGGGGCTCATGGAGGATGCCATGGTACAAGACACTTTATTCGCATCATCATAATGTTTCCTGTGTGCCTCAATCTCCTCTTGGGTTGAGTTTTCATCAATCACGGGAATCTGCTCATCGAGAACATACTCATTGTTCTCGTACCTCAAGGTAAACCTTAGGTTACGCATCCAATCCATATAGTTTGGACCAGTCATTCTTTCCCTTCCAAGAACTAAAAGAAGTGAGAAGTTCGAGTTGAGTGCGGAATTGGGACAGGAGGATTATTACCATTTGTAGAAGACATCTATAAGATAAATAGTTTTAGTTAGTTTGAATATTCCTTAATTAATTACCCAATTACAAAATTAAGGCTAGGATCCATATTTTAGATTCATTTTATGAAAAGGTTTGCGTAATCATATTGCGAATTTATTTTAGGTAGACAATTCCTTTGTCAATTTCATTCTCTATGAAACTCCTAGTTCTTTTGAGATTCATTGATTCTTATCAATGATATGTTAATATCGGATATGCTCATTTACTATTCATGACTGGTATGTCGAGGATCATGAACAAGATGGTGAATTTAACCATGCAAAACCCACGTGGTCCCCGGCCCGAGTACGCTCGAGAATCGTGAGTTCCACATCACCTCTCAATATGATCTCATATTAATGTGCCGGTAAACCACACACGCTTCATTAACAGACCATACGAAAGATGTGCGGTTTTCATGGGTTAGCATACTATTCACATTTTATAGTATCTAGAACATGATTTTGTTTTAGTACTTTTAGGTCATACTTTTGATCTTAACATCATCCTATCAAAGTCCTTGGTAGCTCCATTGAACGCACAAAGAAGCAGAGAATACCTCTCTTATAGTTTGTTCACTATGTGTGAGCCAATTCATCAATTGACTGACGATGTATTTAACTTTAATGATACATATACTTATAGCTCATAATATATGTAACGTCTCTCTTTAAACTCTTAAAGTCTACGGTTCTATTTTAAAACATTTTAAAATTTAGGGGTATATTTTAAACATTTCAAAATATAGGGTCTAAAGTGTAAATTCATTTTACCAATTTAGACAATTATATTTCCAATTTATCTTTACCTACATACTATTGCAGATAATTAAATGCTAGTATTTATCAAGCTAAGGCTCTGATACCACTGTTGGGTTTTCTATTCCTTAACTAGATTAATATGTGCAGCGAAATTATAACAAAAATAATTAATCTAAGGCAATTAGGAAACTAAACCCTAAGAGATCTTAACTTGAATAAATAAAGGCAATAAACTAAATAAGATAAATAAGAAATTACTAACCTTTAAGAAAACCAATTTCTCACTCGTAGACGAACTAGCAAAACCTTCTTGCTTGGTGGCGAGTGCCCAAACTAGAACACCTCTAATGGCTCACACCCACGAACAAAGAGAATTCCCAAGTCTCCTAAGGTCACGATTCTAGATCGCAAAACTCTTACAAGGAGCAGGAATAAGAAAGAGAAACTAGAATTGAAAACTATTCAATTCTAAATGAAAGTGCATCCTGAAAGCTAAGGGGTAGGTCCCTATTTATAGGGGAGGAGGAAGGCATGGCTTTGATATTCTAGCCGATGTGGGACAGAATCCATACGGCTTATGGATCTTTCCATACGGCGTATGGATGGAGTTTCCACCGCCCTAAAACCCTAGCATCCATACGGCGTATGGAAAATTCCATACGGCGTATGGATGGAGTTTTCATATTTTCCCTTTTCTTTAAGTTTCTAATTAATTTCCAATTAATAAACTATATATAATATTAATTCCAATTAATATTATTTCTCTTATATATTTCTCTTACTGTTCATTGAGGGCGACCCAAAAAGGACTTTACTTTTAATGATATACTTACCAATTAGTTATGATATTGGACACTATTCCAACACAAATATCGTACCAATTGAAGTGGTATTGGTACCAATACGGTACGGGTACTGGTACGGTAAAAAGTGGTACTATACCTATTTGGTACCGGAAATATAAAAATACAAAAGTGAAAAATATACGGTTGTAAAAAGTAGTACAACATAAAAAAAAATAGAATCACCTCAATATCAAACTGGACCAAGTAAAGTAACTGAAACAAAAAAATCATAAATAATCTTCATGTTTATGTTTTTGAAATAAAGTACCCAATAGTCAATACGTCACATTAATTCATCAAACACGAAATTATCAACAACAATATTGATCATATTATAACATAAATACATAAGTTAAAAATTATGATATTAAACAAATAAAATAAACATAATCCTAAAGATAATTCTCATTACTCAGAGTGTCAAAAATTTAGCCACGGGATTTTATATGTTTGCGTATTAAGGATATAGGTACTTTCATATTCTTTGTTGGTGTTGATGATGATAATGATAACGATGATAGTGGTTGCACATTATGATGACGATTGTAGTTGATTGTGATCCTTAGTAATTGATGATGATTAGGATTTAGGTTTTGTGAATGTTAATTAAAAACTCATCAGTCGCGCAGTACATATAACATGTGTTACTAGTAGGCGTTATTATTATTTAATAGACAATATTATCGTATAATTATATAGTGTCAAAAAGATAGGATGTTATGTACCGGTACCGGGTACTAAACCGGGAAATTACCGGTACCGTACCGAAAGTACCACATCCAAAAAAATAAGTTTTATAAGTACCGAATACCGTACCATTTGAAGTGGTATGGTACCGGTACGGATACGTGACCGGTATGGTATGAGTACGGTATTGGGATTTTGGTACTAATCCTCATCCCTAATTTATCCTGATAACTTCTTTATTTTGCAGTGATGAATTTTAACAGTTTCGTATCCACTGATGACCTGTCTGGGGTTGAGATAGGTCATACCTCTATTGACAACATTCCCACCAACCCGGTCGGTACTCCCATGTCCACTCTTCCCACGGGGTCTACGATTCCCTCCGACTACACCACCGTGGATGACCTGGGGGAATTTGCAGGAAAAAAGAAGAAGTATGCCGCCGATGATGGGAAGAAAAAGAATAAAGTAAATCGCCATGTTTCGGTGTCTTCCCTGGAGATCAGCGGAATGGATGCTGGTGGTTCCGAGACGGCAGAACCGATTTTTGAGTCTCGACCTTTGCAGGGGTAGCGAGATGAAACCACTGGTAAGCTATCCTCTTGTTTTTTTACTTTTGGCTTTGCATTTGGTTGATCTTGACTTAGGTTTTTAATTTCTTTTAGATGAGGAGGGTGAGACACCGATTACTAAGAAGAGAAGGAGGATTCAATTCTCTACTGGTGATGATTCCTCCTCCAGACTCCAGATGGGCAGCGGTTCTAGCTTTTCTCCCCCTGATATGGATGTGGATGAAGATGAGGATGCTGCTGATTTCTTAGGTGGCGCTCGTTGCCCTATCCCTGCTGGTCTTGAGGCTGATCTCAGTGGCTATTCGGTGTTTGTTCCCGGATGGAAGTTCCAGGTGGACAATCCTGGTCGTGATCTTCAGTCCTGCAGGGACTATGTGATGCATGCGATGCCTCCGACCGTTGATGGAAAAATGGCAGCCCTGAATGCCCGCCAGAGCATTAACCGTGGCCTCAAGGCCACCTTTGATTCTTTTATGTGGAGCATCAACACCTTGAAAGTGGCAGACCACTTCGAGAAGCTTAGCAGGAAGCTAGGGTTAGCCTTGAAGGACGATCGTGCTAAGGCTGCGGAGAAGAGGGAGAATCATGCCAAATTTAAGGCTGAGCATGCTGCTGACATTGCAAAGGTCAGCCAGATGTCCTCAGAGATTAAATCCCTGAGGGATCAGCTCTTTGTGCAGGTAATTCTAGTTCTCTTTTGAGAAAGGTTTCGATTTGTGATCACTTGTTGTTTAAACTCCTCGTTTATATGCAGGCGAAGAAATCAGCGGACATGGAGGCTTCTTTGCAGCAGAGTGGAATTGAGCTGAACTCTGTCAATGCTCAAAGAGATGAAGCTCTGGTTGCCAGGGACGCGGCTATGGCAGAGAGGGATCATGTCAGATTTGAGAGGGATGCAGCAGCGTAGGAGAAGGAAAAAACTCCAAAATGGGCTTCCTGACCTGATCATTACCTCGATGGGCTGTCCTAGGATTATAGGACCATTTGGCCAGCTGTTACAATGCGTAAGAGCTCAGGGATGACATGAGTCAGCAACCATAGCGGCAAAGCACATCAATCCTCTTCCTGCTGCGTTGGCTGCACGGGTTGACCCAGAAATAGCCAACAAGGTCAAAGCCGCTCAGAATGTGTTGTCTGACTTGTCTACCTCCCCCTTTCTGGAGAAGCTTACTGAAGACCTTGACATGCCGGTCGAGGCCCTCCTGTCTATGAAGCCTAGTCCTTAGTTTTCTCCGTGCTTTGGATTTAAACATTTTGTAAACATTTGCTACAAGTATATGTAATGTACATTTGCACAGTTTCTGTAATATATTTGTATGTTATTATCTTTACACATCTTACTCTGTGTTTATCTGCTTGCTTCGAGTACTCGTTTTGTAATGTTCATACAGTTTGTGTATTCTCCTTTTGTATTTAACCGGTGGTCATGACCTGGCAAATTCTAGTTTGCCTGCGGCGCAGAGATGATCAGCTAGCAAGCCTATTGGCGGATGCTTGTGTCATTCTTGCCTTCGAGTACTCGTTATTCTAATTTTTTATCTTTAGATTCATATAATCTCAATTAACCAATCTTCTAATGTTATGGCTAATCTCTCCACTTTAAGAAGAGGGGACCAACACGTACAAGGGGTTCAATCAAGTTTTTTTTTGCCTTTATCCTGACCTTTGGCAACATCATTTAAAGGATTCTTAAAATTGATATTCTAATTTTTTAGAAATTCGATCCATCTACGATCCTCAAAAAAATAGTGTAATATTCGCGCTATGCGGTGGAGTATATTACTTTATAGTCAAAATAGTGATTCAACAGTTATCATATGATTACCCATGATAAGGTGTTGATAGTAGTAATCTTTTTGTAAGGGGAGGTGATAAATACACCACATAATTTGGATTCCAACACCAAAAGTATGCTATAATGAGTTGTACTGCGAGCTGTGACTGCTGTACAGTGTGTTGTACTAATCATTTTTTGTGTTGTATATATCAACTCCCTTTTGTAAGGGTTTGCAATAAAGCTGATAAAAAGGTGAAAAAAATGTAAAATTGATATAATGAGAATTAAACAAATTAAATAAGGATTCTTAAAACTTTCCATAGATAACGTCTCAATATGCACAAATATAAATACTTATTTTGATTTGGTCTCTTTTTGGTATGTGTAATTAAAGATTGTAAGAGGGGCAAATTTGTCTTTATGATTTTTTAAAGAATTTAAGGAATAGTGAAGATGTTTTATAAGTTTTAAAGATTAAAGATAGGGATTTTTTGAAGCTAGAGATAATCACTTAATGTATAAGCTCTTTCAATCTTGCCACACACACCCATAATATGTGTAATTTCATTTTTAAATACTTAGTAATATTTTTATATGTCCCTCTTTCCCTTGATTTTCATTGATCCCTGTACTTAAATATCTTTGACATATAGATGCATGTGGTAGGAATGTAATAATATTTCTTTAGGGAGCTGATTTTGGCAAGTAAACTTTTACTTGTCACAAGAAAATAGTGCATTAACCAGTTGTACTATAGGCATAAACAGTTGTACTATTTTTTTGTGACAAGTAAAAACTTACTTGTCAAAATCAGCCCCCTTTCTTTACCATAGTGATAACATATTTTGTTTAATTAGGAAAAAAAGAAGTTTACGTTTCAGTAGTGATATGGTTGCTTTATGTCACACCCCCGATTTCATAATTTGTGGAAGCGATCATTTGTGTGTGATTAATCAATAATCAGAACACCAAAGTACAAACAAATGACTCTACATGAGACGTTTATATATATTACAAAAGTAGTTACATAGATTAACGTCATAAGTTTACATTATTAATGAGTTTGCGTAATGATTTTGAAGATTTTAATACATAACCGATTAAAAAAAGATAATGCTAAAAAAATCTTCATAAGTATATAGATGCATGCGACTCGTACTAGCTAGCATATCCTGCGGGCCACCCTACTGTAGCTGATCACCTGAGAATACAACACTAAATGTCAGTTATAAAGCCGGTGAATCTCACAGGTTTAACTTAAAACATCATGTGATACATAATATTATCCGACGATTTATAACCGAACAATGATTAAACCAATTAAGGTTTCCGAATTAAAAATACCGACACTGACATTGCACTGAGCCATGGTTCGAGGCCTAACCTGATTTTCTGCCTCCCGAATGGTGTCAACCCCTATAACAGTTACTAAAATGTCCATTTGGAATGGTTGTAGCTACCAACCCGGACAGGGACGTCACTCCCCAAATAGATCTATCTTTTAGTAATCGCGCCTTATTAAGTTAACGAACCATACACTGATGAGGACTTTTCCGAATTAAAACACTCATGCAATAACCGAACAAAATCAATACCGACAATGATAAACGAATATAATAACCGAGTTAAAATCAATTTAACTAACCGAATAACTGTGATCATGAAAATAATTTGTGTTGCATCTCCCCCGAGTTAAAATAGTAAAACGATAAAATGGGTCCATGAGACTCACCTGAGTCACCGAGCAATGTAAGGCAGAAATCAAGTAAGAAGGTTCTGCAAACCAGTAACCTTTAGCGTCCTAAACGCAGAGATATATTAACATAAGTACTTAAAATTATGTTAATGATTTGATTGCTTTGAAAGATCATTTGCTTATTAAGAATGTGTATTATTCGTTGATGATGATATTGAGAAATTTGTTTGTTAGGCATTCACAATTGTTGATCGTGTCGTATAAAATTGTTGTTCAAATATTTGCTACAGAAAGTATATATATATATATATACATATATAATAATAATAATAATAATAATAATAATAATAATAATAATAATAATAATAATAATAATTAATATTAATTGTAATAATAATATATAATTAATTAGAGTTACTATATTTAGACATTGCTATAATAAGAAGGTAACTATATATATGCAACCCATTCGGTTTGAAATGTCTCAGCCGATCGGTTCGTTTATTTCACCCGTTCGGGTGTAATCCTCCACCCGTTCGGGTATCTTGAGTCACCCGTTCGGATCTCTTGAGCCACCCGTTCGGGTGTGGTTCCTTGCTCAGATTTTTAGTCTGTGTTCCAGTTTTTAATCCGCATCAATATTTAGTTTCTAGCTATGATTTCGAGTTAAGTTTTTATCAAATTTGTAGATTATAACACACTAACTTTTACCCATTTATTACACTTATGCGATTTGTATAAGTTTTATACCCGTGTGTATGTTTTTGGTCCAAGAACATCATCACCAACTTATCATTTTTATAAAGTTTTTGTTACAAAATCTTTCATATCTATCTTTTAATTTCATTATATGACAACATTTTATGAAAGAAATAATGGAGAAAATTCCTCACACTGGTTTTAAAATGATGGAGAGGCTGAGATAATGATGATATGATGATCGGATGATGATGATGTTGTGATGATTTTGGTTTGCTGCTTCTACTTCTTTTTTTGTTTCTACCGATCGAATGCACAGGGGAGAGGAGTAACCTAATTATTTGAGTTTGGTAGATGTATGTGTATGTGTGTGTACTGAGGGAGTTGGAGGGAGTATATAATTATTGAGGCCGGGTTGAGTTTTTCAACGGGTTTGAGTCGGGTAGTAGTAGTGTGTTCCCAGATATTTTTTTAGTTTATAGTAAAAGTTTAAGTTTTTAGCCTGTTAGTTTCGTGTACGGTTCCAATTATGTGTAAAATTACATATAATATTCGTGATTTTATTTTGAGGTATTTCTCGAAATACTTAAATAGAAATAATAAAAATATGATTTTTATTATTTTTGACTTTTGGGTACGCCTTGTATTGTTTCTGTTCACGTACGATACGTTTTATATATAACGTATAAATGTTTCGTTTTCGTTTCATTTTTTGATACTCCCGAAATATTTTCAACTAAATATTATTTAAAAATAGTTTTGCGTTCTCTATAATTGTTGTAATTAGTTTTTCTGCGTTCTTTCAGATTCATTTATATGTGATTATTATTAGATAATTATTTTGGGTATATCTATATATATATATATATATATATATATTACTTGAATAATTGTGTAATAATGCATATAAGATACGAATGTTTTAGGTTTAAATAGTGCGCGAAAAATGCCGTTTTTGACCGGGTGCCACATTCTCCCCTTGTTCAGAGAATTTCATCCCGAAATTTATCCGAACCCAATGTCTGCGTGTTTCTAAATTCGATTATATAATATGAGTCTACTTATTAAGACTTCCGACTTTTCCCTCCACTTGTTAGGCTCTCCTTACAGCTCGCACCAATAGCTGAGCGGCCGGAGATTGATTGAAAAGGCGCAACCCTGCCGCCCCCTAGTCGCCTACCTACTCGTGTTCGTAGCTTGATCGAAGGTCAAGGCTGTGGTCCGGCGGAAAAACAGAAGTCGTCCGTATCAAGTAATACGTGAATTGCTCAGTAGTGCTTCGCCACTACCGTAGCTGGCGGAAATAGCTTAATTGGTAGAGCATAGCCTTGCCAAGGCTGAGGTTGAGCCTACCAGTCACAAAAAGAAAATGAAGGAGAATTCCGATTTCTACCCGACCATTATGTCTACGTGACAAGGTCAGTCCGAATTAACAAGTATCACTATGAATTGGATTAATAATCCACCGAATTTGATAAGTTCTACCGCATTCCTAGAGTTCGAAAATACCGATTTCTTAACACGAATTTAATTCTACCGATGCCGTACGAGAGATTTTTAAGCCCTTGTGTAGGACGTACCCGTATGATTATTTGAGATGTTCCATTAGGACAACATTCCGATATCTAACTCACAATTACCGATATTATAGCACACACGACTACAGTATTATCCGAGGGTAGGAAAATGAATAGTTTCCTCCAAACGAATGATTCTGACACGATGACCGATCTGTTGTTTTATATCAAGAATAATATCCGAGTTACCGAGCTCAACAGATGTTAGATAAATAGGATGGATTTCTAGCAGTTAAATTTTTAAAGTGCAATTATGTATTACACTACCGGTCTCAATTAACTACAGTTTGCTAAACCGATTGTACACTTAACTTCTAAGAAATAAAACAAACGTTACGTAGCATGTTGAAATTTATGAAGTATGAAACACAGAAAATGATGTTTGTTACGCGACAAGGTACGTACCAGTGTCAGAGTCTTGGTGAGTGTTCCTAGCATTCAGCATGAAGATCCTTCCTTTAGCAGTGTTGTTCTTTTTCAGCTTAGGACAGTCACTTCGGTAGTGTACTATGGTGCCACACTCGTAACAAGCTTTCACTCGGAAATCTTTAGCAAGATGACCATAACGCTTGCACTTGTCACAAGGGGTGCCACAAGGCCCATCATGGTGGCGGTTATATTTGGAGCAGAAGGGTTTAGTTCCAGTGTATTCCTTCTTGCCTTCAGATCCAGAGGCGTAGGCCTTGGCAATTGCAAGCTTTTTGTTGGTTTGGCCTTGGTTGTCGGGGTTTCCATTGGGTTTTCTTTTGTTATCCTTACCTTCGCGGACAACCTGTGCCATGAGGCTGTGAGCCATACGAACGGCACTTTGAATGGTTCCCGGTTTGGAAGTAGTCACCATTCCTCTGATGCTTGCGGGAAGTCCCCAGATGTACCTCTCAACCCTTTTGAACTCATGATTGACCATGGTTGGACGCAAGAGGCCTAGTTGAAGAAAACAGGTGGTGTATCCAGCTATGTCATTGCCCTTGATAGTGTGATTCCAGAATTCAGTCTCCAGCTGTTGTATTTCCTCTCTAGGACAATACTCCTCAGTCATCATCTTTTTCAGATCATCCTAAGGTAGTTTGTAAGCAACATCGATACCTACAGTCTGGGCATGAGTGTTCCACCAAGTGAGTGCACCTTCCATCAGTGTACAGATAAAGTATTTGACCTTGCAGTCATCCGGGCAATTATAGATATGGAAGACGGATTCCATCTTCTCAATCTACTGCAGTAGGCCGATGGATTCTTCCGTGCCCTTGAAGTTCAAGGGTTTGAAGTTGAGGAAGTCTTTGTAGGATCAGGGTTTGGCTGGTGGGGTGTTGTTCGGAGTTTCATCGCTTTCCAGGTTTGGAACTGACTTGCTGTTGGGAGGTGTTTTTCGAGCGGCCAGAGCTTCAGCTACTCGCTGAGTGATTAGCTATTCAAGTTCAGCAGGAGTGAAGGATTGTCATCTCGGAGGCATGTTCCTTAAATAAAGACAAGGGACATGTGAGTTTTTGTGTAAGAGTATGATTATCGGAGTTGTATATATAAAGGTAATATATCACAACACAAGTGACAATCAATGGTGTAGAATAATAGAGGTTGCAATCAATTAACATGCGTGTCCAAAGATTACAAGAGTTAGAGTTTACGAAAGGTTTACGAGAATTCGTAACATCTAGGCTAGGAATTTGTCAGGATGAAAGTGATGCTACCAACAGTAAGTATGGAATAAGTTTTAGTTCGTGGAGGCCTAGCAGTTCTCCCTGTCGTGCATCCTAAACATGATTTCGAGAAATGAAAATGATAAAAAGAATGCGAAAGGATATCTTCATCGAGAGTACGTGACGGTGCCGCGGTAAGTATTGCCATTTTCGATGGCTCGAGCGTATTGAGTAACGAAGGCCTATAATGTCCTAAGTATATCCCGTATCCGAGGCCTACTAATATGTATAATAAGCATATTACCGAATTCCCAAGGCCTATACATATATATACAATATATATACCGAGTATTTAATATATATCAAGTATATTACCGAATATTCGAGGCCCATTCATATATATATATATATATATATAATAGCCTAATCATGTATGTATATACCATATATACATATATATCCACCTAGTTGTGTCTAGCACAAAACAAATATGAGTTACGGTTCTCTCGTGGTCAGAGTCAACTGTAACACCCGCCAAATTAGGACTAGTGATTAGTGCCTAATCAACTGTTAATACATGTAATTAGTTCTGTGTTAGGCTAATTAATGTATCGGATTTTATATTGATGAATATATACAATTTTGCGATTTGATTAAATCGTACGCAATTTAAATCGAATGTAATTCGATTCAATTTTATACGGACGTTGGTGAACAAAATTATTAAATAAGATAACATTATTTAATAACACTATTATATCTAAAATAGTATTTTGATGATAATTCATACATGTTTCGTATCGTACAATTAAAAGCCTACGTGATTAGAATGTTAAACACGCAAACGATGTTAAGTTATACTTTATAACTCAATTATTAAAGTAATTGGTGAAATATTATAAGTAAAAATATTGGGTAATTATTCGTGCCTTAAAACGGGTGAATAACGCGCGAAATAATTATTTAAACGGTTAAACGATCGGGAAAACGAACACCGCACGGAGCGCAAACGCGAGGAACAAGTTTGGGACACACCCACATGGGGTGGGCCCCACGAAAAATCTGCCAAAAAGGGGTGAGGTCACCACCTCCCCACCCCATTTCCACTTTACTCTTCCCTCTCTCTTCCTCTCTTTTCTCTCTAAATCACAAACCACCACCACCTCACTAAATCCTAAAATAACACCTCCATACGACCTCGAATCTTCACACTCGTTTGGAAGAAAATAACCACGAAGCAACGATCTACGTTTCCTTCTTTTCGGAATTTCATTTCGACAAATTGTAAGACGACCAGTATTGCGTCACTTCATGCGTCACTTAAGTGACGCATGAAACCCTAATTTTGCCTAAGTGCCGCATAAAGCCCCTTTTCCCGACACTTCAACCGTCACTTGCTTAGTGACGCCTAGGACCCTTACCGTCACTAATAACCCGACACTGCTTTAGTGACACTCAAGTATGCATCACTCCTTTAAGTGACGCCTAACCGACACTTACACCCGTCACTTACCTTAGTGACGCCCTACCATGCGTCACTTCCCCTAAGTGACGCACATGCTCAGATTTATTATTTTTTTTAGCGACACTTCCTAAGTGACGCCCAAGCCACCCAGTGACGCTCTCTATGCGTCACTTCCCTAAGTGACGCTATAAGTGACGCATAAACAGAAGGTTTTAAACTAATTTTACACTAAGTTTTAAGACCCAAATTTGACACCCCATTTCACACAAATTCAGGTCCAGATGCGTTTTTCACCAAAGCAATATAGTAGAAATAAAAATTTTCCCCTTGGACCCCAGCCAGGGGCTCTGCCCCTTGGACCCCGCTACCAGGGGCGCTGCCCCCGGACCCTCGTCATTAACGGGCTTCGCCCTTACCCTAGGGTCACGAGTAACAGTGTTACATCTAAACTTTCACACAAAGTGTTAAACTTGTATAACATCAAACACGAATGCGACATGACTTCTAAGACACTTTGGAACACGTTTTTCAAGAATAATGATAATATTATTATTACCAACAATCACCAATGGGCCGTACACATTTTCAAACGCTTAAACAATCAACCAAATTGTAATCATTTGGACATTCTAGTTGGACAAACAACTACAAGGTAGTCTTATGAGATGCCTTCATACGGTTATAACCATCGCGTGTCGTGGACACCCTCAGATTACAAGTCTTTGGACTTCGATTCTTGGCTAATCAATCTCAGTTTATTTAGATAAACTCTTCAGGCTTAGGTGAGTCTCATGGCCCCTCTTTTTACTGTTTTAATAGGGGTGTGATACATTGCTCTGTTTTTAACCCATGAACGCGAGTACATATTTCAATATACTACATGAGTTATTTTCAACTAATCAAACCAAAGTCCTCCGTCAGTATAGTCTGGTAATACGAAAGTAGCGTGAATATTAGTATATGGTACCATATAGGATTGACCCTCCTCGTCCGGGTTAGCAAGCACTAACCGGGTAAACGGACGTACTAATATTTGGGAAGACGAGTGTAGATTAGGCACTCGTGGAGGCACCTCGCTCGGAATTCTCTATATGGGACCCGACCCTCGAGTTAAGCTCAGACTATGCGCTCATGGTTGTATACACTATCTGTAACTTTATTTGCTGGATGCAAATCAATACTTAAATCTTGCGGTTCATAGAATATTATTTGATACTCAAACCTGTGAGCTCACCAGCGTTAGCTGACCCATTTTAGCATGTATCACAGGTACTCAGCAGTAGATTTGGACTGCCCATCAGGATGCATCTTAGCTCGAGTCTTCATGCAAACTTCAGAGATTTCATTGCATTATTAGATTTTGTATAACTAATTATGTACTTAAATCTCTCATATTACGAATACGAGCTATGTATGAGTTCAAACTGTTGTAAACCATTTAATATTAATATATTTTGTTAAAACGACGCATATAGAGTCGTTTGCTATATATCTGTGTGCTTTGATTATTGATTTGTAACACCCAAAGTATTCTTCCGCGAATCATTAAATTTGGGGGTGTTACATCAACTAGTGTATTCCTGTTCAACATAACCCCTTTCAGATCTCACATCATCTTCCTTTAATTGTACATAGTTGATCAGGCTATGTTAAATTAAATTTGTATGATGTAATCCCTGAACCAGTTATACCTAATAAGGAATACTGCCAAACGGTTATAGTATAGGCCCACTAAATGCAACCTAGTTCGCTATAACTTAAGGCTCTGATACCAATCTTTCACACCCCCGATTTCATGATTTGCGGAAGCGATCATTTGGGTGCGACTAATCAATAATCATAACACCAAAGTACAAGCAAACGACTCTACATGAGACATTTATATATATTACAAAAGTAGTTACATAGATTTAAGTCATAAGTTTACAATATTAATGAGTTTGCTGAAGATTTTAATACATAACCGATTAACAAAAGATAATGCTAGAAAATCTTCATAAGTATATAGATGCATGCGACTCGTACTAGCTAGCAAATCCTGCGGGCCACCCTACTGTAGCTGATCACCTGAGAATACAACACTAAAGGTCAGCTATAAATCTGGTGAATCTCAGAGGTTTATCATAAAACATGATGTGATACACAATATTATCCGACGATTTATAACCGAACGATGATTAAACCAATTAAGGTTTCCGAATTAAATATACCGACACTGACATTGCACTGAGCTATGGTTCGAGGCCTAACCCGATTTTCTGCCTCCCGAATGGTGTCAACACCCATAACAATTACTAAAATGTCTGTTTGGAATGGTTGTAGCTAGCAACCCAGACAGGGACGTCACTCCCCAAACAGATATATCTTTTAGTAATCACGCCTTATTAAGTTAACGAACCATACACTGATGAGGACTTTACCGAATTAAAATACTCATGCAATAACCGAACAAAATCAATACCGACAATGATAACCGAGTTAAAATCAATTTAACTAACCGAATAACTGTGATACGAAAATAATTTGTGTTGCATCTTCCCCGAATTAAAATAGTAAAACGGTAAAATGGGACCGTGAGACTCACCTGAGTCACCGAGCAATGTAAGGCAGAAATCAAGTAAGAAGGTTCTCCAAACCAGTTCCCTCTAGCGTCCTAAACGCAGAGATATATTAACGTAAGTACTTAAAATTTTGTTAATGATTTAATTGCTTTGAAAGATTGTTTGGTTTTTAAGAATGTGTATTATTCATTGGTGATGATATTGAGAAATTTGTTTGTTACGCATTCACAATTGTTGATCGTGTCGTATAAAATTGTTGTTCAAATATTTGCTACACGAAAGTATATATATATATATATATATATATATATATATATATATATATATATATATATATATAGATATAGATATATATATATATAGTTATATATAAAATTAATTATAATAATAATAATATTAATTATTAATATTAACTATAATAATAATAATATATAATTAATTAGAGTTACTATATTTAGACATTACTATAATAAGAAGGTAACTATATATATGCAACACATTCGGTTTAAAATGTCTCAGCCGATTGGTTCTTTTATTTTACCCGTTCGGGTGTAATCCTTCACCCGTTCGGGTATCTTGAGTCACCGGGGAATGTAACCCGAGAATGCACCTATAAGGACTTTTCGAATTGCAAACCCCATCACTTCAATGGAACCGAAGGAGCTGTCGGTTTGGTTCGGTGGTTTGAGAAGCTAGAGTCAGTTTTCCGTATTAGCAACTGCAAGGAAGATTGTAAGGTTAAGTATGCAACATGCACCCTTCAAGATGGTGCGTTATCATGGTGGAATTCATACGCCCATTCGGTAGGCATCGACGCTGCTTATCAGATTTCTTGGGAAGATCTTAAGAAAATGATGACGGAAGAGTACTGTCCTCGGAACGAACTGCAGAAGTTGGAGGTAGAATTTTGGAATCTGGTTGTCATTGGGGCTGATGTAGCTAGATATACAAGGAGATTCCATGAATTGGCACTTCTTTGCCCATCTATGGTCACTCCCGAGTACAAGAGAATTGAACGTTATATCTGGGGACTTCCCTCCCAAATCCAAGGAAATGTAACTTCATCCAAGCCCAATACGATCCACGATCCCGTCCGCATGGCACACAGTTTAATGGATCAAATTGTGCGACGTGGGGCTTTGGAAAGGGGAAATGTTGATAAGAATTCCGATGGTAAAAGGAAATGGGAGGAAAGTTCTAGGGGAAACACCAGCCAACAACAAAATAAGAAGACCGAGACAGTTAGGGCTTATGCTGCAGGGCCGGATGCCAAGAAAGGTTATGCTGGAAACAAACCATATTGTAAGCGTTGCAACCTTCACCACAAAGGTCCCTGTAGCAACGCATGTGGGAGATGTAAGAAGCCTGGCCATCAAGCTAAGGATTGTCGGGGCCCTGCACCTGTCGCCAACACTAACACTCCAAACACATGCTACGGGTGCGGGAGTGCTGGACACTTTAAAAAGGATTATCCGAAGCTGAAAAATCAGAATAACAATGCGACGCGCGGCAGAGCATTCATGATCAATACCAATGAAGCACGCCAAGATCCCAACCTAGTCACGGGTACGTTTCTCCTAAATGACAAGGTTGTTTCAGTCTTATTTGATACTGGTGCTGATGAGAGTTTCGTGTCTAACGAGTTTAGCCCCTTACTTAATATCACTCCAACTGCCTTAGATACTAAATACACGATAGAGTTAGCTAATGGTAAATTAATTGAAGCTGATAGCATAATTCGAAACTGTTCCCTAAACTTAGCAAGCGAAATCTTTCCCATAAATTTAATACCCGTCAAAATAGGAAGCTTTGACGTCATCGTTGGCATGGATTGGCTGTCCAAGAATCGTGCTGAAATAGTATGCTATGATAAGATTGTCCGCATACCCCTCTCTAGCGGAGCAACTTTAATAATACAAGGAGAAAAGAGTGGAACGAGATTGAACATCATATCGTGCATGAAAACACAGAAGTACCTAAGAAAAGGGTACCAAGCAATCTTGGCTCATGTTGTAGAGGAGAAACCGGAAGAGAGACGACTCGAGGATGTCCCTATCGTACGGGATTTTCCTGAAGTTTTCCCTGAAGACTTGCCTGGACTACCACCAGCCCGGCAAGTGGAATTTCATATCGACTTGGTGCCTGGTGCGGCACCCGTTGCCCGAGCACCATATCGATTAGCCCCTTCCGAAATGCAAGAGTTGTCAAGTCAACTACAAGAGCTTTTAGATAAAGGATTTATCCGGCCAAGTTCCTCACCCTGGGGAGCTCCCGTCTTATTTGTGAAAAAGAAGGATGGATCCTTAAGGATGTGCATCGATTACCGGGAATTGAATAAACTAACCGTGAAGAACCGCTACCCACTCCCTAGAATTGATGACTTATTCGATCAGCTGCAAGGCTCGAGTTTTTACTCAAAAATTGACCTACGATCGGGGTATCATCAGTTGAGAGTCGGAGAAGAAAGCATCCCAAAGATGGCATTTAGGACTCGGTATGGTCATTACGAGTTCCAAGTAATGCCGTTCGGTCTCACTAACGCACCGGCTGTATTCATGGACCTCATGAACCGCGTGTGTAAACCGTACTTAGATAAGTTTGTCATCGTATTCATCGATGACATTTTGATCTATTCGAAGAACAAAGAGGACCATGAAAGGCATTTAAGATCAATCTTGGAGTTGCTTAAAAAGGAGGAGTTGTATGCTAAGTTCTCAAAGTGTGAGTTTTGGTTACGAAGAGTGCAATTTCTAGGACATGTTATTGATAGTCAAGGAATACATGTCGACCCTGCCAAGATTGAGGCTATCAAAAATTGGGAGACGCCTAGAACCCCAACAGAAGTACGGCAATTCTTAGGTCTTGCTGGTTACTATAGACGATTCATCGAGAATTTTTCTAAAATAGCCAAACCCTTGACACTGCTAACTCAGAAAATAGCAAAGTATAATTGGAGTGATGAGCAGGAGGAAGCTTTCCAATTGTTGAAGCAAAAACTTTGTAGCGCACCAGTATTATCATTGCCGGAGGGAACCGAAAATTTTGTAGTCTTTTGCGATGCATCACGACAAGGGCTAGGATGTGTGTTAATGCAAAAGGAGAAGGTCATAGCTTATGCTTCTCGTCAACTTAAGGTGCATGAGAAAAACTACACAACCCATGACCTGGAATTGGGAGCAGTGGTGTTTGCACTCAAGATTTGGAGGCATTACCTTTATGGTACAAAGTGTACCGTGTTTACAGATCATAAAAGCCTTCAGCACATTTTCGATCAAAAGGATCTGAACATGAGACAGCATAGGTGGGTTGAATTGCTCAGTGATTACGATTGCGAAATTCGTTATCACCCAGGCAAGGCAAATGTTGTAGCTGATGCTTTGAGCAGAAAAGAACGGATGAAACCACTACGAGTTAGGGCTTTAGGTATGACCATTCATACGAACCTTACCTCTCAAATTCGTGATGCTCAACTCGAGGCAATCAAGGAGGAGAATGTAAAGGGTGAATCTCTACGCGGTATGGATAAGCAATTTGAGGTTAAGTCCGATGGAATCCGATATTATATAAATCGCATATGGATACCAAGTTTTGGTAACTTGAGAAAGTTGGTAATGGACGAGGCACATAAATCCAGGTATTCCATCCATCCGGGTACTGACAAGATGTACCATGGGCTTAAGGACTTGTATTGGTGGCCTAACATGAAGGCTGAGGTGGCCACCTATGTTAGTAAATGCTTGACGTGTGCCAAGGTAAAGGTCGAGTATCAGAAACCATCAGGTCTATTGCAACAACCCGAAATACCCCAATGGAAGTGGGAGCAAATAACAATGGACTTTATTACTAAGCTTCCTAAGACAGCAAATGGTTGTGATACAATTTGGGTAATTGTTGATCGCCTGACAAAATCCGCCCACTTTCTAGCAATCAAGGAGACCGACACAATGGAAAGATTGACTAGGATTTACTTGAAGGAGGTGGTGACAAGGCACGGGGTGCCCATCTTGATTATCTCTGATCGAGATAGCCGTTTCACCTCTAGATTTTGGCAATTACTCCAAAAAGCTCTAGGTACTCGCTTGGATATGAGTACCGCATACCACCCTCAGACAGATGGCCAAAGCGAAAGGACAATTCAAACCCTAGAAGATATGCTACGCGCATGTGTTATCGACTTTGGACGTGGCTGGGAGAACCACCTGCCATTATGCGAGTTCTCTTACAACAACAGTTATCACACCAGCATCAAGGCCGCCCCATTCGAAGCACTTTATGGACGAAAGTGTCGATCGCCTGTATGTTGGACTGAGGTGGGAGATAGTCAACTCCTTGGTCCAGAGATTATACACGAAACGACCGAGAAGATTGTGCAAATCCAAAATAGACTGAAGGCAGCACGTGACCGCCAAAAGAGTTATGCAGATACGAGGCGAAAACCGTTAGAATTTCAAATTGGGGATAGAGTCATGTTGAAAGTGTCGCCTTGGAAAGGCGTAGTCCGTTTTGGGAAACGAGGAAAGCTAAACCCTAGATATGTCGGGCCATTCGAAATACTGGAGAGGATTGGTCCAGTTGCATACAAACTTAAGTTGCCTCAAGAACTCAGTAATGTACATGACACATTTCATGTGTCAAATCTGAAAAAGTGTTTATCAGACGAATCCCTTATCATACCAGTCGGAGAAGTACAAATCGATGAGAAATTGCATTTTGTCGAAGAACCAATCGAGATCATGGACCGAGAGATAAAGACCTTGAAGCGGAGTCGCATACCCATTGTAAAGGTTAGGTGGAATTCGAAGCGAGGTCCGGAATTCACCTGGGAGCGCGAGGATCAAATCCGTTGCAAGTATCCCCACTTATTCTCAAACCCTGCACCACCCGAGGTCACGAACTAAATTTCGGGACGAAATTCTTTTAACAAGGGGAGAATGTGACAACCGGCAAAAATCTATGATTCAACTCCGCTCAGGTAATAAACTTAGAGGAAAAATTTTTTTTAGTTAAACTATAATTTTAGTGAATTAACGCCTATAATTGAATAACATTGAATTTAGGCGCCTTATCGTTACAACCCGACACTAAACAAGCGTTTATCCGTGGATGCATATAAATGTGACAAAGTACTTACGTTTATGTTTATTAATTCATTTAGTAAACCCTAATATATATATATATATATGTATATATACTTATATATATATAAGTATGTGTGAAACAATAATATAATGATAAGTACACTTACTTGCATGAAAGTAACAAACCACCACCTTTGCATGAAATACAACATAATAACTAAATAAATACTTATACTTAAATCAATTAAAAACTTAATTAACTAATAAAATAAAAATCAGATTTCTACATATAAATTAATTAAATTAAACTAATTTAATTAATAATAACATTTAAATACCAACTAACCATTTAATCACCATCACTTCTCCACCAATCACCACCAAAACTCTTCACTTCCCCCCCCCCCCCCCTTGGCCGGCCACCCCCTTCACCTCCCCCCCCCCCCCCTCTCTTTTCTTCTATTTAAGCAACCTACACCCATCCCTTTCTCACTTTTCACACACACACATCCAATTCTCTCTTCCTCACACCACTTTTCTTCCATTTCTCTCTCAAAAATCTGTCATACTTCACCATCATAAACCACCACAAATCACCACTCAAACAACCCTAAATCCACTCAAAAACAACCTACTTTAGTCTTAGATTCGTTGGTAAGAAGATACACAATTTTCTCTTCTTTACTTCCTTCAATTTCTATACAATGATCATCACCCATGGATGAATAATACAAGACTTATAATAACATATCTATATCTATGTATATACATTTTTTTTTATCTTACTATATACATATGTAAGATTTTATGTAAGGCTATGCCTACAAATCTACATATGTATATATGCACTTTATATTTCATTTTTGTTAATATCTTATGTATGGCTATGCCTACGATCATATATGTATACATGCATCTTTATATTTTGTGTTGTTGTGATTCTTATGTATGGCTATGCCTACAAAATAGATGTAAACATGCATTATATTACTCATCTTCATCTCCATTCTCTTTTTATTTGAAGTATTGAAAAGTATGGCTAAGCCTACAAAAATGACTTGATGTTTGTAGATTATCACTTGCACATAATCGTGTGTTAAAGATAAGTGATAATCCATGATCAAACCTATATCAAGTTGAAAGACGTAAATTTTACTTATTACATATCTACAAAATCTTTCAAGAATATCATACTTGTAATATACTCAAAATCTGTAGAAAAATGATGGAAATTGCATGTGGGAAAAAGGGCTAAACAATGATTAGTGCCTATGTGTTAGGGTGGTGGTCTATGACTTGAAATCCTAACCCACACATACCCATGCAATCTGTCCAGATTTCTATATCTCACTTTGTGAGGTCATAAATCTGTGTATACTTAACAAAATACCACCATTTTACTACTGAAATTACTATTATGTATTAGCTTTCAAACCCAAGTGGTCTCACTCAAAAACATGGAGTATTCGACCTCCAAACAGCCCATACGAAACTATTGCGCATGTTATGGCAGATTCGTATACCTCACTTTGCAAGGTCATAACTCCATGAATACTTAACCTAAGACTACCATTTTATTACTGATTTCAATGTTATTAAGCTTATCTAACAAGATTATGTTCAAATATAAGTTTAAAATACATTTCTATAAATTTATACACAAAGGAACACAATCTGTCCAGAAAAACACAGGTTACTAAAATGGTCATAACTTGAGTTTTAGGAAGAGTTAGAAGATGCATTTTTTTTTTTGAAATTTGCGTATTGAAAAGACCTACAACTTTCATGTTTTACACTTTTTCCATAAATGCACGCATTTTTCTCAGTAAGCCAATTTACGGGTCTGGTCTGGAAACTTTCTGGAATTTTGTTGGATTCTTACTAAAGATCACTTGAAAAGGTGTAAATGTACCCAAAAATGGTTGAATAAAACGTGACACTTAAACTAAAAATATGGGTGATGAAACTTTACAAAAATTAGAATTAATACATATATACGATATGACTAAACTTAAATATTTTATGTGATCTAGGAAGCATAAACCCCACCAAGACCCAAACAAGTACTTGCAACTTTCCGCTCTCTCACTAAGGTGAGTCTCATGGCCCCTACTTCTTTTTAAATGTTTTGACATGTTTTTGGGGTGAGAATACATGTTCTTTTCTTTGTGGACACAAACTAAACTGTTACGTATTGCATGAGTTGACACTATCCATTATGTAGGCCTTTATCATGAATTGTTAGTTAAGGACTTAAACGTGAATGTCATGAATAGATCTATTTGGGTTGACGCCCCCATCCGGGTTGGTAGCGCCAACATGACTATAAGTCAAACGGGTGCATTGTCATTTGAGAACTACTTGTGTTTGGATAGGACACTTGCGAGGCACTAAATGTTAAGGTTTCAATTCATGAGCTTATGGCAATAGTAATACAATTTTTACTATATTGTTGAATGACAATATAACTTGAAATCTCGTGATCCACAGTAATGTTTTACAACTATTAAAACCTATGAGCTCACCAACTTTATGTTGACCCATTTTTACATGTTATTCTCAGGTAATTAAGATGCTTGCTATTTGTGAAGATGGCATACCCCTTTTGAAGTTAGGAACTACATTTGCATGGACGAACATTGCTTTTGATCTTAAATTCTTAAACTCCTAACTATTTTGTAACTTATGGGATTTGTTTGTAAACTTTTTTTTAGACAAATGGTCTAAGTCTGTAAGACATTTTAAACTTTTATGAAGTATGTTTAAAACGACTCATGTAGAGGTCGTTCATTGTAATTCTTGTGTTGTGATCTCATGATAGTCGCATCTCGCAACCTTCCGCCGAGGCGGGGTGTGACAGATTGGTATCAGAGCCCAAGGTTATAGTGAACTAGGTTGCATTAGTGGGCCTAGACTATAGCCATGACTAGAATAAGGACCTTTAGGTGTACTTGCTAATTATTAAATCCATACATCCTTGCCTACTTACCGAATGTGGTTCCATGCATGCTTATTACATGTTAATTGTTAAGTTAGTACATACATGCTAAATAATTACTTATTTTATATACTCCCCATTTATATACTATTATCTATATGACAGAGTATGTCGAACCCTAATAGCCCTGTCCAAGTCGTGTCCGACGATGACTCCGAGACGGCTGCATGCCTCCTCACCTCGCTTAAGTCACCCTCATTCATGCCTGTGTCCGCTACCCGAGTTGAAAAGACGGGTTCCTCCAATGAGACTGGGCCATTTGAGGATGAGACCGAGCCAATGGAGGAAGAGTCCGAGCCTACTGAGGAAAAGTCCGATCCCGAAGAATCCCATCCCTCCCCTGTCATACCTACTAAGACTGCCCCTGCTCCCTCTACCCAACCAAAACCAGCCTCTTCACTCCGATCATTCCGCCCCGGGGGACCACGATTGATGCGTACCCCTTGGATAACCGTGTTCCCACCTTTGACTGAGACATTCTCCATCCCCCCTACTGAGACCCCCTCCATTCCCCCTACCGGGACTTCCAACACTACTACTAGGCGAGTGCGATCCCGCAAGTGGACTTGGATGCAGGAGCAGATTCAGTCTTGGAGAAAAGAAGAAGGGATACCCGAGACACTGGAAGTTGGGGAGCCCTCCACCACTGCACCCATACCCTCTCTCACTTTGGAGCCTGTACATCACACTATCCCCGTTGTGATAGCACGTTTGGTTGATCAGGAGAGGAGACTTAATCAGCTGGAGTACGACCAGGATGAGTCACGTTCCGATAAAGTGGAACTCATAGAGGCACAAGTTTCGGAAGTTGAGAGGAGGATTAGTAACATGGACTACACGGTTTACTGTGCTGATGACGACATCAAGATACTTCGAGAAGAGGTCACTGAGTTGCGCCGACGGGTGGAGCACAGCGAAAGGCGCGCTGAATTAGCAGAAGAGCGCGCGACTAGGGCAGAGCAGCGTATGTCCGCGATGGAGCATAGTTTGGGATGTGTTAGTGCACTTTTGGGTCAGTTTCGCGGATAGTTTCATTTCGATTTCTAACCTACTATGGCGGGTTGTGCCTAGAGGATAAATTTATGGATTTGCTTGTATTTTTCCGGATGTTTCATTCCCGGCCTGTTTTTGTGAACAATGAATCAAGTATTTTGACTAAGTTTATGCTCTTGTTGGGTTATTAATCTTACTATCTTGTGACTTTGGTTGTGTGGTTTGTACTTATTTATTCCTTACACACATGATAAAGTTCTATCTTGTATAGTATCTCATTGTCTTGTTGTGCTTTGTAATTTCAAGAAACATGCCACCCAAGAGAACATCCACGATGAGTAATGCAGCTATCGAGCGACTTGTAGCACAAAGAGTAGCTGAGGCAATCGCCACCCAAAGGATTGAGAGGAATGATGGAAACGAAAGAACCGGTAGAAGGAATGAAACCGGAGGAGGTTCGGGGAATGTAACCCGAGAATGCACCTATAAGGACTTTTCGAATTGCAAACCCCATCACTTCAATGGAACCGAAGGAGCTGTCGGTTTGGTTCGGTGGTTTGAGAAGCTAGAGTCAGTTTTCCGTATTAGCAACTGCAAGGAAGATTGTAAGGTTAAGTATGCAACATGCACCCTTCAAGATGGTGCGTTATCATGGTGGAATTCATACGCCCATTCGGTAGGCATCGACGCTGCTTATCAGATTTCTTGGGAAGATCTTAAGAAAATGATGACGGAAGAGTACTGTCCTCGGAACGAACTGCAGAAGTTGGAGGTAGAATTTTGGAATCTGGTTGTCATTGGGGCTGATGTAGCTAGATATACAAGGAGATTCCATGAATTGGCACTTCTTTGCCCATCTATGGTCACTCCCGAGTACAAGAGAATTGAACGTTATATCTGGGGACTTCCCTCCCAAATCCAAGGAAATGTAACTTCATCCAAGCCCAATACGATCCACGATCCCGTCCGCATGGCACACAGTTTAATGGATCAAATTGTGCGACGTGGGGCTTTGGAAAGGGGAAATGTTGATAAGAATTCCGATGGTAAAAGGAAATGGGAGGAAAGTTCTAGGGGAAACACCAGCCAACAACAAAATAAGAAGACCGAGACAGTTAGGGCTTATGCTGCAGGGCCGGATGCCAAGAAAGGTTATGCTGGAAACAAACCATATTGTAAGCGTTGCAACCTTCACCACAAAGGTCCCTGTAGCAACGCATGTGGGAGATGTAAGAAGCCTGGCCATCAAGCTAAGGATTGTCGGGGCCCTGCACCTGTCGCCAACACTAACACTCCAAACACATGCTACGGGTGCGGGAGTGCTGGACACTTTAAAAAGGATTATCCGAAGCTGAAAAATCAGAATAACAATGCGACGCGCGGCAGAGCATTCATGATCAATACCAATGAAGCACGCCAAGATCCCAACCTAGTCACGGGTACGTTTCTCCTAAATGACAAGGTTGTTTCAGTCTTATTTGATACTGGTGCTGATGAGAGTTTCGTGTCTAACGAGTTTAGCCCCTTACTTAATATCACTCCAACTGCCTTAGATACTAAATACACGATAGAGTTAGCTAATGGTAAATTAATTGAAGCTGATAGCATAATTCGAAACTGTTCCCTAAACTTAGCAAGCGAAATCTTTCCCATAAATTTAATACCCGTCAAAATAGGAAGCTTTGACGTCATCGTTGGCATGGATTGGCTGTCCAAGAATCGTGCTGAAATAGTATGCTATGATAAGATTGTCCGCATACCCCTCTCTAGCGGAGCAACTTTAATAATACAAGGAGAAAAGAGTGGAACGAGATTGAACATCATATCGTGCATGAAAACACAGAAGTACCTAAGAAAAGGGTACCAAGCAATCTTGGCTCATGTTGTAGAGGAGAAACCGGAAGAGAGACGACTCGAGGATGTCCCTATCGTACGGGATTTTCCTGAAGTTTTCCCTGAAGACTTGCCTGGACTACCACCAGCCCGGCAAGTGGAATTTCATATCGACTTGGTGCCTGGTGCGGCACCCGTTGCCCGAGCACCATATCGATTAGCCCCTTCCGAAATGCAAGAGTTGTCAAGTCAACTACAAGAGCTTTTAGATAAAGGATTTATCCGGCCAAGTTCCTCACCCTGGGGAGCTCCTGTCTTATTTGTGAAAAAGAAGGATGGATCCTTAAGGATGTGCATCGATTACCGGGAATTGAATAAACTAACCGTGAAGAACCGCTACCCACTCCCTAGAATTGATGACTTATTCGATCAGCTGCAAGGCTCGAGTTTTTACTCAAAAATTGACCTACGATCGGGGTATCATCAGTTGAGAGTCGGAGAAGAAAGCATCCCAAAGATGGCATTTAGGACTCGGTATGGTCATTACGAGTTCCAAGTAATGCCGTTCGGTCTCACTAACGCACCGGCTGTATTCATGGACCTCATGAACCGCGTGTGTAAACCGTACTTAGATAAGTTTGTCATCGTATTCATCGATGACATTTTGATCTATTCGAAGAACAAAGAGGACCATGAAAGGCATTTAAGATCAATCTTGGAGTTGCTTAAAAAGGAGGAGTTGTATGCTAAGTTCTCAAAGTGTGAGTTTTGGTTACGAAGAGTGCAATTTCTAGGACATGTTATTGATAGTCAAGGAATACATGTCGACCCTGCCAAGATTGAGGCTATCAAAAATTGGGAGACGCCTAGAACCCCAACAGAAGTACGGCAATTCTTAGGTCTTGCTGGTTACTATAGACGATTCATCGAGAATTTTT
The DNA here is from genome assembly GCA_963422505.1 of Pseudognaphalium luteoalbum. NCBI lineage: Eukaryota > Viridiplantae > Streptophyta > Magnoliopsida > Asterales > Asteraceae > Pseudognaphalium > Pseudognaphalium luteoalbum. The sequence goes on from OY730193.1 coordinate 121,711,734, forward strand.
CTAAAATAGCCAAACCCTTGACACTGCTAACTCAGAAAATAGCAAAGTATAATTGGAGTGATGAGCAGGAGGAAGCTTTCCAATTGTTGAAGCAAAAACTTTGTAGCGCACCAGTATTATCATTGCCGGAGGGAACCGAAAATTTTGTAGTCTTTTGCGATGCATCACGACAAGGGCTAGGATGTGTGTTAATGCAAAAGGAGAAGGTCATAGCTTATGCTTCTCGTCAACTTAAGGTGCATGAGAAAAACTACACAACCCATGACCTGGAATTGGGAGCAGTGGTGTTTGCACTCAAGATTTGGAGGCATTACCTTTATGGTACAAAGTGTACCGTGTTTACAGATCATAAAAGCCTTCAGCACATTTTCGATCAAAAGGATCTGAACATGAGACAGCATAGGTGGGTTGAATTGCTCAGTGATTACGATTGCGAAATTCGTTATCACCCAGGCAAGGCAAATGTTGTAGCTGATGCTTTGAGCAGAAAAGAACGGATGAAACCACTACGAGTTAGGGCTTTAGGTATGACCATTCATACGAACCTTACCTCTCAAATTCGTGATGCTCAACTCGAGGCAATCAAGGAGGAGAATGTAAAGGGTGAATCTCTACGCGGTATGGATAAGCAATTTGAGGTTAAGTCCGATGGAATCCGATATTATATAAATCGCATATGGATACCAAGTTTTGGTAACTTGAGAAAGTTGGTAATGGACGAGGCACATAAATCCAGGTATTCCATCCATCCGGGTACTGACAAGATGTACCATGGGCTTAAGGACTTGTATTGGTGGCCTAACATGAAGGCTGAGGTGGCCACCTATGTTAGTAAATGCTTGACGTGTGCCAAGGTAAAGGTCGAGTATCAGAAACCATCAGGTCTATTGCAACAACCCGAAATACCCCAATGGAAGTGGGAGCAAATAACAATGGACTTTATTACTAAGCTTCCTAAGACAGCAAATGGTTGTGATACAATTTGGGTAATTGTTGATCGCCTGACAAAATCCGCCCACTTTCTAGCAATCAAGGAGACCGACACAATGGAAAGATTGACTAGGATTTACTTGAAGGAGGTGGTGACAAGGCACGGGGTGCCCATCTTGATTATCTCTGATCGAGATAGCCGTTTCACCTCTAGATTTTGGCAATTACTCCAAAAAGCTCTAGGTACTCGCTTGGATATGAGTACCGCATACCACCCTCAGACAGATGGCCAAAGCGAAAGGACAATTCAAACCCTAGAAGATATGCTACGCGCATGTGTTATCGACTTTGGACGTGGCTGGGAGAACCACCTGCCATTATGCGAGTTCTCTTACAACAACAGTTATCACACCAGCATCAAGGCCGCCCCATTCGAAGCACTTTATGGACGAAAGTGTCGATCGCCTGTATGTTGGACTGAGGTGGGAGATAGTCAACTCCTTGGTCCAGAGATTATACACGAAACGACCGAGAAGATTGTGCAAATCCAAAATAGACTGAAGGCAGCACGTGACCGCCAAAAGAGTTATGCAGATACGAGGCGAAAACCGTTAGAATTTCAAATTGGGGATAGAGTCATGTTGAAAGTGTCGCCTTGGAAAGGCGTAGTCCGTTTTGGGAAACGAGGAAAGCTAAACCCTAGATATGTCGGGCCATTCGAAATACTGGAGAGGATTGGTCCAGTTGCATACAAACTTAAGTTGCCTCAAGAACTCAGTAATGTACATGACACATTTCATGTGTCAAATCTGAAAAAGTGTTTATCAGACGAATCCCTTATCATACCAGTCGGAGAAGTACAAATCGATGAGAAATTGCATTTTGTCGAAGAACCAATCGAGATCATGGACCGAGAGATAAAGACCTTGAAGCGGAGTCGCATACCCATTGTAAAGGTTAGGTGGAATTCGAAGCGAGGTCCGGAATTCACCTGGGAGCGCGAGGATCAAATCCGTTGCAAGTATCCCCACTTATTCTCAAACCCTGCACCACCCGAGGTCACGAACTAAATTTCGGGACGAAATTCTTTTAACAAGGGGAGAATGTGACAACCGGCAAAAATCTATGATTCAACTCCGCTCAGGTAATAAACTTAGAGGAAAATTTTTTTTTAGTTAAACTATAATTTTAGTGAATTAACGCCTATAATTGAATAACATTGAATTTAGGCGCCTTATCGTTACAACCCGACACTAAACAAGCGTTTATCCGTGGATGCATATAAATGTGACAAAGTACTTACGTTTATGTTTATTAATTCATTTAGTAAACCCTAATATATATATATATATATATATATGTATGTATATATACTTATATATATATAAGTATGTGTGAAACAATAATATAATGATAAGTACACTTACTTGCATGAAAGTAACAAACCACCACCTTTGCATGAAATACAACATAATAACTAAATAAATACTTATACTTAAATCAATTAAAAACTTAATTAACTAATAAAATAAAAATCAGATTTCTACATATAAATTAATTAAATTAAACTAATTTAATTAATAATAACATTTAAATACCAACTAACCATTTAATCACCATCACTTCTCCACCAATCACCACCAAAACTCTTCACTTCCCCCCCCCCCCTTGGCCGGCCACCCCCTTCACCTCCCCCCCCCCCCCCCCTCTCTTTTCTTCTATTTAAGCAACCTACACCCATCCCTTTCTCACTTTTCACACACACACATCCAATTCTCTCTTCCTCACACCACTTTTCTTCCATTTCTCTCTCAAAAATCTGTCATACTTCACCATCATAAACCACCACAAATCACCACTCAAACAACCCTAAATCCACTCAAAAACAACCTACTTTAGTCTTAGATTCGTTGGTAAGAAGATACACAATTTTCTCTTCTTTACTTCCTTCAATTTCTATACAATGATCATCACCCATGGATGAATAATACAAGACTTATAATAACATATCTATATCTATGTATATACATTTTTTTTTATCTTACTATATACATATGTAAGATTTTATGTAAGGCTATGCCTACAAATCTACATATGTATATATGCACTTTATATTTCATTTTTGTTAATATCTTATGTATGGCTATGCCTACGATCATATATGTATACATGCATCTTTATATTTTGTGTTGTTGTGATTCTTATGTATGGCTATGCCTACAAAATAGATGTAAACATGCATTATATTACTCATCTTCATCTCCATTCTCTTTTTATTTGAAGTATTGAAAAGTATGGCTAAGCCTACAAAAATGACTTGATGTTTGTAGATTATCACTTGCACATAATCGTGTGTTAAAGATAAGTGATAATCCATGATCAAACCTATATCAAGTTGAAAGACGTAAATTTTACTTATTACATATCTACAAAATCTTTCAAGAATATCATACTTGTAATATACTCAAAATCTGTAGAAAAATGATGGAAATTGCATGTGGGAAAAAGGGCTAAACAATGATTAGTGCCTATGTGTTAGGGTGGTGGTCTATGACTTGAAATCCTAACCCACACATACCCATGCAATCTGTCCAGATTTCTATATCTCACTTTGTGAGGTCATAAATCTGTGTATACTTAACAAAATACCACCATTTTACTACTGAAATTACTATTATGTATTAGCTTTCAAACCCAAGTGGTCTCACTCAAAAACATGGAGTATTCGACCTCCAAACAGCCCATACGAAACTATTGCGCATGTTATGGCAGATTCGTATACCTCACTTTGCAAGGTCATAACTCCATGAATACTTAACCTAAGACTACCATTTTATTACTGATTTCAATGTTATTAAGCTTATCTAACAAGATTATGTTCAAATATAAGTTTAAAATACGTTTCTATAAATTTATACACAAAGGAACACAATCTGTCCAGAAAAACACAGGTTACTAAAATGGTCATAACTTAAGTTTTAGGAAGAGTTAGAAGATGCATTTTTTTTTTGAAATTTGCGTATTGAAAAGACCTACAACTTTCATGTTTTACACTTTTTCCAGAAATGCACGCATTTTTCTCAGTAAGCCAATTTACGGGTCTGGTCTGGAAACTTTCTGGAATTTTGTTGGATTCTTACTAAAGATCACTTGAAAAGGTGTAAATGTACCCAAAAATGGTTGAATAAAACGTGACACTTAAACTAAAAACTATGGGTGATGAAACTTTACAAAAATTAGAATTAATACATATATACGATATGACTAAACTTAAATATTTTATGTGATCTAGGAAGCATAAACCCCACCAAGACCCAAACAAGTACTTGCAACTTTCCGCTCTCTCACTAAGGTGAGTCTCATGGCCCCTACTTCTTTTTAAATGTTTTGACATGTTTTTGGGGTGAGAATACATGTTCTTTTCTTTGTGGACACAAACTAAACTGTTACGTATTGCATGAGTTGACACTATCCATTATGTAGGCCTTTATCATGAATTGTTAGTTAAGGACTTAAACGTGAATGTCATGAATAGATCTATTTGGGTTGACGCCCCCATCCGGGTTGGTAGCGCCAACATGACTATAAGTTAAACGGGTGCATTGTCATTTGAGAACTACTTGTGTTTGGATAGGACACTTGCGAGGCACTAAATGTTAAGGTTTCAATTCATGAGCTTATGGCAATAGTAATACAATTTTTACTATATTGTTGAATGACAATATAACTTGAAATCTCGTGATCCACAGTAATGTTTTACAACTATTAAAACCTATGAGCTCACCAACTTTATGTTGACCCATTTTTACATGTTATTCTCAGGTAATTAAGATGCTTGCTATTTGTGAAGATGGCATACCCCTTTTGAAGTTAGGAACTACATTTGCATGGACGAACATTGCTTTTGATCTTAAATTCTTAAACTCCTAACTATTTTGTAACTTATGGGATTTGTTTGTAAACTTTTTTTTAGACAAATGGTCTAAGTCTGTAAGACATTTTAAACTTTTATGAAGTATGTTTAAAACGACTCATGTAGAGGTCGTTCATTGTAATTCTTGTGTTGTGATCTCATGATAGTCGCATCTCACAACCTTCCGCCGAGGCGGGGTGTGACATAGTGTTATCACTGTTAGCTTGTTTACAACAGTTAACACTGCTTAGGCTAGTTACCACTGTTGGTATATTAGTCTAGTAAATTGTACAAGTGTTAACACTGTTATAGGAATTACCACTGTTTGTATAGTTGTGGTAGTTAACACTGTTTATATCTAGAATAGGAGGGAAGTTAGAGTTTGAATAATTATGGATTGTAACTGCTTCCATAATTATAGGAAATTGTTTAGCAGGACTCTATGTGTTATAAATAGAGATCCTTAACCTAGATTAGGTTATGAGTTTTTGCGCAGCTTCAAGGTTTTGTAACCCTAATACATTTTAGTGTATTCGTCTTATCATTAATAAGATTGAAGCTTTCTATTATTCTGTCTTAATATACTGTTATTGATCTTCATTGTATTACTAAGTGTTATTCCGCAAACTTCTTAGTAATCATTCAAAACTGTGTTTATCTAATAGTTTATTAGATAGATCTTGGTTTATCAAGTGGTATCAGAGCGGGTTTTAGTTTTGAATCCAGGAAGATCATTTTCACTGTTTTATTGATCATTTTTATAATCAATAAATCAAAGCAATGGCAGAAGGTAGTGAAGGAATTCTGGTCACTAAGATCCCAATGCTTAGACCTGATGAGTTTGATCTGTGGAAAAATAGAATCAGACAATATATGCTTCTCACAAATTATCAGATGTGGGAAGTAGTGGTTAATGGTCCTCCAGTGACCCTCAACAGTGATGGTGTTCCACAGCCAAGATCACCACCAACATCTGAGGCAGAAAGAAAAGTCAGATCTATAGAGTACAAAGCTTTGAGTACTCTATTGTTATCTATTCCTAATGAATATCAAAGGCGTTTTGAAGCATGTCAAGATGCTAAAGTTTTAATGGAAGCAATAGAGAAGAGATTTGGTGGTAATGATAACACCAAAAAGAATAAAAGATCTCTGTTGAAACAACAATATGAGAACTTTAATTCTGCAAAGTCAGAAACTCTGACTCAAACCTTTGATAGGTTTTCAAAGCTTGTAGGATATCTGGAAAATCATCAAGTGAAAATTGACAAAGATGATTTGAACAGGAAGTTTTTGAGGTCCTTAGGTGATGAATGGACCATGTATACTGTTGGTTTGAGGCAGAGTACAGATCTGGAAGCAAAGGAATTAGAAGATATATACAATGATCTGAGGAATTTTGAAGCTGAGGTAGAGATCAAGAAGGTGGGATATGGGAGCAACAACAATAATTCAGCTTTTATGTCTATGGCAGGGTCTGGATCAAAGGCTGAATCAAGTCAGAAAGGGTCATTCTATGGGACTAGAGGAAGTGGATCTATTACTAATCATTCTAATGATCAAGTCTTAGAATCTTTCTTTGCTAGTAATGTGAATTCATCACTTACTAATGAAGATCTAGATCAGTTTGAAGGAGATGATCTAGAAGAGATGGATATCAAACTCCAGATTGCTTTAATCACACAAAGAGCAAAAAGGTTTATGCAAAGAACTGGTAGGAATAACTTTGCACAGAAGAGGAGTGATGCAAGCTGGTTTGATAAAAGCAAAGTTGAATGTTTCAACTGTCACAAGATGGGACATTTTGCTAGGGAGTGCAGAAGTCCTAAGGTTGATCAGAATGAGAGAGGAACTGTCCAGAGAAGTGGAGGAAATGTTGGTCAGACTAAGAATGTGTCAATTCAAGATACTTCATCAAATGCACTGGTATCTGTTGATGGATGTGGATGGGATTGGAGTGATCAGGAAGAGCATGAAGTAAAGAATCAATGCTTCATGGCAACAGCAGAATCTGACAAGCAATCTGAAGTTCCTTATGAGGTACAAATAAAATTGTGCTCAACTGTGTGTAAACAAACTGTGAAACATTATAGAGATCATAACCAGAAAGTGTGTGATGAGCTAAAACAGTGTGAAATCAAAAGTAGACACACAATCTCTGTAATAGAAAATCTTGAAAAACAGATTCAGGCATTTGAAGATAATGCAACACAGTTTAAATATGATATTGAGTATGCTAGGTGGGAGAGAGACACTTTTAAAGATAAAGTAGAATTATTAACTAAGAAACTTGCTGAGGTCACATGTGAAAGAGATAGCATAAGACTTAATGTAAGTAACTTAGAAAATGCATCTAAAAGTGTAAATAAACTTATCAATTCTCAGATTCATGATAAACTCAAGACTGGGTTAGGATACAATAATGTACCTCCTCCTTATAACAACAACTATTTTCCTTCAAAAACTGAATTTGATTTAAATTTACTTAAAGAAGGATTAAATGATGATGTTAAAAAGGTTGACCCAGTTAATAGTTTAAAAGAAGATGTAAACATTGATCAAGTTGAAATTCATGAGTGGACTGAGGAAGATGATGAAGAGTGTGATACATCTGAATGTAATGTTAATGTGTTCAATAAATCTGATAAATCATCTTGTGAAAGCAGCAATAGTATTACTGGTCTAGTTACAGAACTAAAAGTTAATAAACTAGAAGAGGGTAAGAAAATGTTTGAAGAGAAGGAAAAACATCATGAAAAACATGAGAAAATCACACCTAATACACCTAGGAATTTTCAAAGGAAGGTTAGGAATGCTGTGAAAACAACTGTTTCTGTGAATCATACAACTGCTGTGAATACATGTGATAAATGCAAGTGTAAGGATAGCTTTTCTAAATCCCAAAATTTTCAAAAACATATTCCCAGAGGTAACCAAAGGAATTGGAACCAAATGGTGACTCAAAAACTGGGGAATAATGTTACTGTGATTAAAGAAAAGTTATGCCTATATGTGGCAGAAATAATCATCTTCAACATGAGTGTTTTCATAATCCAAAAACATATCAAAAGAATGTGAAAAAGCCATGGACAGCAGCTAATATGGTTAACAAACAAAATTTTAAATCAAAAGTTAATCATACAACTGCTACTAGAAAGATGAATTATAGGGCAAATCAAGCTATGGCTGCTGCAAAGGTTTCCACTGCAGGAACAAAAGCTAAAGATTTAGCCAACAGTTTAAAGACTAAAACAGTGGAAAAAGGAGTTAAAGCAAACAGTGGTAAATCTTTTAAAACTGTTAACACTGTTAATTCAACAGTTTCCACTGGTAGAGTAAATAACACTGTAAGGAATACTAACAGTGTTAATTATTTTACCACTGTTAGACATAATAATAATTATAACAGGTTTAACACTGTTAGACATAACTTTGGACCTTCAGTTAACACTGTTAGACCAAAACCCACTGTTAAGTCTAAAATTAGTTGGATTTGGACACCTTTTCAATCTAATGTTCCCAGATGTTCAAAATCTAACAATGCATCAAAATCAATAATCTTCAAGAAAGTTGATTACCTTGATGCATCAGGGAAACCCAAAGCCAAATTGGTTTGGGTTCCCAAGAGAAATTAATTTTCTCTGTGTTTGTTTATGTGCAGGGCAAGCCAAGAAGTTTATCGACAGTGGCTGCTCAAGGCACATGACTGGAGATAAGGAAAAGCTACAGAACTTCAAATCATTTGATGGTGGATATGTAGCATTTGGAAGCAATCCAAAAGGTGGAAGGATCACAGGCAAAGGAGTTGTTCAAAGTGCCAAGTTAAGCTTTGAAAATGTTTATTATGTGGAACAGTTGAGGTACAATTTGCTAAGTGTGAGTCAAATCACAGATAAAAAGAACCCTGTTCATTTTACTGACACTGAATGTCTTATTCTGTCTAAGGAGTTCAAAATTCCAGAAAATATGATTTTAATGAGAATTCCTAGGCAAGATAATGTCTATAAGTGTGACTTAGCAAACATGGCACCTCAACCTGATTTAAATTGCCTGATTTCTAAAGCAAATTTAAATGAGTCTACTTTGTGGCATAGAAGGATGTGTCACATGAATTACAAAACCATTAATAAACTTGTCAAAAACAAGCTTGTTAGGGGTTTACCTGAGAAGGTCTATTCATGTGATGATCATTGTGTTTCTTGTCTAAAGGGGAAGCAACACAAAACTTCTTTTAAGTCCAAAGCAGTGAATTCAAACTGTACTCCTCTATACTTATTGCATATGGACTTATTTGGACCAACAAGTATAAGTAGTATGGGAAAAAGATCTTATTGCCTTGTTGTAATTGATGATTATACCAGATTTACATGGGTTTTCTTTCTTAGAACAAAAGATGAGACAGGTGAAATACTTAGATCATTTATAACTAAGATTGAGAACCAATTAGATAAAAGAGTTAAAATCATCAGGAGTGATAATGGAACAGAATTTAAAAATTATGATATGGATAAATTCTGTGATGAAAAAGGCACTAAGAGAGAGTTTAGTGCTCCTAGAACTCCTCAACAGAATGGAGTTGCTGAAAGAAGGAATAGGACACTAATTGAGGCTGCAAGAACCATGCTAGCTGATGCAAAACTACCTATGTCTTTTTGGGCAGAAGCAGTTAGCACAGCTTGTTATGTTCAGAATAGGGTAACTGTAATTAAGCCTTATTTCAAAACTCCATATGAGCTGTTGTTTAAGAACAAACCACTGGTTAGTTTCTTAAAATCCTTTGGATGTCCTTGTACTATTTTGAATACCAAAGATCACATAGGAAAGTTTGAAAGCAAAGCAGATGAGGGTGTATTTGTAGGATATTCTATTCAGAGTAAAGTATATAGGGTTTTCAATCAAAGGACCAGAGTCATAGAAGAATCAATGAATGTCACTTTTAATGAGAATATCATTAATCCTGATGGAATAGGTCCTAAGTCTTTGTTTGATATTGATGCTCTTAACACTGCTTTTAGATATACAACTGTAATTCCTAGTACAGGTACATGCACAGGTACCACATCAAGTAAAGCAGATAGAGTTTGTGAGGCTACATCAGATATGTCCTCAGAAAAGAATAAAGAGTCTTTAGAGTACATTATCTTTCCAATCTGGACTCCTGATCCTCCAGAGGTATTTTCTTCTGATCTGCCACAGTCATCACAGCATTTGGAGACAGAAGAACCACCAGAAACACCTTCCAATGAAAGTTCAGAGCAGAATGGTAATCTTACCAATTTGGAGGAAATCATTCCAGAGACATCAACATCTAATTTTCATGTGAACAAACATCATCCTCTGGAACAGGTGATTGGGGATGTTAACAGTGGTGTACAAACAAGACAGCAAACTACTATCACTGAAGAAGAAATACATACATCTCTATATGTGTGTTTTCTTTCTCAAATTGAACCTAAGAAGGTAGTAGAAGCTCTTAAACACCCTAGTTGGATTGAGGCAATGCAAGAGGAGTTGTTACAGTTCAAGATTCAGAATGTGTGGACACTAGTAGATCTGCCAAAGGGAAAAAGGGCAATTGGCACCAAATGGATCTTCAAGAACAAGAAGGATGAAAGAGGGATTGTAATCAAGAATAAGGCAAGGCTGGTGGCACAAGGTTATACACAGGAAGAAGGGATTGATTATGATGATGTCTTTGCTCCTGTTGCAAGGATAGAAGCCATTAGACTATTCCTAGCATATGCTACATTTAAAGGTTTCACAGTCTATCAAATGGATGTCAAAAGTGCTTTTCTGTATGGCATGATTGATGATGAGGTGTATGTGTGTCAACCACCTGGATTTGAAGATCCTAGCTATCCTGATAGAGTTTGCAGATTGGATAAGGCATTATATGGACTGCATCAAGCCCCCAGAGCTTGGTATGAGACTTTATCTGTGTATCTATTAGAGAATGGGTTCAAAAGAGGCACTATTGATAAGACTCTGTTCACCAAAAGGAATCAAAGTGATATTTTACTGGTGCAAGTCTATGTTGATGACATCATTTTTGGGTCTACAAATGATGATATGTGCAAGGAGTTTGAAAAATTAATGCATCAAAAGTTCCAGATGAGTTCAATGGGGGAACTCACTTTCTTTTTGGGACTTCAAGTCAAGCAGAGTTCAGATGGTACTTTCATAAATCAGAGTAAATATGTCAAAGACATACTTACTAAATTTGGATATTCTGAATCAAAAGTGGCTAGTACACCAATGGAGACACACAAGCCACTATCTGCAGATCCTGAGGGGGAGGAAGTTGATGTACATCTGTACAGATCAATGATTGGATCATTGATGTATTTAACTTCTTCTAGGCCAGATATAATGTTTGCTGTTTGTATCTGTGCCAGATTTCAAACCTGTCCAAAACAATCACATCTGTATGCTGTCAAGAGAATCTTTAGATACTTAAAAGGACAATCTGATCTAGGTCTTTGGTATCCAAAAGATTCACCTTTTGACCTAAAAGCATATTCAGATAGTGACTATGGGGGAGCTAGCATGGACAGAAAGTCAACATCAGGAGGATGTCAATTTCTAGGAGAAAGGTTAATCTCATGGCAATGCAAGAAACAGACAACTGTATCAACATCTACTGCTAAAGCTGAGTATGTAGCTGCTGCAAGTTGATGTGCTCAAGTCTTATGGATTCAGAATCAGATGCTTGATTATGGTTTAACTTTCTTACATACTCCTATTTATATTGATAATACTTCTGCTATCAGCATCATCAATAATCCTGTTAAACATTCTAAAACTAAGCATATAGAGATTCGTTATCATTTTATCAGAGATTGTAATGAAAAACGACTTATTCAGATTATTAAAGTCCATACTGACAATCAACTTGCAGATCTGTTCACCAAAGCCTTTGATGTGGGCAGATTTACATTTCTGATTACAAGTATTGGTCTGATTAAATCTATTTAAGTTGTTTTTCCATAACTATTTTATAAAACATCTCTATAATGCTTAAGGATTAGATGCTGGTAGTTGTAATCGATACTAACAGTGATAATAGTCTTACAACTATTTGGCTTTCCTAATTATCACTGTTATTATTCAATTACCACTGTATGTGTTAGTTATTTTATTTTCACTGTTAGTTATTTTGTTTTCACTGTTAGTTCTATTGTTATCACTGTTTGTGTTGAACTAACTCTTTGTAGGTTATCACTGTCAGCAGAAACAGTTATAACTGTTAGTGTAAACAGTTTCCACTGTTTTCACTATTCAGTTATAACTGTTAGTGTAAACAGTTTCCACTATGTCCACTGTTAGTGTAAATCTTAACACTGTTAGTATAATCAGTTATCACTGTTTATACTATCAAGTTGAAATTTCACTATCAGTGTTTATCTTTCTGTTCTTTCTATTAAAAAAAAAATACTAATGCAGTCACTAGTGTTGAGTAATAATTCCTTTGGTCAGGGGTTATTTCCATTCACTTAGTGTACCAAAGTTAGTATTATTTACATGTATAATACTGTTAGTTCTTATTGTTTCCACTGTTTTAAAATGGTTTCCACTGTTTTAAAATGGTTTCCACTGTTAGTGTTCAAATTAGGTCATTGAAACTAACAGTATAAATACCCCCAACACTTGTACATTTTCTTTTACGCTTTCATAACCACTGATTTCATAAACCCTATAACCACTGCTATCGCAAATCATTCACAAATTCTTCATGGCTTCTTCTTCATCAACCACACCTCAACTCGCTTTAGGCAAGGATCATAACATGATTGCCTATCTGGTAAAACCCTCAATAGCCAATGATTACGTAGAGATCATTGATTTTCTGCGTAATTCTACCATTCACCATGCGCTTACTGTTTCACCCAGAATTTCATATGATCATATTAATGAATTCTGGGTTAAAGCAAAGATTGAGGAAGAAGCAGGTGTTCCAAAAATTGTTTCTACAGTTGCTGGTCACCAAGTGGTTATTTCTGAAGCATCCATTCGTTCTTCTCTTCATCTTCAGGATGAAGAAGGTATAACTTCAATTTCTGATGAAGCTTTATACTTTAATTTACAACGAATGGGATATGAGGGGAACTTGGGTGGGTATGTTTTTCAGAAAACTATGTTTTCATACCAATGGAGATTTCTAATCCCTACTTTACTGCACTGTTTATCATCCAAACGTTCATCTTTTGAACAATTTAGCAGTAATGTAGCATATGCATTGGTATGCTTAGCTACTGGTCAAAACTTTAATTTTTCCAACTTTATTTTTGCTGGTATGCTAAGAAACATTAACCAACCTAAAATTAAATTTTTAATGTATCCAAGGTTTGTGCAATGTTTTCTAAATGAACAAATATCTGATTTGCCAGCCTTGGATAAGATAATAGGTATCTCTTCTTTTAAACCAAAAGTATATTCAAATATGAAGAGAGATACCTCTATCAAAGGTGTTATGTTTTCTGGGAGGATAACAGCATTGTTTCCAACAATGCTTCCTGCACCCTCCACCACAACATCTGTACCACCAACAGAAGCTGAACTAGTTGTTGAAAGAATGGAACAACGCATTCCTTCTTATCCCACAACATCTGGGGGTAACAATGAACAACAAGGGAACAGATTCACTACAACTTACACCAGAAAAGCCAGAAGGGCTACACAACAGGTGACTGAGGATCATGCTGCTCAGTCATCTCAGTCCAATGACAGGGGTCATGAACAGCATGTGGTCCATGAGGAGAGGGGTGACCATTCTGTAAGGGCTGCTTCTACTGCTTCTAGCCCACTGGCAGAGCAGGACAGAAGTAACATCAATAAGACCCAAACAAAGGCAACACCAAAACATGATTCTACTCCTGTAGATGATTTTGGTGGTCCCAGTACCAATAACCAAGGGGAATCTGTTGATCATACTAGGTATGATATAGGTTTTGATGCACCTGTCAATGATTCACCTAGGAAGTCACATTCTGATGGTGATGAGGCTAGAACTAACCTGGAATTGACAAGAATGATAGACTATGTATGGGAGAAGTTTAGGGTGGAAAGGAGAAACAACAAAAAGAAGGATGAACAGATTGCAAATTTACAGCAGAGGGTTGCTCAACTGGAGTATATTGTTGTTAAGGTTTTGAAAGAAGGGAAGAAGTATGTGGTAGTTGAAGGTGACTCTGCAGAGACTGCTTTCAAAAAGGAGGAGAAATATTGGACAAATAAAGGTGATGAGGAAAAGAAAGATGATGGTAAGAAGGGTGATAATGAACAGAATGATGATGGTGTTGGTGATCACATTGATGAGGATATAGAGATGGAAACACCAATTCATCAAGAAACTGAGAAGGTCAATGAAAATCCTGAAGGTGAGAAACAACAAGAGAAAGAAAAGACTTCACAGGCTAAAAGGCAGAAATCAATTCCTGTGCAGTCTGTCAAAGCTAAGAAGCATAAAACCACCACCTTACCTCCAGTTCAGATTAGAAAACCTACTACTGCACCTGCTGCTGCACAAGCTATGCCCAAGATTGACCCTAAGGATAAGGGTAAGGGTATCTTGGAGGAAGAGCCAAAATTGAAAAAGCAGAAAACCATGCCTCCTGAAGCTACAATGAATGATGATGAATATGCACAGAGGTTATTTGCTGAGATAAATGCAGAAGTGCTAGCAGAGGAAATGATTGATGTTGAGATAGAACCTGGTAAATTTGTGAAAATGACTAAGGAACAGGTTGATGAGTGGGATGAAGCACAGCTGAGAGAGCAAAAGCAAGATGATATTGAATATCTTGTGGAACAGCTTAAGAAAAAGAAGGCAGAAGAAATGAAAAAGACTAGAGCTGCCAAAGCTGCTGCAAAAAGGAATAAACCATTGACAAAGGCTCAACAGAATAGAAATCTGATTTTGAAGTTAAGAGGTGGCAACATTTCAACTGCAAGACTTAATGCCATGTCTCTTGAGAATCTACAAAGAATCTGGGATAGGGATACATTTCTAAACCCTGAGGCTGCTAAGAGAGCAGAAGAAGATAAGAAAGCCAAAGAAAAAGCAGAAAGAGAAAAGAAAAAGAAAGAAAAATTTGATAAACAGATAGAAGATGAAAAGGAAAGGGAAAGAATAAGTACTGAGAAGAAACAGAAGAGGAGACAAGAACTTGCATCAATCCCTGATCTGCCTAAGAATAAGTTGAATTTGGAAGATTTGATTGTGGTGCAACCTTTACAGGTACATCTTCCACCTGATAACTCTCCTGGAATCATTGATTGGTCTGTTGTAAAATTTTCAATTCCAATTAAATGTGAGAAAATTAGAGTTGAAAGGGCAGATACTTCTGTCTCATATTGGAGGTCATTTAAAGAGTTGATCAGGGTGATTGTTAGAGAGGACTTGAACAGAATATATGAGATTGGATCTAAGAAAGGACTAAGCACCAAGAAGTTTGATAGTGTTTATGAATTGGGTGTATGGTCTGGGATTTCAATGATGTATGAGCCAGAAAGATTCATGTTTGAGTTCAATACTTTCAGAAATGTAAAGCAGTGGATCTATCTTAGCAATCCAGGTGTTCATCAAGTTATTTTTGATGATGCTACTATGATTTGGATGCTCACTGACAGAGAATATGATATGAGTTTGAGTTTGTTAAGAAGCTTAAGGCATGCTAAATTATCTGTGTCATTCAACAATGATTTGGCAGAGGATTTGGTATATATGATCTTGAATCAGATTCATAAGAAAGAAGAGTATGAGAGAAGACACAGAGATCAAAGATAGTTATTCTGAAAGATTGTTGGAAAGAGGTCAACTTGAAAAAATCAAGAGAAACTTAATTCTGTTGGGGACAGATTAAGTTTAGGGGGAGATTGTTGGGAAATAAGATTTCTGCAGTTACTAATATTGTTGAAGAATGCACAAGGTATTAACACTGTTAGTGTTATTGTTACTACTGGTATTACAACTGTTAGTCTGTTGGTTACCACTGTCTTCAGAGTTAAAACTGTTAGTTGAAGTCTTCATGGATTACCACTGTTGGTGGTGGTTACCACTGTTAGTAGAAGATTACAACTGCTATTGAAGATTGAAGACGAGTTTCAACTGTTAGTGTTATCACTGTTAGCTTGTTTACAACAGTTAACACTGCTTAGGCTAGTTACCACTGTTGGTATATTAGTCTAGTAAATTGTACAAGTGTTAACACTGTTATAGGAATTACCACTGTTTGTATAGTTGTGGTAGTTAACACTGTTTATATCTAGAATAGGAGGGAAGTTAGAGTTTGAATAATTATGGATTGTAACTGCTTCCATAATTATAGGAGATTGTTTAGCAGGACTCTATGTGTTATAAATAGAGATCCTTAACCTAGATTAGGTTATGAGTTTTTGCGCAGCTTTAAGGTTTTGTAACCCTAATACATTTCAGTGTATTCGTCTTATCATTAATAAGATTGAAGCTTTCTATTATTCTGTCTTAATATACTGTTATTGATCTTCATTGTATTACTAAGTGTTATTCCGCAAACTTCTTAGTAATCATTCAAAACTGTGTTTATCTAATAGTTTATTAGATAGATCTTGGTTTATCATAAACCGTCAAAGCCTAGCCTTTAGAATACGTTTTTCTCTGGATTACTGAATTCGCAGGTTACCGAAATTCGAATGGCAAAAGTATTTCACTCTCCTCTCTCTTTTCACGTAATGAAAACATATAAATATATATATATATATATATATATATATATATATATATATATCGTTTCAACTTGCAGCCACTGGGCCTGCGAGTTGACTCGACTCACACACAGGCCCAAACCCAGCTCAACTTGGCTCGTTGTCACCTGTTGCATTCTCCGAGTTCAGATCTCATCTCGCATCGCAATGCCTTGCGACTTGAGATCTCGACTCGCCATAAATGTTTATTTCATTTTCGATATTCTTCTAACACTTTCATATACTAATATATTTAACGAATATTAATAACAAAACAAATATTCATTTACAAATCTAAACCAATATACAAATGTGATAACAATTACACTAGTCATATCTCAAGCTAAATCTGTTGTCACAAACTATGTCTCAACAGACTCCCCCTTGACAATAGCTCTAGTGTCTTTATCTTCAAGTTGTCTTTGGTCTTCATTTGTAAATATTACTACCTGCATAGATCTTTATCTTTATACATGTCTTAATCATCATTTGATAATCTCATGCTATGTCACCCCATCCTTCAGTACAAGGTATTCTATTTTCATTCAGCTTCAAAATATCTTTCTTTGACATATTCATTAGGTGACGATGATCATAGACTATGAAAATTTCACGTTCACTACCTTCTACTTCATCATCAGCTTCAACCATTACAGCTTCTCCAGTTTCTGAATCCACATGCCAACTTTTCATATTTCCCAGAATATCCTGTGGCATTGTCTTCAGTGGAATCTGCTGAATACACTTGACAGCTGGATAAACTTTCTTTCTTCTTCTCCTACTAGTCCTTTGACTTCTCTCCTGTAATTTTATCGTTTTTCCATTCCTTGGCTTAATCTTTTCAAACTTCCCCGAACGAACCTCAGTCTTGATTATATGTTCTACATATTGACCAACAAAATCATTATCTAGATTCTTCAAAGATAATCTAGCCAAGTCTCGAATCTCATACTTAGGTAGAGAGCTAAACACTGCAAGCTTTCGCTCAAAATATTGAACTCCGTCAAACCTTTTAATCGTGAAAAGCTTCAGGTTCGAGTCAAAATACCAACCGATAATCCCTCTACGCGCTTTGCGTTTTCCTGTGATATCAACCTCCAAAACTCCAACCTTTTTCTTCTTTATTTTCTCTAAAGGTCTGAATATTGGATTATCTTTATGCTTATCAGGAATCTCTTCTTCATAATCGGTTGAGTCATCGATATCTTCATCTACATCAACAACTTTAGGACCTTCTTCATCATCAAATACAATCTCTGTTCAAGATGGGCTCACATGGTGTTCATCTATATTTGCATCTGGATCTACACCCATGTCTAGCTCAATCTCAGAAACAGCGGTCCAATCTTCAGGTAGTTGAAATTCTCCTTCTTCTAAATCATAATTAATATCTTCATCTATCTCATCTAGAAAATCATCTTCTGAATCTGATAGATCAAACATTGCAATCCCTAGAAAAACACAAACACAAATAACTATTAACAATCTAAATTCCTTCATTGATTTCCCTAATCAATCTAAGGATTTCTTTATTAATTCTTTTGTGTAATTAGTCCATAACATAAACGCAATTAATAACTTATAAATCTTTTATTGATTTTCCTGAATCAATCTAAGATTTCTTAAGTCTTTTATAACACTTAACAAATATTAATTAAACTTAAACTCTAATATTTTATGAATAAACACCAAACATTTAAGTTTATAATTAATTAACTTATATAATTCCAAGACTTAATTGAACTGTTATATTTCCAAAAACTTAACTTTCAATTATATCTTTAAATTATATATCTTTGTCTAGTTAAAGATTTTACATATTAAACTTGTCAGTTATAACCAACTCTCAAGTCTCAAATATGTAAGTTACCATAGAAATTTGACCGCCAAAACTAATTGGAACTCGCCGCTCGACTACACAATGAGTCGGAAGACTTAAATGTTCGATCACAATTCTATGTATCATATATAACTTATATAATTTCTAATATATTTAACTTGTAAATATAATCTCAAGTCGAATATATTATCAAAAAAAAAATATTAAGTTACAATTATTCAGTTACAATTATAATTTACAATCATAATTTAACTAAATCCTAAATACAAATAACTACACAAGTCTAAGCTATCTTACCAGCTTCACTTGTACCCGCAGTACTTGTACCAGCACCATCACCATTCTTATTAACACCAGACTCCCCCTGAACATTAGTTTGCTCACTAGCCTTTGAAGGACCAGTCGGCTCACTATCTTTTGGTGCACTGGATCATCATCTTTGTCTTGATCTCTTTTCTTTCTCAGATCATCTTCTTTGCAAGACTCTGAATATACCATTATCTCCCCCTGAGCTGACTGTCCTGAATTCACTCTTAACACTAATCGTTCTAAGGAATCAAGCTTCAGTCGTTGAGAAGTAAAATCGTCTAACAATGTGGTATGAGTCTCCAGCAGTGTCTTGTAAGATGTACTCTGTTGAGTAATATGCTGTGCAAATAGAAGATTCTGAGCTACCAACTCTGGAATTTGTAACGTAAGCTTCTCTAACTCCTTAACCCTAGACTCTAAGGATGTAATCTGTAACACCCCCAAATTTAATGTTTTTGCGAAAGCATGATTTGGGTGTTACTAATCAATAATCAAAGCACACAGATATATAGCAAACGACTCTATATGCGTCGTTTTACATTGAAATTAATAAAACCAAAGTTTACATCAAAATATTGTTTACATTAGCTCGGTTTGAAATTGAGAGATTTAAGTACATAATTAATCTATACAAAATATAATAATGCAGCTAAATCTCTGATTGTTTGCATGCTGACTCGAGCTAATGGATCTTGATTGAGAAGTCCAACCTACTGTTGGTCACCTGTGATACATGCTAAAATTGGTCAGCGAAATGCTGGTGAGCTCACAGGTTTGTATGTCAACACATATTTATATGAACCGCAAGATTTAATTGAATTTAAAATGCAATTAAGCAAAATAAAAGTTATACAGCCATGAGCACATAGTCTGAGCTTAACTTGGGTGTCAGGTCCAATTAAGGAAACCCAACTGAGTTACCTCCTACGAGTGCCTAATCTACACTCGTCTTCCCAAATGCTAATACGTCCATTTGACCAGTTAGTGCGTGCTAACCCGGACGAGGATTGTCAATCCTATATGATATCATATACTAACATTCACACTACAGATGTATTACCAAACTATGTTGTGGAGGGCTTTGAAATGATTAGCGAAAACAACTCATGTAGTATTTGATTTGTATTGTACTTGCGTTCATATTGTAAAATAAAACGAGCAATGTAATCACACCCCTGATTAAAAAGCAGTAAAATAGGGGCCATGAGACTCACTTGAGCCTTGAGTGTTTAAATTAATAAACTTGAATTGATTAGCGGTGGATTGATGTCCGAAGACTTGTAACCTGAGGGAGTCCAAGACACACAATGGTTATAACATGAGTAGGCATCTCGAAAGACTGCCCTTGTAGTTGTTCGTCCAACTTAGAATGTCCAAATTACTACGATTTGGTTGATTGAATTATCCAAATTACTACGATTTGGTTGTTTGACTTCTGTTTTGAAAATGTGTACGGCCGTCGGTGAATTGGTTGTATAAATAATCTCATTATTACTCTCATGATTTTGAAGTGTTATACTTAAAAGTAAGTTCCAATGTGTTTTAGAAGTCATGTCGCATTCGTATTTGATGTTATACAAGTTTAGCATTTTGTATGAAAGTTTAGATGTAACACTGTTACTTGTGACCCTAGGGTAAGGGCGAAGCCCATTAATGACGGGGTCCGGGGGCAGCGCCCCTGGTAGCGGGTCCAAGGGGCGGCAGCCCCTGGCGGGGTCCAAGGAGCAGAGCCCCTGGCTGGGGTCGAGCTGAAAATTTGACAAATGAAATAAACTTAAGTTATATTTTTATAACTCATTATTAAGTATTTTGATAAAATACTTCAAGTAAAAGTATAGTGATTACACGCGTACGATTAAAACGTTTAAAAATGATACACAATTTAAATGAACGTCTAAACCGCAACCGACAACCAACTGATGACCAAAATAAATTTTAATAACTTAGAATATATTATTAGAGTAACACTTTTATTAAAAATATCGGGTTTTAAATCATTAACAAAACGTAATATATAAAACGTTATACGACTAACTAGAGTTCTACAAAGAATTAGAGTTCTACAAAGAATTAGACAACAAAACACATACCAAAATTTTCGTATGGAAGATCTCTACAAAAAGTTCTGCTTTGGCCATTCCCAGAAATACACGGATTCTTGTGTATAACCCGATCTTTAAACGAAGGTCTTTTTTGGACCAAATTTGACCACTCTTCATGGTTATTTTTGTTTAAAATAGTAAATGAACTTATAAGATTATCGTAAAGTGCAAAAATAAACAAGACACCTAGAAGAATATGTGTGATTTTTGGTTAGGCTTGATTCGGAATAGAAATGGGTGAAATCGAGGGTTGAATCGGGTAAAATATCTGGAACCAAAGCCCCAAAGGGCTGTTTTGTCATTTCACAAAACCGACACTTCGGGTCTACCATAAAATGTAACGACAATTTTATAAAGTTTATTTAACAAATTTAAGGCTTCCCTAAATGTATCGAGTCAAACCGAGCTCATTTGACCAATTTGTCAAGGAAAAAGGCATTTCAGCCGAATCTGCGAAGTGAGTCCAATCTCGGTTCACACCGCGATCTCAGTTTGCACCGCGAACTCGGTTCGCACCGTAACCTCGGTTCGCACCACAATCTTAGTTCGCACTGCGACCTCAGTTCGCACCACAATCTCGGTTCGCACCGTAGTCTCAGTTCGCGGTCAAACTTGGTCAACATTTTTCAGCACTTTGAAATTTACCCAAAATGCTTACCAAACGATTATAATTAGTCTAAACTATATAAAAACCAATTCAGGGACGATTATTACAAATATTTTAAAAACGTGTACAGCCCGTTGCTGAAAATTTTTATTTCTACTAAATTGCTTTGGTGAAAAACGCATCTGGACTTGAATTTGGGTGAAATCGAGTGATGAAATTTAGGTCTCGACACTTAGTAAAATTTATGTTTTCTCGGTTCTGTTTCATGCGACATAGCGTGCGACACACAGCTTTGTGTCGCTAAGTGCGACATAGTCTGTTGTGTCGCAGATCATATCTGCGACATAAGGGCTTGTGTCGCTAAGGGCGACATCCGCAATTTAATGCGACGTAGGGCGTTGTGTCGCTATATGCGACATCCGTAATTTCTGCGACATAACTATTTGTGTCGCTATATGCGACATCTGTGATTAGTGCGACATAGTGGCTTATGTCGCTATATGCGACATAAGGTCTGATTTAGCGACATAAAGGCTTATGTCGCAGGTGGCCTGGAGCCTCTGCGACATAACGCGCTGTTGGCCGGAAAATGGGCCGAACAGGTGTTTTCCGGCCTCCGTTTGACCTGAGACTTTTACCCAACCCATATTTGGACATTTTAAGCTTAAACAAACTATAAACATGTAAAAATAATGGAAATCGGAGTGTTTCGGGTCTTGTCGGAAACTTACAAACTTAATGTCGGAGGAATCCGAAAAGATGGAAATGTAGATCGTGAAGTGGTGAATGTTTTCTTCCAAATAAGCAAGGTGTTTCGAGGTCGTTTGATGGTGGAAATCGGTGGTGGTAAGTGGTGGTGGTGGTTGTTGTTTTAGAGAGAAAGGAGAAGAAGAGAGAGAATGGTGAGATGAAAAATGAGGGAAGAATGGAGGGAGATGGCAGATTTTTGGGGGAAAAGGGGGGGGGGGGGTGAATCTCCCAGATTTTAATCCCCGCGTTTACGCTCCGTGCGGTGTTCATTTCCCGATTGTTTAAACGTTTAATTCAATTATTTTATACGTTTAATTATACATTTTAAAATACGAATCTTTTATAAACATTTTGGTTGGAGTATTTTACCAATTACTTAGTAAGTGAATTATAAAGTATAATTAAATTTCGTTTTGATTGTCTGTGCGTTTAATATTTTAATCACGTAGACGTTCGTTTGTACGATACTAATTAAATATGAAATATTATTATCAAGATGACATTTTAGATAAAATAGTGTTATTAAATAATGTTATATTATTTAATAAAATTTGTTCACCAACGTCCGTATTTAATTGTACCGAATTACATTCGATTTGAAACTTGTGCGATTTAATCAAATCGCATAATTGTATATATTCCTCAATATATATTTCGATACATAAATTAGCCTAGTACAAAACCAATTACATGTATTAACAATTGATTAGGCACTAATTACTAGTCCTAATTTGACGGGTGTCACATAATCCTTTCAGCATCAGTCGTAGGAGTAACAGAGATAGTAGATGGTCCAGGTGATGTGAGTGAAGAAACATGAGACTCAGGTGTCAGCGGTGGAATGGCTTGAGATAAAGCTTTCGTGAGAAGACTAGCTGTAAATCTACTAGCTTTGTTAGTTGGAAACTGTGCATCACGCACTAATCCAGCAACTCCCTTCTCAATAGTCTTGGAAACCGTTTCTGGTTCCATTGACTCTAGCATTGTCTCGGCCTGTAAAGTTAGATACAAATAAAAAATTAATTGTTTCAGATAACTCTGACTCAATCTCTAATTATATATATAACACTTGTAGTACTAAATGTTTATCTCATACCTCAGGTGGTATAGATACTGGTTCAGTAACCACTGGTGTCATAGACTCCACCTGCGGTGTATCTCGAGAAACTATCACAGAATTAACTATCTCAGTTGAACTCCTAATAAACAACAAGTTAAGAGTATCTAACTCTAAATAAAACTTACCATCTTGAATAATCAAAGTCCTAGAACGCTTTCTGCATTGAGTAATCAGAGGGGTCTCAGCCACCTCAGGACCTTCATCAAGAATACTGAAGTCAGGATCAACTTCTTTAGCCTTACGCTTTTCCTTCACAGCCGATCATGCATCAACCGTGAACCATAAAAAAATTGTCCAGCTAGAGGTGAAATAGGTCTGACATCATCAGAATCTGTAGAAGAATCTGATTTAAACTCACCATCTTTTCCACCAGAAGTACCAACAACAATATCCTGAATAGTAAATATATTAAACATTTATGATTAGCATAAAATCTCAATCATACAAGTTCGATATATATGTAAGATTAATCTGATATATTACCTTCAGAGGTAAAACCTCAGATCTATCTTGTTGTCCCTGCTCACCCTCAGGTCTTACAACCTCTGGGTTCGCAGTCTCAGCTTCCTGTGTATAATCATATTTATATTTTATGATCAGATATACTTCCTAATCATCTAAATATCTATATCATTATCATTATATAATTATATTATACTTTTATGATTAATAATAGAATCTATCAACTAAGTATCTATATTTTTATATAATATACCTCAGCAGGAGCAATATAATGCTCAATAGCCTGCAAAACAGGATCAGTAACATCATCATGTTGTACTAGCAACTCCTGCACAACCTGTGCAGCAACATCTGGGTTTACTTGTACCCCAGCCAGATCAGCCTGTATCAAGACATCCTCAAGGAGCTCTTATGGATCTTCAGGTTGAACCACATTAGCAGCAGGCTCGGGAACAATAACAACTGCAACATCAACATCCAACCAACCATTATTTGGTGGCGTAACATAACCCGCATCGAGAATATAGCCAAAAAGATCACGGATCTCAGGCTTGACATATTCTTCCCGGCGAATAGTCTGCTGGAACATAGCATTATAACCTCTGAGCGCAATAGTATCAACACGTAAATACGGCTTAGGGATAAAAAGATCAGCAATCCGAGAACGGATGATCAGCATGCAGAACCTCGGGTAGATCAAAAATCTTGATCTAACAGTTCCCGATATCTGGCGTACCAGCTCTCCAAAAATATAATCACAAAAACTGTATGGTTTATTATAAACCAGTGACAGCACGACCGATACAAGAGCAAGACTCAAATCGTCAAAACCGCCCTTCTTCGGTCCAAAAACTGTGACTATGACGTGCCATAAGAATCTCCATTGCCCAATAACTAGGGCCTTGAGGAATTGACGTCCTCTTCGTTCACCCGTATACCCCATACGGCCTAAAGCACCCTCAACAAAATCTATAGGGTACTCAGTCGGACCATCTTCTTGGTCTACAGTCCCCAGCCGTAGAATCTGACGAAGATCAGATGCAGAAAACACAATCGGTTGCAGATTGACCGTTGCGCGAATAACCGGTGGGTTAACATTCTCATCATACTGAATATCTGTCCAAAAATCGTTCAGTATTGACTGAGAGATCTGTGGAGACTCTGTAAGCGCATATCTAATGCGTGAACGTGCAAAAAATGTCAGCACTTGAGCTACTTTAACAGCTCCGCGCCGTAAGATCTAGATCAACAAGAATATTGTGACCTTTATCAAATTGTCGCGCCATATCTGTATAAAAACACACACGAATGACAAAAATAATTAATGCACGTTAACAACATTAACTAAATTTTACACTATAATGTTTTATGAATCAAAATTCATCAAACATCGTAGGTCTAAATTTAGAATATATAACTTGTTACGTAATTATCTCAAGTCTTATATAAAATATATTTAACTTATTACATGTTAGTCATAAATTAAATAAATATATATAACTAAGAATTATTAAATCCAAAGTCGTATATATACAATATATGTTATTACGTGTTAATATATAATGCTCACGTCAAAACATATATTAGTGAACTTTTAAAGTCGTAAGATGTAGTTAGATGTAATTGAAAGTGCCACTTATTACATTAAAAGTTGAAATTGCAAGTTGCGAATTTAAAAAAATAGAAAAATTTATTTGAACTCACAGAGTTCAATCTGAACTCGCAACTGGATTCGCATATATGTCAACTCGCAACTCAAGTCAGTTCGCAACTCAACTCGCGAGTCGATTCGCAAACCTACTCAGTTCGCAAGTCTACAAGTCAACGAAATAAGGTTCAACTCGCAAGGTCAATCTCGCAAGTTCATCTCTACTCGCTTAAACTAGTTTTGCGAGTTGAGTCAAGAACTCGACTCGAAGCATAAACTGCCGCTGCGAATTGAAACTAAAAATCGATGATTTTGTCAATTTTAACACGATCAATTGATGTATTCTCACTATATAAGACTCGATTAACATAAACCCTAAAGATTCTTGTTAATTAATGCCCTAACTCTATGTGAATCAATCAAGTTCCAAACTGAAACCCTAATTATATAAAAACTTTGATTTCGAGTTAAATAAACGGTGAAATCCGTTGGTTTATACCTCAAAATGATCGCAAAACAAAATTGTATAAAAGCTACGGATTGTAATACTCGTTCCCGTACTCGTGAAATCGAAATCAAATGAACACTGTGTGTCGCCTCGTTTCGCTGTATAGTCGATTCGCAAGTCTAAGTGAACTCGCAAAAGTGAAGTGGGTTCGGTGAAGGTTTGACTCGTTTGACCTTCACATTTATAACCTGTACTCGATTCGCAAGTTTTAACTCGGTTCGCAGAGACTAAATGCAATTTGCGAGTTTGACTAGTCAAACTCGCAGAATTAAATTAAAATGCGAATTAAATACTAAGTATAAAATAAAACCCATATATATCATACAAGTCTAAAATAAAAATTATTTTTCACTTGTATTTGTTACGTTTATTCAACATGGATATAAGATAACTATTTTAATTTAATTCCAAAGGGTAACACTCATTTAAAAGAAAAATAAAACAACTTTATATACAATAAAATAAAGTACAAAACATATAAACTAACAGTGGTATCAAGTACCATTTTATTAATCAGTCGGAAAAATAAAGTACATAAATAAACTGAATAAGAGTTTATCTGCTTAGGGATCATATTTAGAATGAACAAACTATTTAAATGTATTAAAAAGTCTAAGTAGATTGTTAATATACATACCTCATGAAATTCAAATAAATTGCAATAGAATTACAACTAACTTTATCAGCTATTCAATTATATTTATAAAATTATATCTTAAATACCTTTATCCATTTAGCATAATTAATAAAAATATATTATTCACATTAAGTGAATATTTTCTTATAGACAGTTCAAGATGATTACCAATATTATGATCCACATAAACAAATTATAGTCACAAATCTAAGCAACACCATTATTGTGAGTATGAATATTACCAAGAGTTTTCTAAGATATGACATATCGAATAATTCAAGCAACACGTATAACACTGATTTCTTTAGATTCAAGGTAGAGGTTTATCGAACTAACACTTGAATTTAGAATTTAGACAAATATCAAACATACTTTGAAGATGTTATGTTTTCCAGGTTTGTACTTAGTACAACAGAGGATCCCTTTTAGCATGATTCAAAATACATTTGAGAATATCAATTTAATTAAAGGCTTCAGGTCTGTACTCAGTACAACAAAGTCACCAGTAATTAAGTTAATACCCATGTTGTTACTATTTGTCATAGTACAGCTTTATAATTACAGTGTATGTGAATGCTATCAGTCAACAATTAAGACTTATGTCATACACCATATAATAGAAATACTAGATAACAATCAAGTATATTAAAATTTCTTAAATGCTTAGAGATGTTTATATAATTTGCCTACCAGTACATCATATAATGAAGCTGTCTAGTCATTTAAAACATGCAAATTATAACTTGTGGATATAGGTGTATAATTAAATAAATATAAATACATACCTGATAGAACCGTTGTAGTTCTAATGTAGCTTTAATTGAACCTATTAACACATCATACTTAGGACTTAAGCTTATTATTGTAAAGCTTATTCTTCTAATGTACTATCATCTCCCATAGTTTTTGCAGATAAAAACTTAAATATTTTTCTAAAAGAACTACTGTTGTTCTTTTATTGGAGGCAATTCCCCTTAGGTAACAAGCAAATGAATGTCATACGCCCCCCCCCCCCCAAACTTTTTTTTAATAAGAACATAAAAAAAACTACTAACTATTACAAAAATACCCTTGGAAGACTAATCACTCTGGATTTCTCATTCCGTTTAGTTGAACCAACATCTCAAATCTTGCACTGTCGAACGCCTTTGTGTATAAGTCTGCTAAGTTATCCAATGACGAAACCTTAACTAACTTTATCAAATTCTTCTCAGCACAGTCTCTAATAAAATGATATCGAATATCAATGTGCTTAGTTTTACTGTGCTTCACCGGATTGTTGGTGATCGACAATGTTGATTCATTATCAATTATCATAGGAGTATTGGTTATGTTTAACCCATAATCCCGCAGTTGCTGTTGGATCCAAAGTACTTGAGAACAACAGCTGCCAGTTGCAACATACTCAGCTTCACATGTAGAAATGGCTACCGAGCTTTGCTTCTTACACTGCCAGGATACTAATCTACCTCCTAAGAATTGACATCCTCCGGTTGTAGATTTCCTATTTTGATTGCATCCTCCATAATCCGAATCAGTATAAGCTATGAGATCTAAGTCTCCATCAGTCGGATACCAAAGTCCCAGCTTCGGTTTCCCTTTGAGGTAACGAAAGATCTGTTTCACATCTTGCATATGTGACTCTTTCGGATTAGCCTGATATCTTGCGCATATACAAACAACAAACATAATGTCAGGCTGAGAGGCAGTCAAATACATTAGTGATCTGATCATGGCTCTATAAAGAGTTGGATCCACATCGCTATCACTCGATGTATTTGGTCCAAGGTTATGATTGACTAGAATTGGAGTATTGTAGACCTTACTTTCATCCATCTTAAAGTGTTCCAATAGCTCATATGTATATTTTGATTGATGAATAAAGAATACATCCTTCTTTTGATCAACTTGCAATCCTAAGAAGAAGTTCAACTCTCCCATTGCAGACATCTCAAACCTTTTTCTCATGACTTTCTCAAATTCTTGACACATCTTTTCATCAGAAGATCCAAAGATAATGTCATCAACATACACTTGCACAAGTAGAAATTCATTCTTGTTCCGCTTTACAAAAAGTGTACTATCAATTTATCCTCTTGTGAATTCATTCTCAAGTAGATACGTTGATAGCGTTCCATACCACATCCGAGGTGCTTGATGTAATCCATATAGAGCCTTATTCAATCGATATACTCTATCTGGATAGTCAGGATCAGTAAACCCTGGTGGTTGTGAAACATACACCAATTCTTCAACTTTGCCATACAAAAAGGCACTCTTAACATCCAACTGATAAACTTTTATACCTTTAAATGAGGCAAATGCTAAGAGTACTCTAATTGCTTCTAGCCTAGCAACTGGTGTAAATACTTCATTGTAATCTATTCCTTCTTGTTGATTAAACCCTTGAACCACTAGACGAGCTTTATTGCGAGTAATGACACCCCGATCATCTCTCTTACACTTAAATACCCATCTAGTTCCAATTGAATACTCTCCCTTTGGAAGGTCAACCAACTCCCATACTTGTAATTTTGAGAACTGAGATAGTTCTTCTTGCATTGCTTCCACCCACGAACTTTCCTTTAGAGCCATTTGAATATTTTTAGGCTCAACTTGTGAGATAAAGCATGAATATAGACATTGATTAGAAATCTCTGTCTCTTGCATTTCAGAATACAAGCTTGGGTGAACTTGGTTATCAGAAATACTAGCTTTAACTTGTCCTCTAGTTAACATAGGTATTTGAGGATCACCTATGATATTCTCATGTGGATGATTCTTGCTAGTCCGAGTAACCGTTACCGGTTCAACCGATATTTCATCCTCCAAATTAGTACCTATGTCATGAGTACTATGAGGTTCAGGTGTGTCTTCCAAATTTGGTACCTCCTCACTGGATGGCTGCGAATTATCAATATCAGAAGATATTCTTAATTCTCTAAGTGGAGTAATGATATCATCCACTAAGTCTTGCAGCAGCTCTTCCTCATCTGAAGGTGTATTTACTTTGGATCTTTGAGATCCACTAGTAGATGGTTGATTTGGATCAGCACTTGTCTTGACTGCAGAAGATTGATCATTCGATGTTGGAGTGTGGCCAATATCCTCATTTCCAGACAATAAATGTTCAGAAATCTCTGAATCACTTACAGGAACTTTAAAAAATGCAAAAAGATCAGAATAATCAAACTGCCAATCTAAGCCCTTATGCACATCTGGTGTGTAGTTTGTGACTTCAATGTTATACACTACTTCCAAACGGCCCGTGACTTTATTAAAAACTCTCTTGTTTGGCGAATTAGGCATATAACCTAGGAAGAATCCTTCGCCGGCCTTCTCACCAAATTTAGCTTGATGACCAGTTTTTAATATAGTGCAAGAAACTGCAAAGGGTTCAAGTCCTTTTAAGCTTGGTTTCTTATTGTTCAAAAGCTCATAACAAGTCTTGTTCTGCTTTTTGACCGTAAGAACTCTATTTAGAATATAACATGTTGTATTCACTGCTTCTGCCCAAAAGATAACAGGAAGCCTTGAATCAGCAAGCATTGTTCTAGCAGCTTCTATCAACATTCTATTCTTTCTTTCAGCTACACCATTCTGTTGAGGTTCATAAGGTGCACAGAATTGATGAATAATTCCTTTGCTTAAGCAATAGATATTCAACGTTGAGTTTTTGAATTTTGTTCCATTGTCACTACGAATACGTTTCACTCTCGTCTTATAGACATTCTCTACTAGATCAAAGAACTCAATTAGAATTCCAGGAGTTTCATCCTTAGATCCCAAAAAGAACACTCATGAGAATCTAGAATAATCGTCTGTGACAACCAAAGAGTACCATTTGCCACCTAGACTTCTCTTGCTTATATGGCCGAAAAGGTCCATATGTAGCAATTCAAATGGTGAGGAGATTGAGTTTTCAGTCTTAGATATGTGTGGTTTCTTGTGCTGCTTTCCTTTCATGCAAGAAACACACTTATCTTCAAACTCGAAATGTTTTTGTGGTACACCTAGAACTAACCCATTTTTTGTTATGAAATTCATCTTTCTCCGGTTCAGATGTGTCATTCTCCTATGCCATAATAATGCATCTGCTTCTGAGGCCTTGGATAATAAACATGTAGACACCATTAAAGAGTTAGAAACACCCATGTTTATAACATAGATGTCCTTCTTCCTTGGTGCCCTCATCAATATCCATTCTTCATGAATTGTGAAGCCTGGCTTCATAACTAAAGCCTCCTTTTCCTTAAAATGAATTGGATGACCTTTATCGTAGACTTGGGAAACACTCACTAGGTTGTGTGTTAGTTCTTCAACATAATTCACATCCTCTAGAGTCAAAGTTCCATTTGAAACTTTTCCTTTTCCGGTAATAACTCCTCCTTTGTCTCCTGCAAAATTAACTTTTTGCTTGAAACCTTCTTTGAAGTCCTTTAATAGAATTCGTTCTCCAGTCATGTGCCTTGAGCATCCACTGTCTACATACCACCAGCTATCCTTGTTCACAGTAGGCTCCTGCACATGACACATAACACAATCAGTTATCAAGAGGGACCCAAGCCATTACGGTCTTGGTTTATCCCTTATCATCAACAAACTGAAGCTCTTTAAAATAACCATTCTTCCCATCAGGAGCTTTGGTTACTTTCAAAGATGCTTGAGTTTGTGGACGATCAGCCTTAAGAGGTGAATTTGAGGAGAACCTCCTAGGCACTGAATTAAGAGTTCTATTATTATAATTATAATTAAACTCATGTGTTCGTGAAGTAGAACCACTCTCATAATGACTGTGATTTCTACTTTGAGTTCTAAACCTTGACGGTGTCATATCCCTAGGCTTATTAGACGAATTGTCACTTAGAGTATATGGCCATTTAGGTTTAGGTGGGGAGACACTATGATTACCATCTCTTTTAAGAACATTAACGGGTTTATTACCTAACTTAGGTTTGGTATCTAACCTATCCACATTCAAACTAGAGTTAATCGGTGTCTTTTCATCAATCACAAGCTTATGTGATGCTTCCAATTTCTTGTTTGGACAACAAGAAGCTACGTATCCCTTTTGGTGACACTTGAAGCATGACATCTGCTTTCGTGATTTATAAACTTTTGCTTTCTCATTCGGAGTTTTAGGCATTAAAGATTTGGGTGTTTGTTCCTTATTAACCTTATCATCAGTCTTAGTATCATTAATCACTCCACCCGATACAAATTGTATTTTAGTGATAGGTGAAATCTTACCATTATCTGATGACATATTCTTAACAACATTCTTCTGTGCCTTAGATTTATCAGACTCATTAGTTACTACAACCTCAGGATTAGCCTCAACCATTTCAGATCCTTTAGGAATAGGAGTGTAATTGGCATTAAAAGGAGGGGCTACATCATTGTATCCTATCCCAGTCTTGTCATTTATACTACGTTGAGCATCAAGCATTTTATTCTTTTCAATAGTTCTATAAGATTCAAGCTTACGGTTTTGCTCAACAAACTTCAAGTTAAGATTTGCTATTTCCTGATCCTTACAAGCAACTGTTTCATTTAAGTCTTTAATGTTCATGTAGAGACCATCTATGATAACTGATTTTTCATTTATGGTATCTCTAAGAGCTTTTCTATCAGAAGTATCAGACTTAATCTTATCTTTTAAGGCATGTTTATCATCACTTAATCTACGCACATCCATATGGGCTTAGTCAAGTTCATATCTAACAGTCTTATAAGATTCTTTCTCCACATTCAATTGGGACAACAAATTGCTATTTGAAACAGTTAACATACTAATCTGAGATTGTAAATCAGTAACTAAATAACAGATATCAGCAAGAGTAAGAATATCAAGACATACCCTTTTCTTATATGTTTGAACTTCAGTCATGTGTGCCACAAACTCTTATGGACTCATTTCTTGAGTTGAATCCATATACAGCACATCATCATCACTTGCTTTCATTTTAGACTCAGGCACCTCTACTCATTGTTCTACATCAGTAGGCATGTAGGACATTGTATCAGCAGTTCTCTCTTGATCATCAATCTCAGCCATCAAAGCTTCTTCTTGCTGAGCTTTCCAATCATAAGAGTCATCTAACTGCTAGCACATCATCATCACTTGCTTTTATTTTAGACTCAGGCACCTCTACTCGTTGTTCTACATCAGTAGGCATGTAGGACATTGTATCAGCAGTTCTCTCTTGATCATCAATCTCAGCCATCAAAGCTTCTTCAGACTGAGCTTTCCAATCATAAGAGTCATCTAACTACTTTACAACCAAGGCTTTGGAAGCAAGAGTACTCCCCAAACCTTGTTTTTCATTAGTTTATACCTTAGGTCTTCGGCATTCACGAGAAAAGTGTCCATAACCTTGACAGTTAAAACACTTAATCTTGGTTTTATCAAACCCTGATCTGTTGCCAACAACCTTTCTTCCTGTCCTCTTTAAGAAATTTTTAACTCTCCTTGATAACAAAGCAAGTTGATCCTGGAGATCTATTTCTTCAAGATAATCAGGATTTACCTGATCATAAGCTTCATCAAAGAGAATCGGGTCGTTGATTTTACAATCAATATAATTCTCATACGAAGCAAAAAATGAAGCAAGAACAGACAGTTGCTGATCTGCAGATTTCACACTCATAGGAATCTTCTGATGCTCTTGAGGTGACTTCTCATAACCTTTTCCTTTAGCTTCACTACCAGATGAGGAAAGAAAACACATATCCTCAGTTATCATTTCACCATTTTCACCAGTATCACCAACTAACAAGGCAGTGGTCGAACTGGAGGACGCAGTCGAAAGATTTGTCTTACCATGATATAACCCAGGGTTCTGAACCTGATCAAAATCGGTATCTCTTGACTTTTTGGTGAAATCATAAACTTTAAGCTTGTCAATAACCTTCTCTAAGGTCATGGTAGCATATCTTGTTTCATTATCCTTGAGCATCACACCATGCATTTCCCACTTAGAAGGCAAACCCTCAATAAATTTGTCAGTTTTCTCTAATACTTCTACATTAATCTCATGGTTTTCTAGCTCACTCAGTAGATGGTAGAAACGGGTAACATAAGCATCAAGATCTTCTCCCTTCAAAGCCTTAAACACAGTAAACTGCTTTTTAAGAAGATTCTTCTTGCCAGCTTTCACTTGTGGACTACCTTCACCTCTTTTCTCAAGAGCTTCCCAGAGCTCTTTAGCAGTGTGAAAAGATTTCAGCTGATGATTGATCTCTTTAGGAAGACACATCTTAATACAAGAATGAGCTTTATTCTCTGCTTTGTAGTCCTCCTTTTGTTGATCAGTCATATTCTGATAAGTAATCACACGGTGGCATTTTGAACAGATTTAGTAGGTGCAGTGTATCCAGTTTTGATACACATCCAGATT
The DNA here is from genome assembly GCA_963422505.1 of Pseudognaphalium luteoalbum. Classification (NCBI taxonomy): domain Eukaryota; kingdom Viridiplantae; phylum Streptophyta; class Magnoliopsida; order Asterales; family Asteraceae; genus Pseudognaphalium; species Pseudognaphalium luteoalbum. The sequence goes on from OY730193.1 coordinate 121,745,678, forward strand.
GAGAGATCATGGAATCTAAAGTAAGATTCAAATCTATCTCTCCAACTGTAGTAATCTTCAAGTCTTAACAATTTAGGTGGAACATTAGATTTTCCAACCTCGTGTTCCATCTCAATCATTTTACTTAAATAAGACATCATTAAAAATTCAGATTATTCTTGCGAATTCAAATGAAACTCGATTCGCAACTCAGTTCAATTCGCAATCTCAGCTTGATTCGCAAACTTCAGTTCGCCAATCTCAGTTCGGATCGCAACAGATGTCAACTCGCAAGTGATCTCGGTTCACAACTAGTCTCGGTCCGCAGCTTGGTTCAACTCGCAAAACTGGAGTCAGTTCGCAAGTTCAACTCGATTCGCAACTTGGTTCAACTCGCAAAACTGGGTTCAGTTCGCAAGTTCAACTCGGTTCGCAGACGTAGCTGAAACCCTAATCTCAACTCGCGAAACGGATAAAAAACCCCGAAAACGAATTTTTTTGGTATTTTTACGATTGAAACTAGAAATTTCGTTTGTAAACAAACCCTAAATCATCCATAGAATGATTTTGATCGTTAATATGTACTAATGCACGTAAAAACAATCCGAAATCAAACGCAATGATCGCGAAAACTCCAAACTTACTCGTATTTAGCCCGAAAGCTCTGATACCAGATGTAAGTCCCTAGTTCTATGATCGATAATTTTATTATCTGTAATATTAAGGTGCGGAATTCCTTAACATATCGTTATCTTACTATAACGAATACGTTTGCATTTAGGTTTACTAATATTTAGCTTTAAACGATAAGCCGTCAAAGCCTAGCCTTTAGAATACGTTTTTCTCTGGAATACTGAATTCGCAGGTTACCGAAATTCGAATGGCAAAAGTATTTCACTCTCCTCTCTCTTTTTCACGTAATGAAAACATATATATATATATATATATATATATATATATATATATCGTCTCAACTCGCAGCCACTAGGCCCGCGAGTTGACTCGACTCGCACACAGGCCCAAGCCCTGCTCAACTAGGCTCGTTGTCACCTGTTGCATTATGCGAGTTCAGATCTCATCTCGCATCGCAATGCCTTGCGACTTGAGATCTCGACTCGCTATAAATGTTTATTTCATTTTCAATATTCGTCTAACACTTTAATATACTAATATATTTAACGAATATTAATAACAAAACAAATATTCATTTACAAATCTAAACCAATATACAAACGTGATAACAATTACACTAGTCATATCTCAAGCTAGATCTGTTGTCACAAACTATGTCTCATCACAATCGAATGCACAGGGGAGAGGAGAAACCCAATTATTTGAGTTTGGTAGATGTATGTGTATGTGTGTAGTGAGGGAGTTGGAGGGAGTATATAATTATTGAGGTCGGGTTGATTTTTTCAACGGGTTTGGGTCAGGTAGTTGTAGTGTGTTCCTAGGTATTTTTAGTTAGTAAAAGTGTAAGTTTTTAGCCCGTTAATTTCATGTACGGTTCCAATAATGTGTAAATTTACATTTAATATTCATAATTTTATTTTGAGGTATTTCTCCAAATACTTTATTAGGAATAATAAAAATATGATTTTTATTATTTTTGACTTTTGGGTACGCCTTGTATTGTTTTTGTTCACGTACGATACGTTTTATATATAATGTATAAATGTTTCGTTGTCGTTTCATTTTTCGATACTCCCGAAATACTTTCAACTAAATACTATTTAAAAATAGTTTTGCGTTCTCTATAATTGTTTATCACCAACAATCGTATTTGTTTTTCTGCGTTCTTTCAAATTCATTTATATATGATTATTATTAAATAATTATTTTGGGTTATATATATATATATATATATATATATATATATATATATATATTACTTGAATAGTTGTGTGATAATGCATATAAAATACGAATGTTTTAGGTTTAAATAGTGCGCGAAAAATGCCCTTTTTGACCGGATGTCACACTTTATAATAAGTCTAAGTAATATATTGAACTGATGATAAACCAATAAGATTTTATCATGAATAATGCGAAAGTCGAACATCTTAACTCTTAAGGAAGTTCTAGTGAAACTTCGCAAATATACTATAAACGGCCTAATATTATCAATTTAGCATAGAGTTAAGATCGCAATTGATGTAAAACACTACCAACAAAAACGCAGTTCACTAATCAACGAATGAAGTATAATTATTTATTCACTCACTGTTTAAAGTGGTTAACGTTGATATCAGCCGGAAAATAATAATAGCGGGTTGAAAAGGAGACGGCCGAAGTGGGGGAAGCGGAAGAGACGGCAACGGTTTTTGTGGCATTAGTTGTACGTGAGATATGGTAACATAGTTGTGATATGTTTGAATTAATTGATGAAGGGTTTAAATGACAATTTACATTTTGTGCCTGTGGGTGAGTAAAAACCCAATGTGGCATTATCATGACCCTTTCCGAAAGCCAAAAATGTCTGGAAGTAGTTTGAAAACGGATGGGAGTGATCTTAGTTATTGATGACAGAGAATAATAAGTTGTGAATCAGTTAGTGGAAAGCTAATATAACATTGATATAGTATAAGTGATTTGAAAACGGATGAGAGTGACCTAACAAGCTTTTGATGTTGTCAGCCCCTAGCTCAATAGCAAACTTTGACCTTTAGGTACCTGTAGAGGTGTAGAATTAATATACTTTCCTTGCCTTTTTCTTTTCGGTGGATAGGTTCACATTAATTAAATTGGAGTTAATATTATGTATCCCCCTATTCCCCCTAATATCAATTAAGAGACACTATGAATAGTACTTCACAGATTTTTAATTGCCACATTTTAACTTTCAAACCTTTTTTATTTTCTACCCTTTAACTTTTTTATTTTTTACCCTTTAACTTTTAATCCTTTTTCATTTCGCCACCTAATTTTTTAAAACTTTTTTATTTTCTATATTTTAATTTTTAAATTTGTACCCCTTATCTTTTAGGATATTTTCACCTTTTACCATTTGACTTTTAACTACTTTTTATTTTCTTCGTCTCAACTATTAACACTCTTTCATTTTCTACCCTTTAGGTTTTAACATTTTTCATATTCACTCTTTAATAACTTTTAATTTGTTTTTTTATGGCATATTAGTTTAAATATATTTTGATCCTCATCCTTTAATATTAATTAACAAACTATTATTAATATTAACTCTTTAATAACTTTAAAATTTGTTATGGGTTATATAAGTTTAAGCTTTTAGTGTGATATTGTTTTTTCTTTGATCCTTATCATTTAATATTATTTAACAAACTATTATTAATATTAACTATTTAATAACTTTAAATTTGTTATGGGTTATATAAGTTTAAGCCTTTGGTATGATATTTATTTTTCCTATTATTTTGAAAATCCATCTAAACCTTATATCAACTATTTGCATATAACTCATAGTTGCTATTATTTTTTTATGATACTATTAGCTATAATAATTATATTCTATGGTTATTATCTCTTAATATTTATTATTGAATTCTTACATTTTTATTTTTTGAAATAAGAAATTAATACACACACACAATTACAATAACTATATTTCATAATTATTATCTCTTGATATTAATATTCAACTCTTATGGAGTGTATGTTTTACGTTTTCCAAAGAAATAATATCTTACATATATATATTTATGATGATATGATGACGAAGGTAAAAATTATTCAATAAGTATGTTGTACCACCACTTTATGTTACATTTTTTGTTTTCATTTCTATATTTAAGAAATTTCAGTTAATTCCAATAGTAATATGTATAAGATAGAAATAAAGACACTGATAGTAAAAAGGTACAAAAGTTTAAATTTATAGTTATTACTCTTGCTATTATTACTCTTGCTACGATAAATTTAACTTGGGTAACTACAATTAGTGTTTCATTGTCATTGGTATTCTAATTTTTTTTAATAATTTACGATTAAAAAGAGTATCAGCTCATAATTTCTCTATTAAAATTATAAAAAACAAACCAAAATGTGAGGTTTCAAATATTTATGTAAAAAATATCAATTTTTTAAAACCCGTCGCATCGCGAGGGAAAAAAAAACTTGTTAACCATCAAAATAACACATTTACCCACCTAAACACTATAATTACATATATCCCCAATTTAAACCATTAACTCTCACATTTACCCATTTTCTTAATTAAATCATATTAAACACTTTAAAATTCTTTAATTAATAATTTAAGACCATATTACCCATACTCCTTCACACTCGTTTAATAGATGACCTAACAAATAAACAAATACTGTAATTGAGAAAAATTAAAAGCAAATCAAATAGGTTTTTATTTTATTTTGAACGTATACGTACATAAGTCAATCATCGTCCATATCCAGTGTGTAGTTGTTAACTTTAGTACACAAATTATTCAATATAGTTGTAGCTTTCTCACTATCATATTCATTAACACGTGAAATTTGATGACATTCTTTTACTTACTTGACGCATTAACCATTTAACCCCATCAACATAAGTGCCAATTTGACCTGTACGTACCCTTGTATCATTTTGTTCCATTTTCATATATTACGGTATCTTTTCGAATCGGACATCCATTGGTTTCAGCTAAATAATTCCTCTTTTGCTCTCTTCGTTTTAACCAAATATAATATAAGCTTCACCATATAATACCTCAAGGTACTATTTCAAAGTTAAGATTTTTAAAACTGAAATCCCATGTCTTTAAGGTTATCTTTTGGTTTTCTCTAAACGAAGTTGGAATTTTATTGGATGTGATCGAGTTCTAACTGGTATAAATATGGTGGGATAATCTAGAGGGGAAAGTATATGAGTGAGGCTAAAATGGTCTTAAACTTTTAATTTGAAAATTTTAAAGTGTTTAATATGATTAAATTAAGAAAATGGATAAATATGAGAGATTAATGATTTAATTTTGGGATATATGTAATTATAGTGTTTAGGTGGGTAAATATGTTATATAGATGCTTAAGAGGGGGATTTATGATATTAACCCATTAAATTAAACCAATTCAACTTTTTTTACTTAGTACGCGTTTCTCATTTTTAGTGCTTCTGAGCCGTAGCTCAATAGCAAATAGCACACGTGTTACTTTCCTTGTTTTAACTTTTAAAAATTTGGATTAGACTTTTTTACACTGTTTGTCCCTGTGGTTTGTCTAAAATTTCACTCGTCGTCCTTATACTATATTTTTGGCACTGGTCGTCCCTTTGGTTGCTAGTTGTTGCACTCGCAGTCCCTGTCACTAACTGTCGTTAGTTTTTTTCGTTAAAGGACCATCCATGTATTTTTTTTCAAGTTTAAGTTTATTTAAATTTAATATTATTTTTAATTGTACTTAGCTAATTTATTTTTTGAATAATCTAATCAATTTAAATTAATTATTTTAATCAACTTTTTTCGTGACAGTTAATTTATTCTATTTTTTTAAGTGTCCCGATCTATATTAACCAACTAAAAATGTAACAGTTTAATAATATAATAGTTTTTTAAATAGTTTATACTCTTAATTTTGCATATCATCGTCAATTTCACGACTTCGTATAGACAATTCTAAATGCTTAGATATATATTACTAATCGTTTTGTATACCATATAGACAATTCTATATGCCGACATATATATTAGTAATAGTTTTGTATACCATAATTTTTTTAAACAAAACAATGTAAAAATTTGTCATGTACTATCAGTATAATTTTTCTACTAATTTACATAATTTAATATGTGTCAGTTATTGGAAAAAAAAACACATGATGCTTAATATATGGAGTATAATAATACTATATGCTTTGTAGTTATTGCAATTTAGTATTTTACAATTTTTTCTTCAATTGCCTCAAAAACAAATGTTATATGTTGATAATGTCAATTTGAGTACGTTCATAATTTACAAAACTATTAGCAATATATATGTAGGCATGTAGAATTGTCTATACGTAGTCGTGAAATCGACGATGATATGCAAAATTAAGAGTATAAACTATTTAAAAAATAATTATATTTTTAAACTATTATATTTTTAGTGGGTTTATATAGATCGGGACACTTAAAAAAAGAATAAATTAACTGTCACGAAAAAAGTTGATTAAAATAATTAAATTAAATTGATTAGATTATTCAAAAAATAAATTAGCTAAGTACAATTAAAAGTAATATTAAATTTAAATAAACTTAAAATTTGAAATTTTTTTTATACAGATGATCCTTTAACGAAGAAAACTAACAGCCGTTAGTAACAAGGACTGTGAATGTAAAAACTAGTAATCACAGGGACGACCAATGCTAAAAAAAAATACAAAGATGACGAGTGAAATTTTAGACAAACCACGGGACGATGAATATAAAAAAAAATTTGAATTAAAAAAAAAACATGTGGGCGTCTCAACCAATTATGGTACATAAAAGGGCGTCCCACGCGTGATTTGTAGCTACTTATTTAAAAACTCATAAGCCGACAGCTTTAACTTCTAGTGGTTTGTAACTTTGTATATTTATGAATAATTTTTTTTCCTTCTTTTATTGTGAAAGAAGGTTTTATAATAGTTTTTAGTTTTTTAATTGTTAAATTTCTCAAACTTTTGTGTTAAGTCGTTTCTGCCAAAATATTCTCAATTTACCATTCTTTATTGTTTTCTCTTTAGCGAGATATTATATAAAAATGAAACGATAAGAATGAAACGTGGGCATCCCACTAGGGGAGATTTTTAGGGCTAATTTTAGTGAATGAAACCGGGGCATACCACTAGGGGAGAATTTTAAGAATGATTTTAGTGAACCTCTCAAACTTTGATACAAAAACTTATAATTAAATAACCAGAAAGTAAAATGAAATCAATTAAACTTGACATATTTGAGTCCTTAGTTTTGTAATAATTTATATAGTGTAAAGTATAAATAAATAATTTTATTTTCATTTTTGGCTATGTGGTATGGGTCTGAACACCTTATAGAGGAGGTTCCCATGTCGATTCCGCGGACAAGCTACTTTTTCAAATTCATTTTTGATTGCTTGTATACTTTTTCTCCACTACTCCTCTTCTTAATCTTAATAATAAATAATAAATCATCAATACTTATTTATTTTTTAAATAAGATACTATGTATGTCTTATTTATACTCACTTATTATTGGTTTCAAGTTTTTTGTCTGAATTTTGCATTAAAGGTGGAAAATTCCAAAATTACCCCTTATCATATTAAGAGTCATCAAGTCAAACTCAATAATCAATAACATATACTCCCTTATTATTAGTTTCAGGTTTTTGGCTGAATTTTACATTAAAGATGGGAAATCTCAAAATCACCCTTTGATCATATTAAGAGCCATCAAGTCAAACTTAATAATCAATAATATATACGGATCATCAATATCAATCAATATTTAATATATTTTAATTTAACAGTTGACAAATAATTTAAATATAGGCAAAGCTAGAATCAAAGTTCCATTTATATACAAGGTCAAACTAATCTCTACATACACAAAAATTTGAAAATAATTTTTTTTTTAAAAAAAATACACAATCACTACACATTAAAAACACTCATGAGCTAACACTATGTAAACAACTAAAACCACAACATCCAATTACACACACACATGGAAAAGAAAACGATTTATTTGATCTATTACCTATATTTCAAATTCGTTACCACTACATCGCGCTAGTGGAAGCTAGTTTGGTGAAAGTTTAAATTAGACCACTCTCAACCCTTCTTTTTTCTTTTACTTCTTAAGTTGTGTTAGTTCAATTTCACGTCAGCACATTCAAAACTGATTAAAGACCGACTAAACACTGTCAATCCTCATTTCTTCAGTTACAATTTCGAGACCCACTGACTATTAATTTATTTTTTAAAACACAATTTAAATTAAAACTATTTTATTTTATTAAAAATAAAACACATTGCATTAATAAGATAACGTTAAAATAAAAAAAGAACATCTCTTGAAATAAAACATCACGATAATGATTATAAAACATTACATTAATTTTAAAATTTTTGTTCTTCATCACACTTTCCATAGTTTCTTCAAACAATGCAACTTCGTGTTGTACCCAATTCGACAGTATTTCCTTTTGGGTAAATTTCCACTGTTTAAGCACCACTTTTTACCGCACAAGCTCCATTTTTTTGTTGCGCTGCTTCTTGGAGTTTGTTGTGCGACTCTTGCAGATTCCAAAATGGCCTCACGAGTCGCGTCGCTCGAGTTTCTTGAAAATGTTGCGTCCGATGATCCCCGAACTTCGTTAACTCTTGCTCGAGCTTCTTGAAAGCGACTAGGTGGACAACGAATGTGGTCATCTTGGAATCATTGTTGCATATTATTTGTAAGCTCGATGGGGTTCGGATTATGGTGGTATCGTGGTCGGATAAGTTAATTTGTACGTGCTCTTCTTGAAACGGGCGTTAGTTGTACGTTAAACCGTGATCGGCATAGAAGTTTAGGACATCTTTGAGTACATGGAACACAAATTCGTAAATAAAGTTAATTTTTACTTGTTGTTCGAAGTGTGTTTTCGCCACGTTAAATTTCTTGACGTCGGTTCTAAACTTATTCCATTTACTGGTTAATTGACTTTTTGTGCGTTTCACATCAACTAACCAATTGTAGTCTTTAAGAATTTTATTCCAAAATTGTGAATCGGCTTGCAAATTTTCGTCAATATGATTTTGGAAATTGTCGACCCATCACTAAGCCAATTTTTTGACTTCAAAGTCCATCCACCTCACTCGTGCTCTTTTTTTTAGCCTTTCCCTTGAGATTGAACTCGTCATCGCCTTCAATGCTACTTCATCTTGGCTTTTGGATTGTGTTTGAAAATGAGTTTCGGGTTGTGTTTGTGAGTGTTGGCCGAATTGTGGTTGAGAATATAGTTGAAACCGTATTGTGGTGATGATTGAAAGCCATATGATGGTTGTTGGTAGCCGTATTGTGGTGATGCTTGAAAGCCATATGGTGGTTGCTGGTAGCCGCATTGTGGTTGTTGGTATGGTTGATAGCCGTTTGTGGTTGTTGGGGATATCATGGTTGGGGTTGGGATTGATATGATGCGAAACCGGTTGGTGAATTGTTAGAGGTAGTTCTTGAAGATGACTTAGCCGGTGAATTGGGGTAAATGAGATTGTTAAGTAAATTTTGTAAGAAATCGTTGTTGTTAGACATTTTTAGTGTTTGAAAGTGAAGAAAGATATTGATTTGTTTAAGTGTTTGGAAGTAAAAAATATGTTGATATGTTTAAGTGTTTGAAAGTAAGAAATATTGTTGATTTGTAATGTGTTTAAATGTTGGGTGAAGTATGTTTTATATAGGAATAAAGGTTATATATATATATATATATATATATATATATATATATATATATATATATATATATATATATATATAACGGTCATATAGCCGTTATTTTTTATTTTTCTTGTTAATTCTCATCGAATAGATTTGAAATATAAATAATAAATCGCATGGCCTCACCTTGGACCCCTTCCCTTTCGTCGGCTAGTCGAAGAATCATACTCGACGAAGCAACCGACGAGACCATGCTATGGACGTCGATTCGCCGGCTTTTGGCAGCTCCCAATCGAAGAAACGCGTTGGGAGTGGTCTTATATACAATATACCAACACAGTTTGGTGGTTAACACTTGCTCCATTTAGGCAGCAGGTTGCAAGTTGCATTCTTCGTGAGGGAACTCAAAATAAGCTAACATTTTGATTGCTTATTTGCTTAATAAGCAAATACTTAGGTGTTTGGATAAACCTTTTTTGAAGCTTATTTGTTTATTTGTACTTCTTCATGAAGGGACTCATAGCCCAAAATTTCCAGCTTATTTAACAATAAGCACTCAAATAAGCTCTCTCAACACCCTCTAAAACTTGCCCCGTTAAAAATAGATGTTACTACTGTCCCTATACGTGCATCTTAATTTTAATAAGTTCATTAACCATCTTTAAACAACGTCTAAGGTTTTTATTATTATAATCACAACGTCAAACACTTTGATTTAATACAGTTATTAATATAAAAGCTATGTACTCAATCTCAAAATGTGAACGTCCAAGGTAAACAAAATGAAAACGGTTCAATTTATTAAAATAAATCGATAGGAATTAAAGAGGATTTTGATCCTATAGTGTCATGTGGTAGGTAGCACGTTGTAAATTGTAAATTGTAATTGTAATTGTAATTGTATTAGACTATATTAGTACTTCATAATTATCTTAATAATTGAACTGGTCAGTCGAAATGATATAAAGGGGTTCACAGTTCATTAGTTATCACTTTATCAGTTCACATTCACATTCACATTCACATTCACAATATACATAATATAAAAATGTTCGCTATATAGAAAAGCGACTGTAAATTACACACCTTACAAAACTTTTTGCGAATCTCAAAATTCATGAGTTCAAATCCGGAGCCAAAAATAAATGATGATGATGATGATCAACATCAGTCCAGCTTCATATCATGTTTGGAGGATCCTAGGGATTCTTCATACGGAGACGACAAGTACTTGACCCGACCCATGGTTTCCAGAAGCCCCAAATTACAGCTGCCGGAAAAAGAAAATCATCTTCAATCTCACACCACAATCGAAGGTCAGCCTGTGTTAAATCTAAATCTTTTAAAGTTAGGCTTGAGTTTAATTTATGGGTGTAAATAAGTACTAGTATTAGCACTTCATTTTGATGGGATTATTGTACCCAAGTTTAGCCCTACAAAATGGAGGATATTTTGGTCCTAAGTTATATCGATCACAAAATATAGAAAGATGATGATATGGGATAAGGTTAGAACAATATATCATCATCTCTATATTATATCTTATCTATATATATTTATAACATAAGAAAGATTAAATTAAGGTGTTAATCCCCCTTGATTTAATCATGATCATTCAGTACATATGTCCCAAGTCCAAGTCAACGAGTAACTGATTTGACCCGAATAAATGGTTTTGGATGGCAAAAAGAATTTGGTTTTTTATATCCGTATTCAATATGAAAGTATATAATTCTGACTCCAATAAGAGAAGGTTTTGTTATGAACTTGGTCTTTTAAAGTATAGGTTCCAAGAACAGAGGCGAAAACATGTCCGTAAATCATGAAGACATGTACAATAAGATACATAAAATACTTAGGATGTTAAATCTCCGTGACGATTGCATGCTCATTCAGTTCTGGTCACCTTATACGGTTGGGAAGCACAAGTTTCTAAAAGCTGCAGATCAGCCTTTTTGCCTAGGTAAAGGCGATGATGCACTGCGTAATTACAGGAGGGAATCTGAGGGTACATGGTTTTCAGTGGATGAGGAGTTTGAGGAAGAAAATTATACCTCTGTTGTACGAGTATTTAGGCGACAATTGCCAGAGTGGACTTCAGATGTAACTAATTACTCATCAAAGATCCACCCGCTACAAGATTGGGCCATTCGTTTGAATCTGCATGGATATCTTGTCTTGCCGGTGTTTGATTCATGTACCAATATATGTGTTGGTGTACTTGAGTCCATCACATCTAATAAATATCTTGATTTTGCTTATGAGGTTCAAGAGGTTCATCGGACCCTCAAGGTTTCCAACTTATCTCTTATTTTAATTTGATATTTTTCTTATGCTTACCTACTTATAATGTGCATTTGTCTTCATCTGGTTTACTCATTTTCCTGTTCTCTACTTTATTTTTTCAATCAATATTACAAAGTCTATGGGTCTATGAGAACTGAGAAAAAGTTTTGCAGTACATGATGGGTATGTTTCACAAAACTAGCTAGAAGCTCGAGTTGAAAGCTGCTAGCTGGAGCCGGTGTTGAAAAATGTAAGATTACATAAAAGGACACATAATACTTCCTAAGAAAAACAAATATTAAGGGGTATTTAGCTAGCTTTATTGTCCATTAGCTCGCGCAGTAGCTCCTGAAATCTTTGTCTGCCAAACAATTAAACTTCTCTCCAACAATAGATTATAAAATTGATTTGGTCAAATTAGAATTTGACTCGGCATCCTGTGCTTGGTGCGCGTGTTGTTGGAAAATAAACCTGTTTTGATCTATTTGGCGTTTGACTATATATATAAAAACCGGCTCGTCTTTCTAACATGTGCTCCTGTTTGTGTATATATCTTAAGTTTTAGATTGTTGTTATTTTGCAGGCTGCAAACTTGACATCACCACAAGCATTTGATTTTCCTGTATGTCATGTGAGTTGGGGTTGGTGATGATAATAAATCACATTTGCTTCTTTATCATTAGTAGTTCAAATACTTGGTACCTTTTAATTCTTGAAAATGCTTTTATACACAGATTAATCACAAAAGACAACACGAGCTAGATGAAATCTTTAAGATTCTGAAAGATCTTTGCGTCACTTACAAGTTACCGCTTGCGCAGACGTGGACGGTTTCTTCGAGGAGTAGCTTTGTTGCAACCGGGAGAAATATAGAAATGGCATGCAGTAGCTTTAACTGTAGATGCATAGGGAAAGTATGCATGTCAACAACTGCTCTACCATTTTTCGTTCACGACTTGCGTTTTTGGAGTTTTCGGGAAGCCTGCAGAGAGCATCACTTGCTAATATCTAAAGGTGTTGCTGGGAGGGCCTTGTCATCTCATGGCTCATGTTTTTGTGCAAATGTTACCAAACTAGAAGAAGATGAGTATTCTTTGGTTCACAATGCACGCATGAGTGGGTTTGGTAGCTGTTTTGCCATCTACATGGATAGCTATGAACATGATAAAGGTTATGTGTTTGAATTTTTTCTACCGGTTGACATGAAAGAAGAAGCAGACCTCCAAAACTTGGTGCAAATGCTGAAGATGCATTTTAAGTTATCTTCCTTTACATTTGGAGGTCTCTTAAGCACCGAAGTGATTGAAATGCCTATGGAGGCAAATCAATTGTCACAACGATTAGTGCATCAGCAAGATTCGAAAGTTTCACATACAGTAAGGGATACTAATGCTCAAATTGAGTGCATAAATGCTGAAGAACAACCTGCTTGTAGCAATGGTTACCCCAAGATCTGGAGCAATGCAATTACTTACACAGAGAAATTATTTGTGGATGATGCTACAAGCAGGAAATTAAAGGTACCTAGTGGAGAAAACAAAGTATCTACGGAACAAAAAATACTGAAAATTAATTCTGTTAACTGTGGAAAATCAACAGGTGAAGTTTCCACGACCCATGATTCCTTGTCAAGAGATATAGCGCTGATAGATTCAAAAGATTCAGACGCTTTTGGAGTAACTAATGCTCAAATTGATTGCAAGAGAGCTCAAGATCAACATGTCTTTGATAACACTTATCTTGATTACTGTAACGGCGCTATTATGAACACAGAGGAACTTGCAGTGGACAATGTCGTAACGACAAAAATTGATTTAGTTACTGTGGAAAAGGGGTGCAATTTGGGGGACAAGAGAGTCTCTACTAAACGAAGGAGAAAGCGCAAAAGGGATTCTCTTACACGAGAGATCATCCTTCAATATTTTGGAATGCCAATAGGGAAAGCTTCTAAAAGTCTTGGAGGTAAGCAACTAACACTGATTTTCTTTTTTATTTTAGGGTTTATAGTTAAGACTTAAAAGTGTATCTAACTTTACACCTTTTACTATTGTATGCAGTCAACTTTGAAACTTCCTATTGTATCTATTTAAGTTTTAAAACAGTCTATGGTATATGCATTTAATTTACTATCATATGTATAAAATTTACAAGGAACTGTCAATGTTTATGTATCCAAAATATATAGAGTATAATACAGTTCTAAAACTTTGATAGAGGTTTCGAAATAGGACACATACAATAGTAAAAGTTGTAAGGCTCGATACACTTCAAACTATAAGCCTTTTTATTTTATATGTATTGTTACCAAGGGCCTTTGGCCTTCTGGTATGTGAGTTACCCCTCAACCTAGAGGTTGTGAGTTTAAGCCTCATAGGAGGCATTGTGTATATATGTGTGGTTGTATATATAATGTATGAGGTAGCAATAAGTTTTCCCTACAAAGAAAAAGAAAAGAAAGAAAGACGGAATTTTATTGTAGTGTTTTTATTGGGAAAAATTTATTTATTTAATTATCGTTTCGTTACTTATCAGTTAGCCGGTCTACATTGAAGCGTGTTTGCCGTGAGCTAGGTATACCCAGTTGGCCACTGCCAGTTCGCAGCAAGAAATATGCTCATTTTGGTATATCTGTTATTGTGCTCCTGCTGGTAAGGGTTAAGCGTTGGAGTTGCTCAAGTAATCGTCATGGCTTTTCTGCTAAGTGGTGGGTTTGTGGTAGGCATAATCCTTTTGTTTCTAAATCAATTCCTTCCGCTATTATGGGAGAGACAAATGATGGGCCACTTTATGTCGCGCAACCGCTACAAGAATTAGACTACTCGATTAGGACATTGGTTCCCTTTTCCAAGTCTCCGCAAGCACGTTTTGGTATATATGAAGCAGCATACTTACTTCTGGCCTTAAAACGCTGGAGAAAGAGGACTTCGGTGCAAACACGTAGAATGCTGCCTCACAACGATTACCTTCTTGATAGCCAGCTTATGTATACTTTAGATATTGCATACTCAAAAAAGAATGTGGTTGATGTCTCAAATTCCACAGTGGTGACAGTGAAGGCAACTTATATAGATGATATGATAAAGTTTCAAGTACCTCTTTCATCAGGACTGTTGGAATTAAAGAACCAAGTGGCTCAAAGGTTCAAGCTAAAAAATACGAAAGTTCATCTGAAATATAGGGATGAAGATGATGATCTGATACTTGTTGCTTGTGATTCCGACTTTCGTGACCTTATGCCATTTTCAACTAGTCCAGGTAGTAAAAACACTGTAAAATTAATCGTCCAGACTGCTGTTGATTAATGTCTTATTTAGTTGTTGAATGATCTAAAAAAACCCTTCACGGAGTCTGGGAATTCTATAAACAAGATGGTATTCTGTTTTATTGGTAGAGTAAATTTTAATTATTGTCTAAGCACGTGTTTGGAAGTCAATCAAGCATGGTTCCAGATGTGATATGTTTTATTTGATGTGTTTATTAAATACAAGTGATAATACATAGTCGACCAGTTTCTAGCAAAAATGGAACAGTAATACCTCGTCCGGGTTGTCATATTGCTGTGTTGCATAAACTTGTTTGCATTAGAGAACAAAATCCGAACGGTCATGGCCCCGGCCAGGTTCTTGGATGGGCTCTCGCCGTTTTAACGGTTGTATTATTGGTTCGAAACCTGGTTAAAAGTTTAGTCCTATAAAAGTACGGGAAAAGCACAGCCTAGTTAACTGTCCAGTCGCGGGAAGAAAACCTTGTTCTTTGACTTGTTAAATTTCATAACTAATCATAAAGTTATGAACACACATATATATGAAAAGGATACTGTTGCATAAAGAGTAAACTTTTCCAAGGAACCAAAAAATGAGGTTTAATCCATGTATATTTATGCAAAAAGGACATAAAAAGCTCTCTAATATTAGCACTAAACCATCACACTATTTTAGTGCAACACTAAATCTTTGTCAAATTGCACAAAATTTATTGTTACACCAAACCTTACACTAAACACCATTCACTATTCAATAATAATAAAAACGAATACAAATACAATTTTATATTATGACTTTGTCACCATCATCTCTATGGAATTAATTTTATATATTTTTTTAAAAGATTTAATGTAAAGACCAGAGATGCTCAAGAAGTATAGATAATCTTGAAAAGTCAAAACTTTTAAGTTGATGAGAAACAAAAAGAATACCCTCCTATTTAAATTATTTTATTAAAGTTAATTAAAAAAAAAGAGGCAATCACTTGTACTGCAATTGTTTAAATCTTCACATATTTGTCAAAAAGGTTCATAAGGACTAATAGCTTGTCCTGCAATTAGAAATCGTTCCCTTTCATCCATCGTGAGAAAACTCTCTATTACACACCAAGACCTATTAAGCTATTCCCCAATAATCGGCAACTATGATATAGTAATATTCATATAAATGCCTAACAATTACTCCCAAAATGGTGTAGTATTGTCAGAGACAGATTTACTGGCTTATAACATGGGCACATTAGATACAAAAATTATTTAGAGAGGATTAATTATTTTATCAAATGAACCATGTTACCCATATTAAATGACCTACCTTCATATTTAGATCCATTAATAGCCCAAATTTAACATTTTATTTGGCCCATACTTTTTAATCCAATAAATTAAAAAATTGAAAAACAAATATGTATGGACAAAAACATAGACGTAGAGATGGCTCCTCTAACTCTCATTCTTTTGGCTCAATCTCTCTTCACTAGCTCATTCTTTTGCAATTTTAGTTGATGAATATTTTTGGAGTAAATTACTTAAATCGTCCCTCTGATTTTGAGATTTCTCCACCGGTCATTTCAACTTTTGAAAAAGTATGTAAATAGTTGAATATCTGAAAGTTTTATTCATGGGTAGTCCAAAAACAGACTATTTAAATACTTCATCCATCCCAAAATTATAGTCCATTTCATCTTACGGACGTCCCAAATTAATTATCCACTTTCAAATATAGATAGGGAATTTTTGATAACGATTACCATATTACCATTGATTGAAATTATTATTACAATTTTTTAAATAAGCAGTGATTAATTGTCTAGTGTAATACTGTCATTCTACAAAAAGTAAAAATAAATAAAGCAGTTATGATTATATATTTATTAAAGTGCGTATTTTTTGTTGGGTGATAATTATTTTGGGATGGAGGGAGTAATTTATTTTGGATACTTAAGGACTACCGGTGAACAAAACTTTTAGATATTAGACTATTAAATACCTTTTTGAGATCGGTGGAGAATTCTCGAAACCACAGGAACTATTTAAATAATTTACTCATATTTTTGTAATAGTAGTATAGAAAATGTTTTATGCTTCGTTATTACGATCCGAACCGTTTATATTATACATATATTTTTGTCACCGCAACCCCATAAAGAGTCAAGGTAATAATGAACCATGTAAAATTATGTTCTAGATCCGCCACTGAGTATTACTCAACAGTTTGTGTTGTTGGGAGGCATTTTTAACCAGTCTTCTGTATTGAAGGGAACTTTGGAGCCTCGACTACTATTCTTTTTTAACGATAACGACTCACACACGCCCATCCCTTTTGGGAACTTGATACAACTAACCTGAACGCGCGAGGTCTCTTTTCACTTAATTTGGTAATTTATACGAATACAAGTTTGTCTGCTGTCATCTTTGAAAAAAGAAGTTGCTTGTAGCGTCCCAAAGCCACTGTATGTATCTGCTGTTCAAGCTTCCTTTGGGAAAAATGAGTCACATTTAAGCGTTTCTGTCCAATTGATACATTGACACGATACATTTGGGTGTTGCAAAAGAAGGCCTAAGCATGGAAGGCTGGATCAACTAACAGTCTAAATACATCCTTAGAGCCTAGACACCTAAAAGAATCTATTGCTGTTGTTAAGTCATTCTCACAAGCAATCAATATCATATCGCCATCTTCGTCCACATATTTAAGGCTAAAGCTTCCACACCTGAGCTGAAACCTGGTCGCAACCAGCTCCTCCAACTTTACCAGTCCATCCAAAAAATGAAAGGAGAAGTCCATGATATCATTTCCATTCGTTGACTTAATCATCACATTTTCCACGGTGTTTGCTGATGTAGTCTCGATAAACTTCCCTCTGACAGTTGTTTGGGGCTCTGCACATCCATCTGGCGATTTTATGTGTTCGTGTTGGAGTACAAGTGTGGAACTATGCTTCTCGTTTTCGGTAGCTGCATTTTTTGTACCTAATAGTTGTTCATTGGAAGCTCCAAAAACCGGGGTAAGTGCTCTTCCCTCCCCATTGATAACTACATCTGATTGATCCAACTTCAGATGTGAATTGTTCTTCTCAGGACCGCTCTTATATGGACACCATGGTATACCAAAATCCTTGCAAAGGCGCTTCAATGTAGATCTGCTAACTACATACATACAAAACACATATTGAAGATGAGAATCTTCATAGGAAAGCACACAGATTAAAGCCATCACCTAAAAGTTATGAACTCACTTTCAAGGATAGCTGCAGCTTCGTCCATCGTCATCCCAAAGTGTTTACTGATTTCCTCCAAGCTAATCGAACTCTCAGCTCTCTTCCTTTATCTACGTATTCCCTTGGAAATAGCACTATATCTTCTTTTTATTTTTCCTGAATTGAAATCAGAATCTTCAACACCTTTCTCCAAATAAGGAATGACGCTCCGACTAGTTTCCACAACAGCAGAGTTAGATGGCTCATTTTCCAAATTATCGTGTTCCATATGCTCTACATAACCAACTTCACCCTGCTGCTTTTGAAATACAACATCAGCACCATTTTGTAATTTTTTTGCAAATGGTTGTACATTTTCTGGCTCCATTGGTGGTGCCTCCTCTCCTTTTTCAGTTAATAAGGTTACCGGAGAATGTAGAGAGTCATATATCCAACTCGAAGGAAATTCTCCAATAATTTTAGGAAATGACATAATATCTTATTGCAAACAAGAAGTGTTTTTAATCTGCTGCTTCATTGTTTCCATTAACCTCCTTAAGTCCGCTTCATTTGCACTACGTTGTGGCAAGAAAAACTCGATAACATACTTAATACCTGTTTCATGACTCTTCAGATGGATAGCCAAATAACTAGCTAATTCACTCATGTGGGCCAAGGGAGCCAAAGGGTAATCATCTTCATCGAGTTCTGTAACATTTCCACAAAACCATGCACCATATGATGCCAATGATCTCCCAACAACTCCCCGAGATTTTTCCAAGTGATGCTCTTTACAAGCTTCACGGAACCCCCACAAGTTCAAGTCTCGAATATAGAATGGTAGGTGATGGAGGCCCAAGTATTGAAGATCGAGCCCACGTGTTTTTGGAGGCCCACGAGCGTGTAACTAAAAGGGCTGCACGAAAAAGGGCATAACTTGGGCTGCAGGGCTCCGTTTCAGGCCCATGAGCAGGCGACCACCAAGCCGCTAACCACCGTAGGTGGTTAGGCCCATGCTCGAAGCCCAAAAACGGCTCCGTTTGGGAGATACGGCCCATTATATGTTTTTTCTGTTCATTTTGGACTTTTGAGATACGGCTCCGTTTGGGAGATACGACCCGTTTAAATTTCTGCTTATTATTTAAGCTTTCTTCTTCATTGTAAGGAGCTCAGTTATAATTTTCAAGAATTTCGATTTTGCTTCCAATTTTGTGAATCAAGGTTCCAATTTTGTGAATCAAAGCATACCCATCCACGGTATTCTTGGTGAATCAACGTGCTTGGAAGAGTTTTTTCCTGGTATTCATAAGAATCAACAGGTTTAAACTATTTATCATAATCGTGCACTACATCAGTAGGTCAGCTGTTGACATGCATACTTTCCCAATACACATTCTGTTGAAACTACTACAGCTCTGCTCTAAATTTCCAGAATTAGCCACACAACTACTACATGCAGACACAGCCCATGTCTGAGCTAGAGGTAAATTATGAATGTCACAAACCAAGTTCAAAGCCTTAAAGATCTCATCCAGTTCATGCTGCCTTCTTTCAGCTGCAACCTGTCCGAAGTTCTAGATATAAAACTTTTTGTTCAAGCCACCCATATAACGAAACCACACTATTGGCCATCCAAGTACAAATCTGTTTCCATTTATACCAAATCGGGCCAAAAACTTGTAGGATAGCAAAAATTCCTTTAAGATCTTTGGCAGATGATACTTGATAAAATGAAAAAAATGACCATGGGCAATTTTGTCTTTCAAAAGAAATCAAGAACATTTCCGTCAACCAACATATCATAGGCTGGGTTTGGTATAAATGAAACAGGATACATTAGCTGGGTGACTTTAATGTAGTTTCAATATACATGTGACATTAATGTTAGAAGTTGAAATGTTGTAGTTACATAACCTCTACCTACAATATATCCCAATAATTAATGTGTTAAGTATGATTACAAGAACAAGAAATATTACAGTAATAAAACTATGAATAAAAATGATTTTGAAAGTTGCGGCACTAAAATATACTTGTGGTGATTTTAAACCCATTTGACCCGTTACCTTTATATCTAATGTTTTTTTAATTGACCCATTGGAGATAACAAAAACTCAACTCACTCATAAGTAAATGGGCTGAAATGTCCGATTCTGAATTTCTGATACACAAACATATAAAGAATAAGGAAATTTGTTACTTAGAAAGCAACTTACACAAAAGCTAGGATCTTCATGTACGCCTGGGGACTTCAGATTTTGTTTCTGCCAAGTTCAAATAATCTAACAAGTGAATAGATAAATGGTATGAAGCACATCAAAATCTTCAGTTATATGCAACAAGTAATGCAAGAATGTGGTACCAAGGGTGCAACAACCTTTAATGCTCTTGAGACTTCTCGAACCTCAAAAGCATAATCAACATAATTTGATGATGCTATGATTTCAAGTATGTCTACACAAAAATCACCACCAGATACAAATACAAGCAAATCAATATATCCATACACATTGTTGCTGATGTCTCCACCATGCACATCCAAACACCATTCAGGTAATTTTTGGCTAAAAACGCGACCCGGGGGAGCTAGTTCTTCTCGATGCTCCACATCTATAACAATTGCACGTTGTTCAGACTTCAACCTATGCAAGTAAAGCCCTTCATCAGCCACACCAAGGCCAAAAGGTTGGTCCCAAGTGGTTAGCAACCAGCGCTTCCTGACAGCAACAGGTGACCAAAACTGAACCAGCACACGCTGGTCACGGAATCTTAAAACTTTGAGTGCAGATGTTATTTTTTCCTTGATCATGTGTGGGTCTATGATATATGGATCAACCATAAAATTAGAGAAACCTACAAATTCAAAGAAGGTTGCAATTATATATACAAATGATTGGTCATGAATGCTTCTCATCGTTTCTTCTCATTTGATCCTATTAAATTACACTTTAAGTAATCTTAACCAATTTGTTTGAACTGCATAAACTTTTCAACAAATATGTTTTTACATCCAATTTTGGGGCTTTTGACAACTTTTTTATTTCACTGGTATAGGTATTAATTTTCACATGTGAATAAAGTTAATCATAGGTGAACAAACTGATTTTTAGCAGTTGTCAATTTTAAAGCGTGTTTCTTGATTGAACCAACTATTAGATATGCATCTATATATTTTGAAGAATTGCATCTAATCTAATCATGTGTATCTGAAAATGATGCCCAAATCAATTTATTACATTCAGATATGAGTTCTTAAAGAGGACTTTAATGGAAGACTCTAATCCATCCACCTCTCGATTCCCAAAAACACAAAGAGATGTCAAATATCTACCATCATCATCAGCAGCAGCAGCAGAAGGATCATGAATGCAAGGGTATCTGGATTTTAAAGCATTCAAAACCCCAGAAATACTACCCTCCAACTGCAACCTCTTTGTTCATTTTTTTCCCCAATTTCTTTCGGGTTTGCAAATCTCGTTTGTTTTGATGATCAGTATTTATTAGCATGTTCTCAGTTAACCGATTCAATAGTGGAAGACAGATCTGAACCATAGTCCAGAAGTATGATGAACCATCCAGATGCAGATTTGAATTTTTATTGATTTGGTATTCTTATTAGTAATCTTGTAAAGACCCTGGAAAAATATAATCTTGTAAACATCGAGGAAAAACGTTGTTTTCTTCTCTCGTCGTTTTACTGAGAGACTATATAACTATAACCCTTTATAAAGGGTTTACCCCATTAGCTTAATGTTTAGAAAAAAAATATCGGAAATTACTTATTCACCCTTGTCTAATAACCCTTTTATTTTTAGTAATAACCTTTTATAAAGGGTTTACCCTCATTGGTTTAATGTTTAGAAAAAAGATATCGAAAATTATTTATTTACCCTTGTCTAATAACCCTTTTATTTTAAGTAACTTTATAATTTCAACATTTCTATAGTTAGATTTTTTTAGGAAGTTGAATAAATGTTATTATTACAATATAAAACATTTTGATATTTCATCTATTTTGAATTTAAAGATTGGTCGACATTACCTCTTACAATGCACTCAAGGTAACCATCGGATCATATCGAAAATCATATAGAAACCTTAAGATCGTTAAATCTTAATCGACAACAATAATTCTTTTTTATGTATTGTCGCGGCATTATGCGGACACTGTGCTATTCACTTTTAATTTGTGTGGGAAACTTAGTTTTGTGTCCCTTGTATCAATTGAGCCCATCTCAACACTTTCCAAACAGATGGAAACTCAATCCCACAATGTTCACATTATTATCTTGAGTTGTCCCAAATTGTTCTGCACTTCCATGTTACAATGTTGTAGTTAGTGAAGAATTATAAAATTGTGTGCGAAATCCGTGAAGTCAAAGTGAACATTTGGAAGTACGGTAGTGCCCACATTTATTGTGACATTTCAATTTGTGGACCACACCTACTTTTATTTATACTATTAAAGGTTAAGTATCTGAAAATGTACTCAACTTGGGTCGAATGTCTATTGTGTGTACCTAACCTACGGGTGTCCCATTTAATGCATCCAACTTTCAAAAATTGTTTCATAATGTATTTGCTGATGTGTCGTCCGTTTAAGATGTCACGTATCATCCTTTGAAGATGATACGTCAGCAAAATACATTAAAAAACGATTTTTGATAAACTAATTATATGAATGAGAGTATGAAAATTGATTGAAAGGTTCAGAAGAAAAAATTTCGAGTAATGGGCTTTTCCAAAGCTCAATATAATAAACCATTTACATACAATATATATATAGAGAGAGAAACAATTATATGGAAAACTATATTTTGTGATTAAAAATAATAAAAAAACAGTATAAAACAACCAAAACATATATGAAATAAAAGTTTCAAAATCTTTTGTCGGTAACTACATGAGAAATGAAAACAACATGTTAACAAATGCTAACGTAAAATATTACATTTACAAATTTCGTATAACTCTAATATAAGCAACATTTGCTGTAGTTATGGATCTTGTTGTCTCAACTTAACACTTTAGATCTACTTCTGTTATTTAACTCATGAAGTGTTAACATATAGGTGGTCACAAGTGAAATTTGATTGTTGATATAATAAACTTACATGAGACAATAGGTGTATTTGACTCTTGTATTAGTTAATGCAAAACATACTTTTAATAAGTAATGTTGTAAAATTCTTACAAACTTGCAACCTTTCAACTTTGTGCCTAAAACATATCCAAACGTTCCCAATTAATTTCAACACTTGTATCTTCTTGGGTAAAGAAGAAAGATTCCCCGGTAAATATTTCAACACTTATATCTTTCGTAAAACTTAAATGTTATTTCCTATGCTTCGACACTTCTTTAGGCAAAGCTTGTGCAATATAATGTGTAACTTAAAATTTAAAATCAACCTGAAATATCTATATTTTCAGGTTAAATATTGACAGTGATTCATAAGGTTTGTTATTTAGTAATACTGATTTTATTCTACTTTCTATTATTTTTGTAGAATATATCAAATGAAATAATGTGAACTGTTAATTATTAGGATTTATTAAAATGATTATAATATTTAAATTAATAGAAGTGAATAGGTACGTGGCATTCTTAGTATTTGATGAAATTTAAGAGCAATTGTATGTCATGATGATTATTCTAAAGGTGTCACGTAACTGTTTAATATAGAGAGATTATTGTATTAGATATGAAAACTGACCCTTATAAATATAATAATTAATAATCATATTAGTTCATGGAGGAGGAACATTATTGAAGTACAAAAACCTTCAGCGTAGATATATAGTAGAATAAAATTAATAGGAACATTATTGAAAGTCTCTACTCTCTACAGATCAAGAAATATTTGCCATTGTTGATTTAAATTTATGAAAAACCACTTCTTATAATATTTAACAGGTCAAGTTGACATACATACCCGGATCAAGAGTCGAAACTGGACGGACCTAGTTCACAATATTGGTCTATGCCAGCTCTGGTTCAAATGTACATATGCCAGTCCCCGATATAAAGTGGACTTGTTGATCCGGTTCAAACTATGTATATGCCACTTCAGACTTTGCGTATCATATTTTATAAATGTTGCATACTATTCTGACCCAATTTGGACTTGCGCATATGACCTGGAGATCGGGGGAGCACTGTACACAACACGCCTCCAAACAATATATCTACCAAGAAAAAATTGCACCGGTCATCATACATGATTAATAACTTCAATAAAATATTGCACCGGTCACAATATACACATAAGAATGACGTCTCTATTCTTATTATATTTAATTTAGTTTAATTAATTTAACTAGCGGTTTTACTTTTCTCTCAATTAATCTAAATTATTTATTAAATACTAGTAAACTACCCGCACATTACAGCGGTAACAAATGAGAAATAGGTACCAGTTGTTGACGGCGATAGTTGACAATAATATCAATGAAAATTATTGTGATAGTTGTTGGCGTTGATAGTAGTTAGCAATATTGGCTTGTATCGATTATCAATTGTTACGTTTATCATGATTCGTTCAATTTTTTTATTTTTTATTTTAAGGTTGATTTTTTAACAAGTATGAAATTTTAAATGTGCATATTATCTTGCATCATTTAACATTTTTTATATAATTAATAGAAATTTTTTAATAATTATTGAAGAAACTTAAAATGCTTGATGCAAAAGAAGAAGGTGAACATTATATATGTGTTATTACGTTGATAATTGATTCCATATATATCCAATCAATCAGTAGGTACCATTTGGAATATCTTATTAGTTTCCACGTATAGTAAATTAATGATAAATGTATAATCGACATTTCACATCTTTAAAAGAGTAAGGTTGTTAAGAAGAGGTAGAAACCTTTTATATGGGAGTTGAATAATATAAGACGCGGGTTATGACATCAACAAAAGCAACAATACTCACAATACCCATATCAACAACCCCACAATTCTCATCATACGTGCCCAACAATTCTCACAGTACCCACAAACACCATTTAACCAAAATGAATACCAAAACATCTAAACACCACCACTCATTGTCAGAAATGAGGAAGACGAAGGCGTAGACGATGCTAACCCATAGCAAAAAAGAAGACAAGTTAATTGCACCGAAAATGAGTGCAAATTCTTGTCTGAATGTTGGATTGACGCTTCCCGAAATTGTGTGAGGAAATTCAAAGATGGAAGCAAGTAAAGGCCTACAACTCGTTAATTATCAAAAACTGACATGTGAAAAAAAAATCTAAACGACGTAAAGGTATTCACAGCCATCTACAAACATTGTAACGAGTTTCGGCAAAAGGGGCTTAGAGACGAAGACGTTTTGAGGGCAGCTCGTGCACACGTCACGCAACAAACCGAAAGGAACTTCATTTACGAGCAAACGTGTCTCTTTTTTGGAGCCCGGTGTTATGAACAACAAACGATTATTCCAAGATGCCCCGGAACCAATCAATCTATCCGAAGAAGAAGACAAGTCAATCTCAACTCAATCACCGAGCCGATTACGATAAATATAGATAGTTTATTTAAAGACGAAGGGATTCATTGTCCACCCGGTCGTACAAGTCGGAAAGGTACAAAAAATGCGTTTCATCGAACGCTACTTCCTCAAGACATTGACGAAACTCGTGCGACAATTATGCAATCCGCAAGAATCAAACAAGAAACTTTACAAATTATTAAGGAGGCTACGAAGCAAAAAAATGGTTTTCAAAAGTTGGAATTTTCTCCAAAAACCTATACCGACAGGGAAAAAAATCCGAACTAAAATATCTCGAAAAAGCTAGGGAGAATGTGGTTAAAAAGTATCAATCAGATTTCCTTACGATGTTTGGTTCAAGTTCATGACAAAGCGGTTTCTTCGACGAAGAATAAATTGTATTTCAATTTTAGTGTGTTATTTTAATTATTGTAATGTTTTTTTTTTGTTTTTTTAATTATTGTTATCTTTTTTTATTTTAATTGATGTAATGTAATGTTTTGTTTTTTTTAGTTTTAGTTAGATTGTTTCATTTATATATGTGCTTTAAGCCTTTAACAGTAGGGTTAAGTATCTGGAAATGCACTCATCTTATACTGAATGTTTATTTTGTGCACCCAACTTACGGGTGTCTTATTTAATGCATCCCAACTTTCAAAAATCATTTTTTAATGTATGTTGCTACCGTGTCGATGACGTGTCATCTTCAAATGATGCTACGTGGCATCTTAAATGGATAACACATCAGCAAAATATATTAAAAAATAATTTTTGAAAGTTGGATGCATAAAATAAGACATCCGTAAGTTAAGTACACACAATAGACATTCGACCCAAGTTGAGTACATTCCCAAATACTTAACTCTTAATGGGTTAAGTATCTGAGAATGCACTCATGTAAGGCTGAATGTTTAAGTATTCATGCTAATAAGGCGAATAGTTCTATAAAAGTGTAATCATTACAATGTCCACCAATAGATATTATCTTTACCACTTTTTTTGAGATTGTTATAACACATAGATATTTATTTTGGGATAGCTCAAACTGAAATGCCAATCGAAGCCAGATCTGGAGCAACGACTGCAACGGTGGAGATGGAGTAGTGTTGATGCCAAACTTCCTCTATTAATTTGGCTTTCTCTGTTGTTCGAAATTGGTGGCAACAAATTTGGGGGGTTGGGGGAAAAATTATGAAGGGACAAAAAGACTCATGTATAAAGCATATGATCGGATTTAACGGAGAAAACTATCAACTTTAATAAAGGACGACTATCATCAAGAGCATGCAATCATATGTAATTCTAATGTGTTTTATTTTTTGTTTATTAAGGACGATATGTGAAACTTTGAACTAGGGATGATCTCATCTATTTGCTAAAAGAAAATTGACTTATTTAAAAATGATAAGTCATTCTCGCAAGGAAATGAAAGGAATGGATTATGACCGAAAGTACATGACCTTTTGTTAGTAACATTTTCTGTCCATTTTTCGGCGAATTTGAACAAAAATTATTTCATGTATTTATCTAATGATAATTTTAACCCTACCCCTACTATTATATTACCTCTTTTCATGTACGGCAACCAACAATATCTTTTTTAAGATGAATTCTACCATCCCCATCATCAACGATTTAAGCTACCGTAAACGTAGAGGTGGTAAAATGAATGGGTTAGGTCGGGTCGGGTCATGGGTTTAGATGGGTTTGGTGGGTCCGGGTCTAGATGGGTCATTTAGAACGATGGGTCTAACGGGTCCGGGTCAAATGGGTCTCGGGTCGGGTCATCAGGTTCACCAAACTTTTTTTTTTTGAGTGAAAAATGAAATAAATTAAATGAGGTGGAAAAAAAAATTACCCGCTAGACCCGTCTAAACACGTTGGTTAATTGTTACACAATTAGATGTTATATTGAAAAACCCACTTAGACCCATCCAAAAATGGGGAGGAGACCCAACAAACTCATCCC
This sequence comes from Pseudognaphalium luteoalbum, assembly GCA_963422505.1. Taxonomy (NCBI): domain Eukaryota; kingdom Viridiplantae; phylum Streptophyta; class Magnoliopsida; order Asterales; family Asteraceae; genus Pseudognaphalium; species Pseudognaphalium luteoalbum. Next base: position 121,773,197 of record OY730193.1, read on the forward strand.
CTCCTAAAAACTAACCAAATTGATCCATAATTAATCAATAGGTCTAAAATTGTCACTCTATGTAAACGTCTAATCTGCATCTCAACAATTGAATTGATAATTCCATGACAAAAGAACATTATTATATATTATTATTATTATTATTATTATTATTATTATTATTATTATTATGTGTTTGTTTACATTACTGTAATGCAATAAATGATTGCAAGTTAGATTTGAATTTATTTATTATTTTTATTAGTAACATTATAATGCTTCAATGTGATAATAGGATTAGTAAAAAAGTTGCAAGTTATCTGGATCACAACGTAGTGATGAATTTGCTTCAAGTTATGTGTTCGATTCTACCTATTTTGAAGTTTGAGTGTTTGCTTGTATAGGTTTAATGTATATTAAAATAAATAATTACTTGTATTTACTTTTGTTTGTTTTCCTTCTAACTCGAGAATTCATATACAATATCTTATATTACATTTTTTTTGTTTCTTTTTCGTCTTATCTTTTCCATCTCATTCTTTTCCAATAAAAGCAAACTCGAGAATACACTGAAAATGAATGATAAAATAATGTTTTAAGAGAATTGATTTGATCTAAAACTAATACGTACAAAATAAATTTGATCTCATATAAGAGCTCGGGGGGGTCATTCATCTACAGTCGCATATGGGGGGTTCATTCAATTGGGGTCATATATAATAGACACGGGGGGTTCAGTCATTTAGGGTCATATACAATGAAACGGGGGTTCAGTCATTTAGGGTCATATATTATAGTGACGGAGTTTACAATTGTTGAACCCTGTCTACAAGTACCCCCAATACTTGATTACTTTAAACACAGCACCCAAAAAAATAAGATCTGAAGAAAAACAATGAGTGACGATGATTTGGTTGAAACAAGTCGTTTAAAGGTTTTAGATGCTTTGAATTCCAGATACACTTGCTTATATGAGCCTCCTCCTCTTTCTGCTGCCGCAAGACCACATAATAATAACACCAACACTCCAACAAGAAGAAGAAGGTATTTAACATCTCTTTTTGTTTTCGGAAATCGAGAGGAGGTTGAACAACCACAATCGCCTCTGCCATCCAGTAAGTCCTTCAATTCCTCGTTAACCCTAAGTTCCAAACTATGAGTTTTTGTTTTTATTATTCTTATGATTTGCTGTATAATTTAAAAGACGACTTCCAGGATTCAATTAGGGAGCTCAACGATTTCTTCTTGACTAAGATGTTTGATTTAATTAGCTACTGTTGTTGTTGTGACCTAATTTTGTCTTTATTTGTATCTACGCGATTACTTCATTAATCTGAGGGAAAATTAAGTTAATTGTGAAACAAGAATTTATAACCACACATAGCCAAAGGAAGCTCCTTAAAATGTCTACTACCTCGGTGGCTCGGTCCCAAATTTATTGTTCATGTTTTCCTTTTCAGTTGTCCTAAATACTATTGTCCAATTTATAGATGGGTACAATTAACTAAATTTTTCGTAGTAGGCCGTAATGATTATTTTTCTTAGCTTGTGTTTTACAATTTGGGCACTTTACTCACAATACTCGGCGATGTATATATTTATGTAGGTTTCTATAAGTTGATGACCGATCAAAATACCGACCCACAGATAATAAAGGAAAAAATTACAAATGCACTTGCAGTTATATGTTTCCGTGAGCCACGTGTGCTTGTTCAGTTTTGGTCACCTGTTGCTGTGAACAAGCGGTGCTTACTAACAACCTTGGACCAACCTTTTGGCCTTGGTGCTGTTGATGAAGGGCTTTACTTGTATAGATTGGAGTCTGAGCAACGTGTGTATGTTGTGGACGAGGAACATAGAGAACAACTAGGTCCACCTGGCCGTGTTTATCGCCAAAAGCTGCCGGAATGGAGCTTGGATGTACAGGGCTTTTCAACAAGACAATGTGTACAAGAGTCGGCCGCTTGCTACAATATCCATGGATATATTTATATGCCGGTGTTTGAACCTGACAGTGGTTGTTGTGTAGGCGTACTTGAACTCATAACGTCGTCAAACTATGACGATTATGCTTTTGAAGTTCGAGAAGTTTCAAGAGCGCTGAAGGTTGCAACACTCTTACCTTCATATTTGTGTTTTTGCATACATGCAGGTGTTCACACTTGCTCTCCATAATTATTGAATGGATGGATGACTTGCTTTATGCAAATATTATATTCATTTGTTTAATTGATTTACTTGGTAGGAAGAGAATTTGAAGTCTCCAAATGTGTTTGAGGATGCTAACTTTCATGTGAGTTTTGTACGTGCATGTTATATTTATAGTTATACATGTATATATATATATATGTGTGTGTGTGTGTGTGTGTGTGTGTAATTTCCGTGGCTTTATCTTCAAAAGTTTCAACACAGGTAGAAAATGAAAGAAGTCAACATGAACAAGATGAAATTTTCTTGATTTTGAAGATGGTTTGTGATCTACATAAGTTGCCTCTAGCTCAAACGTGGGCTGTATCGGGATATAGTAGTGTTGTGGGCAATTCTGGAAATCTAGAAAGGAGCTGTAGTAGTTTTAACAAAAGCTGCATAGGAAAAGTCTGCATGGCAACAACAGATGCTTTACCATTTTATATTCGAGACTTAAGCATGTGGGGATTCCATGAAGCCTGCACACAGCAACACTTAGACACATCCCAAGGAGTTGTTGGGAGTTCATTGTCATCTCGTGGTTTATGCTTTTGTAAAGATTTAACAGACCTCAGTGAAGATGAATACCCTTTGGTTCAATATGCACGTGTGAATGGAATAACTAGTTGTTTAGCTATTTACCTAAAAAGTCTTGAAGTGGATGTTGAATATGTTATTGAGGTATTTTTGCCACCACATAATGGAAACGAGGATGACCTACAAAGTTTGGTGGAAAACGTGGTGCAAACGGTGAAACAACAGGTTAAGAGTGCTTCTAGGGTGCAATTGGGTATTTTATCGTCTGTACAAGTCATTGGAGTAAATCCTCTTACTTGGAACCTCAAAGAATCTTTATCTTTGACTGAAAAAGGGCAGTTACCACCGGAGTTGAACAATGTAGAACTATTGATAGAGAATGAACATAATGATGCTGACATATCCTCGTCTAAAAAGCAGAGTGCAGCTGCTGATGAACATATGGAGGAGAATATTATGCAAAATGAGCCATCAAAATCTATTATTGCAGAAACAAGCCAGATTGTTGCTCCTTTGTTGGAGTTAGCAATTAAAGATCTTGATATCAATCCAGGGAAGACAATAAAATATAGCGATCATTCCAGTCAGCCAATCAAAAAAAGGAAGAGAACTGACAGGTCACTTAGCTTGGAGGAAATTAGCAAACATTATGGAAAGACAATGGAGGAAGCTGCGGTTAGCCTTCATGGTGAGTTCTTGGTTTGTCAGTGATGTCAAGAGGTGCCCATTTTGACCCGTTGACCGATAAATGGGATGATTTGGGTTGTGCTTGCTAAAAAAGGAAATTGGTCAAATGAATTGATATTTTTGAGAGTCATCTAATAGCATGTAAATGCATAAATCTTTTAAATCTTTTATAAGATGAAGTTGTATATTATTGTAATGTAATAATAATAATAAAATATTTTATAATCTTATTTAACACATTTTTAAGAATTGAAAAGATCTAGTGTTTGAGTGTCAGCCCAAACCTATTTGATTTGGCCTTGGCCTGCACTAAAATACTTGTTGTTTCCCATTACCCATGGATGCTCACAAGAATGGCTGAGCTGAAACCAAACCGAAAAGGAGATAAGCTGTCAATGTGGGTTGTCTTAGGTTTGGAAATTATTAAACTCCCCATTATGTGGGTTGTTTTTGTTCTTTTTTATAATATCGAACTGTCTATATATATTTTTTATATCCACATATAATACGAGGGAGAGATATTTTATATTGGTAACCATATATATATACATATATAATAACTAGCACGTTATCCACGCAATGTGGCGGTGGCAATTTATCTACTTTTATGTAGGATACAATTTTTGTTAGAAAAACATGTCATCCTCAAATACTAATCTAAATATTGACAATTAATCAATCGGAAAATATACCAAAATGCAAAGAAGTAATATTGATAGAAAATACTTTCATATTTGATAGTGTGATGGGGGTAAATTAGTAATATTAATCTTCTTTTAAGAAATTAAGACTCAACAAATAGAAATGCTTTATAAATAGTCTTAGATATTAGATAATAGTAATATTAAATGTGAAGTTCTAGACAATAAAAATTCCGTATAAAGTAACTAGCATTCGTGATGCAGCATGATGGTGATGGCAAGAGGTGATGGTAGTAGTGAGAGTGTTTGTGCAATTGTGCGTGTTTTTGAAGGTGTAATATGTGTCTTATCTAGAGTGTTCGGTGTTGTAAAAATGGAGAGATGTATAATGTTTGGTTATATGAGGTAAGAGTTCTAGGAGTTTAACGGTTTGACTAACTTTTAGAAGTTGACCAAAGTTTTCTTGTATAACAGTATAGATATTCAAGTTTGACCTCCATTTACTGGTTGGTTTCAAATTCATTTTTCTTGTCCCTGAAATCTCGTGGATCTAACTTACGCCGTGACACGTTTTTCATCAATGTAAACATAATAGTATCACTTCTTTTGGATGAGGGTGTTGATCAGCGTGTATTCTTGATTGTTAAAACTAATTTACATACAGTTCTTGTTTTATTTTGCCTAATGGTTCAGACCTAAATGAGGTTAGGGGTAAGTTGTACTTTTTGGCCACACCACATAGAAGGTTAGGTGCTAGGTGTCTCTAAGTTTTGAGGTTAACTGAACAACAAATATGAAATACCCCTAAAACTGCTAAACCCCCACCTGACTTGTGTATCTTGCCACCTCTACTGATTTCTATATACGTGTGCTTTTATTCAAATATTCTCATCATTTTGTACAATTTTAACATGTAGTTAGCAGATCTACGTTGAAGCGCATTTGCAGGAGTCTTGGTATACCAAGGTGGCCATATAAGAATGTCCCTGATAAGAGTGATACCCCTCTGAAGCCAGATGTAACAGATGTAGTCAACCGTGTGTCTGTAGAAGCACTTCCTCCGGTATTTGGTGCTTCATCTGAACCATTAGATACAACAATTATGACTCATGATCGTGCCACTCTTACTCAATACGGTAAAGATAGTTCTACACTTGTTCCCCACCAGCAGGATCAAACAGATCAGCCTGATGAATATGCACAACCAGAAACAGCCATCAGAGAGGAGTTTATGGAGAATATAGCAGCAAACACACCGAAGAATTTGACTGTTAAGGCAACATACAAAGGGAATACTGTAAAATTTACGTTTAGCCTTTCGGATGGATTGGTAAAGTTGGAGGAACTGGTTGCAGCAAGGTTTCAGATCAGGTGTGGAAGCTTTAGCCTAAAATATGTAGATGAAGATGGTGATATGATATTGATTGCTTGTGACAATGACTTAATGGGATCATTGGGTGCCCAACCAGACACTCAAAATGTGATCAGGCTATTGGTTTGGCCGGTTGTCAATCAGGATGGTTAGCCCTTATTTGATGCAACTATATGATTTTTCATTTCATAATTGAAATGGTTTAGTTATTCTCTGTCTTGCATTCTGAATGGAATAGTGAAAGTTAGAAAAGAAGCAAGTTGCGGTGGGTATAAAATGTTGATGCATGTTGCAGTTAGAATTTAAGACAGTGCTTTTGCTTCGAAACAAAACATAAGCCATAGAGATACAATTAAAATCAAGCCGTGTGTACGCTTGCTAGCATATTTGTGTTGGTGATACCCATTTATTCATTCTTTTGATTATGGCGACTTGTACTATGATTGTTAGGTGTTGTAATGTCTACGAACAATTATCCTGTATAAATAATCAAATCAAACTCCCTAATATAACTGTTGCCCATGTATGTGTGTAAAGTAGTGTACTATCTAACTTAAATTTATATATATGTTTATAGCTGGTTGTCATGATAATAGCAGTAAATCAAAAGCAATATTAAGTCCTACAAGACTACAAGTTATCTTCCTAACCAGTTTGACTTGGCTTCCTTTCTTCCACACATAAAACTTGTCAAATTCATAAACAATAAAAAATGATAAATATTGGTGATAATTGTTTGGATTATTTGTAGCTGGTCAAAAACTTACAGGTCGTTATACATGTTTATAAGAAAAAATAAAGGGTAAATTACATTTTTCATTCTTGTGGTTTTTCATTTTTCCACTCTCGGTCCTTATACTTTTTTAATTACAATTGTCATCCTTATGTTTTGTGTTTTTTCCTATGTTAATCATTTTACCTTTTTAATTACGATGGTCATTTTTATGTTTTGTACTTTTTTCCAAGTTAGTCCTTTTAGTCATTTATACACTTAAAGGACTAACTTGGGAAAAAGTCCAAAACATAAGGATGACCATTGTAATTAAAAAAGTAAAAGGACTAACTTGAGAAAAAGCACAAAACATAAGGATGACAATTGTAATTAAAAAAGTAAAATGACTTGGGAGTCGGAAAATGTAAAATCACAATGATGAAAAATATAATTTACCCAAAAATAAAAATCCATTTAGTGGATCTTTGATCTTGATCATATGTGATGGCTTATTTAATCCCCACGCCAGTCCAATTACTTGGACCTCAAATAAGTTAATTTTTCTATTTCTTAACCACAAAAGTTATTATTATCCCTATAACATTTACAATAATGTAACATGACCCTCAAAGAACATTTTATTGGCTGCGTATGCATGAATGTGAGAAATTGTCAAAAAAAAATACATCATACTTTGACTATATATATTCAATAACTACTTTAACTAATTTTTTATTCAAATAGTTACTCAACTATTAGATAATATTCGATTAAGTATATCTACTAATTTTTTGATTGAAAAAGTCACTCAACTATTTAATAGTATGCGATCTTTGACGAAAGAAAATATTTGCTATTTTTGTTGCGCTTTTTAAGCTCTTATATTACATATTTGACATGTAAGGCTGTCTAGTGCATCCTTTTAAATATTCTAATGGTGCATGTACTTATGATTATCGGATACAAAAAAAAGTCTTCTAGTTAAAGATATATGTACGTTTAAATTGAACAAAAATAGTTAGGGGACTTTATCAATTACAAAAAATTGTAAAGGGATTTTATCATATACTATTAAATAGTTGGGTGACTTTTTCAATCGAAAAAATAGTTGCGGTAGTTAATTAAATATTATCAAAGAGTTAAGTGACTTTTTCAATAAAAAAAAATAGTAGAGGTACTTAATGGACTATATAGTGGAAGTGGGTTGTACTTTTTCAACAATTTTCTCATATGCGGTGGGTTCTTTAAAAAATGCAAAAAAGTAGAGAATTGAGAACCAATAAGATTGCTTCATTTCTCTACAAAACCCAATTATTTTTTTTACCCCCATCACAAATTGTAAGTCGACATATTATAAAAATTACATATTCGGAACCAACATCTTTTTCTCTTCGATTAGAGATGTCATAAGCTATACTTTCGACGAATTTTTCTTTCTTCATTTTTTTTACCGGATTCTACAATATAATCATATGTGATTTATGATTGAAAATTAAAATTTGTTCACGATTATTTATTCATGGTATATGTTATTTAACACGTGATTACAACTTAATATTCATCCACATTAATATTTATAAATTAAAATTGCATTAGTTTTCATTAAAAATCACATGTTATTGTTATTTGTACATTTAATCACAAGTGATTCGTTATATAATTACATATGATTTTGTATATAATCATATACGCTTTACATCTAAAAATTGATATTTGATGAGAAATTTACTGATATATGATAATTCATGTATGATTTCAACTTGACTTTTACTTAATTATATAATTATAATCAATGATTTGAAAATTCGTATTTTATTACTCTTTAATCACAAGTGATTGATACTTTGATATTCCATCGCATGTGATTACAACTTAGTTTTTCATGTTTTAATTTCTTTAAATCATCAATGATTTGGATTTAAAGTTTAATCGGAGATACAAACGGTTACAAATTTAGAACCCAATAAAAACGAAACAAAACTTTTTAGAAAGTATATCTTGTTGAATCTAGAATTGAAGAGAAAAAGGCGATGATTCCGAATAAGTAATTTTTATAATTTATAGACATACGGTTTGAGAGATATATAACTTTGAACAAAAAAATGAAATTGGGTTTTTGAAATAGAGTAATTATATTGGTTTCTCCATTCTTCATTTTTCTTACCATTATTATCCCATATTATCAAATGACATTCTATACATATCACCTATCATTGACCACATATAATTAAGGGTAAATTATATTTTTCGTCCTTGTGGTTTTTCATTTTCTCACTCTCAGTCCTTTCACCTTTTTAATTACAATGGTCATCATTATGTTTTATGCTTTTTCTCAAGTTAGTCCTTTTATTTTTTTAATTACATTAGTCATCCTTATGTTTTGTACTTTTTTCCAAGTTAGTCCTTTTTAATGTATAAATGACTAAACTAGTCTTTTAAATTTCTTTTTTGATTTTGATACATTTTCCTATAATATTTTTTACTTATCTATACCCCTTATTAATTTGCACTTCTTCCTTATATCACTTATCAAAAGAAATATCGAAAAACCCCAAAATATTAAATCTACTTATTCTTCACTAACTACACTTTTCATTAACCAAATATTAAATCTATCAACTAAATTTTTTTTTGATGGGTTAAACATACACTTATAACGGGACAACTCAAAATAGTAATGTGGACATTTTAAACAAAAATATATTGTACTCCGTTTGTCCAATTTTAAATAAAATATATTGTACTTCATGTTTCCCACATTACTATTTTGGGTTGTCCCCATTATGCGTGTATGTTTAGCCAATCAAAAAAATATTTTAGTTGGTAGATTTGATATTTGGTTAATGAAAAGTGTAGTTAGTGAAGAATAAGTAGATTTAATATTTTGGGGTTTTTCGATATTTCTTTTGATAAGTGTTATAAGGAAGAAGTGCAAATTAATAAGGGGTATAGATAAGTAAAAAATAGGAAAAGGTATCAAAATCAAAAAAGAAATTTAAAAGACTAGTTTAGTCGTTTATACACTAAAAGGGCTAATTTGGGAAAAAGCATAAAACATAAGGATGACCATTGTAATTAAAAAAGTAAAATGACTGTAAGGATGAAAAATGTAATTTACCCTATAATTAAAGTGATATATCATGATTATATCTAAGGATATGATAAGTCTGAGATCTCATGAAAAATAGAGCTTCATATGAGATTTTCAAGGTTAGTGCATTTGCATTTTACTGTATTTTATAATATTTACTGTATTTTATTACATTTTTTACTCCACCAAAATAGAAATATAAGATCTTTTAAATATTTCTTAAGTCACTTTCATATTTATAATTGTCTTTCTAATTCCAATTATCTTTATGACTTCTTTTTAAAGATTTTAAACTATTCAAGAACACACTTAAAAGAGTATTTTGAATTTAAATGTATACAAGTAAATAATTTATTCGTATACTATATTGTTATTGTTTTGCAAGTAATTTGTATATAACCATCGGGCAATATATTTTTGTAAAAAAAAAAAGAAAAGAAAAGGAAGATGCAAGAATGAACATTTCAATTGTTGTGAGTTAGAATAATTGTTGTATGTCTTTATCATCAAACTACTAATACGTTAAATCAAAGTGTAAACAAAGTAGTCCATCAATTTATCAAATATGTATACAAAAATATCGGTTAACAAACTTAAGCGACATTATATAGCCACATCTTAATTTGTAAACATGTAATATATGCTATAGAATGATTTCCCCATAGATATTATGTATTTCATTTATCACTATTTATAATACAAATGTTACAATCATATAAACTCTAACGAACGTGAGCCCACTATTACAATTGGGCTTGGTCATATTAACCTATAATCTAATACTCCATTGTAGTTGAAGTGGGAGCGGTAGGAATACAAACACTCAAATTGAATCTTAAATACATAACATATAGAAAAAGAAAAATACAACGATTAAAGTAGTGTAGCAAAAGGCATGTATAACGGATAGAGTGTAGCGACATGAGCTTCAAATGTATCAGCAGAGTGGCAGCGATAGTAATTGGCGAGTTGGCTATGAAGATGTTAGATAGCAAACATATATAGATTTTTTTATATAAAAGAATAAGAATTGGATGATAGAAGATGGCTTTGAGCAGAGAGAGAAGATTATTCTTTTCTTCTTCTTTTCTAGAGAGAGATTAAGATTAGAAAGAAATTAGAGAAGATTTTGCTAAAAATAGAAACCGAAAACAAATTGATTGGGTTTGTTTTTGGAAGGAAAATATGAAAAGAAATCGTAACAACAAAAGATTTAGAAAATAAAGGTTTTAACTTGCAGAAAAAATAATTAATTTGTTTTTGTTTTGCTTTTTTTTTAAAAAAAAAATAATTTAGTTAGAATAGATAAGAGAGGGTAAACAGGAAAAAGGTGGGTTCATTGGAAAAAAAGTAGAGAATGAAAGAAACAATAGGATTGTTCAATTTTTCTATAAAACTCACTTTAATTTTTACCCCATTGTTAATTATCTCACAAACCGTAAATCCTTAAATTATAAAAATTACATATTCGGAATCAACGTCTTTTTCTTCTTGATTAAAGATGTCATAAGCTATACTTTCGATGAATTTTTTTCTTCGTTTTTTACAGGATTTTACAATATAATCACGTGTGATTTTTGATAAAAAAAAATTAAAATTTGTTCACGATTATTTATTCATGGTATATGTTATTTAACACGTGATTACAACTCAATATTCATCAACATTAATAGTTATAAAGAAAAAATTAAAAATTGCATTGGTTTTCATTAAAAATCACATGTGATTGCTAGTTCTACATTTAATCACATGTGATTTGTTAAATAATCACATATGATTTTGTATATAATCACATATGATTATCATTTAAAAAGTGATATTTGATTAGCAATTTACCGATATATGATAATTCATGTATGATTTCAACTTGATTGTATAATTCTTAGTCAATGATTTGAAAATCCGTAATTGATTACTCTTTAATCACATGTGATTTTGATACTTTGATGTTCAATCACATGTGATTACACCTTAGTTTTTCATGTCTTAATATCTTTACATTATCAATGATTTGAATTTAAAGTTTAATCGACAATATAAGCGGGTGTGATTATTTTTTAGTGGTAAATCACATGTGACTTCACATTAAAAGTTTCTAAAACCCCCAAAAAATGGAGAGAAAAAAAAAACTTCGTCGAAAGTATATCTTGATAAATCTAGAATCGAAGAGAAAAAGACGCTGATTCCGAATATGTAATTTTTATAATTTGTAGACATACAGTTTGTGAGATATTTAGATTTGAAAAAAAAGGTGAAAATGAGTATTTAAAATGAAGCAATCATATTGGTTCCTCCATTCTCCCTTTTTTTATCATTCTTTTTTGAACTTTCCTCAAACAGGAAAATATATAAAGTAAGGAATTACGATTAATTACTATGAGTAGAGAACATGATTTCTTTTTTTTTTTTGTTATTATTATTATTATTATTATTATTATTTTTATTATTATAATAGTTGGCTAACAAAGAGACACAAACATTGAGATTTGAAGGTTGGAAAAGAAAAAGAAAAGAAGCCGACAGAAGACCAAGTGGCCAATTACAAGCGGTAATTTTTTTTTGTTTTTTTTAAGATGATAGATAGGAGAAATTATTAAAGAATGAAGAATAAAGCAACAATGTTTGTTGGAGGCAACCAAGAAGAGAAGTAGCAATTTTTTTTTCCTTTTTGTGTTTGAATAATAAGAAAAGAGTGAAAGAAGGTTAGAAGATGGATGAGAATTTGCGGACGGGGACACAAAGGAGAAGGAAGGTAGCGGCAGCCAACTTTGTTATGATAGCGGCGGCAACATCGCATAAAAGAGAGAAAAAAGCGAAAACAGTATGTTAGAGGGTTAGAAAACCCGCTCTGATACCATGCTATAGAATGATTTCCCAGTAGGTATTATTTATTTCATTCATCACTATTTATAATACAAATGTTACAATCATACAAATCCCAACGGACCCGAACCTACTATTACAATTGCGCCGGGTCATATTAACCTATACTCTAATAAAATATATAACAGTACAAAAGCTCGTTAATATATTGAATAAAAGTTATATTATGTCTAGAAAATAAGAATAAATGTCACTTTAAGAATAACATTCGTATCAATTGGACATTCTATACGTGTTTAAGTTAAAGCTATAATCGTGTGTTACATTAGAGTGGTTTATGAGTTATTAATATTGATGATATATGATTCATCCCATCACATCGCAAGGGGTAATATTACACCTGTTTTTAAACTATCAATATTACACCCGTTTCTAAACAAATGAGTATAGCTATATTCATCCTTCATAAAACTTTCTAACTAGCATGAAAATGGGTTAAGTATGTGAAAATGTATTCAACTTGTTTCGAATGTCTATTGTATGTATCATACTTATCGGAGGTGTATTTAATGCATCCAACTTTCAAAAACGGTTTATTGTATGTATTTTGATGACGTGACATCTTCTAAGGACGCCACGTGGCATCTTAAACGGATGACACATCATCAAAATACATACAATAAACCGTTTTTGAAAGTTGGATGCATTAAAAACACCTCCCGTAAGTATGATACATACAATAGACATTCGGGACAAGTTGAATACATTTCTAGATACTTATCCCACGAAAATTCATAAACCCTATATAACATTAAAATGATCAACCCTACCACAGTTAATCGACTGCAAACACACATATTAACACACAGTACATGTCAATGTATGTCGTAATTATGTATGTATGTGATAACAAGCATATTCAACTTAATTAGATGTATTAGCGGGTATTGTTTCGTTATGTATTAGATTTCTCAATTTTTATTATTTTATGATTCTTATTGTGTATATTTAACTTGTAAATATTGTCTATTGTATATAAATATTCACAAGTTAAATACATATAATAAGAATTTTCAAAGTTCAACTTAAACAATAATAAAAGGTGTAAAGTGTAATACATAACTAACAGTAAACCCTTAATAAGCTTTTGTTTTTCCTTCTCTAAGTATGAAGATCCAAACCTTTGGCCTTATTTTGCACCTAGTCAACTTCTTCCCACTCCACAAAATCTTTTAAATCATTTACCAATGCAGTCCAGAATCTGAAGTGTCTACGTACGAACCCTCCTCTTGCATGACAATTAACTTCTTCCCAAATCCACGAATCCACATTTAAGCCAAAGTTCGCATAAGTGTTCGACAAAATTAATCTTTAAGAACTGCTAAGTTTAGTTCAATACCGGAAATGTAGCCCATTAAGAGGAAAACGTTTGCTAATCTTCCCAACAAGAACAAATATGTCACTACAAAAAAAATCTCATTTTTTCACACTTTTTTCTCCACACTTTTAGAAAGTGTGTAAAACTTATAAGATTTTCCACATATATAGTAAGGAAAAGAAGCTCACATTTAAAAGTGTGGAAAAATGATGACTTTTCAACACTTAAAAGTGTGGAAAAAAATTTGTAACACATGATTTTTCCACACAAGAGAGTGGATAAATTGGGTGTTACAAAAAATTTTCAACACTTTTAAGTATTGAAAAGTCATCATTTCTCCACACTTTTAAATGTTAACTTTTTGTCTCCACACTCATATATGTGAAGATTGTAGTGATTTCCTCACTTGTTGATATAACTAATTTTTTCATACTTATAAATGTAAATAAATTTACATATGTTCCACACATTTTTAAAAAGCGTGAAAAAAAAAGTGTGAATAAATAACATATTTGTTGTAGTGTGTGCACTATATAAATTAGAGCTAATAGTTACTACATAATGAGGATGTTGATAGAAGTATATCAAAAGCAATGTTAAGGTCTTCCTAATAATTTTACGTAGTACTTGGGTTCTCTTCTTCCATATGAGGTTTATTGTTTCGTTATGTATTAAACTTTACATTTTTTACTATATGATATACTTTCATTTGTTCTATTGGAGTATGTATTATTTATTTTTTGGGTAAGACCAAAAAAGGAAACTTTTCTATTTGGGAATTATCTAAAAAGGAAATTTTATATACAATAGAGCAATTTACAAGTTCAATATATACAATAGAAGTATTCAAAGTTTGACTCATACAATATTAAAAAGTATAAAGTTTAATACATAACAAAATAAGGGGTCGGGTTAGTGTCGAGGAATGCATCTAACTTGCATATGATGTCTAATGTGTGTACCCAACTTACGTTTGCAATTTTTAATACATATAACTTTCAAAAATGATGTTCAATGTATTTTGGTGATGTGTCACTCGTTGAAAGTGCCACGTGGCATTCGAAGAGTTTGACACATTATCAAAACGTCACCAAAATACACTAAAACACATTTTTTAAAAGTTTGATATATTAAAAATAGCAAACGTAAGTTGAGTACACACAATAGACATCATGTGCAAGTTAGATGCATTCCGAGACATTAACCCCACGATACAATAAACCCTTCCACATATAACCATGTCAACTTCATAAACAAGAAAAAAACATTTTCTCTGTCCCCAAATTGTGGTTCACTTACAAAAAATAACGATTAAGAATTGTTAAACTCTCCACTTTACCAACATTTATCACTCTCAATCAATCATGTATTAATTTCTTAAATGAATTCCATCACACTTGCCTGGAGTATAATGAAAACGTTTATATATATCAAACCTATCTTATTTCAAACAAAAATTGTTGAGGGACAATGTTTGTAAAACGGAAGAAGTAATTATCGGCAATAATTAATGGATTATTTCGTACCTAGTTAAATGAAGTACAAAATTTTTATGGAACAAAGGGAGTAATAATTGATAATAACAAGTTTTTTTTGCCCTCGCGATGCGATGGGTTTAAAAAAATTGATATTTTTTTACATAAATATTTAAAACCTCACATTTTGGTTTGTTTTTTTTATAATTTTAATAGAGAAATTATGAGCTGATACTCTTTTTAATTGTAAATTATTAAAAAATTTTAAAATACCAATGATATGATAATCTAGATCTAGATAATAATAATAATAACAATAACAATGAAACACTAATTGTAGTTACCCAAGTTAAATTTATCGTAGAAAGAGTAATAACTATAAATTTAAACTTTTGTACCTTTTTACTATCAATGTCTTTATTTCTATCTTATACATATTACTATTGGAATTAACTGAAATTTCTTAAATATAGAAACGAAAACAAAAAATGTAACATAAAGTGGTGGTACAACATACTTATTGAATAATTTTTACCTTCGTCATCATATCATCATAAATATATATATGTAAGATATTATTTCTTTGAAAAACGTAAAACATACACTCCATAAGAGTTGAATATTAATATCAAGAGATAATAATCATGAAATATAGTTATTATAATTGTGTGTGTGTATTAATTTCTTATTTCGAAAAATAAAAATGTAAGAATTCAATAATAAATATTAAGAGATAATAACCATAGAATATAATTATTATAGCTAATAGTATCATAAAAAAATAATAGCAACTATGAGTTATATGCAAATAGTTGATATAAGGTTTAGATGGATTTTCAAAATAATAGGAAAAATAAATATCATACCAAAGGCTTAAACTTATATAACCCATAACAAATTTAAAGTTATTAAAGAGTTAATATTAATAATAGTTTGTTAATTAATATTAAATGATAAGGATCAAAGAAAAAACAATATCACACTAAAGGCTTAAACTTATATAACCCATAACAAATTTTAAAGTTATTAAAGAGTTAATATTAATAATAGTTTGTTATTTAATATTAAAGGATGAGGATCAAAATATATTTAAACTAATATGCCATAAAAAAACAAATTAAAAGTTATTAAAGAGTGAATATGAAAAATGTTAAAATCTAAAGGGTAGAAAATTAAAGAGTGTTAATAGTTGAGACAAAGAAAATAAAAAGTAGTTAAAAGTCAAAGGGTAAAAGGTGAAAATATCCTAAAAGATAAGGGGTACAAAGTTAAAAATTAAAGGATAAAAAATAAAAAAGTTTTAAAACATTAGGGGCAAAATGAAAAAGGATTAAAAGTTAAAAGGTAAAAAGTTAAAAAGTTAAAAGGTGGAAACTAAAAAGGATTTGAAAGTTAAAGGGTGGCAATTATAAATTTGTAAAGTACTATATTTTAAAGTTATTAAAGAGTTAATATTAATAATAGTTTGTTATTTAATATTAAAGGATGAGGATCAAAATATATTTAAACTAATATGCCATAAAAAAAACAAATTAAAAGTTATTAAAGAGTGAATATGAAAAATGTTAAAATCTAAAGGGTAGAAAATTAAAGAGTGTTAATAGTTGAGACGAAGAAAATAAAAAGTAGTTAAAAGTCAAAGGGTAAAAGGTGAAAATATCCTAAAAGATAAGGGGTACAAAGTTAAAAATTAAAGGATAAAAAATAAAAAAGTTTTAAAACATTAGGGGCGAAATGAAAAAGGATTAAAAGTTAAAAGGTAAAAAGTTAAAAGGTAGAAACTAAAAAGGATTTAAAAGTTAAAGGGTGGCAATTATAAATTTGTAAAGTACTATTCATAGTGTTACTTGATTGATATTAGGGGGGAATTAGTGAGTTATTGTGTACATGGTTAATAAATATACAAGATCGTTATGCGTATACTAAAAAAATTATTTACTTTACTGGATCTTTGATCTTAACCATTTGTAAAGGCTTATTTAACCCCCACACAGGCCAATTACTTGGAGCTCAAATATGTTAATTTTCCTATTTTCTCAACCATGAAAATTATAAACCCTATGATATGACCCTAAGACTCTTCCCAACAGTGACACAACCAAATCAGTGGCACATCAGCAGTTTTCAAAAGTGACATTTCACTACCAAAATTGAACATCACTTCTCTTTTTTCGGAAACCTACACACTACTTTATTATTTATATATTTAAAACACAAACTTAAATAAAACATTTTCCAATAAAACTAAAACTATTACATTAATTTAAAATAAAACGTTACAATTCCTAATATAAAATACATTTATTAAAAATAAAAAATACAACTAGTCGTCTACTCGTCTGGCCATTATTTAACTTAGCTTTCAAACTTTGTGAAACCCTTTCTTTGATTTTTCATATATCTAGACCCAACGTTGCGAAAATATAACCGCCTCCTCGTCTGACCATTATTTAACTTAGCTTGTACTCTTTTTCCTTTCTTTTCTACGGGGTTAGATGGAGTGTTTATGTTTTCGAATTGTAGATAGTTAATTGGAGTCGGTGAAAATGGAGAGAAAGTCGAAGGTGCATGATTGTTGTTGTAAAAATTGTGGGTTTCCAAATTAAAGGCGTGGGAGATTGTTAGAATGGAACGTATGGTGAATAATGTTGGTAATTTGGGTAAGGCTGAAAAGGTTGGTATGGTGTAGAGGGTTTGTGTATGGTGTAAACCCGGCTCGTTGATTTGGTGATGAGTTGCTCGATTGAGTGGAAGACATGACCGTAGGTGAAGTTGGATTATGGTGAACATTCGGTATGAGAGTGTTTATTAAAATTGTTTCACATAGCGTTTTCGGTAGATTGAGTTGTCTTCATTTTTGTAGTTGATTTTGAAGTTGTATTTGTGTATGAAAATTGTTGTGTATATCTTGTATATGAAATGGGTAAATATATAGTGTGAAAAGTGAGATAATTTATAGTTTTGGTGAGAAAATGTATGTATAAGATGTGTATATAGTGTAAAAGAAAAATATTTGTTGAGTTTGAAAAAAATAAAATATTTTTTACCGTTGTTGGCCAAACAGATCCTCTTTTTCTTAATTTTTTTTCTGAACGTTACACTCAAAAAAAAAAAAAAAAAAAATTGGTCTACACATCGTCGTCTCTCTCCTATGTCACAAATCGAAGGGCACAACTGACAGAAGGCAATCGACGGTCTGTGCCTATAATGTCGGTTCCGTTGGTACCATCTGACAGCTAGCTGACGGAAAAGTCTAAGAGAACAATTTATTGGCTACGTATGTATCAATGTATGTATACTACATGGAGAATTTTAGAATCACAAAAAAAAAATAAAAAAAAATGATGTGGATGTTTGAATGAGCCAATCAAATTAATTTTCGCTTTCTTTTTCTTATAACCTACTTTTAATTGGTACGCATCATTTTGTATTAATATTTTTTAAAATTTTGTCTACTATATGAATGTGAGAGAAGTTAATTTCAATAGTGATTTAATATATAATTTTGTACAAATCATTTTTATATTTTTTTTCCAAATGAGCATACCTTAATTTAGGGCTAAGTCCCTCGAAATTCAACGAACTTTGTCCAAAAGTCTATTGTATGCGACCAACTTTCGAGGAGGCATAAGAATGCAACCAACTTTCAAAAATGGTGTTTTAATGTAATTTGCTGACGTGTCGATGAGTTGTCAAACTCTCCGGAAGCCATGTGGCACATCCGTACGCCAAGTGTCACCTTCAACGAGTGACACATCAACAAATTACATTAAAACACCATTTTTGAAAGTTGGTTGCATTCTTATGCTTCCTCGAAAGTTGGTCGCATACAATAAACTTTTGGGCAAAGTTCGTTGCATTTCGAGGGACTTAGCCCCTTAATTTATATATATAAAACTTTCTAAATGGTTATTTGAACCCTCAAATAAGTTCTTGTTCCTATTTCTCTTGCCCGAAAAGTCATGAATCCTTTAAAATATTGGAATGATCGGACCTACAACAAGAGTTAATTAATTGGCTGTTCACACATATTATTACATAAGAGGTGGGTACAAAATAGAATTCCATCGTATTCCATTTCACGAACCAAACGCAAATAGTTTATGTTTCATTATTTGAACCCCCCAAATAAGCTTTTGAATTTCCTTCTCTCAAGTACAAAGAGTTCATGAAAAAATCTATAAAATGATCCAAACCTTGCCCCTTATTTTGCACTCAGTCAAGTTCTTCCCAGTCCCACTCCAAAAACTCTCAAACATTTAACAATGCACTCCAGAAACAAAAGAGTGTCTGCGGGCCCTCCTCCTGCACGACAACTAACTTCTTCCCAAATCCATGAATCCACTTTGCAGTCCAAGATCAGACGAGTCTTCGAGAAAGTTAATCTTCAAGGACTGCCCTGTTTAGTTCAGTTCTGGATATGCAGTCCAGCTCCGGATTCACATGAAAACGCTTGCAGTCTTACAGTGATAAGTCAACCTTATTTTATAACTCATCACCATATCGAACTTTTACGTTATAGGGAGAGTTGTTGCACAAGAGGTCACCAGCTTGTTTGGCAACATATAAAGGTGGAAGACCGCTGGTTAGTTGGTCGAGCAGTTCAAACAAGGGCCGCAGATCAAGGTACAAAACACGACCATCTGTCTGACCATACTTTGAGGCTCTTCGTTTTGCCTGTGTTTTCATCCCCTCATAAGGAGTTTGGGGGAATCATCGAGCTTGTCACGATAGCGCCGAAACGAAGGTTTCAAGAAGAGTTCTTTCATATTCACAATCTACTTAAGGTCGGTCTTCTTTTACTACGGAAAATTCTAACTATAGCCTTTGGCCTAAAATTAACAATCAAACTTCTTTACGATAAAAGTACTTTTCAGTTTACTTGATAAAGATAAAAGGTACGTAAAACAAATCCTTTGCTAAACTTAAATACGATTCTATGTATAGGTAACAACGCGCGTACACTTAAGTTCTCATTTTTCAACCACTGGTTGTTCACATGATGCGACTTAGTTGCAACCATGAGGTTATGTCACACGAAGTAGTCATGAGATAACTTTTGTCGTGTTTTAAACTTTTGTAGGATGAGGGCTTAGAATCCAAACGTATGGGGAAGATAACAAAAGTTCACTGCAACAACCGAACAATCAAGTTTACATTATCTTTTTCAGCCGTGCTCAGAGACTTGCAGAAGAAAGTGAGAAAGAGATCCGAGAATTTGAAAGACAAAACTTTGTCATTCAAGTATATAGACACCAATGGTAACCTTCTTCCAATTTTAAGTGACCACGACCTCATGGTTTGCTTGGACGATTCTATTTCAAATGAGACGACAGTCATCAGAATGTTTGTCAAACCCGTAGCATGATGACATAGTATTAATGTCCTTTATTTGATGCGACCACCAAATAAATGTCTGTGTTTCTCTCTTTTTTTTCTTTTTTTTCCCCATTTTTATAAGTCTTTTTAAGTTTGTAATATATGTACAAGTGTGGTATGTAAACATATGCGACTAAACATGTAATCGATTGTGCTTATGATTATGATTATATGAATTTCGTTTTGAAAGGATGTGAATGTCTTTGTAGGCCAATCATAACTCAATTGCCAATCCAATTAAAAAACATTTATAGTGTTACAGGTTTTATTGTAGTGTTTATAGACTCAATGTCTCATGATATTTTGCCAAATTTTTCCATATCTTAATCAACTAAGTTTTCACGATAATTTGAAATTTTTTAATATCAACAACTTAATAGTTAAATAATAATTTACAGTTGAGCCAAAAAATCAAGATCCATACATTTTAGTAGATATCTTCTTTTCATTCTAAATAACGAATATTAAACAAATTTTATAACGACCTTTCACATTTTCTGAGTTTCATACTGTTATGGAAACAAGCAAACATAAACGTACTTTTTATTTAAGTTTTCATTATTAGATAAAAATACTACGAAGTAATAGACAAAGTTAGCTAATATCGATTTCTACATATCGATAACGAAATTTAATCAAAATATCTTATAAGGTTTTTTTCCATTAAAAGGTAAAACCAGTAAAAATTAATTACCTGACTTACAAAAATATGACTATACCGGATTGATTCGTATACCACTGACCATCTTTTATGGTATTGTAAAATACAACACTCTAAAATACGTTCAGTGATGTACGGAGAATTTTTGATGGTGTACAAATTATCAGACATAGATACATCCTGACGCAAAGCGTGGACATACGATCTCTCATTATTCTTCAATTCATATACCATTTTGAAAGTGTAGAACACGATTACAGTAGGTTTAAGGGACTAGATCTATTGTATATATTTTGGCTGATGTTTTTGTTGTAATCATATATATATATATATATATATATATATATATATATATATATATAAAATAGTAAACTAATTAATAGACGGTTTTAAAATATGAATACAAACAATATGAGAGTCTTGAAAGGCGTAAAATATGATACACTCCCAAATTGTGCAAATCTTATTTTTCTTCTTAATTACATCATGTGTTAGTTATCTTTGAATTTTTTAATGATATCTCATCAAGATGTTTAATATCTAGATTGTTGAACAATTCTATCAATATATACATATATATAAACAAAATTTAAATAAGATGATGTTTCAATATATTAGCGATCAAAAAACTAATGTGTCATTATATGATATAAATAACATCATTTAAAAATAATTTTACATATACCATCTCATTTATTGCCTAATTTAAGCCCATGAAATATATATATATATATATATATATATATATATATATATCGTCAAATATATAGCAATGTTTATGTTTGTTGCATTTTTATTTTAAAGTCTATTTATTTTAATGAATGTATTTTATCATTTTTTAACTATTTAAACACACATTTCTAATGTAATATTATACTATTTATTATTCATTGCGTGAACCTTTGAAAATTGATTATTTTATGTGCATTCCGGTATATGTTAATCTATTAAAAATTTAAAGAAATGAACATATGATTATTTTATTTTTTTAATTAATATGCATCGCAGGGGCTCAACAAATGTATTTAAACTTAACATAATTTTACAACCGAAGGTTGTTACCTTTGTCATTTACATGGTGATAAAATCGGTGCTACCGTAAAAAGTTGGCAGAGCCCGAATTCCAACCGCTGCTAAAAAAATAGAGAGACTACATCATACTTGATGTATCAATTGGAGAAGAAGAAGAAAAATACAAGTTCATCTATCATAGCTTGATTTATGTTACAAATCATTAATTTTCAATTTCAATGATAACTGCATCTATAATTAATAGCATTAATTCATTTGGATACTTACAGATTAATATAATGTATTTTATAAATGGTCATACCTCGTACGGAATCAAAGCCTAATGTATAAAACAGAATAAATAGCCACCGGTGATTAATTTTGTACGTGATAACAAAAATCATAATTTAGAGTTTCAAATAATTAATCATATTTAGAAAAATAATTAAATAAATAATACCAATCAACTTTTAGCTTCTAAAAAAAAATCGTTCGTGTATCTATCTAATCTCGTTCATTGGTCTGTGGCGTACTGGAGCTTTAAGTCGTTGTCTCGAATGAGTTTTCGTAATTTGGGCCTTTGGGGCATTCATTAGTTTGAAGGTCAAAGTGGGCTTCATGTTTGTATATTAATTGTGGGTCCTGTAAGGTGGGTGGATTGGGTCACACATGTTGATCTTTAAATTGGATTATAACGTTATATACTTATATACAAAGGGTCATCTTCAAAGAGTTCTTTATTATAGTTGAAAGGTCTCTTTAGGTGGTTCAACTAGATACTTTCATAAAAGAAGGCCAATTTGAAATCCACCGCAACAAAGTCGTAATTAGACACATGTGGGCCAGTGTATCGTACTAATTGATCCCCTCGATTTGCAATCTTAATTATCTTAGTAGAAGGGGAAAGTCTGATGCACATTGTCAAAGTAACTTGATTCCACAAATAGTAAAAGAGATCGTACCACATACGGCAAGTGAGAAAGAATTATAACTAAAGTATTTTAACTACACTTATTTTAATTGTGCTAGTTGATAAAAGATCGAGGATTGGCATTTTTGTATGATTATAATCAAGTCTAATCAAGTTCAGTTGTGCATTACTTTCACTTTTTTTTCGTATATTTCAGTTAGGTAGTTGCAAAAGACGAGTTTTTATTCGCGAATGGTAGTATGAAATTTGTGACAATGAAAATCAAATCTGAAACTAATTATGAAGGAGATATTTATGATAATAAAGTTGTTTTGGATATATTTATGAAATTAGCATAGTGTATATGTTTTTATTGATACTTATTTGTCTATAATGAATTTTTTGTGGCAACTAAAATGGGTTAGCTAGCTTGATTTTTTTTTAATTATATATCTTTTCACTAATTCAATTCAGCCAAACATGGACGTTGGCGATTCTGATTTTGACTACGTATATAAAATAAATTAAGTTTTCTAACAATTGAAAATATCTTTTCATACGCTACCTTAATTTGATCCCTCAACCTACCATCTTTTTCACAGTTGACCCAGACTTTTATGAAATATGAACTACAGGTCACATCTAATTCTAATCAACATAAGAACTGCATATGATGAAGCAAGTTGATCAACTCCCCTGATATATCCTAGTTTCCGAGCTCAACAGATTAACTTCATTCTCGTTCAACTATGAATACTCCCAATCAACGAACTGCAGCTGCCTCCTGGAAGTTTAAGGTCTTACATGGTGACTCCTTCAGGCGTTTTCCGAAAACTTACTGTGAGTTCAATCGGAAAAATGTGGTTCATTCATGTTGGCTAGCTATTTTCCATGAAGGAAAAAAATTGTTCCCGCAAATTTAGTAATGCTATGGAGGCCTACTTAGATTCATTTAAATATACGCTTAATGCATTCATTTGTTGATACAGTTTCTCACTCATAATCATAATCATGTTAATTAGTTGAACTAGGCACTTGTCATTCTCAAATTTTAATACTTTAAATCTGTTTAAATGTTAAATAT
This sequence comes from Pseudognaphalium luteoalbum, assembly GCA_963422505.1. Classification (NCBI taxonomy): domain Eukaryota; kingdom Viridiplantae; phylum Streptophyta; class Magnoliopsida; order Asterales; family Asteraceae; genus Pseudognaphalium; species Pseudognaphalium luteoalbum. The sequence goes on from OY730193.1 coordinate 121,797,124, forward strand.
GGATATTTATCATTTTTCTTAGTTTAATCATGTCTCCAATCTAGCCTGCTACTTTAATTTGTACACAATCAACTATTTGCTGTTATATTCTGCTATCTTCATATATTGCCCTAAAAAGTTTAAATGTTTCAGATGTTCGTGCTCCTACACCTACAGGACTGAAGCAAACAATCATATATACGCTTAAAAGGTTACCATTTTATGGCCAAAATGTTATTGCTATGTTTTGGGCGCCAACTAAAACAGGAACAAACTCAATTCTACTTACTACTACTTATCAGCCTTCGGTTATTTATGGGAACAACAAAGCGCTTGCTTTATACCATGAAGCCTTCTTACAACAAAAATATTATATAGATCGTAAGAACCAAGTATCCTTTGGGCTTCCTGGACGCGTGTTTCTGACATGTACACCTGAGCAGACTCAAATTGTGCATCGTTACACAAAAAATCAGGGTCCTCCCGGCCGACATGATCTATTTTCTAGGACGTGGGGGTCGTTTGTTGTTCCTGTGATTGTAGGTGGAGGATGTGTTGGCGTGCTTGAGTTTGTCACGGATAAGCTCAAGAGATCTTATGACAATGATATTACTATAGTACGCGCTACACTTGAGGTTAATTTGCCCAAGTCCTTGTCTACTTGTGTTCATTTATAGATCATATATCATTTCCGATTTCTGTGTGTACCAACTTACATTTGCGATATTTAATGCAACCAACTTTCAAAATGTGTGTTTTAATATATTTTGCGAATGTGTCATCCTTTTAAGGTGTCAAATGGCAGCTGTAAAGGTTGACACATTATCAAATGTACATACAATTAAGAGTTTAGTACCTGTAAATGCAACTAACTTATACCCGATATCGATTGTATGTACCCAACTTACGTATTCTATTTTTAATGCATCGAACTTTCAAAAATAGTGTTTTAATGTTATTTGGTGACGTGTTGATGATTTGTCAAACTCTCTGGTTGCCACGTGGCACCTTCAACCAGTGACACGTCATCAAATTATATTAAAACACCATTTTTGAAAGTTTGATGCATTAAAAATAACATACCTAAGTTAGGTACATACAATAGATATCGTGTACAAGTTAGTTGTATTTCCAGGTACTAACACCTACAATTAAACACACATTTTTTGAAAGTTAAACGTATTAAAAATAACAAACGTAAGTTGAGTAACATTGGGTATGCATTCCCAAAAACATATCCCTATTATAAAATACAGGAAACAATAATAATACTATTGTGTACAAACTATGAGCTAGCTTCGCTCTTCAGTAATGTTACAAATCTTTTGCTCTCATGCAGAATGCCGGTTTGCAAACTTCAATAAAGATCGAACGCCCATACCAGAATGTCAATTTGCGAAATTCAATTCAAACTGAACACCCAAAGACTACCAACACAGATTGCCAAAAAAGGGTTTGCAGAACATGGTCATCACGGTGTACAAAGTACCGTCGCCTGGTTCCACTATTTGGACATCGTCGTCGTGTTGCTGCAGAATATCTTAAACGTACGTAACTGATTTTAGTTACTCGCATATAGTTAAGATGATAACGTTTGTTTCAATGTACGTAGGTAAATTGGTTATATGAGTTCTTGATGACCTATATATAGACTATATATATTCTCCTTTTGTAGTAAATAAAGGTACCTTAAAGAATGTTTGTAAAGACGTTGGAATTTACGAATGGCCATGGATATCAGAGGCAACAACTAGAGCTTCTTCTGCCCGTAAAACTCAAACTGATCTAAAAGCATCAAGTGACACTAGTTCTTTTGGAACCTCAGATGCTTCAGATGACATAGCCAATCTTTCTGAATTGATCGAAAACATGTAGGTCATTTGAAACCTTTTGTGTTCATTTCGTTTTAATTCACAATTTATCTTGTTTTTTTTCCCTTTGGTAGAAACGCAGATTTTCCCGAGTGGTCAACTGTAAAAACTTGGACTGTTAGAGCACCATCTGCCCCTGATGCTTCAGATGACATATCCAATCTTTCTCAACTGAACGAAAATATGTGGGTCATTTCAAACCTTTCACATTCATTTGATTTAGGTTAATTTTACAATTAATATATCCTCTTCAATAATTAGCAGAAAGGCAGACTTTCCTGAGTGGTCATATGAGCAAACTACGAATGCCAGAACATCTCCCACTGAAACGAAAAACTATCATGTAGCACTTGATGAAGATTGGATTGATAAAGAACGTCAACGTCCCGATTTCATGCAAGAATTTAACGAATTGATAAATCAAGGTAATGAAGATCCTGGAATGGAAGATATTGATATGGTCGACGCCTTTAATGTTATTTGGTTGTAACTTCCGTGAAGCCGTGAAGGTCCTGATTTGAGTTATATTGCATGTAGCTACTTTGATCGTTTATTACATTTTCTCTTATCTTTTGTCTCTCTACTTTCTAATTATTTAAATAAGTCTTATGTTTTTATTTTATGCATTAATTAAAGTACTAGCATCATACCCACGCAATACAGCGGTGAAAATGATGACGATGGATGAAAGTGCGAGTCAATGTTTTAAAATAAAAACATATTGTACTTCAACCGTCCCATTTAAAATGTCAACGCATCATACCCATGCAATGCAGTGGTGAAAGTGATGACGGTGGATGAAGGTGCGAATGAATGTTTTAAAATAAAAACATATTGTACTTCAACCGTCCCATTTAAAATATCAACATTACTATTTTGGATATTCCCCTTATAAGTATCCACCTTGGTATTTAATCAATTTAAAAAGAATTTAGTGGATAGATTTAGTATTTTAATAGATGAAAAATATGGTTAGTGAAATATAAGTAGTAATTAAAAATAATAGATAATGAGATAGGGGTATTAATGGAAGTGTAGTTAGTGGATAAAAATCGTAATAGATAATTGATAATGGGATAGGGTATTAATGGAACTGTTAAGGGTATATTTGTGTGAATGAGTATTAATGGAATTGTGTGAATGAGTTAAGGGCATATTTGTCATCTTGATGTGTTGAGTATCATTTTAAGATAATGGTGGAGATAGTTTATATATCGTATGGATATATCAATACAACTAATTTTACTCCTTTGACTTGTCTTTATAGCAGTAATATATTTTGTTTTTCTACTTAGTGACCTGATCTATGAGAAATTATACCAGTAGCATATAATTAAAGTCCACATAACTACGCATCAACATGTTTAATTTAAGTTGTTAAATCTAAAACTTGCATCGATCATTTTGACGTGCCTGAAAGTTGTGCGTCAAAAAACCCGGCGAATTAGCCTTTACCCAACATGGACGCTAGTACTTTCGACTTGAACTTTTGGTTGCACATGACCAGTTCAGGGACGATTTCAAATCACATAAAAAAAAATTCTTAAAATATTACTAAAATTTTATAAATTTCACCCCCACGATATTATAAAGGAAAAAAAGAATAACTTTTTCGCCCACAATCGGTAATTAATTGTGGCAAAAGGTTGATAACCGGCAACCCAGACCGGCTGCCAATTTCATAATGTGGGAGGCATACCTGACTCACTCAGCGGTTGTGATTATGGGGGTGCCAGGGCTTGAACTCCTGACCTTGTGCTTATTGTGGCAAAGATGCCCCCACCCATTACCAATTGAGCTACGCGTCATTGGCCTACTGGTAATTAATTCATAGTAGTTTTAGTGTGTGCCCTTAATTCCATTGAGTTAATCACACACGATGAAGTATCTTATCTTATCTTAGTTTTAATTATGTAATGATACTTGAATGCGTTTTGACTCGGGTCATTGCGTTTTATGTGGTAACTAGAAAATTTAGACCATTATATGGTCCATTGCTCAAAGGTAGTAGCGCGTCAGCATCTCAGCATCAATTAGGAAATTGGGAGCTGTTATGTGAGTGTTGGTTATGTGTTCTGGATTATAAGAAAATTGTAGAGTTCTTGGGTTCTTAATTCATGAGCTTGGCAGTCCTGTTTTGTGAAATATATATTATATATAGCTGCTTGCATTTGAATAAATCAGCAGAAGAATGAGCAAATGATTTAGTTAGTGATTACAGTGGCTTGATAGGTTTCTTTTTGTACATACATTAAGAGTGGATCTCGGTCAGAAGTTGGGAAGTTAATTTCATATTTGGGAATGTAGTTGTGGAGTATATTATTTATGTTAGTAAAAGTTCATTATTATTAGTATGAAAATAGTTGAGATATAGTGGTAGACGTATGCGTCAGCATCTCAGCATCAGTTATGTGGAAGTCTTGAACAAATTTGTGAGTTTTGATAAATATTTGCCTTTTCTAAAAAAAAATCTTTTACCTTTACGTACCTTAAAAAATAAAAAATAGAAAAAAAAATAAAAAAAATAAAAAAGTGATAACTAGATTGATTGATCACCCAAGTACCCAACTAGTGTTTATCTCACGTGGACCTTGGCCCCTATTTTTGTCTTGACCTTTTGGCTCCCCACAGGCCATAGCCCAATTGTTAAAGACCCGCGGTCATGACTCATGACCCAATGCCACATAACTATTGAACTCCCCTTGCCTGTCATGAACCTTTTTTTTTCTACTTGTCTCTCACTATATGAAAATTAATTAATTAATATATATTATATCAACAAGAAGATAATCCAATAAGATTAACTTGTACTTTTAAATTTAAATAATTTCGCATTCTTATACTGTGATGAGTGTTTCGAGTATTTTATTCAAACCTTGAGTAACTCGGAATAATCTCAATAAACATACTCATGTGATTAGTAACTAAGGACTTCATGATATTTAATGTTTGTCAAAGTAGTTTGTTATAGCAAATTACAATTACAATTGAGAAAGGGAAAGGTACAATATTATACTTTCACCTATTTCAATTTCGTACACAACTTTAAAGTTTCTAATTGTAAGGTATAAATTTTTTACTTTGTACTCAAGTTAAGTACGTGGTTTACATGAAATCACACAAATGATGAGTTGTCATCGAATTTTATCTTTATAACTGATATATATACTTAATTGATTAACATATCTCATCGATTGTAAAGAATATTGAGTAAAAAAATTGAATATTGAAATAGAAAAAGTGGTGATGAGTTTTTGTTTAATTCTCGTTGCTCACACAATTGGGTACAAATTACAGTCATATAACTACAGTTAATATTTTCATCTATGATTTTGTTTTATGATTTGTATTCGTGTATACCAAGGTTGTCAGGATCGAGATCCTACATATGATTGTTTTTCCCTTTGCAAGATCGTGATCGTAAGATCGGATCGGGATCGTAAGATCCTACCAAAATATCAATTTTATTTAAATATATCCAAATTCGTATACGATACTATCATTTAGAGAAAGTGATGTAACATTAATTCATACTTTGATTACAAAAATGATGCAATTTATCAACATATATTTTTAGGACGATAAACATAGAAACAAAAGATAGTAGCATTGTACAATTGCACGAATAGTCATAACAAGTTTAAGATTATACGAGCCTACAAATGAAAATTACTAATCTAAGATATCAATTATAAATTTATAAGAACTATTAATGTCATTGAACTTTGAACTATGATATGAGCTTTATAAATATTTTTGCACATTTGTAAAAAAACAATAAATTTATTAGCCCATTTGTAGGATCGGATCGTTCATCGATCCTACGATCGATCCTATGATCTACTTCGATCCTACCTCCTGAGCGATTCTACTTCAATTCTGCACGTTTTCACTTGGTAAGATCGTAAGATCGTGCGATCCTACGATCATGATTGCGATCTTAACAACCTTGATGTATACATTAACATTTTGTGTTCTATGTAGATTGCATTTACTTATCAATGTATTTCTAATGATTTAATTTGCTTATGTTTTGTTGAATTGATTACTATCACTAAATTTTTCTATATGTATGATTATGATTTCAATTTTCATCAATGTTATATGATTTTTATACATAAGCGCAGATGATGTATTATATTCTCATTATTGTACCATGAAAATCTGAACCCTTCGGTAGGTTTCTTCCTTGCGATCTAACGATCTACATTACTTCAGCCTTTAACTCTTACTGTAGATCAAGACTAATTATCATTTTCTGAATTTGTATTGGGCAGGAATATATATGTGCTATAGGTCAAATTGGTCAAACGGGTTGTTCATTATATCGAATGCATAAAACTTTTGATACCATCTTATTAAAAAAAAAATCATATTAGCATATAAATATATATGAATGTCGGTTATCATGTTTGACACCCTTAAGTATCAAAAATAGATAATGGGTTAAATTTCGATGTTTTTAGTTTTAGTTTCGAAGGACTAAATATAAGTTTTCTCATGGTTGGTTAGCTTATATTTCAGCTACTTCAACATTAGATTGTATAACTTTTATAATTGGATATATATATAATTTGGGCAGTTATATATGGACAACCCTTAAATACGGTCAGCTTTAACTTCATCATTAGGCCAAATGTATGCGCTTAGAGTGACTATAGTAGATATTTAGAAGGTTGAAATTGAATTCCGATCTTTCTTTTCATCTACTTTCTTTTGAACGTCACTATAATATATATATATATAGTCCTAGATTCAAATGAGAAGGTTAATTTCAGTGAGAAGATGAGAAACACTTTAAAATCAATTTTTAATCATGCAAAACATGTTATTTTACAAAAAATTATTCGTAGCTTCTTTTTTAAATAACTTTTAGAAGTTATTTTTCAAATAAAAAAAATTCGACCTTTTTTTATTTTTTTGATTATTTTTAATTAAATTTTTTATTCGTAATAATCACATTTTATAACTTGATAATCACATGAATAATATGTGATTATCATGCCATATTTTGTGATTATCTCGAACACATGATAATCACATTATATTAGAGAATAATCACATGTGATTATCATGTTATATTACAGTAATGACTACAAAATAAGTTCGAAAAATAATTAATATTTTTTATTTATATTTATATCATAGCTTCCAAAAGTTATTTTAATAGTAACCATTGAAAAAGTTTTATAGGAAAAAGTGTTTCGAATAGTTAAAAAGTAGTTTTGAAGTGCTTCTCACGTTCTCACGAAAATTAGCCTTTTCAATTTAACTCACACACACACACACACACACACACACACACACACACACACATATATATATATATATATATATATATATTAATATATGAGGAAAGTTTAAAAAATAATGGTAAAAAAAGGAGAATGGAGGAACCAATAAGATTTCTCCATTTCAAATACCCATTTTCACATTTTCAAATCTAAATATTTCACAAACCGTATGTCTACAAATTATAAAAATTACATATTCGAAATCAACGTCTTTTTCTCTTCGATTCTAGATCCATCAAGATATACTTTCAACGAAGTTTTTTTTTCTCCATTTTTTGGGGGGTTTTAGAAACTTTTAATGTGAAATCACATGTGATTTACCACTAAAAAATAATCACACCCGCTTATATTTCCGATTAAACTTTAAATTCAAATCATTGATGATGTAAAGAGATTAAGACATGAAAAACTAAGGTGTAATCACATGCGATTGAACATCAAAGTATCAATCACATGTGATTAAGGAGTATCAAATAAGGATTTTCAAATCATTGACTAAGAATTATACAATCAAGTAAAAATCAAGTTGAAATCATACATGAATTATCATATATCGGTAAATTGCTAATCAAATATCAATTTTTAAATGAAAATCATATGTGATTATATACAAAATCATATGTGATTATATAACAAATCACATGTGATTATATAACAAATCACATGTGATTAAATGTACAACTAGCAATCACATGTGATTTTTAATGAAAACCAATGCAATTTTAGTTTTTTCTTTATAACTATTAATGTGGATGAATAATAAGTTGTAATCACGTGTTAAATAACATATACCATGAATGAATAATCGTGAAATTTTTTTAATTTTTTATCTAAAATCACATGTGATAATATTGTAAAATCTGATAAAAAAATGAAGAAAAAAAATTCATCGAAAGTATAACTTATGACATCTCTAATCGAAGAAAAAGACGCTGGTTCCGAATAAGTAATTTTTATAATTTATGGATTTACGGTTTGTGAGATAATTAACCATGGGGTAAAAATTAATGTGGATTTTGTAGAGAAATGGAGCAACCTATTGGTTCTCTCATTCTCTCTCTCTCTCGCTCTCTCTCTCTCTCTCTCTCTCTCTCTATATATATATATATATATATATATATATATATATATATATATGAGATCCTGTGAAAATAAAGAGATAAAAAAAACAGTAAAAACACATCTCCACCCTCCATCTAATTTAACTTATATATATAAAAAAGGGGTGAGGATAAAAAAAACGGTGAAAACACTTTTTGATTCACAACTTTTTTAAGATGTGAATTTTTATTTTTTTTTGAAGTAAATCATAAAAAATTAAAGTTCACACAAAAAAATATTTTTTGTGTGAAAAAAAATATTTTTTTGAAAAAAATAAAATAAAGTCAAATCCAAAACCAAAAAAAAAAATTAAGGTTCACAATTGAAAAACTTAAAAACTTTTGTGAATCCAAAACAAAAAAATAAGATTTACAATTGAAAAAGTTAAAAACTTGTTGTGAATCCCCAAAAAAATTAAGGTTCACAGTTGAAAAAAAAGGTTCACAATTAAAAAAGTTTTAAACTTTTCGTAAACAAAAAAAATTAAGGTTCACAATTGAAAAAGTAAGAAACTTTCTGTGAACTCAAAAAAAATTAAGGTTCACAGTTGAAAAAATAAAGATTCACAATTGAAATTTTTTAAAACTTTCCGTGAACCAAAAAAAAAATTAAGGTTCACAATTGAAAAAAAAGGTTAACAGTTGAAAAAGTTTAAAACTTTCCGTGAACTCAAAAAAAATTAAGGTTCACAGTTGAAAAGATTAACAACTTTTCGTGAACCCAAAAAAGATATAAGTTCACAATAAAAAAAAATTACAAAAAAAATTACAAAAAAATTATGTGAAAAAAATAAGGTTCACAATTAAAAAAGTTAAAAACTTTGTGTAAAGCCAAAAAAAAATAAAGATTTATGACGAAAATTTTATGTGAATAAAGAAAATACAAGGGTTCACAAAAAAAATGTGAAGCAAAAAAATGGAAGTTCACAACTTAAAAAAATTGTGAATCAAAAAGTGTTTTCACCGGGTTTTTTTATCCCCACCCCTTTTATATATATATATATATATGTATGTATATATATGTTAGATAGATGGAGAGTGGAGATGTGTTTTTTTTATCTCTTTGTTTTTACCAGAACCCATCCCTATATAAAGCATTTGTGATGTTTTTTAAGATAGAAATTACTATTTTACCCCTACAATTACTAAGAGTTTTTTTAAAAAATACATTTAAATGACTAACATACCCCTACATCCATTAAATTCACATTAATACTATCATTATAAAACTATAAACTAATTAACATAATACATTTAATTTTAACTTCAATGTCTATATATCTATATCTATTAAATTCACATTAATACTATCATTATTGTAACACCCGACATTTTCAACAACATATCTTATAATATATTTCGTTATAGGAAGCACGAGTCCCTAAAATATTAGACCAACATTTACAAACCAACATTTTATACTTACAAATATATATCTATCAAAAGAAACCTTCTAACTATTTAGTTACATTACATGTTACCAAAACGGGTGTTATTAAAACTTTCCAAATCATAACAACCAAAAGATCAGAGTTGCGCCAGCTTAGTCAAACACCCCTTCATTACATCTATAACCCGAACTATATCAATAGCTAACCAAAATCTGCAAAACATTCAACAACGAGGGATTAGCTCACGCTAAGTGAATGGAACCGTAACTGACGGTTCAATCCAGTCATAACAAGTTTGACAACAACTAATAAACTAAATCACATAAGCATATAACTACAAGAGGATCGGCGGTTCCTGGTATACTATCATAGTCACCTGCAATCACTGGTATACTATCACAGTGATTTACGGATAGCCTGGATACTACCTTCACAGAATTGATTAGGTCTCAACTATATGTATCAAAGTAACCAAGACAGCTACACAGTAGTAACCAAACCCAACCATTGTTGACCTCTCTCCAAATCAACTGAGCAACTAGTCACATAAAGGCATAGTCTGTATGCAGTTATGAAACAACAACTGAACACTGAACAACTGGTACAACTATATCAATCAAACTGAATCAATCAATCAATCAACCGGAAATAATATACAATAACTATAACTGAACATAACTAAATCTATCTAGGTTTACCCATTGTAACCGAACCCGTTACAACTAAGTTGAACCGAGGATTACAGTAACCACTCACCAAGATGACCAATCCTTCAACCCAGTGGTCTTATATTACCGAGTTGCTGCCTGCTTATCTGAGAATACAATAATAACAAATTAGTATCTTGTTCTAAAACTTATTCCATCACATAAATAATAACATTCTTCACAACTTGTATTCTTAAGATCAACATCATATATACTAATCATATTATACATGTAATATACTATCAATTATCACAAGTATAAGTAATCAAAAATAATTAAAATAAATTTCTGTCTAACAAAGGAATCCGTCGGATTCACCATGAATCCGCCGGATTCAAATTGACCAGAAAAATATTAATGAATCCGCCACGTGAATCCGCCGGATTTAACCTGAATCCGGTACCCAAAACTGGCCGGAATCCAGCGGAATCCCCTGGTCGTTCAGACCTGCACATTTCTGTTCAAACACAGCTCCGAATCAAAGCTTCAATATACAAATTTATTCAGTAAATGACCACAAACTTTAACTACAAACATATTATAACATCAAATAAGTATATCTAACATGAATTTCAAGCATGCATCATCATCTAACTACAATTTCACCAAACCCTAACTTTAACATTCAAACTTGAAAAACACTAACTAATTCTAACAATATATCTTCATACAATCATCAAATATCATTGAATAATCATCATATAATCAATAAACCATGATTTCAAAGCTTTAATTCATACAAAACACTTATATTCATCATTTACTTAATTTCTATAAAATAGGTTCAAGAACCCTAGAATACTTACAATCAAGTGATGAGCAAGATGATGATGATAGGGATAATCTGATTTCCTTAGCAAGATTTAATCACTAATTGTTTTTCTTGATTTTTCTTTGAAATGGTGAAGAGATGTGAGAAAGAGTTTAGCAGAGAAGAAGAAATGAGAAATGTTAGGTAAAGAGAATGAGTCGGCCTAATCCCCACCGCCCCCAATTCTATCTGTTTTAATTTTATCTCCTTCTAATTCTATTGTCTGGAACCTGAAAATACCCGCAAAACAAAATATTTTATTTTACTGTCAACTTTAATAATTTAAAACAAGTAATATTTTACTAGTCACAATAAAACTTGAGGCTCTTTTACTTGTTTATTTTCAAATAAACCATTTTAAAATATATTAAAATACTATTTAATTCCAGACCCGAAAACTGGGTGTTACAAATCTACCCTCCTTAAAAAGATTTCGTCCCCGAAATCTAATCATACACATCCCATTTAAAATTCTAATCTTAATATTCTCTATTCACTAAGCATCTATCTTATTCATATATAGAACATATATAAAAACCAAGTTAACTCAAAGTATACCTGTCGTGTCGTCATTTAGCCCAAGTATTTCTCCCACAGTCATCTGAAATGCTCTACCAGTCGCTTGTGGTATCTTCCTCTTTTGTCCAACAGATGACGCAGAACCCGAAGCCGAATCCCTTTCCAATCCAGATTCTATCCTAATCTTCTCCGGACACTTACCTGATCTATGTCCCTCCTTATGACAATTCCAACAAACAAACTGAGGAGAAGTACAGTCCCGCATATTATGCCCAAACAAACCACACTTAACACATCTCATTGTCTCCGAAGTACATGGTCCAAAATGCTTTGACTTACAACTAACACACCATGGATTGCTTCCCACTGAATCATCACTAAAAACTAATCTCCTATTCTGCCCTTTATTCCCCGAAGAACTATTTTTAACCTGTGAAGTAACCTTTATCAAACCGCTAAAGACGGTTTGTCCACTAAAAATAGTTTTTAACCTGTAAAGTAACCTTTATCAAATTATGGATGGCAAGGTTGCGATAAGATGAATGTGTTATCAAACCGCTAAAAACGGTTTGTCCATCTTCATAGTCAAACTTAGCTTATAAAACCCTTAAAACTTAACTTTCCTCAATTTTACATGTATTGTAAGTTTTAAAAAACTAAAAAACGAATGCTTAAATACGTTTCTTAATGGAATCCTATTTTTATACCTTTATTTATACGTTTAATTTCGTTGTAATGGTATCAATTTTTATTTTTGAGAAATTCTATTTTTGTACAAAGTTTTAGGATTAAAATTGACTGTAAATAATTGGTGGTTTTAAATTACGAATAAGCAAATGAACAATGAAAAATCAATGAAAGTCAAACCTGTAGACTCAGTCAACGACTTCACAAATCCAAACTGGCTATTTAGAACTTGGAACCTGACATTCGTAACTCCGACCATTGAGTTTGCAATGACATATTTTGATATTTATAATTTTGCGTATTTTTTAAAAAGAGTTTCTTGTTTAAAAATAATACTATTCGTGCATTGTTATATAGTTTTCTTGATTTAAAAGATGATTCAAAAACGTAATATTAGTTATCGAATACACGTGAAACAAATAAATTTTTCCCGCTGCATCGTGTGGGTATTATGCTAGTATATATATAATATAATGATCCAGACGGAAGTGCATTTTTTGGGGGAAGGGGGAGACGTTAATATTCATCAAGAAGCATATTACCTTCACCCATACAAATCTCGAAAAAAGCAAACTGAAATTAGTAAATGTTAACAAAATCGATGCTATGAATGTTAAGCTTCCTTGATAAATTATTTCTGCAAGTTATAACATTGATTTATGAATGTTAGATCTAAAACTGTTGATATGCATCGCGGTGAATATTAGTTAATATGCATTGTGATGAATATTAACAATAAATATATTTTTCAAATAATGTGAAGTTTTAATATGCATCGTGATGCATATTAGTTCATCACAGTAAATATTAACAATTTATTAAATAAATATTCATCAACTAATGTTATGACTTAAAAATGAAATTCATTTGTTAAAGTATCCTTTATAGCATCGATTTTCATTATTATTTATCTAATATAAAAAATATTTGTTGACGTTTTGATTGATAATTGTAATATGCTTCTTGATGAATACTAACGCTTTCACCCTTCCCCCAAAAAAGGCACTTCCCTCTTGATCACTAACCTATATATATATATATATATATATATATATATGTATATATATATATGTATATATATATTAAAAATAGGCCCTAGCAAGACGCTAGAATCGATAAATACATAAACAAATCTAGAAAGAAAAACAAAAACGATACACAATCTAGATTCCACCAGAGGCTTGGACTTCAAGGATTGTGTGAGTCCCTAATCACTATTATGTTAGTGATTATAAAACGTTAACAGTGAGTTAATTGTAGAAGGGGGGTTGAATACAATTAAAAACTTTTCTGTTTTAATATGTTAACTTATTTAGCAAGTTTTTAACCGTATTTAAGTGACAGTAATATAAACACAAATATATAAGTATGATAAGCAGTTCAGTTGCTGATGCAATACTAGCTGAAAGATAAATTCTTTTATTGATAAAATTTATCTATTGTTGATTGTGGAATAGATTAGCCAAAGCTAATCTAAATCAAACAATACAGCTCTTACAAAAGGAGATGAGCAGTAGTGGACAAACACGCTAACTTGCTCACTCGCTGAGATGGACTAATAGTGGACAAACACGCTACTAGTTCACTCGCTGGTGTTGTTTGTATCTTAGACAAACTAGTTACTGATAAACAAGTAACAATACAAACAATCGACACACAATGGAGTACAACATACTACGCTATTTATAGACGCTGAAATCCTTAATTTACGGATCTGGAAGGACACGTGTCGCTGCTTGATTGGTGAGGTAGTTGAGATGTGATACATCATGGTTCGACATTCTGTCTTGGAAAATATCACCTTGTACCTTAAACCAATCAGATGCTTCCACGTTACTCTTTTCAAGTTACGAGGAACACGTGCTGCGCCGTAATAACGCCGAATGTCAACTTCTCATTACATGCGGCATTTAATGCTGCAGTCACTGATAGATACATCAATCCTCCTCATTCTCGGTGCGAGCCAACATGCCCTAAAGAATGACTTGAAAAGCTAATCTTCAGTGACTTCTTTTATTCAGCAACAGGAAGAACTCAAGAAGACTTGGAGACTCTCGCTGATAGATGAGTATCAGCGACACACAAAGTTGAGTCTTTTATCTTGATAGGTTCTTCATCTACTGGTTGAAGAGATAGGACCAGAGATCATAAACTTCAGCAACAGGAGCTTGACTTGAATCATTTTCTTCATGGAGAGTTCTTTATTGAGTAGGACAGAGACTGTGAATATAAGGTATGATCAGTGACTTCACATTATCAGCGATTAATGACTTCAACAATCTCCCATAATTTATCCTTATGATCTCCCCCTTAATCCTTGTAATCAGTGACCATCTTGAGTTTAGCGATCAGTGACTCAACAATCTCCCCCTAAATGGTTTAAGTCAAAGCTCCCTTAGACAAACTAGTTGCAGGAAAGTTTTAGTCTCTGATGATAAGTTGGTTGCTCAGAGACTTGTACTTGTAAATTTTTGTTGCTGAAAGGTTTTTAGTCTCTGACGGTAGGTTGGTCGCCCAGAGACTTGTACTTGTAGATTTTCTGTTTCAAGCCTCATTTATATCATGAAATAAATATTTACAAGAGACTAACTATTACAAAAGAACTAATTTATTTATCTCTCCACATCTCCTCTTCTTTCACTATGCCAAGCTCAGCTTCAAGTTCATACTTGTCCTTGGAGGGCAGGTATCTGAATTTTCTTGCCAAGGCTTCATCGAGAATAGCTTTTCTGATTTTTGAATTTGTAGGAAGCATGCTAGCTGACCTGATTAGGTGTATGAGTTATTCTTGGTCAACCTTCTCAAGTTCAGCTTCTCTCTGAAACCTAAGGGCACCATTTAGGTCCCTGTATACCAGACCCTTCTCCCCCTCAGTGACTTCATGTCCTTCAAGCTTTGGCACATCAACAGGGATAGACAGATATAGCTTTGAAGTATTAGGGATTCGATAGATGCTGCTAGTGCCTGACCTATACCTTGGGCTTGGTGGCTGAACAATCTCTTCACCATATGTGACAGTATCTTCTGGTCTGAGAAGTTGCAGCGACACCATCTTCTGATATAGCCTATCAATCTCTTTCAGGACATCAGCCTTAGCTGCACTTGTAGAGTGGCTGATAGCAAGCCTGATTTCATTCCATTCCTCTTTGTGCAGCTTGCATACTTGATCAAGTAGCATAGCTTGAGTCTCTGAACCTCTTTAAATGAGTAGCTGAGGTTGAGATTGATTCTTAGACTTCTTTAGCTTTACCTTGGTAATAGGTGCAGGGTTTGATCTCCCTGTCATACGGGCAGCAAACCTTTTTCTATCTATCTCATCCCATTTTCTATCCACTGATGTTTTGACAGCTCCCCCTTTCTTTTTAGAGCTCTTGCTAGCTGATGTTTTCAACTTTTGTTGCTCTAGCTCACTCTCTTCAATTTCAGCGAGTACCCTGGCAATTGCAGCATCAGACTCTTCTTGATCTTGCTTAAGTTTAAGCAGTCTGGCCCTTTCATTTGCATCTTTAGTGCTCAATTCCAGCAGGTAAGCTCGAGCAGCATCAGATTGCTCTTTCAGCAGCCTTTTTCTTTCTTGTTCCTCTCTTAACTCAGCCTGAAAAGTTATTTTCATGATCATCTCCTGCTCCCTGTCCTGTCTTGCCTTTACTTTTCTAGCAACTCGCTGATCTTTAGTCTCATCAGGACAGAGGCTTTCTGAGGCTGAGTCAGATGAAAGGCATGTTGTAGGGGAAGTGTCTGATGTGGTAGTGTTGGAGAGAGTTGCTGTGGAGATTGGTCTTATTGTTGTTGGGGTTGGTGTGGTTATTTTGGTTGTTTGGGTAATTGTAGTTGTAGTTGCTGTGGATGAGGGTAGGATTTGGGTAGGTGTTGGAGATGAAGGTACAGTTACCTCAGATATGACAGTATATGATTGAGGGTCACTGACCTATTGTTTCTTAGATGGAGGTGTTGATGCAGAAGAAGTGTCACTGGTCCTTTTCCTTTTAATGACAGATGATATGGGTTGCTGATCCTCCATATTGACATCATCTTCATCTTCACTTTCTGAGCCCTGACTATTTCCATGACCACCTCCCTGACCATTTTCATCATTGTTGTCATCATCATCAGCATCATGCATGATGGTATCATCTTCCTCATCATCAGATACATCATCTACAACCTCCCTGTTCATCCATTCTCAGCGAGCCAATTCATAGCTCACTGAGGTACCCTCAACCCTAGCATTTTCATCCTCAGCCCATTGCCTTATCAGCCCATTATAGTTCCTGAGCTCTTCAGCACTGAACTCAGGAAAGCATTCAGCGACATCCATTGAATCCATAGCTATATCCATATTTACCCAATACAGTTCAGCAACTGCAAGGGCTTCCATCTCTGGTTGTTCAGCAATAGGTCGAAGTGCATAAGTGGTGAGCACTATCTCCCTGTGAGCTTTGTTTGTAAGCGGATCAGTCATAGCAGGAGGCATCTCAGGATCAGAGACTGAGATGTCATCTTCTTCTTCATCATTCTCCCCCTGACTGGTCTGCACAAACTGGCCAACTCCCCTATCAAACCCATCAGCAGTTTCTGTTCTGAGGGCAGCGACCTCAGCTCTTATTGCTCCCATTTGGTTAGTAATCTGTGGAAGCACCTTAACAATAGCATCAATGTTAAATAAGTAATTGGATACAGATATAGCTAGGACATTTTGGTTGGTGGTTAGCTGGGCAATGGCTGCGGCATGATTTGTGAAATTTGTGGTGGAGGAGGAAGCTAGCTCAGTGACTGCATGGTTTATTGCAGCACTAGCATCAGCTACCGTTTGCACCTTCTCACTGATAGATGTGCTTCACGGTTCAATGGAGTTATACACATCAGTGAGAGCAGTGATGGCTTTTTGAAGAACGGAAACATTGCCTATAAGTGCCTCACGGTCAGCAGTGAGCATCTTAATCTGGGTTTGGGATGAGGCAATGTACTCCATCAGTAGCTGATCTGATGTGGAGTGGGTAGAGGTGTTTGGGGGAGTAGTTGTGGGAGGTATAGTGGGAGTAGGTGTAGAGTGGATTGCATGGTCATTGGGTGTGGTCTGACCAGCAGCAGTGATTTGAATGTTGTCACTGGAGAAGGAGGTGGGTGAAAGCTCTCTGATAGGAGAGTTAGATGTGGGTGGAGGAATGGGTTGGGTGTCATCTGAGGTGTCCATGGGCATGATTTTCTCATCATCAGCTTGTGATTTAGCTGATGGTTCATTGGAAATAGAAGTAGCGACCTGTATCTTACCATGGGTCAGTGGTGAGACATTGACAGTCGGTGCAGTGATAGATGAGAGATGGCCCGGGTCTGTAGCCAGTGGTGTGACATCAGCAATGAGTGTGTTATCACTCACTGATGTCACTAGCCCTTTTTCTAAAATGTCATCCTTTCGTGAGGATGACAAGTGGCTGGGTTGACTCGATCTGAGGGTGTGGGATGCACCCGAATCACTGCTAACAGTGGTTTGATCCACTGCAGCTGTCTGTAGGTTTCCCTTTGTAGAATCACTGGACTTTCGGTAGTCCAGCGAAGCAGGTAAGGTGGAGGGTTTAGCAGTGGTGCCCTCAGCAACTGAAGGTACAGTCACTGATTCACCCCTGGCATCCGTAGATGTCTTCTTTGAGCTATGTCCCTGAACCTTTAATGTCAGGGACCCTAATTTGGATTTTTTCTTGGGAGCAGTTGGTGGTTTCTTGATTGGTGGTTGACCAACAGTAGTCACTGGGGGTGTGGTCAGTGACGTGGTCGATAGGGGGCAGCAACTGACATTTGTACAGAAGTTACAGGCTGGGGTGCAAGTATCCCCGGATGTTTCATAAAAGTTGGTAAAATCGCAGTCGCTGGTTTTGGAAAAATTTGAGATCCTACCAGAGTGGGCTCAAATCCCTGAAATGGTATCCTATCATAGGCATCAAACTGATCTTTAAAGATCAGTGAGAGGAACCTTGGATAGGGCACATATTTTGACCTGGTAGGCTCAGCGACTTTGGTGATCAGCTCGTTAAAGATCACACTCGCATAATCAACTCTTAGAGAGTTGATCAGTGACCAGCTAATCTGGGCTTCCAGGGAGCTGAATTGATCATAGCTCCCGGATTTTGTACCCAAAGATTGAATGAAATTTGTAAAAATTGCATTCCAAACACCATCCATCTTAGTTTTGTGGACCGTAGAGTACTTACGGTTGCCACTGCCATCGACTGAGTATTTACACTCAATCTCAGTAAGATCGACTAGGCCTTGTTTGGCTTCGTCGCTCTCTGGCAGCGACTCGTAAGACTCTGCGATCGGCAGTTGTAAAATGGACCGGATGGTGCTGGCAGTGATGATAATGGGTTGGGTACCATTGTCGATAAAACCCTTGAGTTGTGAAACACCAGCGACAACTTGGTGAGTGCAGGTAAACCAGAACTCACTAAGCCATTCTGGGTTCATTTCCCCAGGAGACAAGGTAAGAGTAGGGAGGATAAAGTGATTTTGCAAAAAGTTTATTGCCTCCGCATACTCTGGTTTGGCACAAGTTACATTTCCAAAATAATTAGATTTGGGAACTGTAATGATCAGTGTCTCACTGACCGCAGAGGCTCTAAGAGCTTGAATCTGTGGGGTCGGTGTGTAACTGTTATTGAAAATTTTTGAACGTGCCATTTGAAAAGATGAAAGAAAATTTAGGGTTTTTCTAGAGAGAAAATGAAGAAGATGAAGTTTTGAAAAGCAAGAAAGCGTAAAAGTGAAATTGAAAATGTCTCACTGCTTATATACGGTTGCTGAGATACAAAACATGTGATCAAAAAGCGTATGTACGTGGTCAAAAAATGGTGGTGGATGGTAGGGGAGTAGGGTGATGATGGTGGTGAGTGGTAGCATTAAATGGTGATGGGAGTGGTACGCCGGAAAGGTATACGAGGTGTTCGAAAAAGTGTACCTTTTCGAAGTACCATGAGATATTTTAATAAAGCATTTATTAGGAATATAAATCGTTAAAAATTAAATACAAAATGTATTAAATGTAAAGGAATATATGTCGAAATAAATGCAATATTAAATAAGGAGAATCTTCGCTGATACATTAATTTCATAATTTAATTGCAAATTAAATTATTAAACTAAGATATCAGAGAGATGAAAATAAGTTATATCTTAAAATAAAATAAATATTATGTCTCAAATTTGATTTCGCTGATCAAATTACAACTTAGAATACTAATCTAATCAGCTAGCCAAATTGTGAAGCACAAAGCATATTTTATTTATGTGATATAAAGAGTTTTCATGTGTATTTAAAAAGTATATAATTTATTGATCATAACTATGCTAACTTATTGTTCTTGCTGATTATATCAGTGAGAATAATGGGCCAGCGAGTTAGAACTACAAATCATATATTCTGTAAATACCTTTTGTTAAACAATCAGGTTTAATCATTTAAGTTCAACATCCCCAACTCGCTGATGAGAAAGGTGAATCTTATCTCATCTAAAGGTTTTGTAAATATGTCAGCGAGTTGGTAATCAGTTGGAATGAAATGCAATTCAATGTCACCTTTCATGACGTGATCCCTGATGAAGTGATATCTGACATCAATGTGCTTTGTCCTCGAGTGCATCACAGGATTATTTGCTATGGCAATAGCACTTTGACTGTCACAATAAATTGGAACATTGCCAAAGTCAAAACCATAGTCAGCGAATTGATTCCTCATCCACAGAATTTGAGCAGTGCAAGCTCCAGCAGCGACATATTCAGCCTCAGCAGTAGAAGTTGAGACAGAATTTTGTTTCTTGCTTGACCATCTTACAAGCTTTTCTCCAAGAAACTGACAGCTACCAGAGGTACTCTTTCTGTCCATTTTGCATCCAGCATGATCAAAATCTGAATATCCTTTCAGTGAGAAATCTGAACCAGATGGGTACCAGAGACCAAGATTTGGTGTACCCTTCAGATATCTGAATATTCTTTTGACAGCGAGTAAATAAGATTTCTTTGGATCAGCTTGATACCTAGCACATAGACATGTAGCAAACATAATGTCTGGTCTACTAGTAGTTAAATACAGCAGTGACCCAATCATTCCTCTGTAAGCAGTGGTGTTTACAGATTTACCATCAGGGTCAGCATGTAATTTTACTGCAGATGACATTGGTGTAGCAAGGGATGAGCAGTTGGTGAATTCAAATTTCTTTAATAAATCTTTAACATACTTTCCTTGATTTATAAAAATACCAGTCTTGGTTTGCTTTATTTGCAGACCAAGGAAAAATGTTAGTTCACCCATCATGCTCATTTCATAACTTTTAGTCATGAGGTCAGAGAATTCCTTGCACAAGTCATTGTTTGTAGACCCAAATATAATATCATAAACATAAATTTGGACCAATATGACATCTCTCTTATCCTTTTTGATAGTTAGGGTGCTGTCAATTTTGCCTCTGACATACCCACATTTAGTTAAGAAAGTAGAGAGGGTGTCATACCAAGCTCTAGGAGCTTGTTTTAGTCCATATAAAGCTTTTTCCAGCTTATAGACATAACCTGGATGCTTGGGATCAGTGAATCCAGGTGGTTGCTTAACTTACACTTATACCTTGAATTTCTTGTGAGCTGCATATGCTAAGAACAACCTGATTGCTTCAAGTCTAGCAACTTGTGCAAAGGTTTCATCATAGTCAATTCCTTCTTGCTGACAGTAACCTTGTGCAACCAGTCTGGCCTTATTCCTTATCACAACACCATCAGCATCCATCTTGTTTCTGAACACCCATCTTGTTCCAATCACGGATTTCCCAGATACTTGAGGTACTAACTTCCAGACTTTGTTTCTTTCAAACTGAGATAGCTCATCTTGCATGGCAGCTATCCAGTGATGATCAGTGAGTGCCTCATCAATCTTCTTGGGCTCAATCAGTGACACAAAGCTTACAAACAAAC
Source organism: Pseudognaphalium luteoalbum (assembly GCA_963422505.1). Taxonomy (NCBI): domain Eukaryota; kingdom Viridiplantae; phylum Streptophyta; class Magnoliopsida; order Asterales; family Asteraceae; genus Pseudognaphalium; species Pseudognaphalium luteoalbum. The sequence goes on from OY730193.1 coordinate 121,818,435, forward strand.
AAAAGTTAGCAGTTGCTGATCTGGTCTGGACCTTGGATTGTGGATCACCAATAATCAAATGATTATTAATATGTTTAGTCCATCTAGTCATTCGCTGAGGTTCAGCAGTGACTTGATTACCCAGAGATAATCCATCAGACACATCAGCATTTGAAGTATGATTAATGTTTAAGCTTTGATTTAGACAGTGAGTGTTATCATTTTGATGCAGATGATGAGATGATGATGATGATGATGGGATGTCAATAGGCAAAGATAAAGTTCCTGAATCATTCTTAGCTAAAGTAGAGCTAGAAGTGCCTTCAGGGACATCATCTTCCCTTTCAGAATCTGATATATGAATCTCATGCTTGTCATCACTGATTGTATTAAAAATAAGATTTTCATAGTCTTTTGGATCAGTGAGTGATTTATCATAAGATTCATCAAAGGTAACATCCATTGATTCTTCAATACATTCCCTTCTTTTATTATAAATCCTGAAAGCTTTTGAAATGATTGAATAACCAACAAATATACTTTCATCAGCTTTGGGATCAAACTTTCCTAAGTGATCTCTTTTGTTTAAGACATAACAAGTACTGCCAAAAACATAAAGAAAACTTATGTCAGGTTTTCTCCCCCTTAGCACCTCATAGGCTGTCTTATCATGTCTTTTGACAATCAGAGACCTATTCTGAGTGTAGCAGGCAGTATTGACTGCTTCAGCCCAGAAATGGGTCTTAAGACCAGCATCTATGAGCATTGACCTTGCTGATTCAATCAAGGTTCTATTTCTCCTCTCTGCAACACCATTTTGTTGAGGTGTTCTTGGTGCAGAGAAGTTTTGAGAAATACCTTTTGAATCACAAAAACTTTCAAGGTCAATGTTTCTAAATTCAGTGCCATTATCACTTCTTAAATGTTTAACTGAACAATCATTTAAGTTTTACATCTTTTTGATAAAGGATATGATTTCCTGTGTTGCATCACTTTTGGCTTTGAGAAAGAATACCCAAGTGTATCTAGAGTATTCATCCACAATTACCAAGCAATACCTTTTACCACCAAGACTGGGAGAACTCACTGGACCAAACAGATCCATATGCATCAGTTGAAAACATTCAGTCACTGAAGATGTTTGTTTGCTTTTGAATGAAGAGCTGTGATGCTTTCCCTTCTCACATGCTGAACATAGCTTGTCTTTGTCATAAGCTAGCTTAGGAAGACCATTTACTAAGTCATTCTTGCTGAGCTTGCTGATGGCCTTGAAGTTCAGGTGAGAGAGACGCTTATGCCATAACCATTTTTCTTCTGAAACGGTTCTGGAATAAAAGCATGTTCCTGATTGTGCTGAGTCCATATTGACTACATATGTATTGCCTTTTCTTTGAGCAGCCAAGACAGCGCTTCCATTCTTGTTGTAAACAACTCCAGCTTCATGATCAAACAGCACTTTATTTTTGGCATCACAGAACTGACTAATGCTTAATAAATTATGCTTCAGTCCTTCAACATATGCCACTTTCTTAAACATAACATTACCATTGGTCAAGACCCCATACCCTCTGGTCTTACCAATGTTGTTATCACCAAACACTACATCAGGACCTCTTTCATCCTGGTAGTCACTGAGCAAGGACTTACATCCGGTCATATGTCTGGAACAACCACTATCCAGATACCAAATTGTCTCTCTGAGAATGCCCTGCATCACACACAAACAATTAGTTCAATTGATGAACCCATCCTGAGATGGGTTCATGGTGGTCAGCCTTTGGTTCAGGCTTCCACTGGCTTGCATCAATAGTATCTGAATGCTCACTGATTATTTGTGATTTTGAAGATGATGTAGCTGAACATTCAGATACCACATGCTGACATACTAATGAAACTTGTGACGATGAAGAATCTGATGACACATGCTGTCTACTTCCACATTTGTAGCATTTTTTATTTGTGGACTTAGATTTCTTTGACTTACTGTTCACACTAGATGAAGACTTAGAAGTTCTCAGATTTACTACCTCATTTTGCTTCTTTGACTTCAAGTCACTGATGATCAGATCATCAGTGACTGGAGTGTCAGAAGTGAAGTCGCTGATAGATTCTTGATCATCAGCGATAGTTTTGATAAGAGCAGTGCAAGTTGTTGATTCATAAATTTCTAGTTTCTTTAGTTCATCAATACTTGCAGTAATATCATAACTATTAGTAACCTGTGAACTTCTCACAAAGTGATTTGGTTTAGGCTCACTGAAAATTGACATTGGTTCAAAGACAAACTCTGAGAATGTTTCATCAGGATTGAATATTTGATCAACTTTGGTTGCATTAGCGAGAGCAGCAGCAGTTTCATAATCACCTCCCAGAATAGCTTTAACTTGTTTTGGGATTTGATTACTTATGCATTGATTCACTTTTAATGCAGATCTACACCATGACTTCATCACTTCATTGAGTTGTGAAAATTTAGTTTCAAATTTTACTTTTTCTTGAATGCATTTTTGATTTGCATGTATTTGTGCATCAAGATCAACTGTAAGATTCTTTATTTTTAACAAATTTTCTTCTTGAAGTTGAAGTTTAGATGTTAAGTCACTGATCATACATTCTTGTCTTTTCTGAATGTCATGAGCATTTGATAAGTCAACTATCAAAGTTTCAAAGATTAAATCTTTTTCAGTCGCTGATGCAGACTTAAAACAATGTACCTTGTAGAGAGTTTCTGGATCCCACCCAGATGCTGAACATTTCTGAGCTACTTCTTTGATGTCTTCATGGAAAGCAGCTTTGTCAGCCATCAGGCAGTAATCTTTGTCTAAACAGATCATTGCTTCTTCCTCATCAGATGATGAAGTTGAGTCAGAGTCGCTGACAGATCCTTCTTCAGCAATAAACCCTTTATTCCTTTTATTTGACTTGGACATTTCTTTCAGCTTCTTGTACTTTGTTTTGTACTTGTTGTACTTGTCATTTCTGAAGCTGGGATTTGATCAGCGAAAGAGTTGACAGCTTTGGACCGGCATTCAGCTGCAAAATGGCCAGGCTTGCCACATTTGTAGCACTCACCTTTTGGTTTAAAATCATCATTTGATGATGCACCAGCAGATCTGTTGAATCTGTTGTTCTTTCTGAAGTTTGCAACCATCATGGCCATGTCTCTTTCCAACTTCTCTAGTCCTTCATCATAGCTTGCTTCTGACTGGTCTTCAGCGACACTACCTTCTTCTTCTGCAATCAGTGACTTTGAGCTAAGCTTGGTAAACTTTGCTTTCTGTTTTTGATCAACTTCATCAAGCTCAGCTACAAGGGCATTCGAAATCTTTTGTCCTCCTAGTGCAGCACGAATGTGCTCACTTTGATCAGCTAGCTTCTCAGATTGTTCCCAATTTAGTAAAATTCCATAAACTTGAGTTAGATTGAGAAAATTATAATCATTTCTTTGTCTTATGCATGTTGCAATGGTTCCCCAAGTTTTCCTAGGTAGTAACTCTAGAAACTTTTCAACAATGAATCTCTGATCCTTTCCTATATTGGCTTTTTCCATTTTATTAATTAAAGCTTGATATCTAGTATAGGTAGATGCCAGTGACTCATTGGGTTCCATAGCAAACAACTCATATTGACGAGTTAGATTTACTTCTCTACAGCGAATTATGTCAGGAGTTCCAATATAGATGTTTCTAAGAGTATCCCACATGTGTTTCGCTGTTGTGCACAATCTAATAGACTCAAACACTTCATCAGGAAGTGTCATGCTTATGTAAATTTTAGCTTGTTTGTCTAGCCTTACCATACGCTTATCCTCATCTGACCATTGTTCCTCCCTTTTAGGCATAACCATTTCAGGTATAGCAGGAGTGGTTGCAGTAGCTGCAACTGCAGGAACAATAGTAGTTGGGGTGTATGGACCATCAATGATAATTGTACAAAGGCGATCATCGACAAGATCTAAGAACATCATCATCCTGGACATCCAGGTTTCAATTCTAGATGGATCAAAAGCTGGTGGTTTGGTAGTGGAGCCATTTCCCTTCTGGTACTCAGAATCAACAGAACTGTATTTAACCGATTCCATTGCAGATCTGATTTAATTATATTTAAACCAACTCTGCTCTGATACCAATTGTGAGTCCCTAATCACTATTATGTTAGTGATTATGAATCGTTAACAGTGAGTTAATTGTAGAAGGGGGGGTTGAATACAATTAAAAACTTTTCTGTTTTAATGTGTTAACTTATTTAGCAAGTTTTTAACCGTATTTAAGTGACAGTAATATAAACACAAATATATAAGTATGATAAGCAGTTCAGTTGCTGATGCAATACTAGCTGAAAGATAAATTCTTTTATTGATAAAATTTATCTATTGTTGATTGCGGAATAGATTAGCCAAAGCTAATCTAAATCAAACAATACAGCTCTTACAAAAGGAGATGAGCAGTAGTGGACAAACACGCTAACTTGCTCACTCGCTGAGATGGACTAATAGTGGACAAACACGCTACTAGTTCACTCGCTGGTGTTGTTTGTATCTTAGACAAACTAGTTACTGACAAACAAATAACAATACAAACAATCGACACACAATGGAGTACAACATACTACGCTATTTATAGACGCTGAAATCCTTAATTTCCGGATATGGAAGGACACGTGTCGCTGCTTGATTGGTGAGGTAGTTGAGATGTGATACATCATGGTTCGACATTCTGTCTTGGAAAATATCACCTTGTACCTTAAACCAATTAGATGCTTCCACGTTACTCTTTTCAAGTTACGAGGAACACGTGCTGCGCCGTAATAACGCCGAATGTCAACTTCTCATTAAATGCGGCATTTAATGCTGCAGTCACTGATAGATACATCAATCCTCCTCATTCTCGGTGCGAGCTAACATGCCCTAAAGAATGACTTGAAAAGCTAATTTTCAGTGAACTTCTTTTATTCAGCAACAGGAAGAACTCAAGAAGACTTGGAGACTCTCGCTGATAGATGAGTATCAGCGACACACAAAGTTGAGTCTTTTATCTTAATAGGTTCTTCATCTACTGGTTGAAGAGATAGGATCAGCGATCATAAACTTCAGCAACAGGAGCTTGACTTGAATCATTTTCTTCATGGAGAGTTCTTTATTGAGTAGGACAGAGACTGTGAATATAAGGTATGATCAGTGACTTCACATTATCAGCGATTAATGACTTCAACAATCTCCCATAATTTATCCTTATGATCTCCCCCTTAATCCTTGTAATCAGTGACCATCTTGAGTTTAGCGATCAGTGACTCAACAGATTGCATAAAGGGTGAAAAAACTCATGCTAATTATAGATAATCGAGACAAGAGAAAAACCCCCACCCACGGAGGCCAAGCCACCGGTTTTCACTTCATAGTGTTTTTGATGCAATCCCAAATAAACCCCGGGGACAAGCTACAAAAAATTGACAAAGCAACTAATCTGAAAGACGATGCGGTGCTCGAAACCTCCAAACTGAACCGATACATGATAGAACACAGAAACAATGGTCGGCCACCACTCGTTCTATTAATGAACAAGAGAGGATTTTGAAACCACTCCTACCATGAAAGTCTTTGGTTCTTCCATCTGATAGAAAACCACAAATATGCAAAATTTATAATCAAATCAACATGAGCCATGTCCCGCTTCTTAGATTGGTTAAAAATGACATCATTCTGAAATCTCCACAATACCCACCAAGTGACATAAATGATGGTGGTGACAATCTGCTTCAATTGCTTATGGTGGTATTTGTCGTCCACATACTCAAGAATTTCTAAGAAATCAAGATGTAAATGAATCAAAATATCGAGCCATTTACTTACAGTTTTCCACCCGTTCCTAGCAATTCGACATTCAACCAAAGCATGATATAATGTCTCGATACCATTACAACATGAAGGACATATGATAGAGATGTTCTGAATATCTTTCAGCCACAAGTTATATCTAGTCGGGAGGCAATTACGAAGAAGCCTCCACACATGAATATTGATCTTCTTGGGGATGATTCTATTCCATTTGGTAGAAAAATTATGAGATGGCAAAGAACTATGGTCAATATATTTGCCAACCCATTTAACCGAGAAATCTGTCATTGCAGCGCATGTCCACCTCCAACTATCCGGAGAATCAACAATTGTAACTTGAGAAGCAGTATTACAAAGCTGATTTAATTGAACTTCTTCAGTACCACCACGGATTTCACGCCGTCAAGACTAGCAAAAATTAGCTCCATTCCATATATCTACAACATAAACATGTTTGCATGTTTCTAATGAAAAAGGTCTTAGGTACTGAATAGCAAGAGCAGCATTGTGAATCCAAGTATCCAACCACAATGAGCAGTTCCTGTCATCCCCAATCTTCTTATGAATCGCATCAATGGGAATCTTACCATCTTTATCAAGCTTATGAATGATGGAAAGGATTTTATGTCATGGTCCGGATTTCTTAATATTTGTATCATTCATGAAAGTCTGATTACCATGTAATTGATTTATGACATTCACCCATATCGAATCCGGATGATTGACATATCTCCATCTTCATTTGTACAAAAGGGCCATATTAAATGCATTTAAACTTCCAAATTCAAGACCACCATTTTCTTTACTAGCGATAACCAACTCCCATTTGATCCAATGTATCTTAGATTCATTGTTCTCAGCACCCCAGAAGAATTTTGCACGAATAGACTCCAAAGTATTCTTAACTTTCACATGTATAGAAAACATACATAAATAATAAGTAGGGAGTGCACACAAGACCAAAGTGACAAGAGTCGATCGCCTCCTATGGACAGAAGTTTAACTTTCCACTTGGAGAGACGTTTAGATAACTTTTCTATGATAGGTTGCCATGAGCTGATTCGGTTCATGTTAGCGCCTATAGGAATTCCGAGGAAAATAAATGGACACCAATATCTTTTACATCTAGTAGCAGCCACCATATTAACCACATCTGTATTTTTGATACCAATCCTATAAAGTTTCGATTTCGTGATGTTGATTTGAAGCCCGGATGCAAGATAGAAGCAATGAAAATTATTCAACACATTTGCAAAATTCGATTTGGACCATTCTCCAAGGATGATAACATCATCTGCATATATCAAATGAGAAAGAGAGATATTATCATTTCTTATACCGGTGAATAGCTTAGCATTGATAGCATCCTCCATATATAGCCACATGAAACCCCTCCATGGCAAGAATGAATAGAAATGGAGCTAAAGGATCTCCCTGACGAAGACCCCTTCCAATCGAAAAATCAGCAGTCAGGGAGCCATTAACAGATTAGAAGATCAAACCGAACCAATACAAGCGCTAATCCGCTTACAAAACTTGCTTCTGAATCCCATGAAACCCATGATAGAGAAAAAATAGTCACAGCTGAATGTATCATAGACTTTAGCGATGTCCACCTTAAGAATTTTTCTGTCTTTTAAACGAATGGGTGATTTCATTCAAAATCATGGGAATATTGAGAATTTGTCTATTCTGAATAAAGGTCGTTTGAACTGGGTGAACGATAGTATCAATAACTTGCACGAGTCTATTAGCCAAAAAAATTGAAATGATTTTGTTCACAACTCCAATGAGACTAATAGGACGAAAGTCATTAACCACTAACGGACAGTCATTTTTCGGGATCAAAGTGATGAAAGATATGTTGCATCCATTTGGGAATTCACCTTTATCAAAGAAATCAGTAACTGCCCCATAGATATCATTCTGCATTAAGTTCCAATATCTCTTTATGAATCTAAAAGTGAAACCGTCAGGTCCTGGAGCTTTATCAAAACCACAGTTCCAAATTGCATCTTTAATCTCATCTAAAGTGACCTTAGCATCAAGCATCTCTATTTGATTGACATCGATAAGAGGATAGACGGAATCCTGCAAAATTTATTAGAAAAATGGTTAAAGAAACTTTTCTTAACCGTTGTTGCATCTTCATGCCATATGTCATTGTCTTTTATACCCTGCACCGACATTTGTCTTCGCCGTTTGTTTAAAATGCTGTGAAAAAACTTTGAATTTTCATCACCTTCAATGCTCCATTTTATCCTTGCTTTTTGAACAACATCGGCGTTCTTCTTTTTTTTTGTGCATTTCAAAGTCTCGATTGTATCAAGTTGCATTCACTACGCTCCTGATCAGTAGTAGAATTGCTATCCATCTTTCTATCCAAATTGATTAATTCATCTTTTAACAGGTTGACATCCTCTTTGCTATGATTAGCGACTTTCTTCCATTTTTTAATTTCTTCTTTTAGAGCCTTTAACTTGTTTTGAAATTAATGAGCGGAAAGGAAGACCGAGTATATGTACCTGTGTAAAATGAAGAAATAATATCATTAAAAACATCATTATTAAACCAATAATGGAATACCTTGAATGGGATGGACCATAATCCATGACAAATTGACAGAGCAAAATTGGATGATGATCTGATATACTAAGACCCATTTTTTTTGCTCTTTGATGTTTGTTGATTATTTGGTGGCTTACAATTATAATCGACTTTTTGGAATGATAACGAACTTATTAGTTTTTGAACTGACAAAGAGTGGGTACGATTCATTATATTCTCCTATTAAATTTTAAAAAATTTAATATGCTAATACTTTTTTTTGAAAATATATGCTAATACTAATTAAATGTTACCATACAACTTTTTATTAGAATAACATTATAGAGCAAGTTTCAAATTAGTACACCAATTTTGAGTGAGAATGAGAGAACCAACATATTTCTGTCATGTGTTACTTTATTCTCTCTCCTCCACATTTTTAAAAATTAAATATCTCACAAACGGTAAGTTGAAAAATCATGAAAATTGCACTATAAAATTCAGCGTTTTCTCCTCTTCGATTTGCCGTCCCTCAAGTCATACTTTCGACAACTTTTTTTTCTTCCTATTTTTGGTGGGTTTTACAAATTAGTAACACATGTGTTATTGATTGGTTATACATTTAATTTGTGGTTAAGGTTATGGTGTATGGTTAGGGTTAGAGTTTAGTATGGTTTAGGGGTTAGGGGTTAGCAGGGTTTAGCAGGGTTTAGGGTTTAGTATGATTTAGAGTTTAGAGTTTGAAAAGCGTTTAACGTTTAGGGTTTGGGGTTTAGGGGTTAGGGTTTAGGGTTTGGGGTTTCAGGGCGAAACCCAAACCCCCAACCCTAAACCCCCAACCTTAAACCCTAAACCCCAAACCCTACATGCAACACCTTAACACATGTGTTAGTAAATGTGAAACCCACCAAAAAAGATGGGGAAAAAAACTCGTCGAAAGTATACCTTGAGGGACGGAAATCGAAGAGAAGAAAACGTTGAATTTAATGGTGCAATTTTCATAATTTTTTGATTTGTGGTTTGTGAGATAATTGATGTTGGGAGTAAATGAGTTTTGTACATGTGGAACATTCTCATTTGAACTCCACCCTAATATTGTATATATTATACTAATTGAAAATATGAAATTAAATGTTTTCTTTACAAAGTAAAATATCAAATTCCGCGTTGGCACGATCTTTCAACTAGTTATTATTAACTTTTAATTACTAAAATAAAATACTCCCTCCGTTCCACTTTTATTGTCCACTTTTGACTTTCGAGGTCTTTCTTTCATAACTTTGACCTTAAATATATTTGTTTATGCTATATAATACTTGATGCAAATTATACCAATGAAAATACATTTAAAACTCAATTCATTCATATATTTTACATCAAATATAATATAATATAAACAAGAATATTTAACAAGTTATCAAATAAAGATTTTAAAATTCAAAAGTGAACGGAGGAAGTAAAAAAATTACTCCGTAAATGATTGGGGGGAGAAGGCCCTTCGGAGTTGGGCCTGCCCTGAGGTGTTATCTTATGGAGCAGATGGCACATTTGCGAGGCTCCGAATTGCGAGGATCCTCACAGCAGCAACAAATTCACTCCCAGAACCGTAAGCTTTTCCCAGATCATTTGCGAGGATCCTCACAGCAGCAACAACTCATAGGTACAGATTTACACATTTCTTAATTACTATTCCAATTCATAGGTTAGCTGATTTCATCGATACTGTAAGGTTCATTTGATCGAAGTTTTTATGAATGTCTCAATCTTTAGGGTTAGGCTTTTACAGCTTGTCACTTATAATCTGTTAATGGATACACAACTCATAACTGTTCATTACTTTTATTTTATGATTTGATTTGTAGTTCTTTGATATAGTAATTCCTTAAGGTTAGATTGTGGCTGTTCATGGATCTGTAGAAACCGGTCAATCCGTGCAAAGTTGGCCGGTTTGGCTAGGTTGAACAATACTATACGGCTGACAGGTTTTGAGAAGATGCAACTGCCTAACCGGTTCGGCTTACAGTTTGAGAGGTTGAGCTGGCCGTGTAAACCGAACCGGTCGGATAATAATTAGATGAAATTAGCTTACTATTGTAACAGAATATATGTGTATATAATTAATCAATGCAGATAGTATTGTAATAACATACTATCTAGGAAGACAACATAACATAGATGGAGTAACAATGATGTGTTTAAATTTCCCGGAGCATACAGCGAGAACATTAGATATATATGTAGTGAATTCCCATGGTGTGAATATGTCAGCTAGTTAGAAAATGTAGCAAGTGATGTAAACGAGTTTATGGTTTTTCAGTTAACTCTCTCATAGTGATTTGCTATCAAAAGATAACTAGGTGGGTGAAAAAGTTTAAATCAACTCAATTTTAAATACTGGTTCATGACTGAAGAAGGGAAGAAAAAAAGACTATAAACTGCCAAACCGGAAGGTTTTTGCACGGTTTGTCCGGTCCAGGTTGGTTCCAAGTATATACTGTAGACCCGTGTATACACACAGTCCGTTTAATTTCAAAGATAGATAACCCCATTAAGAAGTGGTTGATAATGTTACAAAAAAAATAACGAGGTAGATGAGTACATCGTGTCCTTTCTTGTTAAATAGCTCTAAAACACGGTAGACAGACATTTCTGTTTGTCTAACTTGATGTATATGCATTGAACTCAGGTTACTGGTTTCTAGCAATGAAGATGGTTAAAGAAAATGCTGGCCAACTTACAAATTTTGAAGTACTTGAATTTTTACGTTCTAGAGGGGCTGCAAAAGACCCTACACGGGTTCTTGCTCCCGTAGCACCTTCAGAATATAAGGTTTACGACTACCTGGAGAATACTGCTGCTAGCAGTCAAACTAGAGAGAGCATTGCTGAGTTTCTGACTAAATGTAAACCATACAAGCTAACAAAACCCGAGATCGCTGCTATCATCAACATTAGACCGACTTCGTATGTGGAAATTGACCCGCTGATTGAGGATCTTGATACACGACTAGGAGAAAATGTAGAAGAATTGGTAGAGTTGATTGTGCAAGTGTTTCCACCTTCTCCAGATGAAAGTAAAGCCGATGAATAAAAGCAAGGAACTATTAGACATAATGTAGTAGTAGCAGCATTAATATGATATAATCTATTTGTGAATTTAGTGTCGTTTTGACTTGAGAAATAGCCGAGTAAATGATGCATTTTCATTGAGCACTTCATGATAACTTGCGACAGTTTTATGCCATTGGTATATCATTCTGCTAAATCAACTTTAAGTTTAAAAGCTGCTGCTTTCGAGTAGAAGTGATGTAAATAATCAGCATTAAAATGACCCAATGCACACATTTGCACTTAGTTAAGATTCCCAATCTAAATCAAGTCTAACATGCAATAGCAAAAATATACAAATGGTCCAGATTTTGTATCTGACTTTAATCTTCGGCAAATGATATACAAAGTACAGCAAAACAGCATAAAAGAAAATTTGGTAATGATCATATAAATCTATAGATAGAGTAAACTACAAGCCAGTTGGAATAGTTGCTACACGTATCATCCAAATTATCCAAATATTACACTAAAATGTAAATATTTGCATTAGGTTTATCAGAATAAGGACATTTGGTTTTGGTCACAATCTTGAGTTAATCTTCTTCATCATCCGAGCCAAATGTAATCTTGGTAGCTTTTGGTGCATCAGCAGATATCTCTTTGAAATGGGCTCCATACAGCTTTGATTCCTGCATCGACAATGAAAAAGAAAGTAATATTAGATCTCCTAATAGTTCAACTTAAATTCATAAAATACACCAGGCGACCACAGACAGACTAACCTTTTTCTTAACATGAGTACCGAAGTTCAAAAGGTTTGTAGGTACATTCTGCCCTGCTTCTCTAAGAACGTTAATCAGCTCTCCAGAAAGTGCCTTATTCTCCTTCATGAAGAAGGTATGTGCAACACCCTTCTTACCAGCACGTCCTGTTCTTCCAATTCTGTGGACATAATCCTCAGTGGTCAATGGGAAGCTGTAATTTATTACAACTTCAACATCTGGAATATCCAGGCCCCGAGCAGCTACATCTGTTGCAATCTAAATACACCAAATATTTTTTAACAAGTTAGAATTTGAAAGATTGTTGATTTGAAGAGTACTAGGTTTGAATATATTTACTAACAAAAAAGAAAACGAATTTACTAACCAATAGTGGAGAAGTGCCCTCCTTGAACAATTGAAGTGCCTCGGTACGTGCTCTTTGTTGTTTGTCACCACTAATGGAAACAACTTTCCAACCTCTATAAAATAATATAAAAGATTTGTAACATGAGCTTATCATATATTTAAGAATGTGTAAAAGCAGGAGGGGTAGAGAAAGGTACCTTCTTTGCAACATGTTCTCAACTCGGGATGCTTCCTTCTTGTATAAAACAAAGACCAGTACTCTGTTCCTGAAATATTCAAACCCTGAAGTTAGCAACTTTTTATTTTTGTTGCCAAAAATAAGAAGTACCTAATCGAGTTCCGAGTTTTATGTGAAAAAAGTCAAAAACCGACTAAGAGATAATGGTGATAGCAAGAATTAAAAACCTTCTTGATTTGTGGTATTTCTCTAGCAATGTAACTAGACGTTCGTCGCGTGCTCGATCCTCCAATACCTACATGTAAGAGCAAGAAATATCATGGGCCTAATTGCTTATATGTGTACATATTATATTGTTCATATTCCGGTCTTAAACTAGAAATATATATAATCATGGAAAGTGTAGAGGTGGCAAGATGCAGGGTTGGGATGGTGGCAGGTCAAACAGTCATTTACTATGATGACTCGAATAGTCTAGTAAATTCTTTGCTAGTTATAATCACAAATATAATATCATGAAAATAATACTCTAAACTTTGAAATATGGTGAAGGCTACTTTCAACTAGACCCATTTGACATGTTTCTCATAGCTAACTTTTCAATTTGACCTGTTGAGAAGAAACTCAACCAAAATTGTCCCACTCATAAGTAAATGGGGTTGGAAATGCCACATTTATAAGAAAGCAACAATATTACAATTTCCAAGCTAAAATAAGACTTGAAACGTCAGTAAAAACATTACACTTGTAATTACATTGGAACTTTAAAGAACTCAAAATTGAGTCGTAATCAAGATTCAGAAAAAACATGACATAAGATCATTATAGGGTAGCAGATAACTATACCTCTACTATCTGCATGACATCATGGTTGGCAGCTAAATCCTCTGATCCTACAACAACCTGACAAGAAGATAAATCGTTATACCTCTACTATCTGCATGACAGTATGACACCTCTTTCTATATTGTCAATACTATTGATATTTGTAAAACCATGAGGAAGACAAAGATTACCTTAACAGGATTTGGATCCATAAATTCCTCAGCGAGTTGATGCACTGGTAAAGGCCATGTTGCACTGAACATTACAACTTGACGAACTGCAGCAATTACAGTCATCGTATATATATTAAGAGCTAAGTTTGACTTTTAGATCACAATTTTAACTTAAGTAACAATAGTGCAATTTGTCAAAAGAGTTGATTTTCAACAACTCAAAAATTGGAACTAAAAAAGATGGCGTACCAGAACTTGTTTTGCTAAGTATGGAACGAACTTCTGGTTCAAATCCCATATCAAGCATCCGATCTGCTTCATCGAGCACCTGTAAGAATATTCAAATACAAAACTTACTTTTGCCTAAAGAATATACTTGACATCAACATTTCATCTATAAAAAACAAAAAATAATAATATAAAATCCCGATAGACTGTTCACGTACACATATACAGACAAATATAAATAAATCTATATACATACAGACTCTCGCGTATGTATATATAACCTAAGATGTGCTTACCACAAAAGAGACCTCCTGCAACTGCAATACGCCCATTTCTATTAAATCCTTTAAACGCCCAGGAGTTCCAACAACAACATCCTGAAAATGGGGGAGGTAAAATTATAAGAATTAACAGCAAAGAAATAAAGTATATATATACATATGTATAACTGTATAAGTAATTGATTTCAACCAAAAATTAACAAATTCTATAATGAACAATTATAGGATACTTACAGCAGGTAATAATATTATAATGCAGGCCATTATTACGATTTGCTCATTGTTATCATCAAAAAAGATTGATAATACAAATTAGAACACATGGCTCCCTATTATGACATCATTTCATAGTTTTTAGATAGCTAGAAAGTCAAAAAAAAAACTTTCCAAAAAAACATCATAAGTGAGCTGCACATATTGTATGCAATGGATAGAACAAATTAAACAAGTGAAGAATATTCCACTCACTTGAAAACTGAAGCATCTCCATGTTTCACAAGTTTCAAGTTACAAATGTATGTCTATCCATTATCGTCATTACAAAGTGGAAAAATCAATATACTAAAATCTACTCACAAGCTTCACATTCACATGTACAGTCATTATTGTTAGAAGTCAAATCACATGAGTAGTCTCATACGTTTTCAGAGCAATTGGACAATAAAAGAGAAGTGGATAATTTAGCCAATGATCATCTAATGAACTGGAAGATTGATATGTGGACTTACCACACCAGACTTCAGAGCAGATATCTGAGGTCCTTTAGAAGTTCCTCCATATACACAAACTGATCGAACACCACTAGGTTTACCAGCCTCAGATATAACATCAAAAATCTGCCACACTCAACCCATATTAGCCAAACTGGTTATCAGAAAAAACCATATCTTTGAAAATATAAAACACACTTCAGGCAACAATATCATTCTATTCATCTTCACGAAGATTATAACTACTAACTTTTGATCATTATCAATATATAAATTAAAAGTACTAATACTAATACAAACCTGTTGAGCAAGTTCTCTTGTTGGTGCAAGTGCAAGACAAAGTGGAGTTTTTTGCTTGGTTGTGTTATTTTTCCTCTTATTCAATATATGATTCATAGCAGGTATCCCAAATGCCAAT
The DNA here is from genome assembly GCA_963422505.1 of Pseudognaphalium luteoalbum. Lineage (NCBI taxonomy): Eukaryota > Viridiplantae > Streptophyta > Magnoliopsida > Asterales > Asteraceae > Pseudognaphalium > Pseudognaphalium luteoalbum. Next base: position 121,833,787 of record OY730193.1, read on the forward strand.
GTTTTCCCTAATCATATAAAAAAACCAAATAAACCCCAAATCACAAAATCTCAACTTAATACTCCAAACCCAATAATAATCTCAAAACACAAAAACTTACCTGACCCAGTTTTAGCAATCCCAATAAAATCACGCCCATGTAACAAAAAGGGCCAAGAATTTGATTGAATTGGTGAAGGCTTACTAAAATTCTTACAACATTCCAATAATTCATCAGAAAGATTAGATTCTGCAAAAGAATTCAAAGGTTTATACTTTACATCATTAATATCTTTCCCGGATACCACAACATTATCTTCAGTTTGCCTAACTTCATCAACACCAGTTTTCTTGATTTCTTCTTCTTTTTTCTGTTTCTTTTTCTTCTTCTTTTCACTTAATTCTTCTGACCCATTATCCCCATTGACAGATTCTTCATGGGTTCTTTCTTTCTTCTTCTTTTTCTTCTTGTCTTTTTTGGATTCTTGAAGGGTTTCAGGCTCAGCTTCTGGGTCTTGAAGCTTTCTTTTGTGGTCTTTGTTTTTGTTCTTCTTTTCAGATTTAGTGACGCTATCGTTGATAGTCGGCATGTTGCAGAAACAAGAAGAAAGAAAGAAAGATTAATTCTTTTCGTTACGCCCCACGAAGAAATTGAAAATGGGGGAAGAGAGGCTGAAGATGTTGGAGGGATGCAAAGTTTTTAGGGTTTTAGAGGTGGTTGACTATGTTATAGTCAAAGACTCAAAGTTACGCATTCATCCCTCTTTATGAATTTTTCTTTTTTTTTACTTAAAAAACTTAAAGGAAACATGAGTAAAAGAACTATGGTATGTATAAATTCCAGAAAGAATAAAACATCAATCTTAATGTGTTTTTAAATTTACTCAATGTGTACCGCATAAAATTATAAATTAGATTCTTTTCTTTTTATTACTAGATGGATGTATTTTTAAATTTCTCAATAATATATATCGTTAACTATTTCAATAAACAATTTATATCTTGTAAACTCAAAAAGACATTGTATTGGAAGAAAAAAAAATTAAGCTTGATTTTGACATTGTGTTCACCTTTGGGGTGAAATGTGTTCACCTTTGGGGTGAAATCGGATAGTGAGTGGCTTTACGGTGTGATCAAGCGGATCACAAATTGATTTCCTACTCACTATGTATACTCTTAGCTTCTTAGCATGTATCACATTTTTTTTCTATTATTGTTACCATTTACCGTAGTTTTTCTTTGGTTTTTGTTGCCCTTCGTTAAAGATTAGTGATTCGTAGGGAAGATGAAAATAATAAAGATAAAAGAATAAGAAAAGGGAAAAAAAAAAAATTGCCTCGTTATTAGAAGTTTATGTTAAATGTGTGATACTTTTTTTTCATTTTGAAACATGTAACATTGTTTTATTTTTGATACATGTTATTTTTACATTTTCTAGACTTCTCTCTTATTCTAAAATCAAATTATTCACCACAAATTCCCCCATGAAATTCTCTTAGGTCCATATTATTTTTCGTTTTCAATCTTGATCAAAGCTTATCCTCACTGGTCTTTGTCTTATCCTGTTTGTCTTGTGATTGTGAGCATTGTTGGAAGTTGATATAATGAAGAAATACGTGGAAATATTGGATTTAGGGGTGAGAATGGTGGCTAGGTTTCATTCTCATTGTCCTCAAACTGCTCGTATGTACTATCACCCTCCTTCAAAGTCTACCGACAACAACTCTAAATCAAATGTACCATCGGCCTTCGATACTCTTAAGAAATCAAGCATTTTTAGGCGAGCATGAGCTTCAATACTATGTAGAACATTCATCGCATTGGTTGGACTAGAAAACCTTCAGTTTTTGGGTGGAAATGTACATAAACCAATGTATTTGGTTGGGAGTCACCTTATTCTTGTAGATGGATCGTGTTTTGTACAAAAAAAGTTATTTGTTATCGGTAAATATATGCAATGCACTCAATAAAATGATAATGACCTATATTGTTCATTTGCATAGATTTCGGACCAAAATAGTGCGATTAAATTTCTAGGAGCTTGTTTAGTCGGGTTAAAGTCAAGGATCACAATGACGATTAACGTAGGTTAGTCGCTATATTAACAAGATTTGTTAGTACATAACTTATGTTGTGTATTCTATGTTGCAGCTTTTATATGATAAAAATAGTAAATGAGATTCATGTTTGTGCTTTTATACAAAACTAGCCTCGTACCCGGGAATAGCAGCGGTGATAGTGCTGAGGGTGGATGGAGGTGCTAATGAATAACATATTGTACTATATCCGTCCCATTAAAATATGTCCGATGTTTCATTAATCAAAAAAGACTTTAATGAGTATATTTAATATTTGATTGATGAAAGGTGTAGTTAGTGAAAAATAAATAGTAAGAGCATCTCCAATGATAGCTTTTTCTAAAGCTTTTTTGTATAAAAAAGCTTTTGAAAAGTTTTTATCATTGGAGTGAAAGCTTTATTTATGTTAAAGCTTGATAAATCTCAAGCTTTTGAGCAAAAGCTTTTTTTCGAGTTTGTGTGTGTGGATTTAAAAAGAAAAGCTTTGCAAAAGCTTTTCTTATTGGAGATAAAGCTTTTTTTCTAAAGCTTTTTTGAAAGATGATGATGTGGCATAATAAAAAAGCTTTATAAAGCTTTTTACATTGGAGATGGTCTAAGACATTGCCACATCATTGACACGTCAGCATCTTATATTTTCAAATAAATTGTTACAATGCATTAAACTTTACAAATTCATTAGACTGCCACATCATCGTACTATATTTAACTATTGTATAAAAAAGCTATATTATTAAATATAATTATTATTACTATAGTGGGACGTAAACGTACAAATTTATATAATATTAAATCATAATACTTATTCATGTGGGCAGAAACTAAAGAATGTGAAATATAAAATTATGGCACAACAATCAAAAAGGTAGGAGGGGCCTACCATACTCGTCTTAAGACGAGTGTGTACAGGCTTGGACGCTTGTTTTAACGTGGTAATACGTGTACAAGTTACAATGGTTTCAACTTCATAAATGGCAATTATGTAATTCTCATTCAACGGTACACGCTGGAGCACTGCTGATACTCTAATAGATAATGGGATATTGGATACACTTACCTAGTCTTAAAAAATTGAGGAGAGAGATGATTAATTGTATTATATAGTAGTATAGATTATTTAAGAATAATATATCATATACAAGAACTGTACCTGAATAATACGTTAGGAAGACATGGGTATTGATGTTGGTTGTGGCGTATAAGAGTTATAAGAGGTAAAAGTGTATTAGTTACTGTGTTATTATAGATATATTATATTATATATTGAGACTTTTTTGTATGATAAATTATAATAGTGTTATTATTACCATTACTCTTTTAAAAAACTGAATCTCAAAGACATTTTAACCCATAAACGAAATGTTCTACAGTTTACTTCCTTGGATCGTGGACAAATTCATTGAATCGTGTTGAATTGCATTCACAAATAAAGTATTTCGACAATTCAAGAAATCACTCACAATCTTGTTAAAAATTGAGGGAAACAAGTAGAATATACCATCTTTTTGTATGTGAAAAAGAGACCAAATGAATGAATGATTAATTGACTATGTTATATATATGCTGAATCATTAATGGTGGTTCAAATGGTAGATTGAGAACCACCATACACATTTGTTCACCAACAGACACAACATCCATTCGTTTTGGCAAGAAAAGTGGTTACAAGAGTTGGCGTGCTAATTAATTGTATAGGGGGCTCGGCTTCAGAGGCGCGTTGTCCCTTGATCTCCGTTAGATCCGGTTTAAAGTTCGTGTAAACGAGTGTGCACTCACTTAACAACTCGTTTTATAATTTAGTTTGAAGAATCCCGATTAAATCATAGTTACACTAAAATTTCTCCTATCTTATTGCTGTGAATATTGTCCTCCTATCCTTAATGTTTCATGACAAGGCACCTATGTTTATGAAAACTACCAGATAAAGAATATAGAAAATTTTCGAAATTTAGAGCCACGGCCACCCAAATGTTATAGTCGGTTTGTTCAGCATCTTTGCTCAAAGATGCACACTTTCACATTAGTTCAAAGAGACCACTAGAAACCTTGAAGATCTTTAGATGGGTGAAATAAGTATTATTGTCACTCTACAATGTTTGTTCGTGATGTCCGCCTAACAGGAGCCTACTTGTTTATATATATCATGAGTAGTACACCTAATTTCAAACTTGCTAATAGATTGATAGCCGATATTTGTGTCGCTTTTTGTACCTCTTGCAGATTTTGTATCAAGTGGGATCCGGATTATTTGCTTAGAATCGCTACTGAGCTTCTGGGTTCTTCAGTGTTAATTTTAACAACTTCATTCTGTTTTGAATGTCTGACTCTTGTGTGTATATGTAGGTCTAAGCTTTTTCTTTGCGGTTGTGCATACTCAAAGTTACTAATAAGAAAATCTAATTACCACTCCTTTGTGTCATTGGGTGGTTGTTAACAAGATAAAAATATACAAGTGCATTTACATAGCTGATCAAAGGTGAATCATCATATCCTTTCAATTTTAGTTATAAGCAAACTTCTACTTGATACGTAATCTAACAAAAGAAATCACTAATAATACATCATCTAGAATACCCTACAAAAATGATCAAGTTAATGAACCCTTCCATGTCATGGTTGTTTCAGAAGTGTTATACCCTTCATCCTTGTCCACCAAAAGAAAGTTCTTTAACAGAGTATAAATCTCATCGGACCGAACGTTATCTGTTTCACCAGCACCAAAAACATGAGTATCATTATTCACCTCAATCCAACTACAACCAGGCACCCTTTTAACTCCTCTGTTTTTCATCATGCTTCTAGTTTTATCGACCCCTTCCCATTTTCCAGCATCCGCCTGTACATTTGATAGCAACATGTAATACCCCGAATTCTCCGGGTCCATCTCAAAAAGATGACTAGAAGCTAATTCAGCAAGTTCAACGTTCCCATGAACCCTACATGCACCCAACAGTGTTCCCCAAACGCCGGCATCAGGATCAATAGGCATGGACTTTATGATATCAACAGCTTCATTTAATCTACCAGCTCTCCCAAAAAGATCAATTATGCACGCATAATGCTCCATTCGAGCTGCAATATTGTACTCGTTTATCATCGATTTAAAGTAATGGTAACCGTCATCAACCAAACCGGCATGATCACATGCAGAAATTATTGCAAGAAACGTGACATGGTCTGGCTCGAATCCAGAAGCTTTCATTTGGTTAAACAAAGAAAGACATTCTTGAAGGCGACCATGGTTTCCATAAGCAGAAATAATACTATTCCACGATACTTCACTTTTCTCATTCATTATGTTGAAAACATTTCTTGCAGATTCCAATTTTCCACATTTAGCATACATGTCTATTAACGCACTCTCTGCATAAAGATCGGTTGTCAACGCACCTCTTGCCATGAACCCGTGAATCGCTTTCCCGTGCCCAAGCAACGACAAATTTGAAAACGCAGAAAGAGCAGCCGATATGCTTACGGAATCATATTTAGCTCCTTTTGCACCCATTTCACGAAAAAGATCAATTGCTTTCTCCGGTTGACCATTCTGGCAAAAGCTAGTGATCATAGAATTCCAACAAACGGAATCCTTTTCCGACATCTTCATAAACACTTCATGTGCTAAATCTAGCCTTCCACATTTAGCATACATATCTGTGACTGCAGTCCCCACATGACACCTTCCTTCAAGACCATTTTTTAAAATCTGACCATGCAACTCTTTGCCCAATTTTAAGGCAGCCAATCCGGCACAAGCAGGTAACGAACTCGAAAGCGTAACTGCATTCGGTCTCATTTTCTGTATGAGCAACCATCTAAAAATCTCTAAGGCATCAGAATTCAGCCCGTTAAGCACGTATCCAGATATCATAGCCGTGCATATGACGATATCTATGTCAGTACTACATTTAAAAACATTGTGTGCCATTTCCACTTCCCTACACTTAAAATACATATCAATAAGTGCGTTCTTTAAGTAAACATCCAAATGTACATCGTGTCTTAAGATGTAACAATGAATTTCCTTACCTTGTTTTATACGTGCTGACTCAGATATACACGGAAGAAAGGTTGCTAGAGTGATGGTATCTGGTTTGGTTCCTACTGATATCATCTCACGAAGAAAATCTAAAGCTTCATTCATAAGTCCATTTTGCACATGCCCACCAATTATAACATTCCAAGTAACCGAACTAACTTCTTGTACGTCATTAAACAACTCCCGGGCATCAAACAACTTCTTGGACTTCGCATAAACTCCAATCAACGTGTTCATCACCTGAGGATCCGTTACTAATCCGCACTTAATAATCACTCCATGAAGCTGATTACCAAACTTTATATTAGCATCAGATGCACAAGCAGATAAAACACACGCATACGTCACTGGCCCTGGTCGAATCTCGGAACCTCTCATTTGATTAAACAATATCAAAACATTTTCATAATCACCAACCTTCAAGTATCCATTAAGTATAACATTCCACAACACATCATCTCTTTGAGGCATTTTATCAAACAGGTAACGCGCATCATCAATACACCCATTTTCCGCATACAGTTTAATCAAAGAACTACCTACATAAACATCCATTTCAAAATCCATCGTTCGTATCATCGTACAATGAACATATCTACCTAACTCAATCGCTCCCACTCGACCACAAGCTTTAATCACGTACGGAAAAGTATACTTATCAGGACACGTTCCGTACCCCAGCATTTTAAAATAAACCAAGATTGCAGAATCAAAACACCCCATCATAGTAAACCCTCTAATCATCCAATTCCACGGCGATGCGTAGAGCAAATCGAGTTGATAAAACATAGTTTTGGCATCAATGAGTTTACCACAAAGTATGTACATTCCAAGTAATCGTGAACCCAGTAAACCAACATGGTCGATCCCATTTACAACGATCTGAGCGTGAAGTTGTTGGCCGTGTCGAATTACCTTTGGATCAGATTTATGATTCGAACAAGATTGTAAGACTGATGCAAGTTTAGATACTAAATACTCGTTAGTGTGCGGATAAAACGCAATTGGCGTATTTGTGAGTATTGATGATGCTACTTGAGAATATCTTCTGTTGAACAAGAAGAAGACATTCTTTCCGTACATTTGATAACAGATTTAGCTATCAGATGGAAAGCAAATTACAGATTTACGGAACATTACTTTATTTGAGACGATTTGAGATTGTAAAAAATTTTAAACGGGTTATGTACTTATGCGTGTTAAGTGTCAACCAGTTAGTGGTGCAGGGTAAAATGGACTTTTCTGAGAAACCACGCTACATCATTCATCTTTATTTGAGTTCCTATCAATTTAATTTAAAAGTGTTTTCTTTTTATTTATGTGCTTTAAAACTTAGAAAGGAGAGAAAGAAAAAAAGAGAGCATTGAACGTCCTTTTTTTGCCCGTACTTTCATCCACAACATCCCATTGCTGGTGTTCAGGGGCGTTCTCAGCTCAAAAACTCGCCCACCACGTTGCGTTGCAAATGGTCTAATCAAACGTTAACCAATTTATTTTTGTTTATTTATACCGTGTGTTGGGTTACCCAATAAACGACGTTATGTAATATACGAGTCGAGCATGAGCCGGGCTCAAATAATAATATCAAATAAGATGAGCTCGAGCTTTACATAGTAGGTCCGAAAAAGTTACTTGAGCTACTTGAAATTTAACCGAACGGAGTTAGAGTTTAGAAGACCACGAACTCAGTTCAACTTATATACACCCCTTTGATGTAAGGGTGTTCAATATTTGATTTGAAACCGTTTAATCTGATACCGAATCGAATTCAAATTCGGTTAAACTAAATTTCGATTCGGTTTTCGGTTTTGAATTTTTCAAATTCGGTTAAACTGAAATATGAATTTTATTTATTAAATAATTCGTGTGTGTGTGATTTTTCGAATTCGGTTGAAGACTTAAAAAGTCTAACTAACTTAAATGTTTTAGCTATCATGTATTTGTAAAGAATAAATGTTATGTTTGGACATTTAAGTTTAGGGTTAAGTACTTAGAAATGTAACTATTTATGATCTGACTTTCATTGTATGCAACAAAGTATTCGAACTTCCATTGTGTATAACAAACTTGTTATTTATTGACATTGTATATATTGTGGTGACGTGTCAATTTGTAACGACGTCACGTGTTACCTTATACAACTGACATGTAGGTCAAAGTACCAAAAGTTGCATACAATGTCAATATATAACAAGTTTGTTACACACAATGGAAGTTCGAATACTTTGTTACATACAATGAATGTCAGACCATAAATAATTACATTTCTAAGTACTTTAACTCTTAAGTTTACTTATATTGACACTTTTATGCTTTCCAAACTCGAATTTGGTTAACAAGTAACACTTATTAATAATTAGATTTATAAAATTTGTATCGTATAATCGTGCATATTTCGTAGTTTTGTATGCTGCGGTGTATTTTTGAAAAATTGATAATTTTATTGGGTTTTTGGTTTTAACCGAAACCGAAACAAATTCGAATTCAGTTTGGTCTATACATATGAATTTGATTTTCGGTTCTGCTCCTAAAAATTTTAAAACTGAATAAACCAAACCGATTGAATCGTAGAAATCGTAGTGTGAACCAACAAACACCCCTACTTTGATATACCTTAAATATAACTTATATTACAAACAACATGATTACACTACGAAATTTTACGCGTTTTTTCACATTTGAAAGATAAATATATGATAATGAAATATGCAAGCCACACCATACAACATTCATGTTCACAAGTTGCCTTCGCTACCTTGTGTGTTGCATTTGGGAGTTTTATTAGGTAAATACAAACATTCATAACGACACAACACTCGATTCCTTCGTTACTTCAATAGATCTTGGAGATCTATTTAGTTTTAAAATGCGCATCCAACTCCAAGATGATACCACAAAGAAAGTCCATCAACGAAGTTGGATATGGCACACATATGTTCGGCCTCTCGAAGTTTAAGATCCAAGTGACCAATTGTTTGGCACCCGGTTCCGCCTTTGGTTGAACATGAAGTGTTATGTTCAAGGCGCTGTACTGTTTCTCCACAAGTTCACCTCCAATTACCTTGAAGTCGATTTTGTGCATCGACTCATTGAGTTTCAATCACATGTTTCGAAGTTTGCCTATTTCCCTCTATGATTTTTACCATGTAGATAATCAAAGTCAAAAAACATAAGAACAGGAAGATTGTAGGCGATTCAAGTTAAATGATTAATGATACACATAGAAACTATATGATGCAGACGTGATCAATGATGCGGTCAAAGTGGCAGTCAACGATCAAGTCAACACGGCAAACACACTTGGAGCTTATTTTGCGGCATCAAATTTCGGTCACGGATTGGGCTTAAATTGGCGTGGTCACTCGGAAGCGGCAAACAATCAAGACTCATCGCTTTGCCATGATCCCTGTCAGTTTTGGGACTTTAGGGGTCTTTAGTGACTGAAAATGGCATTTTACTGTTTCCGGGCTTTGTTTTGGACCCTTTTAATTACGTTTCGCATGGGTTTTTGTTTCATAGATGTTTTTGGAACTTGTCCTCCCTACAAGGACGAATTTTATGGTTTATTATTTTCAGTTTTGACAGAGTACGAATTTGATTAATTAAGAGATCTTCTCGATTTAAGAATTCCGGATTAGTTCTTGTGTTTTTGGTGTGGCTTTTTTGTTTATCGATCTTCATCACTACTTGGTAGATTAATTTTAGTGATATATATCTATGTAAACTCTTAATTGTAAAAAAAACCCACGATGAGTAAAAACAATTCATATAGTATAACAGATCCATATATATGTATACGTACCAAAAGAATAGTCCCAAAAAATGGTGGATCCAACAAAGCGGCGGAGCTAGAAATTTCTAATAAAGGCCCAAATTTTTATTTTTTGTTACGTTCCTTTCATTTTTTGGAGGTTAATATTCCTAAATTATCACTAATTACCTTAAGAACTGTTGTAAAATGAAAGACCAAGAACAATAAGTGGGGAGGAAGAGAGAAATATTATTGAGTGATTAATGTAGAATGATTACAAACAAGGTTCATTATGCCCACGCTTTGCGATGGGAACATATAATTTGATTCATCGTATTTATTTTGTATTTTATTTATCCGTTAATTGTTTCAATGAGTTCATCTTTTAGTTACGATCATTTACAATTGATTTGTTGTTGAAATAGAGAACTGAAAAATGCTAAAGAAGGAGAAAACAAAGTGAATTAAATTTGTTGGTGTTTTTGAGGGAAAAAACTTACCTCATAACGTAGACTTTTAATCACGGTTGTCTACTTATATTGTAAAACATATAATTTTTATATTTTAAGTTGTACAATTTAAAACTTCATTTAGTGATATACAACTAAATCTACTTCATAAACATATCATTTAAATATCATAAAAATCAAAATTAATATGTAAAAGTATAATGTGTTATACATAATTTTTTCGGTATGACAATTATTTATAACGATTGTCTAATATTTTTTTAGCTAGTAGAATATAGTTTAGAAAAGATAAAATATATTAAAGTGATCATAGATAGAAGGTAGAAAAAAAGAAAAAAATAACTAACATTCACCATGTTTTGAACTTGGGTCAAGCACATAAATCATGATTGGAACCCATCTATTTACCACTACTCTAAAATAACTTTGTTGTTTATATATCACTTAATCAGTAATTTATTAGATCACATAAAGTTAAATTTAGAATAAAATAAACAACTTACTATTCATAAAGTTTGCTAATTGATTTTATACGCGGATTTTCTTACCCACGCTTTGCGGCGGGGTTAAAAAGTACATTCTTAAACTCCGATATGAATTGATACAAAAGTTTAAGTTGACGAAGGTATGATCTCTTTATGGTTTTTTTTATTAGGGGGAATACGTATGTATAGATGAAAAAAATGTAAATTAATACAAATTTGATAGAATACTACATAAAATATTAAGTTAAATTATCGTTTGTAATTATTTGTATAATCTTGTCGTAATAAAATTAGTATAAAACTTTGTTGTAAGTAAAGGGAAAAAAAAATGTATAAACTATTAGTAAAAAAAGTGGGGGATTAAATCTAAAATGTAAAGCTGGGAAATTGAAAATATTAAAACCTAAAGGGTATAGAATGGAGAAGTGATAAAAGTTCAGACGAAGAAAATGGAAAGTAGTTAAAATTTAAAGGGGGAAAAGTGAAAAATCACTAAAAGTTAAGGGGTGGAGTTTTTAAAATTAGAGGGTAAAAGATGAAAAAATACTAAAAGTTAAAGGGTAGAAATTAGATATTCGCTAAGACATAAAGGGTAGTAAATTTAAAAGTGCTAAAACTTTAGGGGTTAAAATGAAAAATTTAAAGTTACTATTCATAGTTGTCTCTTAATTGATATTAGGGGAGAATGACTTGTTTATGTAAGGATTGAAGTAAACCCTAATAACCTACTAGGTAAGAGGTGGGCTATCCACAAGCCCATGGATTTATAACACTCTCCCTTGGATAGTCACCGTTTACAATACGCTATAGACTGCCTCGTTAAAAACATCATCAAGAAAAACCCAATGGGATAAAAGCTTGATGAAGGGAAAAAGAGTGCAGTGCGTATAATACTCCCCCTGAATTTAATGTATATCTTTCAAGCGTCGAATACCGATCTTCCCAACTAGCTGGTCACAAACTTTTGTCGGCAGTGATTTTGTAAATAAGTCGGCCAAATTTTCGCTTGATCTGACTTGACTAACATCAATGGTTCCATCCTTTTGTAGATTATATGTTGAAAAGAACTTTGGTGAAATATGCTTAGTTCTGTCTCCTTTGATATACCCTTCTTTGATTTGAGCTATACACGCCGCATTGTCTTCATATAGTATTGTTGGAGTTCCTTTGATTGTTTCAAGCCCGCATTCTTCTTGTATGTGTTGGATCATTGATCTCAACCAAACACACTCTCGACCAGCTTCATAAAGTGCAATAAGTTCAACATGGTTTGAGGATGTAGCGGTTAATGATTGTTTTGTCGACCTCCAAGAAATTGCTGTATCACCATAAGTGAAAACATATCCTGTTTGTGAGCGTGCTTTATGTGGATCAGACAAATATCCAGCATCAGCGTATCCAACCAACTTTGACTTCGAATTCTTTCAGTAAAATAATCCCATATCACGGGTACCACAAAGATAACGAAATATATGTTTAATTCCGTTCCAATGTCGGTGTGTCGGTTCAGAACTATATCTAGGTAATACGTTCATAGAAAAAGCAATATCTTGACGTGTATTGTTAGCAAGATACATCAAAGCCCCAATTGCACTTAGATATGGTATTTCAGGACCAATGATATCTTCATCATTTTCTTTGGGGCGGAAGGGATCATTTTCTCGATTAAGAGAACGAACGACCATTGGTGAGCTTTATCCATATTGAAACGTTTCAACATTTTTTTCAATATAGTTTGATGATGGATAAAAATTCCATTTGATAAATGCTCAATTTGAAGACCAAGACAAAATTTAGTCATACCAAGGTCTTTCATCTCAAATTCGTTCTTCAATAGTGTTGCAGTATGTTCAATCTCATGAGGAGTTCCAATGATTGTAAAACTTGCATTTGATCTTTTGATAAAAACACACGGACTAATTTATTACTTTTGTATCCTTCGTTCGAAAGATATTCACTCAGGCGATTATACCACATTCTTCCTGATTGTTTTAATCCGTATAAAGATCTTTTTAGTTTTACTGAAAACATTTCTCGAGATTTTGATCTACAAGATTCGGGAATTTTGAGTCCCTTGGGGAGTTTCATGTAAATGTTAATATCGAGGGATCCGTACAGGTAAGCTGTAACAACATCCATAAGGCGCATTTGAAGCCTTTCAACATTTGCAAGACTAATTAAAAATCTGAGAGTTGTTGCATCAACAACAGGTGAGTACGTTTCATCGTAATCTACCCCGGGTATTTGTGAGAAACCTTCTGCCACAAGTCTTGCCTTATATCTCACAATTTCATTTTTCTCATTTCTCTTTATTGCAAATACCCATTTGTAGCCTACAGGCTTCACATTATTTGGGGTTATTGTAACAGGGCCAAACACTTGGCGTTTTGCAAGTGAATCTAATTCGGCTTGTATGGCATCTTTCCATTTTTGCCAATCATGTCTTTGACGAAATTCAGTGATAGATTTTGGCATGAAATCTTCATCATTTGTTACATCACTTGCTATACCATATGCAAAAATATTCATCAACACGTGTTTCATTTCGATTCCATGTTGTACCATTTTGAACATAATTTATAGAGATCTCATAATCAGTAGGTACATGATCCTCTTGAAGGGATATATTAGCCTTTTCTATGCCATTATTTATCTCTTTTGGGGTTTCATCAGAAGCTATTTCTTGGACTTTGCCAGTTGCACTTTGCTCTTTCTTTTTTCGTGGATTTATATCTTTGGAACCTAATGGTCGTCCACGTTTTCTTCATATATTTGACTCGTTTGGAACTTCAGGAATATCAATTCGAGAAGGTGCATTTATAGATGGAATATGTGATTTAGTAACTCTTTTAGTATCCGTAAATGCATCTGGAAGTTCATTTGCTATTCTTTGTAATTGGATGATCTTTTGAACCTCCAATTCACCTTGACCATTTCGAGGGTCAAGATAAGAAATTGATGATGCATTCCAAGTTACATCTTGTTTTTCCAACTTTTTCTTTTCTCCCCCTAAGATTGGGAATATGGTTTCATCTAAATGGCAATCAGCAAAACGTGCTGTGAAAACATCTCCGGTTAGTGGTTCCAAATATTTTATAATTGACGGAGAGTTAAAGCCAATATAAATTCCCAATCTTCTTTGAGGTCCCATCTTTGTGCGTTGCGGTGGCGAAATTGGAACATAAACAACACATCCAAATATTTTAAGATGATACAAACTTGGTTCTCTTCCGGAGACCAGTTGAAGTGGAGAAAATTTATGAGATGCACATGGTCTTAATCTAATAAGAGCAGCAGCATGTAAAATAGCATGTCCCCATGCAGAAGATGGCAATTTTGATCTCATGAGTAATGGTCTAGCAATTAGTTGCAATCTTTTAATCAAAGATTCAGCAAGACCATTTTGTGTATGAACATGTGCTACAGGGTGCTCAACAGTGATCCCAATTGACATGCAATAATCATTAAATGATTGAGATGTAAACTCTCCTGCATTGTCAAGTCTTATTTTCTTGATTTGATAATTCGGAAAATGTGCTCTTAATTGGATTATTTGGGCTAATAGCCTTGCAAAAGCAACATTTCGTGTAGCCAATAAGCATACATGGGACCATCTAGATGATGCATCAATCAATACCATAAAGTATCGAAATGGTCCACAAGGAGGGGTAATTGGCCCACAAATGTATCCTTGAATTCTTTCCAGAAATGAGGGAGATTCATTTTCAATTTTATTGATTGAGGGCTTGATTATCATTTTTCCAAGGGAGCATGCTCCACATGATAAATCTTTTGATGAAAGGATCTTGAGGTCCTTTAGTGGTTGTCCGTTTGAACTTCCAATTATTCTCCTCATCATTATATCACCTGGATGACCCAATCGATCATGCCATAAGGAAAATATTTTTGGATCTACAGTTTTGCGAGTAGAAACCATATTTGCTTCTGTCCGATTTATGCTTGTAATATATAAGCCAGATGACAGAGATTTCATTGTTTCCATTATGGACTTATTGCCATGTTCAATGGATGTGAGTTGGAGATATTCAATATGATTTGCATTCATGGTTTCAAGATGATAACCATTGCATCTTATATCTCTAAAGCTTAGTAGATTTCTCCTTGATCTACTAGAATATAAGGCATCATTTATTAGTAACTTTGTACCGTTAGGTAACAAAATGCACGCTTTGCCAGAGCCTTCAATCAAGTTACTAGTGCCAGAAATTGTGTTGACTTTTGCATTTACTAGATTTAATTCAATAAAATACTTTTTGTTTTTCAAAATGGTATTTGTTGTACCACTATCAACTAGACATTCGTCTTCATCATTTTCCATGTTGCTAGTAATATCCTTGAACATAAAAAAAAATGAATAAAATGATAAATAAGTATTTGATTTTAGAATTAGAAATAAAGAAAAGAAACAAACTTCATTAATTAAATCTTCAAAACATAAGCAACATTGCGGAAATAAACATAAAAAGCTTGTCTTGGAAAAATAAAAATCCAAACACTTATTTGAAAACGAAAACTAAATGGTGTAGCAAAGCTAATTGCCTGTTCCATCATTTGAGAATATGGCAGCAACGTCATCAACATCATCAAAAAAATCTGAGGTATCGAAGCGTGTATCACTATTTGGCTCATAATCATTGAAGTTGAGGTTGTCAATGAAGTTTATCTCAATGTCCTTTCCTTTTTTCTTGAGTGATGCTTGATAAAGCTCAACGAAGCATTTTGGAGTACGACATTGTTTTGACCAATGATTATTCATACCGCATCTTGTACAACCATTTTGAGAATTCTTAGGAGGCTGACGTTGAGAGTTTTTGCCTTTTTCATTTTTTTCCTTGAATTCATATGGTTTTGGTTTGTAACCATCACGATGCCAAACATTATTGCGGCCACGGCCTCGACCCCGTTCATTATTATTTCCGCAGTTTTTACCACGTCCACGACCACGCCCCTTAGTAGATGATGTTGCATTCGCTTCGGGTAATGGGGTAGAACCAACGGGGCGTGCTTGATGATTTTTCATCAAAAGCTGATTATTTTGTTCGGCAACAAGGAGAACGGATATTACTTCATGATATTTTTTAAAGTCACGTTCTCGTATTTGTTGTTGTAAGAGCACATTCTCGGCATGAAAAGTAGAGAATGTTTTCTCTAACATGTCGGCATCAGTAATATTTTCTCCACATAATTTTAGTTCAGAAGTGATACTGAACATTGCAGAATTGTACTCACTGACACTTTTGTAATCTTGCAACCTGAGGTGCATCCAGTTAAAGCGAGCTTTTGGGAGAATTACTTGCTTTTGATGATCAAATCTTTCTTTTAAACTTTGCCATAATTCTAAGGGATCTTCCTCCGTTAAATATTCTTTTTTAAGATCCTCGTGGAGGTGATGACGGAGGAAGATCATGGCTTTGGCACGGTCTTGTAGAGAGACCTTATTGCCAACCTTAATTGATTCTCTCAAATTGTTTGCAGTAAGATGAATCTTTGCATCAAGAGTCCATGGGAGATAATTGTTTTCAGAAATGTCAAGAGCAGTGAATTTCAATTTTGTGAGGTCAGACATTATAACTACAAAATAGGAAACAATATATTATTTAGTCAAAGTTTTACACTTGTAGTTATTAACTATAATGTGTACAATGATAAAATTATGTGGGATAATGTTTTATTGCTTTATTGTTTGACTTACAATAAAAAAAATCAAAGAAAAAAAAAAGAATTAACTAAATTAAAATATGAAACTTTGGAAGAAAGTCAGAAAGAGAAAGAGGGATTGATATTTATTTAATCAAACAAAACCTATATACAACACATATCTTTATTAAATTAAAGAAAGGTCATATAACAGTAATGTCATTGTCTAACTCATTTGGATTGAGCAATTTAAATAATTATAAAATCCCTTCTTCCATATTTTTTTTTCTTTCTTTCATATCATCAATAAGATAACAGTACAGTGCATGATGGTTGTGAAACAAAGTTACGAAAATGTGACTAACGCATGAACTTGTATATACATAACAGAAGAAAAACAAATTGGTTGCATAAATAAAAATGAAGCAACTTAAATAGATTAATACAATCTAATGTTTATAAAATATAATTAACATAGAACTTGAGGTTTTATTCAATGTAACATTAACATGAAGTTATGTCAATTATTGTTCTCTTTAGGAAATCATTGTAGATCTTGAAGATCATATATAAATATAAAACCATAACATGAGGTTATTGATCGAAAACATGATAGATCTTGAGGATCTTAATGATAACATCAACATGAGGTTATGTTATTTGATTCACTATTGGTGAATCATAATATAAATATCAATATAACAATAACTTGAAGTATTGTATATGGATATAAATATGATAGAACATTTGTTGTTCTTGTAAAAGTAAAATAAAATAATGATTCTCTTTATGTAATCACAATAGAACATTGATTGTTCTTGTAAACTACAAAAGAGTTTATGATATAACAAGAAAAGATAGAGCAAGATCGTGCTGATGACGTATTGTAAAATGAAAGAACAAGAACAATAAGTGGGGAGGAAGAGAGAAATATTACTGAGTGATTAATGTAGAATGATTACAAATGACTTGTTTATATAAGGATTGAAGTAAACCCTAATAACCTAATATGTAAGAGGTGGGCTATCCACAAGCCCATGAATTTACAACAAGAACAAATTATTTTTTTAGTCAATTTTAGATATCTTTGGAGGCGACTGCCCCCTCCTAGATTCACCCTTGCTTGTTAGACCGATGTTAAAGTCATAGCCATGAATTTTACCAGGGAAAATGGAAGTTACATAGCTTGGTGATCTCTTCATGATGTTATGAAAACCATCCTTACCTGAACTGATCTCAACATTCCCGTGTGGCTGTATGTGTTTGAAATGTCAATCACAACTTCACAAGCTTTGCATTGTAACAACACGTAGATGATCAAAATTAAGAAAGCCTAATTTAAAAGGTGTAAGATCAAAGTAATTAGGAGTTGATGCATGCTTATTTTCTGAGAATACAATTTGTTTAGAGTATATTTAGCTTCTGGCCGATAGCTGTGTAGTAATTTGTAGCTTTTAAGTGTTAACTGAACCATAAATAAAAAATGAATTAAGCAAACATAACTATAGAGTGTTTCATATCAACTGCATACATTCAACATGAAAACTTACCTATTCCTTATGAAAAATAAAATGTCATCCAACACGAATGAAAATTGGGGGTAAGTAAATAAAATATACCTTAGTTGGAATCACTATCACTATTTGTTAGTATGACAAATAGTAAAAAAAAATACTTTGCTGACCTTAGAATTTTAAGAACTAAAAAACATACTTTGGTGCAACTTCAGATTTGCCTGGTATGCAACTCCTGAAATGTCACGTTGGCTTTTCATGGTCACAACTTGCAGCAAGAATATGAGAACGGTCACAACTCCAAATTATGCCCCAATCACCTAAAACACACTCAAGCAAAATCACTGTGTACACTCTTAGTTACCGAGATCAGTTAACTATAAAGTATGCCACATCTATGTATAAATATAGTCAACTAACCGGAGAAAATCACAATCAGTTATGTTTATATATTGGTGCAATATTTAGATGATTTTGATAAGATGTGGTAGTACTATCGCAACTGGTTTGTAGTTTACCTATAATATTTATATGATTATCAAAAATTTCCTTTATGCTGTTTTGCTGTATTTTATACATCATTTCCTGAAGATTAAAGTTGATTCAAAGTCGAAACCAATTGTTAATTTGTACTGTATATGTTTGCTATGCATGTTACTAATTCTAATTGAATCTTTTCAAGCAAGTGCAAATGAATGCATTGTCATGTTAATGATCGTTAAGAGCAACCATGTCAAAATACATCACAACTACTCAAGCATCAACTTCTGAAACAAGGAGATTTAAAGCAATAAGATACTAAAGCCAATGACATAAAAGCTGATGCAAGATATCATGAAGTGTACAACCAAACTGCATCATTTACTCAGCTATTTCTCAAGTCAAAACAACACTAATGTCATGAAAAGAAGATTATATATATGCTACTACTACATATATTGTGTCTCATAGCTCATTTCTTTCATTCTTCGGTTTTACCTTCATCTGGCGAAGGGGGAAACACTTGCACAATTAACTCTACCAATTCTTCAACACTTTCTCCTAATCGTGAATCAAGATCCTCAATTAGCGGGTCAATTTCCACATAAGAAGTCGGTCTAATGTTGATGATAGCAGCAATCTCAGGTTTTGTTAGTTTGTATGGTTTACATTTAGTCACAAACTCAACAATGCTCTCTCTAGTTTGACTACTAGCAGCACTCTTCTCCAGGTAGTCGTAAACCTTATATTCTGAAGGAGCTACGGGAGCGAGAACCCGTGTAGGGTCTTTTGCAGCCCCTCTAGAACGTAAAAAGTCAAGTACTTCGAAATTTGTAAGTTGGCCAGCATTTTCTTTTAGTATCTTCATTGCTAGAAACCGGTAACCTGATTTCAACGCATACATATCAAGTTAAACAAACAGAAATGATTGTCTACCGTGTTTTAGAGATATTTAACAAGCACATGATTTACTCATCTAGCTCGTTATTTCTTTTGTGACATTTTCAAACAGTTTCTTAATGGGGCTATGTATCTTTGCCTAATTGATATACAAAACAATGTATACGATAACACATGTAATATCTACTGTATTACATTCTATTGATACTTGTACTCCATCCAGGGGCAAATACAAATACAAAATACGGAAAGAAAAAAAAATCCATTTGGGGCACGAGCTGAGTTAAACTTCATACCGGGTCCACTCAACTCGGTCATTCTTTAACCGATACGACAAAAGGTCATCCATCTTGATACGATCTGAATTACCGTAAACACTTGGAACCAAACTGGACCGGACAAACTGTGCAAAACCGGTCTGGTTTGGCGCTTTACAGTCAATTAATTTTCTTCTTTAATCATGAACAAATAATTAAAGATTGGGTCGATTTAATGTTTTTTATCCACCGATTTATCTACTGAAAGCAAATCACTATGAGAGAGTTAACTAACAGATGATCCGTTTAACTATCTATTGTATTGAGTTTCAATATTCAGTCACATTTTAGTAGCAAACAGAAACCATAAACTAGAATATATGACATGCTACGTTTGCTCATTAGCTGACATTTCACACCATAGAAATTCACTAAATATATTACTAATGTTCTTGTCCTATATATATCCCAGGAAAGTTAATCACATCATTGTTACTCCATCTATCTTGTCTTCCTAGATGTTATAACAATATTATCTGCATTAATAAATCATATATACATGTCTGTTACGATATTAAACTACACGGCCAGCTCAACTTCTCCAAGCGTTGAGCCGAACTGATTTAGACCGTTACATCTTTTATCAATCAGGCCAGCCATATAAGCATTTTCGAGATTCCAACCCAGCCAAACAAGCTAAATTTGTACGGGTTGACCAGTTTCTACGGATCCATGAACATCCCTATTTGTTCAACGTATTCATCCAAAATACGTATTATAATTCATAAACAGTCACAAAGTAATTACTATTACTATATTAAAAAAAGAATACAAAATCAAATCATAAAAGAGCCATATTACAACTACAATTACTACATAAAGTAATTAACAGTTAAGATTATAAGTGAGAAGCTTTAAAAGCCTAACCCTAGAATTTAACAAATTCATTTAGCTTTCGATCAAATGAAACTTTCAATAATCGATGAATTCAGGTAGCATATGAATTAGATATTAATAATTGTACCTATCAGATGTTGCTGCTGCAGTGAGGAAGCTGAACGACGTTTGCGACTGCCGGTTAATAATAATGTGGGAGTGGAAAAAAGGTTTACAGTTTAAGTGATTTCTAGTCGCGACTCGCGAGCGATGATAAGGCCCAACTCACTTTATTGGTGGCATACCTTTTTATTTTTTCCGGATAAGTTCTACCAGGGAATTATGAATTTTTAGTGCAGTTTAAGTTAAACTTATCAGAAATTAAAATGTAATAAAATTATAAATATTGTAGAATGAAGTGTTGTGTTGGTAATAAAATGTAGTCTTAAAAGGCATTAAATTGGGCATTTCTCTATTATTCCTCATTTGAGACTTTTATTTAATTATTATCTTTTTTTTAAGTGTTATGTCTACCTTCTTACATTAATAAATCGGTAAAACTTACATTTTGAACAAAATTAGTTTCAAAATAATTCGTTTGAATTCTTTTTCTCAAACTAAAACTTGTTTGTTAAATTCATGATACATAATCATTACAACAACAAATTATGTATGTCTATTTATAAAACTTATACCAAGTATAGATCTCTTGAAAGTTCCTTCCAATCACCATGTCAATTTGTTTTGTGACACACCAATGGTTTGGTAAAAGCAAATCAAAGTGTTTATATCTCTAGAAATAATTGTCACGCAATTCTTAAAATTGTTCTCTAGTTACTAAATTAGTAAATTGCATCAAATATTTTAGTGAGACCCACACTATCTTGCTGCCGAGGGAGGATTTTCATTATATTTTTGAGCAAGCCTTCATAAAGTGTAACATTAAAGACTTTGCAAAATTAGATGGCAAAACAACCTTACACGCAGTAGCGATATCCAAATTAGCAGGTACTAATTTGACCTCTAAAGTTAATTTTCGATGTGAATTATGGTGTTTGCGTGGAAAATATTTGACAGGAAAAGCTAACTTCTTTTTAAAATTACCAAGAGTGAAAACAGAATTATTATAAGCATCTTGATTAGGATAACTATAGTCCTTGGAACTCAATTTTTCATAACACAATTTTATTTTGTTTATCTAATTATACTTCATTGTTTGTTGACAATGTTATTCAAGATGGTTTATATACCCAAATTTACTTGGTAATGAATTTAAATTTCTTTGGAATGATAACCTTCAACTATAACTATAGTTACTAGATTATTAGTGTAAAGGTAGTAAGTACTTTTGTCGTTAGGTGAAGTAAGAAAATTAACAAGTACTCCGTATTATTCTTCCATAAAAATATGAGTTTATTGTTTCGTTATACGCTTTATACTTATTATTCTATGGTCCCAACTTCTAGTCTTTCGTATTCCAAACCAAGTAATCATAGTTTAAGTCTAATCCTAACTTTATCCACTAAGTACAACTATATATCCTTATACAAAATTAAGTTACACTCTAACCCACCAAGAATTGGTATTATATCCTAACATTAATTGTAGGTTGACATTAATTAACTTTAATGGTTTGTGAACTATGATCGATTGTTATAATTTATCACCACCACAAACAGTGGATTACTTCTCTTTACAAATTAACGATCTAACTTGGATTTTATCTCAAATTGTATCAAGACTGTGATAAATCACTCTAAAGCTTTGCTTTACAAGAAAGATAAATGTGGGTTGACACCATTGTTCTACGCTATGTGTCACAATAATTCATCAGCAACTGCCGCTCTATGGTGTGAGTACTTTAGCCGTTCACTTAGCGGCTAGCCATAGTCATTCTGAAACAATGAAAGTTATTATATCAAAATGTCCTGAATGCTTAGAGATTGCATATGGCAATGGAAGGAACATTCTTTCATTTTGCAATCGAAAACAAAGAAAAAATCGGAAGTAATTGAATTCTTCTTTCTTAAAAAGATAATATACAAGCCTTATCAACAAAAATATGGTGATAGATATACACCTATTGATTTATTTATGGCTTTCTGATCTTGAGATGATGGAAGTCATAATGGGGTTGACATTCATGCCCTCAATAGTCAAAATCCCACTCCTTATATTTAAAGAATTTGATGGTTTAATCTCTGAAGTTTATTTTTCTAATGAAATTGCTATGTTGCCACATCATCACTAAATACTAGCTTTGATGAGGACAAATTAGCTTTATAATGTCACCTTCACCATCCTTGAATACAGGACAATGATATTTCTACCACCATATTTCATAAATCCATCACAACAAGAGTGCATTAACAGATTGTATTGTACAACCTGTTAAAGTACACTTATGATAGATTTATCAAATATGGTGGTAGAAATATCACTACCCTTTAATATATAGTATAGAAGATTCTTTTGATAAGAGATACGTTAAAATATATATTTTAGTCATACGAAAGAGTACCAAGTACTATTAAGTTAACCCTTCTAAGGCCACTCCCAACCCTAACAATAACTGACTGAAACTGACGAAGCCACGTCAGCGTCATATATGTCGGCTTTTTCAGAAAACTGACTGAAACTGACTGATCACTCCCATCTGTGCTTCGTCACTTTAATTTTTGGGTCCCGCATTTATCAATTTACCTATAATATTATACATATAAAAAGGTAAAAAATAAAAATACATTAAACCTCGCGTCGGAATACCGAAGGAAGGCAACCGACCAACGGGCTAGTGCCATCCACGTCGGGCCGTCGGTTTGAAACTGACGAGGGCCGACGTGCTGGGTTGGGAGAGGTCTAACTATGAGGTTGGGGTTCCACCCTAATGTTACATTATTAGCATATGTATGTGATAGCGTAACCACCTTTGGGGTTACGCCAATACTCAACGCATCCCTAAGGGTTACACCCCGCGTCTTGAAAACATTCCCTGACGTGATGTGTCCATCACCAGTATCACGTCAGAAAAAGCAGTGATACGATCAACCCCATTCCTCGTACTTCATTGGTGGATCCCCTGATTAAAAGGACACTCCAACTGTCATAGACCGCCATTGGCAGGAGAATAAAGCCAAATCCAGTCTGACAATCTGAACGTTTCCCCCCATGCACATATGACCGTTAGGCAGGAATATGTGATGGATCGGGCAAAACCCGTATAACCCATAACGGGTTATGCTCCAAGTATATAAAGACCAAAGAAACACAAAGAAAGACATACACACACCTTGAACAAACCTCCATCGGATCACTTACCACCCAACTTCTCCAAGTTAGGGCTAAAAAAGCAACTGTAGAGTAACATTCGATTACCCCAAAACCATTCACAAGCACTCAAGTAAACTAACGCTTGATCAGTATGCATATACGTCGATGTGTATATATGTTATGTATAGTCATGGCCCATGCCATCACAGCCCAAAATGTATTTATACTTTGCTATTCTGGCCACGTAACTCTTGATTTGCGAACATTGTTTTACTATTACTTGATAATGATTAATTTCCATGATTCATCTATCTATACATATATAACAAAGATTTTTCCTTGATTTTTAGACATGTCACATCATAATCTTTTCTTTTTCTTTAAACCCTCCTAACTTATCTATAACACCCCACAATTTAAGCCATATATATATTTTTTTATATAATTCGGAAGCGTAAATCCCATTCATATATTATATACATACATGATATCAAACCATATTAAAATATCACAACTTAAAAGTCTTGAGTATAGTTACAACGTTAAAGTGTCAGCTAGGTGTTATTTAAATAAAATCTATTAATATTATCAAAATGATCAGAGTATCCAGCTGTCAAACATTTCTTCAAATATCCATAATTTGCCCAACTATCCCAAAAGTTTAACCTGCAAGAGTATTGTGGGGGATTAGCACAAAGCTAAGTGAGTAAACTAAGTCTAACAATCTAACTTAGCGTAACAATCAATTCACAACAATCAACTATAAGAAACAATCAAAACAGAGGATCGGTGGTTCTTGAGGTGTCCTCAGTCCGCGGTGACCCTCCAAGAACACTTAATAATCAACTGCAGGCCAATACAGAGATTTTATCGATAGTTTATTGCTATCTTTAATCAATATGGACTAATTCACAACGAATGTTCATCCAACCCATAAAGATTAACCTATAGCAACTAAACCCAATATAATTGACCTTTATCATTCCAACCTAACATGGAATTATTCACTAGCAATCAATTAATCCATCAATCAACAAGTTCAATTAATAATTCTATCATCAACTTATCAATAAATCAATCAATACTATCAACTTAAGATTGATGTAACTAACTGTTAACACCAAAATTAAACTATGAGAATTAGTCCACTCACCTGTCACGTTTCAAACTCCAAACTCAAAGATCTAATTTTATTGAGTCTTCGTTAGATCTGAAACACACAAGAAATTTCAAGTCAAACTTCCTCTCATATTGTTCATAACTTAATATTAACAATCAAGCATGTATTAAGTTATATAACCACAATGTACAAGTTAAATCACAATATGAAGTTTAAATCAAAACATTCAGTCACACAGTAGGAATCCGCCGGATTCTAAATGAATCCGCCTAGATTCAATTGAATCCGCCGGATTCAGAGAGAATCCGCCGGATTCCAGTCATTTTCAGATTCAAAACTGGGACAAAACTTAAATAAGGAATCCGGTTGAGGAATCCGCCCGGATTCACCAGGAATCCACCGGATTCTTAAGGAATCCGCCGGATTCCCATCACCTTCCAGACCTGCACTTAACCAAAATTTCTGCAACTTCACATACGAACCAACAATCTCAAAATCGACCAAAGTCAGTTATGTACTCAACTTTTCACCAATTTTTGACCATAATAACATCTAATAACATCATATAACAAGGTTTCAATCATTAAATCATCACAATTCACCCAAAATCACATATAACCTAACTCATTCATATTCAAACTTAAATTCAAAAAATCTAGCTATTTCTTCATGTAATCAACTTAATAAAGATCAAGAATCATCATTCAATCATCATACAACTAATAACTAAATCATTCAAGCTTTAATTCAACCCACACAATAAATTAACCTAATTTCATCATTTAGGCAATAAGAACTTACTTACAAAGATGAAGAGCAAGAAGAAGCTTAGGATGGTGATGAGCTTAAGGATTTAATCATCAATTTTGTATAATCTTCACTAGCAATTTGAGTTAGTAACTTTGTTTGAGAGATTTTGAGATACAAAATGAAGAACACAAGAAATTGGGGAAACTTAAGTCGGTCCCTATTTTTTATTATACCGACTCATTTAACTCACATTATAATATTATACCACCTTTTTTTTATCTATTGTCTGGAACCTCAATTTCAAATGCGAGAAAATTATTTTATTTTACCGTCACCTAAGTTTATTTAAAACAAACAATATTTCACTAGTCACAATATTTCCTGAAACTTATTTTCCTATTAAATTTACAATCAAACACATATAAAAATATAAATTACATATAAAAATTAAGAAAATACATGTTTCTCCTACGCCCGATTTGGGGATGTTACATTGTCACATCATCATATTATTTTTACCTTAAAACCTTAATTAATAATCAATAACACTATTATTTATCAATTATACTTATTATAATAGTCTTTAAAATTACTATATTATTTTTAATATATAACAATTTTTACCTACATAAAAAAAGATTTATTTTTTAATCCATATCTTAACCTTAATTAATAATTATTAAAACTATTATTTATCAATTATACTTATTATAATAGCCTTTTGAATTCCTATATTGTATATAATATATAACAATTTTAACCTACATAAAAAAGATTTATTTTTTAATCCATATCTTATACATTGTAATCAATAAATATTATTATCATCAACCACCATGTTTTAAGAAAATTAGCTTTAATAAAGATATTTGAAATTGATCATGATGTGTACATTTTAGTATGTATTACTATTGAATTTCAGTAATAAATTTTAAACTTTCAACAATATTAAGATATAGTTGAAAACCTAATAAACATATTATTAATTTTTACTTTTTTAATTACCTTATATTACATAGGCTCAACAAAAGTATTAAAATTTAACATAATAAATTACAAATTAATTTAATTGTATTATGTATACAAAGTTAAACATAATAACATACAAAGTAATTTAATGTTATTATATAAATGGTTGTACATAATGCTTAGTTTCTATATATAAAATAAAGTTTTTTAACTAAATATTAGAGCGTATTATTTTAGTTAACGACTAAGTATT
Organism: Pseudognaphalium luteoalbum; assembly: GCA_963422505.1. Taxonomy (NCBI): domain Eukaryota; kingdom Viridiplantae; phylum Streptophyta; class Magnoliopsida; order Asterales; family Asteraceae; genus Pseudognaphalium; species Pseudognaphalium luteoalbum. The sequence goes on from OY730193.1 coordinate 121,860,633, forward strand.
ATTAATTTACAAACTTTTGAACATTGTTTGCAACTAAAGTTGGTTTATAACTTTATGTTGAAATGTAAAGGAATGATATATATGAAAAATATTGAAGTAAATATAAAGTAATTTGTCAACACCACAAATTAATTGTGTTATCGATAATATTAATTATATGCCCATTTATATATTCAGCTACTTACAAATTATTATATAACTGCATTTTTTAAACGGTCGTGTATCGCACGGGTTCAATGTCTAGTTTGATATATAAGTACATTTTGGGCTCATGGCCCATACTTAATTTCCCCTATATATCGCTAACAAAATATTCAAATGTACAAATATCTGAGTATGAAACTAGCCCCGCACAAAACTAACAGAGTACGTTATATATTGTTATTCATGATTCACGATGTCCAGTCAAGTTTTTTGGTTTCTTAATATTTGGTTAGGTTTTATTCACAAAAAGAAAGTATATATTGCTTAACAATTATGGTTGGACTTAATAAAATGAAAGTATATATTGCTTAATAATTATGGTTGGACTTAATAAAATGAAAGTATATATTGCTAATTAAATTCGGTCATGTTTCTTAATGCTTAGTCAGATTTTTATTCACAATTACAAAAGTATATTGGCGAAGGTTAGTTTCGTTATTTCGTATCTTTAAAATTGTAAGTTTTCAAAAAAATAAACTCTTTATAAATAGTATAATATTAAAATGATACAACCGGATATTCGCAAACTAGCAATGGATTAATTTATTTGTTGAGAAAGAATGAGAAATGCAAGAAAATTAAGAGAACCATTAATGTTTCCCAAATGTTCAAAAAAAACACAAATTATATATCCAAAACAAACCGAACAACAAAAACAAAAACTTAAATCAAACTTGAACGCTTCGATCTTCTGATTCTTCAAACTCTTCTTTCCCTTTAAACTTAACCACATCCGAAGCCCGAACCGGCGGATCACGACGCTTATGAACATGACCCGCAGCAACAGCCCCACCGTAACTACTAACATTACTAAAGATCAAAGCCACCACCCCAACAACAGCAGCTGCAAATGCAGCCCCAAAGGATCTATTAATATTGCCTATACCACTCGTACCGATAGCGAACCCGACAAAGGCCCCAAACATTCGTACCCACGAAAACCATGCTGCAAACACACCTTCTTTACCCGAAGGCGCACAATCCATCAACAATATTCGACTAAATGCATGTAAAACACCAGAAGCTATACTTTGTGCAGCAGCCAAAAACAGCACATGATGATTATGCCAGTTTTCTCGTCGGTAATAAAACCCCATACCTGAAGTTAACGTCGATAGCAAGAACCCGAATATTTGCATCTTTACAGCGTCTGAACGAATAAGTTTCTGAACCGGTTGTAATAAAGGCAGAACGAATAATGGCGTAAAGAAATACGTTAGCCAGACAAATAATAAATCTTTTGGTGGGAAACAGAGCTGGCCAACGATGTATAATATTCCTCCAGCGAATATACTCATCGTTGAGAACGACGAAAGAAATACGCCAACCAGACTGCCTGCAGCGTGCGGGTACTTAAAGATGGATATGAAGTGAGTGGCTGAAATTTTGGTATCATCGGATTCATTTCCATTTGACCGTGTAGCGGTTATGATGTGTGCGATTCCTGCGAACCATAAAATGCCGCTGAAGATCGAAACAACCCATAAACTAATAAACCCTTCCGAGTTTCGAAGCATGTAGTAAGTGAATGAAGCGATGGCAGCAGATCCTAGGCAGCCGCCTGCGGTCGCATAAAGTGATAGCCAGCTGGAGACAGCTTGTCTGTCTGGGAACTGGAGTTTGCGAATAGTGGCCCCCACAAAGCCGCGGACCATGAGTCCTAGGTGGCGGTTGTGGAAAGCGGATCCAACTGCGTTGGATGCGACTATGGCTGCCACGTAAGGTGGCATGATCCAGACGGTTTTGATGGCGCCTGCTGGGAGGCAAAAGATGGCGCCGATGGCTGTGGCGACTGCGGTTATGAGTTGGGAGTTGTGGCGGTGGTCGAGGTGGATGGAGACGGAGGCGAGGAGTGGTGCCGCGAGGATTAGGCCGGAGAACCATGAGATTGAAGTCCATTCTAGTGGTGAAAATTTCATGGTGCCAACTTTTATTCTGGCGTATGTTATAGCTTCAAACCTGAAATTGAGTGATCAAAAACATAGATTTTATTAAACTTACAAATTATGTTAACATAATAATTGTCTAAGACATTGATGTCTCAAAGGCTTTTATTTTTATTTTTAATTTCATTTAAATATTTTCATTTGGTCCTCTATAAATTAAAAGGGTACAAAATTATATCAACTAACTAGAAGGATATACCACAAACCTTAGCAGTCTTCTAAAATTTGGATCCTTTGTTTTATAAAATAGTAACATTATATTGATCGATGGGTTCAAGGTTAGATAACAATAAAGTCAAACAATTGTCTATTTTTTACTATGCAATGATTTTTTTATGATACATACAATAATTATAATACTAATTATTAATGATACTTAATAGGAGTAGAAAATTAGTCTGTATTATAACAAGGCTCACAATTATCAAGAGTAAAACATAAATAAAGTATAACTGATGTTTTTCTTAAAAAGTAAAAGTGAATTAATACAAAAAAACAATGATAAACATGCAAAACATGTGAACCAAAGTAAGATTTTCTAATATTAGGTAATTAAGATTTCCAATTTGTAGTATAATTATAATAACTAAAGCAAATGTAATTAATGAAAAGTTATCAGAAATAATATATAGTGTATTTTTTTTAGACCAGAACAAAAAAAGTCTATGTTTCTATTGACAAATAAAGCGAGATCAGTGAGCTAGAATTATAAGAGCACTCGGTATGCAGTGATGTGGCATCGCCGTTCACCCTTGAGAACGCTGTGCGACGGTGTTATGGCGCACCAAGCCGACACTCTCGCCGAAGTTCTCGACGGCGTCTTGTGTTCGACATTCATCTCCAGATGCTGGCTTTGGCCGGTGTTCTCCTTTCTTTTTGTTTTTTAATTCTTTTTTTGTTTGTATGTCACGGGTTTTTTAATTCTTTTTCTTCATTTAACTCAAAACACCATTGATTTGATGATGAATGGTACGAAGCAGTTGAAGAAATTGGTGGTAGGTGTTTGGAGAAGACAAACAAGCACACAGCCTTGAACCGGTGATTAGACTTTAGTAAAAAAAAAAAATTGTTTATTCATTGCTGACTTTGAGTCAGACTTTAGTAAAAAAAACATTTTTTATATAAAATATTGTTTATTTAATTTATTTATATTTTATATACTAATTTATACAATTATCTTTATTAAAAACTCAAATAAAACAAATAATAAAAAACTCTAGAACACTGTCCAGAACACTGTGATTTCAGTTGTACCAAACTACAGAATCCTCACTTTCAACATTCTCCATAACACTGTCCAGGATACCGTTCCCCACACCCTGTGCTCTAAGGTAAGATGACAATAATAAATGAAATATAACATAAAAAGAGAGAACACCAAAGACAGAGTAAGAGGTTAGAAAAATTCAATATTTAATGAAAAAATTCTATGTGGTTGGATCACCTAGTTATTAGTTAATGATCAAAAGCCATTTATAAAATTCTAGTTAAGACGATCGATTTTGGTTCATTTTGATAAATATAAGGTGTTCGAACGATTTATAAAATTATAAAGAGATAGAAACTTACAACATGGTTTCCTTTTTCGTGCACTCGAACCCATTCCCATTCGTGTACCACCCTCGAGCCGGCTCGGGTGGCTCCTTACTAAAAGTCTGACTTATAATGAGCGGAAACACAATCGTAAGAAGAACCGTGTGTGTAAAATAGGAACACAGCTCGTAAAAGCACCATCCCATGACCTCACCCTTACTCGGCTTATCTTGATCATACTCTTCATATTCCTCACTCTCGGTTTCACTCTTTATCTCGACGGATTTCATGGCTTTTACATCTATCGAGTGTCCACTAATTTCCTCGTCTTCTATGGACCTCGGCCTTCGTGGTGTGGCCGCAACAACGTTGGTATCCGGGATCTCTTCATCCATTTTGTGATTGAGAAAAATGGTACAAAAAGTTGGAATGGGTTGCTTGGGGTTTTAAGAGTTGGTGTGTGAAATTAACAGCTGGGAGAGTGAAATAATCGAGAGTTTTGATTAGGCTTTGTAATGTTCAATTTCATGGGTAGTATAATTATGGCATCATTCTTTTCTTGTTTTCTCTCTTCACATGTTTCATATTGTTTGATGTGTGTCGTTTTAACGTATTGCTGAATTAAAATCCTCTTTTTATCAGTTTTCCAAAAATAAATACAAATAAACTTTTTAAGTATCACATGATTCATAAGTATTCTTAGAGTGATGGTTTTAAAAAGGGGATATATAGAATATACAGAATATAGAATAGTATTACGTTACTTTTAAATGGTGTTTGTTGTGAATTTACTAACTTAAAGGATTTGGTTTTTTGTTTTATTTTATTGTATATTAGCTTAAAATCCTGCAACAATGAAGACGACTAAATTGAAATTGTTATATATATATATGTATATTAGTGTGTTAAATGTAAAGTGCTATAATTCCTATATGGATAGCATAGATATTCCGTTGAATAGAGTGTATACATTGTTATAAAATGAAATTGTAATATATATAAAAAATTAATTTAAAAATGTATACATCATACTTTCTATTTTTTTAAACTTTTGAGATCTTGAACAACCAATTATTTATATCGGATGAATGTTCAACTACACTTGCTTTCTTGGATGAACAACTTTTTGAAAGTGTTTGTAATCTTTGTGGATCCATTGATATCAATATGAGGAAAAATGTAGAGAATAACGAATCATATATATATATATATAAAAATATAAATATAAGGTTAGACATACATAATTATAGTTAAAAGATGGGATAAGTACATAAAAATTCAATTAACTATGACATGACATTCATAGTGTGTACTCAACTATTCGGGCTTCCATTGTGTGTAAAAACTAATTATTTATTGTCATTGTATGTAATTTGATGACGTGTCAACCTGTAAGGATGACAAGTGGCACCTTATCTAGGTGACACGTGGAAATAAAAAAATGCATACAATAGCATAAAATAACTAGGTTGTGTTTAGATGTAGAAAAATAGAGGAGTTTTCCAGAAAATTTTCCTAAGAAAATTGAAAAAAGGGAAAATGTGTTCAAAATGGGGTTTTTCCATAAAAGTTTTCCTGGAAAATAGAAAACTCAATTTTCTATGTTATAAGGGGGAGTTGGAAAATCATGATTTTCACTTTTCCATTTTTTCCTTTATAACACCACCCCCACTTTTCTAAAATTTTCCAAACCCTTCTAACCTTAACTAGTTTTCCAAAATAGAAAATACAACAACATTTGAACACAATTTCTAAATTTTCATCACTTTTCTAGAAAATGAAAACTCTTTTGATTTCTTAGAAAATTAGAGATGAAAAATTGTGAAAAAATTTCTACAACTAAACGTAGCCCTAGTTTCTTACACACAATGCAAGCCTTAATAGTTAAGTGACACTATGAATGTCAAGTCATAGTTGATTGCATTTTTATGCACTTACCCCTTAAGAGATTATTTAGATGGAATACATTTATATTTTATATAGTATTTATTTTGATTAGATTTATGAAATAAAGTTCGTTAATATTGAGAATATATAGTGAAAGTTGTGTAAATATATATATATATATATATATATATATATAAATAATTATAGTTAAGAGATGATTTAGATGGAATACATTTATATTTTATATAGTATTTATTTTGATTAGATATATGAAATAAAGTTCGTTAATATTGAGAATATATCGTAAAAGTTGCGTAAGTTTTTAGTTTTTGTGTTAATTTTATTAAGTTAATATAATTAGTAGCCAATTTTTCAAATATAATTAATAATATTTAATATGAAAGGGGAAATGATAATTATTTTAATCAAATTTAGATCATCGGATCAAATTGAAAAACTCCATTGAAGGATCTAGATGGTCCATTAGATTTGATTTAATTTAATAATTTTAAATATATTGAAGATGAGATTATTTTAATCTAACTATTCTGGTGTTGTTTAAATTAAGGGTTTAGTGCATCGAAATGTATCAAATTATGATCTAAGATTCATGTAATGTATCGAACTACTCGGGTTTCTATTGTATGTAATGAACTTGTAATTTCTTTATATCGTATGTAATTTACGGTACTATTTCACGTGTCAACTATATAAGCTTCCACGTGGCGTCCCTTATAACCGTTAATTTGACCAACATAAAATGTAAAGGAATTACAAATTTGTTACACACAATGGAAGCTCGAGTAGTTCGCAATATAACATGAACGTCAGATCATAGTTTGACACATATTCACACACTAAACTCTTAAATTAAATAAAACTAACTTATTTTGGCAACACAATAATTTTACAATAGTTTCCGTTGGTCACTAGTCAAATTTTAAGATTTTTACTCTCCAACAACATAAAAAATACTATAGTGGTATACGGATGTAGGAATCTACATGTACCTTACACATATACTCTCATAGTCTGTAGTTACTAGTTAGATATAATTTTTTTGCACTAAAATTAGTAATTCATAGATTAAATTTCGACGATACATGTTTCAGTTTAAAGCTACGATCTTCTAAACAACTCAAAACATCATAACCAAAAAATCATTATACAAGGGACCAACTGTGAGTAACACATTGTGTGAATAGCAATGGGTTGTTACAAACTTTTTATTTTTTAATCACTTTGCTACTAAGATTTCTCTAGACTAAAAAACTCTAGGCACAAATTGTGAGTTGTGACGTTATGTTGGTTGGTTTGTAACTCGGTATATTCCATGGAATTCTCATCGGTTAGCAAAACTTCATATATGTACCGAATCTATGTATATATTCGATTTTATAAATATGAACCATCTACTTGTTTAACGAGATGGCTACAAGCCTACAAGGACGGTCATGGGGCATCAATATGGCGATCGATGTTGGGTAACAATATACCTTTATCGAATAAGTGATCGATCCAACGTATAGAAAACAGATGGATACATAGTAATACAAGGTACTAATTTTGTTTCTCTTGTTTGAGCTTAGGATAATGTGACATCGATCGATTTTGTCTCTAATTACATAAATATATGAGTTATTGATTGTTAAATGCTAAAAACGTTGACACAAAGGGGAAAGAATTTTAAACCTCGATGTCATTATCATGGTAATGTTATGGACTTATTATGCGTGACCTTCGGATTTTCATGGGTGGACTTAAAATAACATATCAAAACTTTTAAGACTTTTTTTATTTTTTAGTGAGGTTCTTGCAAGATCACATACAGTGTTTACCTTGTATTTGGTGTTCAGCTTAGGTTCAATTGAACATTAAAGTTATATAGGAGACGATTTTAAAGTAAGTAGTTCAATGTTCAACCTGAAGTTAAAATGGGTTCAAGAAAATTGTTTTGAACCAATCAAATAAAAAAGAAAAGTGAAAACAAGAAGAAGAAACAAACTCATGAACCCAACATTTTGTTTAGACTTTCAACGACAACCGAGAGTGGTGAATGCCGGATCCCAACGTTCAAATATTTTGAACGCTGATGTTTTGTTCTTCCCAGCCCAAGTGCTCTAAACATGTTCCCTTTTCTTATATTATACTTGGTAGTAGTCACAAACTTACAATCACATTTCTAGTTTATAAACCAACATAATTGATTCTTTACATTATATTTTTTGCATTAATTATCATCGCATCTCATCTCATTTATATAAAGTTGTCTACCTCAATTAAGATTCTACTTCATTCCTGCGTATTAGAGTGATCTACGACTTCTCAATGTAATTAATCATCAATTATAAATTTATAATATTAGTGGTTAGACGAGTTAAGCGTTGGTGAGATAACTTAACTCAATAAGGTCCATCAACCTCAAGTGGTCTTTGAAATTGTTTATCTAAACGTTTATATACTCTTCATAATTTTTCACTGACTAATGAAATTTAGACACCTACGAAAATTACTTATCTACAATTTTTACAAGGAATAAGTATGTGAAATTAACTCTCATAATTCTACAAACTTATCTAATCTAACTATTTATATTTTATATTAAAAATAGTTCCTCTTTAAAAAAATAAAAATGACATTCATAAGGGATGTTAATAAGAGAAATATAATTATTTATTAAACTTAAAGTTTTCTTTATATATAAAGATTTTAATTTCAATAATATATCACAAATAAAAGAAAATTTTAACTGAATTAAATATAAAATGCAAGTGAATTATCATAACTAGTATAAAACCCGCGCTATGCAGCGGGATATGAGATTTTGTTGTAGACGATATCGATAAATCAATGATAGTCGTAATAGTCGATAAGGGTTTTAATATGATGGAGAGTAAACAAAATATTAAAAAACTTTTATAATATAAGACTTTTAAAACTTAAGTTTTGTTATATATAAGATAAGATAAGATGTAACCTCCATATTTATATATCATATATACAGATCAACAATTATAATGTATAAGATAGGATAAGATGTAATCATCCATATATATATATATATATATATATATATATCATATATACAGATCAACAAATGATATGATAGAATTTACTATTTTTCTCTTTATGGTAGGTTTTCTTAATAATTAACATAAATTCGTTGTAATAATGAGTATAATAATAATTGGTATATATCACATCCCTAATCTTAATAATCCTTATTTTATAATTTAACTCGGAAGCGTAGATTCAAAACATATTATTATTATGCAATACATCAAAATATACATAATCTTTTTCCAAATATGATACACAACAGTTTAGTTTTCTTTGAACTAAAGTACTATAAACTAGGTGTTATATGATTCAAAACATGTCATTAGTTATCAAAATAACATTTGAGTAATTAGCCTGTCAAACACTCCATCCTATTCCAAAGCTTCATGCCCAACCCACAATATCTCAAAAACCATACTCTGCAGGAAGTAGAATGGTGAGATTAGCACAACGCTAAGTGAGTAAATCAATAAACCACAGCCTAACTTAGCATAACAAATTTGTGTACAATAAATAAATTATATACACACAACACATCTGTTTACAGCATAAAACATCGTAAACACCTAATCTCAAGAGGACTGGTGGTTCCCGAGGAAACCTTCTCAAAGAACACTTTAAAACCAACTGCAGGCCAATACAGAGGTTTAACTGACTACTTGGTGCTATTAACCCATACAACACAGGGTACGACAATAATACTTGTACTAATACCCCGTGTTGTCTAACCAATAGCAAACCCAAGTTCAGCCCCATGCTGACCTCCGAATAATCACATATGCAGATAGTCACATAATCAGTAATAGTCACAACATTATATCAGACTAACAGTCTATTAACAATAATGCTATAAGTATCCATTGTAACCAAATCTGTTATAACTAAATTACACTGAAGGTTAGAGATCCACTGTCGCACCCCCAAATTCGGCTTGCGGAAGCGAATCGGGTCGGAGCGTGACTAATCAATAATCACAGCACAAAGATATAATGAACGACTCTATATGCATCGTTTTACAACTTGTATTGATAAAATCAAAGTTTACATCAAAATATAGTTTACATTAGCTCAGTTTGAAATTGAGAGATTTACATACATAATTAATTTATACAAAATATAATAATGCAGCTAAATCTCTGAATGTTTGCATGCTGACACGAGCTAATGATTCTTGGTTTGGGCAGTCCAATCTACTATTGTGTACCTGTGATACATGCTAAAATGGGTCAGCGAAACGCTGGTGTGCTCACAGGTTTGTATGTCAACACATATTGTATGAACCGCAAGATTTAGTTGAATTTAAATTGCAATTAAGCAAAATAAAAGTTTTACAGCCATGAGCACATAGTCTGAGCTTAACTCGAGGTGTCAGGTCCACATTTAAGGTATCCTGATCGAGGTGCCTCTCACGAGTGCCTAATCTACACTCGTCTGGACAAATATTAGTACATCCGTTTACCCAGTTAGTGCATGCTAACCCGGACGAGGAGGGTCAATCCTATATGGTACTATACTAATATTCACGCTACAACGTATTACCAAACTATGCTGAGGAGGGCTTTGAAAAGATTAGTGAGATAACTCATGTAGTATTTGTTTGATTTCGTACTTGCGTTCACACCCCTGAGTAACTCATGTAGTAAAATAAAACGAGCAATGATATCACACCCCTGAGTAAAACAGTTAAATAGGGGCTATGAGACTCACCTGAGTCTTGGAGTGTTTAACTTAATAAACTTGAGTTGATTAGCCGAGAATCGATGTTCGAAGACTTGTAACCTGAGAGCGTCCACGACACGCAGTGGTTATATACGTGAGTAGGTATCTATAAAGACTACCTTTGTAGTTGTTCGTCCAACTAGATTGTCCAAATTACTACGATTTGGTTGATTCGATTATGTTTTGAAAACGTGTACGGACCGTTGGTGATGGTTTGTGATGAAAATAATAATCTCTGAATTCATTTCATTATACTTAATAAGGTAGAAAATCGGGTACGGGGTCCGGGGGCAGCGCCCCTCGTAGCGGGGTTCAAGGGCAGAGCCCTTGGCTGGGGTCGAGCTGCCAGGTCAGCTTGGAAAATTTTTATTTCTACTATATTGCTTTAGTGAAAAACGTATCTAAAATTTGAATTTAGGTGAAATCAAGTGATAAAATTTTAGGTCTTGACACTTAGTAAAATCTATGTTTTCTAGGTTCTGTTTCATGCGACACTTATAGCGTCACTTGAGGAAGTGACGCATAAGGGGCGACACTTAAGCAAGTGTCGGGTACAAGTGTCGGTATCAGGGTCATGCGTCACTAGGGTTAGTGTCGGATGAAATCAGGATTCAATTATAGGCGACACTTAGACAAGTGTCGCTAGAAGTGTCGGTTAGGAGTGTCGGGTATTGAATTTGCGACACTTAGGGAAGTGTCGGGAAAAAGGGGTTTTATGCGGCACTTAGGCAAGTTACGCAAAATTAGGGTTTTTAGCGACACTCAGTGCGTCACTTAAGTGACGCTACGCTGCACTGGTCTATGCGACACTTACGTCTGTTGGCTGGATTTTTGAGCCGAAAATGTGTTTTCCGGTTTCCGTTTGGTTTGAAACTTTTACCCAACCCATATTTGGACATTTCAAGCTTAAATAAACAACTTTCAAGTAATATATATGAAATCTAAACATTTTCGAGATTTGTCGGAAACTTACAAGTTAGCGCGAGAGGATTTCGAGAAGATGGGAATGTAGATCGGGACGAGGCGAATGCTTTTCTCCAAATCACCTCCGAAATTTGAGGTGGTTTTGAGGTAGTTTTTTGGTGGTTTATTGGTGGTGGTGGTGTGGTGATTTTTGGAGAGAAAATGAGATAGATAGAGAAAAAAAAAAGAAGAAATGAAAATGAAATGAGAGGGGGGAATGGGGGTGGAGCCGGTTTTGGGGGGGGGGGCAGGGGAGGGATCTCCCAAATTTTTATTTCCCCGCGTTTGCGCTCCGTGCGGTGTTCGTGTTCCCGATCGTTTAAACGTTAATTTAATTATTTTATACGTTTAAATATACGTTTTAAAATACGAATGTTTAATCAATATTTTTGTTGAGGTATTTACCAACTACTTGTAGTTGAGTTGTAAAATATATCTTAAACTGTTTGGTTTGTTTGCGCGCTTAACATTTTAATCGCGTAGACGTTTATTTGTACGATACGAAATAATTACGAAATATTATCAAAATAATATTTTAGATGTAATGGTTGTATTAAATAATATTATATTATTTAATTGAATTGTTCACCAACGTCCGTATTAATTGAACCGAATTCCATTCGATTTAAAATGAGTACGATTTAATCAAATCGTATAATTGTATATATATTCATCAATATATATTTCGATACATTAATTAGCCTAACACGGAACTAATTACATGTATTAACAGTTGATTAGGCACTAATCACTAGTTCTAATTTGACGGGTGTCACATCCACTCACCTGTCTATCTCAGTTCTCCACTCAGTATTCTTTAATCACCGAGTCTTCGGTTGATCTGAGAATTCAAATAAATAATAAGTCAGTAACTCATCCATAATCAATAATTCTTGTTATAATAATTAGTCTAGTAACATATTTATTCAAATAAATAGTCCCTGAGGTCAAAGAGAGCAAAAAGTCTAATTCCGAATTGTAATAAAAAAAGTCCCAAACGAGGTCCAAAACTGAAAAATGCCATTTTCGACCCTTAGATGACCCCAAATGCCCAAGAACTGTCTAGACTCTTAGAATAGAGCTTTGATCATTGGGCCGTTTTCGAGTGACCATGTGAATTTTAACTCAATTCGAGTTAATGAATTGCGTCACTTATTCGCGACCCTGAAAAATACTTATGCATTTTCAAAATTTGCAAAACCTGTCAAAATTATTCATGCAAACGCGATCCGGGTTAAGGGGGTGGGATCGCGTTCCACTTTAGAAAAGTTTTTGTAACCATTTTACACTTGGAAACGCGATCCAGAAATGAGGGCGGGATCGCGTTCATAAGACCAAAGTGCAACTGTGTCATTTTATAACTAATGAACGCGATCCAGGTCAAAAGTGGGGATCGCGTTTAAGCGTTTTGCAGCTCATTTATAAACCTGCACTTGCTCTGCACGAACCCTAACTCGATTTTATTCATCAAAATCATATCAAGCTCAAATTCTAAAGTTACAAACAGCTCACATAACACTAATAATTAACTCAAGCTCAATTTCATCTACAAAATCAATAACCCATATATTTCTACCCTAATCAACAAATTAAGTTCATAACCACAAAATACTTACAAATTAAAGAAAGGAACAAGATGATGGTGATGAAAAACAAGCTGATATAACTTCCAAATCACAGGCTTCGATTATTTCAAGTTTTGTTTATGATTTCCTTAGGTTGTGTGAGTGTTTAGTGATGTGTGCTAAGTATAGACAATTATAATCACAAGTTTTAATTAAGGAAATACTAAATAATACTATCATACAATTCAGGCAAGTGTTATCCTGATCATAGAATATAGCTTTATAAGTAAGTCCAGATTCGAACACAGGGAATGTGATTTAATCTATAACTAACTATTTATTTATCCTAATTACAATTATTACAATTAATATACAAACTTACAATAATACACAATAATATACAAGATAGTGGGGACGTTTTAGTTCCGATCGAACATATTTATAATTGATACCGATTCTTAATAAATAAGTTTAAGGAACAACTTAGGAATACTCAATTGGATAGAAGATTATGACTATTTAAACTATTATTTATTAAACGTATTATATTAACTTATGTCTATTTGCGTGTTGGCTATTATTATTGTAATTTACTAATGTAGAAAACCACAAAGGTTAATATAATTTTCATATAGCAATACAGTCAAATGTTATGTAAAGTATCACTATTTATTAAGAACTATCAATATATTATTGATACAATTCCTGGTTCGGTTGAATTACAATGCTACTTAACATTTAATGAAACATAATCACTTAATTTAAAAACCCAAAAGATTAATAAAGTTTATCTATAAATCAGTTAATTATGATCATTAACATAATATAACACAGAATTCTTGCATAATAATATTCAATAATATAGTTCCAACATAAACATATAATTCATATAATAAACCTAATAAACATACATTTAAACATTCATAATGAAAATCTAACAAGCAATTAATTCAAATAAACAATATCCAAAGTAACCCAAAAGGTTAATAAAGTTACAAGGATAAAGAAACCGAACCAATTGGCGAACTAGCTTTTCCTAGGGTTAGAAACCTTCAAACCCTAGCTCCTTAGCCTCCAAATTCGCACCTAAAACTGACCTAAAACCCTAACTTTCGTATTTTCTTTCTTTGAATCGTATATGGTTTAGCTTAGACTAAGCCTCTATTTATAGATTTCCTGGCCGACCCTCCAACCGCCGGTTGGGACTTCCAACCGCCGGTTGGAGTAACTTGAACCCTACTCCAACTCTGCGTTTTCCACCGCCTTTGAAACCCTTAATACCAACCGCCGGTTGGTTAATCTAACTGCCGGTTGGAGTGTTTTTCCAGAATATTCCACAAACGGGCTTGAGCTTCAATGCGGGCTTTCTTTCTTCTTAAACGGATTCAACTTGTTTTCTTGACCCATTTCTTCAATATTATCATCTTAGTCTTCATTTCTTTAAGGTTTAAATCTTCTTTTCTTCAATTGCTTCAATTTCTTCAGTTTTGGTCTTATTTTCGTTCTTTTTTCTCCAATCTTTAATTAAAATACATTTCTGCAAATATTAACAAAATAAGTATCTAAAATCATATAAATGCATTAAAATGTATACAAATATAGGGATAAATAGTATAAAATATAGTATCTATTTGATGCTTATCATTTAGCTTGTATTGAAAGGAGTTAACAAAATTGGGAGAAAGGAACATTATTTGGGAAAGGTCGGGGTATTTAGTCGGCCCATCCACAACCGACTCAAAATACCTTTTAAATTTTATCCATTTTTGAACCTATTGTCAGGAACCTAAAATCATTTACGATTTCAATACCTTTATTTTTCTTACAACTAGATATATTTAAAACAAATAATAATTTATTAGTCTCAATAAGTCATTTAGCCCCTTTTTCCAATTATTCTCAATTAAACAAATGACATCATTTCTTAGTACATTAAATAATAATTTAAAGTCAAGAAATTAATATAAAACTACTAAGCCCTGAAACAGATGTTACAGTATATTTATAGGAATATCACATATTCACATAAATACTTTTCATCTTAATTAAATTGATTGAGTAGTAAATTTATAGAATTGTCATAAATAGTGACTTGATAAATGGTAGAATAGACATTTTCGATATGACACTTGTAAGGATTAAGGGTGTAGATGGATATGCTTTATAAGGGTTTAAGATTAAGATTAAGATTTAAGATTTTGATGTAAGAAACAATCAAATTGTCATTTTCAAAATAGTATAATAAACACAATTTGTAGACCAAAATCTGTCTTTAGATCCCCCATATTAATATTGATCATATCTTAAAAAACTTAATAATTTTTTTGAAAGAGTATATATATAGATTGCTGGTAATGGAAGTACAGACATAGCAATAGGGCAAGGACTGCCAACTAAACAATAATATCATCACTTTAGCATCAACCAGACAAACAATAAACCACGTGAACATGAGGCCTAACTAATCCATATACATAATACATACCCATATTATCTCGTCCGTTTTTAAAATAACCATCAACCCACATCAGAGTTCCTCAACTTCCGACTTCAAAAAACATGATCTCACTGATTTCCAATAAGAATTGTTTTAAGCAACTAATCAGAAGATAACCTATGATGACTGGGCTTGAGATTCAAGAAAAACTCTAGGTACCTACAAAAATAAAAAACGCATATAGTGTATGTAACACAAAATTGATTGAGTAGTAAATTTTGTTAAACCATTCTTAATTCGTTGTTAATAGAATAACCGAAGAAAGGAATACAGAGTTTTATTAAAGGGCAATTCTTACAATCCACTCTTGATGAAAGCTATACCACCTGCGTAAACCCGTCCCTCACTTTCTCCATTGTACATAACCAAATGGCTCCCATACCAAGCAATCAATGCCCATATCAAAAGTTTTCGATATGACACTTGTAAGGATTAAGGGTGTAGATGGATATGCTTTATAAAGGTTTAAGATTAAGATTTAAGATTTTGATTAAATATAAAAATATTAATTTAATAATAATAACTTTTGGAGTTAAAATATAAAAACAACATGTTTGTCACTTGGTTAGTAAAACCCTCTTTTGCCTTCATAGGGTTTTAACATATATAACACCGTCGTTGAATTTCACCGGCGACAAATGGCCACCGTGTTACGGCGTCTCCTTTCGCCACAGGCAATTGGACGTGTCCGACACTCTCTCGCTTTTCGCCCTCCCTATTCGCGAACCCTATGCTCCGCTGCTAACTACGATTCACAGTACGATAATTCATTCGCCGCCGCCTTGAATTTGGATCATCGTGTTCCGGCCACCATTATCACCGGTTTTCTCGGTTCCGGAAAGGTCGGTTAGTGTTTAACACCGCTTCTCTGTTCCTAATTTCGTACACAGTAGACGTATAGTGAATTTTTATACTATTTAATTAATTGATGATCGTTTATGAAATTAAATTATATAATTATGTAGTTCTACAATTTCTGTGGCAGACAACTTTATTGAATCACATACTTACGGCTCAGCACGGCAAGCGGATTGCAGTGATCGAAAATGAGGTATAATATGATTATATGATCTTCCAGTGTTTTAGCTCACTAATTATGTGGCTAGTTAATAAATAATTTGGTTAATTTGCAATTTTATGATGTAGTTTTTTATCTTGTGTTGTTAATATGGTGTTGTAGTTTGGGGAGGTGGATATTGATGGCTCATTAGTGGCAAGTCATTCGTCTGCTAACGAGGATATTGTTATGGTGAATAACGGTTGTTTATGTTGTACTGTGCGTGGTGAGCTAGTCACGATGCTTTTGGAGTTGGTTAAAAAGAAACGAGATAAATTTGATCATATAGTCATTGAAACCACAGGTATGTTACATTGCTAAAGACGTTTTATTCTGTGTAAGCACCAAATATCTATAGCCTTTGGCATCAATCACTAATTATGACCAGAATCAATATTTAAGTGAAAATTTATACTTTGCTTTATACATGTTGCAGGCCTTGCAAAGCCTGGTCCTGTCATTGAAACATTTTGCACGGACGAGCAAATTTCTCGGTATGTGAAACTTGATGGAGTTGTTACCCTGGTAGACTGTAAGCATGCCATGCAGCATTTGAATGAGGTGAAACCAAGATTTGTGGTAAATGAAGCAGTGGAACAAGTTGCATATGCAGATCGTATTATCATGAACAAGGTCAATTTTAAACTTTTGGTTATTTTTCTTACATGATCTATAATATATATATTAGCGTTTGTCCAACTGCAATTCTTTTATGCTTAATCATGATTACAGATAGATTTGGTAAGCGATGCTGAGTTGGAGGCTTTGACAAAGAAAATACAGGTAAAGTTTTCCTATATATGGGTTCTTTTGTATTGCTGTATTTGGAAGCTAATAGTGCAATCTTGACAGATTATGACAACTTTCTAATATTAGTTGACATGAGAATGTTACATTGGTATTACCTATTTTTTATATTTTTTTGCTTTGTTTTGTTGCAAAGTTATCTGTATTGTGTATTTGTGTTATTGCCCACAAGCCCCTTGTGCCCTTGCATATTTGTCTGTGTCTTGTTATTAACCACACTCGGTTTGTACATATCATCAATTATCATATCTGTAAGTCATAAGTATATAGTTTTTGGAGAATTTGGTTTAGATGTCACGTGCCCTGAAACGTGTCAGCATCTTAATAATTTTTCTCAAAGCCAGTAAAGTCCTCTATGAATGGTACATTATTGGCACAATTGGGAATTTGGGAGTGTTATCAGTTTGTGTAACCAAAGAAAAACTTCTAAACTGATCAATGCAGGGAAATTTAAGGATTCGGTAATGTGGTCAACTGAGTTGATGTAGTGAATTAATTTTTGTTTATTTTTATCATTGGATGTCAATGCTATAAAGCTTCGATTTTACCATTTATCTGGTAATAAACAGTGTTGGTCTCTTGCTGTAGTTCATAATAAATGAATGCAGAGTGGTTTTTGTCAGTTATTAGCTCTCACGAGTAATTGGTATATGACTTGTATTCATCCTGAAGTGGAAAGGAAATAAATTTAGGGATAGAGGTGACAATTTTGATCACTTGTTTTATCAACTAGGTTGCATTGAGTTGTATTATAAATCCAGCTGGTTGACAAATGGTAGGAATTTCTGAGATTAACAATAAAGGAAATAGGTTAGTATATAGCTTATATTGTTTTACTGTGTCAAATGTGTTGGAAGTCACCGTAAGTATATATCAAATATTTTAACTATTGGCATATGCTTAGTATCACATACACTTACCCATATAAATGTATTATTTCAATGATAAATTCATGAAACGATTGGATGTTGGATGTTTCCTTAAAATGGTTTCAATTAACTCTTGACATGGATTTGATGGATTTTGCAGCACATAAACGGAATGGCGCAGATAAAGCGAGCTAAATTTGGCCTTGTTGATATGGATTTTGTGTTGGGAGTGGGAGGTTATGATCTTGACAGGTGATGATTATATCGTGCTTATTTCATACGTACCTAATCACACACTCAGCTCTCATACATTGATACATGCTAGTTGCATGTACAATAATGCCATATGTAGGGATACATGTACAGACTACAGACTGTTTAACTTCCACATGACTCAGAACTCTTACATGGTTAATGAAGCCAACCAAAGCTTATATAGATGATACGAGTAATTCGGCAGTGAATAACTTGATATTTGTTTCTCAATTCTTATATAGTCTTTTGGTCATGCAGAATTGATTCCGAAGTTGCATCAGATAGTACTCATTGTGAAAACCACGAGCATGAGCATGGCCATGGTATTTATCGCTAGTACAACATATCATATGTATATTTCAAAAAAAAAAAAAAAACGCATGCTCTAATCATATGAATGTCATCTGGAATTTATCAGAATGCGACAAAGGGCATCATCATGATCACAAGCATGATTCTGCTGTATCCAGTGTCAGCATTGTTTCTGAAGGAAATCTGGACCTTGATGAGGTAATTATTTTATTCCTGTGCAATGATTGCTTGATTCTCTTTAGGCTGTTCAATAGTCCTACAAATTTTAGTGAACCCTTTATCTAAATTATGATGCACATTGTGCAGCTTGATGATTGGCTTGAAAGGCTGGTGGAGGAAAAAGGGGACGATCTATATAGGATGAAAGGCGTTTTATCAGTGAATGATTCCGAGGCACGCTACGTTTTTCAGGTTTTATCTTCATTCCCTAATTAATTGTATTTATTTGCTTATCTTCTCTCCTGAATAGTAAGTCGAAACTCTCATACTGATCTTTCTTTAATTCATTTAGGGGGTGCATTCCACTTTAGATGGCTGCCCAGGCAAACCATGGGGGCCAGACGAGAAGAGAATAAACAAGCTTGTATTCATTGGAAGGAACTTGGATGAATCTGCTTTAAAAAAAGGCTTCAAAGGTTGTTTGGCCTAATCCATTTTAGAAAATTACAGATTTGTTAAAGTTGCATCTAGTAACTCTGTATGTAATCAAGTTGATTATGAGGATCGATAATTTTTGACCAACTATGCTATCGACTATAAGTGTCCCAATACGTACATATTGTAACAGAACCGTTGTGCACAGTGCACTTCATTTTTCTTTTATCTGACACGACATGAAAACATTGGAAGTAGATTCCGTCTATATATCTAGACTAGTTCGGTTCGAATTTGTTTAATTGATTTGTTTGTGACAAAATTTTGATTTACAATACACTTGATATTGGAGTATTCTGATAAATTTGTTATACACGATATTTCACTTGTATAGCCTTCTGTAGTTCTATTTCTATGTATATATATAATATATAATATTATTATTATTATATTATTATATACAGCTATAGTATAAAAAATGGTACTTGGCTTGTTTTTCTCCTTCTCCCATTTTGTCGTTAAGAGTGGAGTCAGAAGGTGGAATATTCTGCTGCTCCCGTCTTTTCCGGCTTCATTACTAACGTGTCCCTCCCTCTTTGTTCCCCTTTGGACCAAATACGTAGTAACATTTATAAAGACAAACATTTAGGACGTTCAATAAGATAAAAATTGTTATTGAAGTTAAAATTTCCTTATTTATGTACAAGATTTGCACTTAATTTGCTGAAACATTTCTTTATATGTGATGTATCAATTATGATTTGATAGTAAATAAAATTTTTAAATTTAATAATTGTCTTCGGATGGTTCTTATTAACAGCCTTAAGAACTGTCGATATCATTTTCCATATAGGACCTAATAAATCAATTCAATTTATACCAATTTTACTTATATTGACTTATACAGTACACCTGCACATTCATATTATATCTATATTTATATTTATATTTATAGAAAAGTAAAGTAAATAATAAAATACAAATGTAATCATTTAACTAAATTATCATCAACTAGAACTTAATCTATCATATATGATTTTAAAAGAAAATCATGTTTCTATCATAATTATTATGATAACATAAAATATTAAATGAAATGCAAAATTGCAAAAGTAAATTAAATAACATTTTAAGTCAATACTACCATTATCAACTTAGAGCACATGGTGTGGTAACCGGTGTTCTAGACAGTGTTTTAGAGAATGTTGAAAGTGAGGATTTTGTGGTGTGGTGAAAAAATATTCACAGTGTTCTGGTTCTTTTTATTATTTGTTTTATTTGAAAAAATGAGAAGAAGACAAAGAAAAAAGAAGAACGTCGAAGGTTTCAAAGTCTTTACATGGACGGTGACAAAAAAAATTCCGAGAACACCGAGGCGGGGTGGGAGAACACCAAGTCTCAGTGTTCTCATAGAATAACGTTGATGCCACATGAATGCACACCTTGTGTTCTTATATCATTATCTAACACTGCAATTTTTATTTATTAATGTTGCATAATGCAGGTCTTAGACTAGTAATTTATACTATTTCACATTTTTACAACACTAAATTAGTAGCTTTGACCATTTTATCTTTATCAATCAGTGTTCATATTTTCTACGAAAGGTAAGACTATGAAAATCACTAATTTATTAGTATAAAGATAAAGATTATAAAAATGGTCTTTTTTTTCTTTAGTGTCTTAACCATATCTTTAGTAGTGGTAAAAACAATCCATAATTTATTTGTTAAAAAATGACTATACTTTAAACATCAAGTATTAGACTTTTAAGGGTAAAACATGGCCATGTTAAATTTAAATACCTTTTTTCGGTAACAGCCCTTAAAGGCTTAAACTGCCACTCTCAAATAGTATGTGTACTTCTAGCGTCGTGATTGTATATAATAATCGTTTCTAGCCTCGTGATTGTATATAATAATCGTGTGTAGGTAGTGTATGTTTGCCCTTCTAAAAATACATATATGCGTTGCAATGATGTGTCATTATAAAATATCTTTTATTCATCTATATAATACTAGTAACTAAGATGAATAAACGATAAAAATGATGTGGCATATATGCGTAGGGAGTACTATCAACTGATATATTCTCGAATTGGTTTAATTTGTATATTGCTATTGTTTTTGAAATAGGACGTACGTAAATTAAATGTCTTGCGAATAATTATGGAAGTGGTTTGGAATCTATGCTATAATTATAAATTAAGCACCGAATTTGATCAACATAAATAAAAATAAATATAAAAACGGGTGTGTATACAAAGGATGCGAGGGAAGGGTGGGACGTGGCACGTGACCGCACGAATATTCCATTCCGCTTGTAAGCCGGAGAGAATAATCCACGCTGGCAAAAATTACCTTACAGCCGTAAGACCATCTATAACCATAACACCAGAACATCATATTATTAGGTGTCACATCAGTGTCACATCAGCGTAACACCATAACACCCCTAATCATAACACCAAAACGTCACTTTTAAAAAGGAAAAAGGAAAAAGGAAAGGAATATCGCGTGGGTCCCACCAGAACGTTAAAAAACGCAGCGTTTTTCGAACCAGAACGCCGCCAGAACGTCGAGCCAGAACGCTGCGTTGCTGACGTTCTGGCGTTCTCGAGGCTCAGAACGCCTGCCACCTCACCGCGTTACGGATGGTCTAATCAACTGCTTCTCAAGTTTACCATCCAACTACAGTCAACCTTCTTTAGCCGTCGGATCTTATGTCTTCAAAGAGTCAAATGATCTAACGATTGAAGTTGTACCAAGTGTATCAATTGGTGACATTGAAATAAACATTTGACTAAGACTTTTGATAAAAGAAGTTTAACGCTTAGAACACTCTCATCCGTGATCGAATCACTTTTTAATCACTTCTGCCACATCAACGTCACGTCAGATTTTTACAACTGATACAAAATTGATTCACAACTGATTACCATTGTCATCCATCACTAATCACTTTATTTTTCAGGTCCCACATTTACCAATATACTATCTTTTTTATACACTAAAAAAAAAACATGTGGGGCCTCCCTTTTTCAACCGATTGTGAATCGCTTAAGTGATTAGAATTAGAAGTGATTGAAAACTGATTAAACAGATGGTACCAATTTATTAATCGGTTGCCAACTGATTGATACCGGTGGCACTGCCCGTACTCGTAAATGTATTACATATGTATATTGTAACTATAACAAAGTTTTTGTCTTCCCTTTTAAGTTTATTAATTTTGATCATCTGAATTTTGAAAAAAGTATTTCTCCGAGTGTCTTAACGAGAACCTCAAGAGGTTTCGTTAACTAAAATTACTTTAATTAATACTCCTTCCGTCTCAATTTTATTGTCCACAGACAAAAAACACGCAGTTTAAGAAAAGTGTACTTGTCGTACTATACAACCAAAAAGATTTAATCTCTTATCACAATCAAATATTTTGATTGGTTAAAGTACAAAGTGGACAATAAAATTGGGACATCCCAAAATGAAAAGATGAACAATAAATTTGGGACGGATGAAGTAATCAAATATTAAAAGAAAAAAGAATATAAAGCCGGCTGGGGTGTGTGTTGTGTTGTGGGGGTTGTCATGTTGTATGAGATTCGTCGCCGATCTTTCCTCCCGATGTTCCTCGTCTACATCACAATTGTCCTTTTCCTTCTTCCGCATTTCACTATCCTAAAATTAAACTACTCAAATAACAAAATATAACTCTCAGTAAATTACAAATATAACCCTCAATAGCTACCTCAATTATTTGATTATTTTTATAACTTGGTTAAAGCCTCGCGACAACATGGGTGACTAAATTGATATTGTATTAGATTTAAAGCTTTATTTTTGATTTTTTAATTAAATAGATAAGTATATACATGTAGGTTTGTTAAATGTAATGTGTTATATTTTATATATTTATAACTTTGAGATCTGCTACAAGGCAAGCGACTAAATCAAAATTGTTACAGATTTCAAATGAATATGAATAAATACATTGTTGTAGATTGAAATTGTTACTTGTATAAAAAATATTGAATATATAAATCATACATCATATCTTCCATTTTGTTTGGACTTTTGGGACATCTTGAACAAACAATTGCTCTTTACAATAGGGATGTTCAAATACACTTAATTTTTATAAGGGATTAGTATTTAGAAATGCAACAAAATTATACCTGATATCTATTGTGTGTACCAAACTTACGTATGCTATTTTTAACGCATCAAACTTTAAAAAAACGGTGTTTTAATGTAACTTTCTGATGTGACGCTCGTTTATGGTGACACGTGGCATCCGGAGAGTTTGACACGTCAGCAAGTTACATTAAAACACATTTTTTTAAAGTTTGATGCATTAAAAATATCATACGTAAGTTGGGTACACACAATAGATATCGGGTACAAGTTAGTTGCATTTTCAGGTACTAATCCCTTTTTATAACGAATACTTTTTTAGAAGATGTTGAGATCTTTGTGAATCCATCGATATAGAATACATAGAGAATGATGGATTATATATATAAGATTAGTAATAAATAATTATAATTAAGTAATATTTGAATGAAATACATTTTCATTTTAGATTGTATTGATTTTGCTTAAATTAAAGAGAGAGAAAATTCGTTAATATCGAAAGTATGTGGTGGAAGTTATATTTTGTGTTATTTTATATAATACTCCGTAGTATTATTAAATGAAAGACATATTTATCAATGGTTTCAAGATGTATATGCTACTATCACATTTCCAGACCTAATTTATTACTTACAATATTAGGTCTGTGCATCTTTTTTCATATATATGATGATAAGATTATAGTATGAATTTTGCTTTAAGCATGAATCATGATGTATAACTACAAACATTTGCTGATCGATATTTTATATTCTCTTAGCATTAGTAATTTAACTAGATATAATTGTAGGGTTTTGTTAACAGAAGTTTTAAGGGTTTTCTTTAAGGTATTTGAACATGCATAAAACAGTTATACCTTAACTAATATTCAGGGGGACAAACTAAAATTCAGGGGGGGACAAAGAATATGTTGTTTTCAATGTACATATTTTTATACATGTCCTAATATCTTAACGGAAACCCTTACGAATCTCGTTATCAATTTATAATGATAACATGTAGTGGTATATATGACGAAAGTCAATTTTATATATTTATGTATTATGTTCTTTAATCAACAGTAGTAAAACAAACAAATCTTATAAAAGAGCATCAATATCACCATTTGATTCTTTCAGTTTGTTAAGATTCCTTTCGTATGATTAGGATCATGACACTTGATGTAGAATAAATTCCTTACCATTATATAATTATTATAATAAAATTTCGTATATCTCTTCAACAATTGTAGCTCAAATTTGGACACAGCCAATATTCATTTAGCCCCGATGAAAATTTGTAGTTATTGCCTTTGTATTAAGGTGTGGGATCAGAATGTTCAATGCATTTTGAGAGTAAGAATGGCAGATGATTTCAACAGTTAATTTATGTGATAACGACCTAAATCAATAGTACTTGAGATGTTATTAAAAGAATGTAAATTGTTTTCATTGTGGTATCTTTAATTAACTAATTTGTTATTTTCTTAATGCCATGTTTATCATTAGATTAAAGACATTTACATCATTTGGTCTAATAATGTAGGTTGATAATCCGTACACCATCAAAAATATTCATACATCACTAATTGTGTTTAACAATGTTTTATTGTACAACACTAAAATATATTTAATGTTGTACGGATAATTTTTGATGGTGTACGGATCACTTTATGAACGGATTATATGCACAATAAACCAAATAGTATATACATTGATTTCAGTATCAAATCATCAGCTTGGAATGCTTGTTGTCAAGTGGGTTTCACCCATTTGGCTTTAATGGATTAACTCTTTTTTTCACTGTCAAAAGTTTTAAATAAAATTTCGTTAATGCCCTTTTGGTTTTTGAAACTGTTAATCCTACGGAAAAAGACAAAATAGTAATCCCCCCATTCCAATATTTTTTTTTTTTTTTTTTTTTATTATTATTATTATTATTATTATTATTATTATTTTCCCTAAATCAATCACGTCTACAAATGAATAGCATGTGTTAAATTTCACTATAATTCTGTTTAAGTAACATGCTATCTAGAAGAATTTACAGTCTTTCACTATATTTCTTTAAATTTTCATGATTTAAGCAATCTCTAATTAAACAATTCGATTAATGAATATTGATAACCCTTAAATGAGAATCAAAGCAAAAGGATGATGGTTCATGAGAAATTAAGTTATAGTGAATTTGCCACTGTAGTCACAATCTGATAGGTTCATTAAGGCCATCTTCAATGTAGGTAGTTTTGCACAAAATTTGATGTTTTGGTGTAAAAAACTCTCTCCAACTAACTTACTAAATTTGGTGCAGAATTTAGTGTACACTTAATTTTTGAAGATTTTGCACTATATTTGGTGCAACACTAAACTTTGCACCAAGTTTATAGTGTTTCATTTTAGACCCTATGTGTGAACTATTGTTATTATTTAAGTACAAAACTTGAAAAAACTTATTTATTTGTATGATTATTTTAAGTACCATATACTTTAGATTATATAATATGATTATTGAAACAATAAGATATAATTTTCAAACAAATTATGGTAATTTAAACATTGATTTATGCAAATAACTTATGTAATTGAAGTTTTACAAAAATAAATAAATAAACTTAACATTTAAGTTAATAGTTTGGAAAGTTAATTGGTCATAAAAATAATGAACTCACGTCAAGTATAATGTAAAAATAGTTTTTGGGTCAATGTGTAAATGCTAAAAGTAGTTTTAGTGCAGAAATTTAGTGCATACGTTGGAGATGAAACACATTTGGTGCAAGTATATTCCTGAAAGATTTCTTTATTACACCAAATTTGATGTAGTGATGCGCTAAGTATTATGATACTTTGAAGTCTAATGTTGATATAGTGATATATACCATATTTAGCAAAAGTTCCACTTATGACCCCCCACTACTATGCATGATACAACCAACCAATTTGAGAAACCGGCCCACACGGTGCGCCAATGTCAAACGAACCGAAAAATAGCTTCACTAACTAAAGATGATTAGATGATCATGAGCGGATAAAATAAGGACGGCTAAGAAAGGGCATGGGCAAAATCGTGGTCCTATCAAAATCGAGTGAGTTTAGTCTTTTCGTACATGTCATGATTTCTTTCTAGATCGAAAATGGAACATTTGGAGCTAGAGTTGGAGAAGTGACTTTTCACATGACCAAAATGAGCAAAAAGGGTAGAGGCCCTATTCTTTAAGCATAGGCACTTCAGTGGAAGCTTTGACTTCTAGGTGCCAAGAATAGGGGATGCCTACATTCTTTTTTGAAGTTAGGGGGTGGTTTAAGTATAATCATTAAACCTCATGGATTATTTTGTATAATTAACAAATCTTAACTTGCCTTCATTGCACATGACACATGTAACAACTTCTTATATTAATTCAATTGTTTTTTTTAACCATAAAATGATTGTTTTTTTGCAAGATTCTAATATCTAAAAACAAAACTCCATTTCTTTGGTTCCTAAATTTTATTCTTGTTTCTAAAGCAAATTCTCACATGATTTAAGTTGAATAGGTTCTCAAGGAATTTTTTAAAGATACATGGTATATATATGTTTGAAATTTTTAGCACTTTTGCCTTTTGAGTGTGGGGAATTCATTCTGTGGTTGCTTCTTTCTCTCTGTCTTTGTTGTACAAAAGAAGGAACCCATCCATAAATAAACAAAATTCCCAAAGAAGACAAAGAAAAAATAAATAAAGAAAGTTGATAGTGGGAGAAGTTGAATTTTTTTGGAAAAGAGCATAATCAAGCAGTAGTTTTTGGTGGGTGGTACTGGTACAAAGTAGTGCACAGTGATAGTTATCATATTATGGATGGTAGGTACAACGGTGGCGGCAGTGGTGGATGTTACGAGTTTGATAGTGGTGGGGTGGTGATGACAAGAGACCCAAAACCAAGGCTAAGATGGACTGCTGATCTTCATGATAGATTTGTTGATGCTGTTACTAAACTTGGTGGCCCTGACAGTTAGTCTCTTTCTTTCTATTCTATGTTTGATCATAATTTATATGTTAATATTTCTGTTTTGAACAAAAAAAAAAGTGAGCAAATGGGTTGGTTTAATGTTTAAATTTGTGGTATATTGATCATTTTTTCGAAGGTATATGACTCAATTCTGAGTTTGGAATTGGTCAAAAGTGTTGTATTTATTCATTTTGAAATTCTTGATGAGATTTTGAATCACAAGTTTTCCAATGCCCATGATCAAAGATTGTTTAAACAGTTGAAAGTTTTGATCTTTATGGACCATTTTCTTTAACCTTTGATGATAAAATGGTTTAGGAATTTTTTGATTTGGTGGGTAGATGAAGCGAATTAGATTCCATTTTGTTTTTTGTTTTTTCAAACTTGATTTTCAGATTAAATATGTTCATGTGATCAAGAATCTCTTCCTTCAAGTCTTAATCAGATTGCATAATCGACGATGTAACAAACTAGATAATCTAAAGATAGGCACAAGTTTATGGTTTACAATTATTTTCTTGAAAAGTCTGTAAATCTGATCAAATTATTTTGCGTATTGACTTCTGTATTGACCGTTACTTGCAATCTTGATCTGATCAACTAATATGAGATTTGATTAACAGAAGCGACCCCAAAATCAGTTTTGAGATTGATGGGCTTGAAGGGGTTGACATTATACCATTTGAAGAGCCATTTACAGGTACCTTTCAACTTTTGACTTTTTGCATGTTTAACCATACATATTTTTAGTTTTTTGTGTTTGTTTTCAATACATTTCTATGCAAACACTAATGGCATGTTTTCTTGATAAGCTGAAAGTGTTGATTAAATCTTCGTGATCTTTTTCCTGATGTTTGTAGAAGTACAGGCTCGGTCAGCAGGCTAAAAAGCAGAACAATGGTGATCTCAACAATGAAAATAGTGGTGAGAATGGACCCCCTTTTAGTTTTCATCAATTTCACATCAAGATTACAACATTTCTTTGGTAATTTCATACTAAATCATTCAATCATCTAGGTGATTCATATGAACCCTACAATATGCATTCAACTGGCACAAGCTCTAATTCCATGCGAGTAAACCATGAATCAGGGTACGCTCTGTTGTCATCAGTTGAATTACATAAAGTTCAGTTTAAAAGAATCTCAAGCTAAACCGGTTTTATACTTTTATATTTCTTTTGCGTACAGAGATATCCCTATTGCAGATGCATTGCTGTGCCAAATTGAAGCACAAAAGAGGTTACAAGAGCAGTTTGAGGTACAGTCGCATCTAAAGTACATCAGTTTCTTTTAATATGTTCACATGAAAATTCCAACATTTCCTTTTCAGGAAATATTCCATCTTTTTAGTTACCTCTTTGATCATCATGATCATTGCACTTATAGTTATCTGATATTAAATTGTGTCATTAAGATCTTTCTATTCCATCCTTCCAGTTGAAACACATACTTCCTCCATCATTAATATATTATTTGCTCATTGTTAAGATCATTGTTTGAGATCTACTACCCAATACCCATTAAAATTCCAAATTTCGTTCCAATATGACCAATTGTATGCCACAGAAGCTCCTATCTGATGATAGTTTTATATTGGGAATATAGGATATTTTTATGAGAAGAACGTTGCTACTATATGGCTTAAACCTTTTATTGATTTTTCTTTCTAAGAAGCGAGAAAGATTCCAATATCTAATGTTGCCCAATTTGTTATGATCATTGCAATGACATTTTGACGGCACTGGTTTGTTTTGGCAAGAACTTATTATTCAGTAATATAGTAGGGTATTTTAGCCATTTGAGACATATCGTTTCCAGGTACAAAAGAAACTACAAATGAGAATAGAAACGCAAGGGAAATACTTGCAAGGAATATTGGAGAATGCTCAAAAGAGCCTTTCGCTCGACATGAACTCATCTGGCAACCTTGAAGCAACAAGAAATGAGCTAACTAATTTTAACTTAGCACTCTCGGATCTCATGGAGAATCTAAATGGCGAACAAAGGGAAGATAACGTTGCCAAATTTAGCCTCGACGGTAAGAAGGGAACTACAAACATAAAAGATGATATCAAGATCAAAACAGAGGGTGGTGGTGGTGGTGGTGGTTCCATCAGTTTTGATTTGAACACAGGAGGTAACTACGACTTTATTGGCACAAATCAAGATTTACTTGCGCTTGGGTTTAGTAGACAAAACTAGAGAAAATAAGTGTTGATATTTTCTGCAATAATTCATCTAAATTTTGTTGATGCAAACTGTGATGTAGAGGGATGTTTTCATGGTAGAGGTGCATCCTATGGTGGTATAAATCACTTTGAAATTAAATTGTAGATTCATAAAGATTAACATGTATTATGAGGATCGCGGGTTCTCTTAAATTTGTTTTGATAATAAACACATTTTAAACGTATTACTGATGAAGTGAACAATAATAGTATAACACTGTGTGGGTCTATGAACTGATGGCTGTTTTACAAGCTTGAAATACAATTAAACATCAAACCACTGATATTGTTATGGTTATGCTTTGATGAGCATTTTGCATAGTTACAACTTGATCTTCTAGAAAAGCTTTAAAGACAATACATAACTGCAAAAGTAGTTAGCTATACATCATTATTTCATTGTTTGTAATGTCGAATGATGAATAAATGAGCTGAAACAACAAAATCCAGATTATGCAAATATGATGCAAAATTTTTAATTGAAAACTAAAAATCACAAATCCTGTACTAGATCGACAAGGAAATCCCGTCATTGGAAAAATGTGGTTGACATTTTATAAAATTAGAAAAATATGGACGACACTGATAAAATTACGAGTATAAATGAGAGGCACATCACACACTTCAAAGAAACACACCCAAACCAAACAAAGTTACAGGCTACACAAAATGATCAAGCCACATGATTCAAACTACAAATACTGGATTACTAGCTGCTTATGTGATAAAAAAATTGGACATCCAAAATGATTGCTGATAATTGAAGGAAAAAAGAATCCTTTTATCTATAATATTGCTGACACATGTAATATACAATTTGACATTGTTAGATTTGACATCTTGCTTGAAATTGATCTTTTGTAGATTTAACGTTCTAAGAAATGCTTCAGAACTAACTTGATCTACTGCACATCACAAGACTGAAACTTTATCTTCGAATAGAACTCGCAACTAACAAGAAACAACTTTCTTACAATAAAAACACACGTATCCTAAGGGTCTCACTGTAACTCTATGTGGTGCATTGTTGAATTTGGTGTAGTATACCCCATCATCAGTAAGTAAATATTTAAAACAGTAATAGACTTGAGTTGCATACCATTTAGGAAAGAAGTGAGGCTGACTTATATCATTGTCCATTGCTATCAAAACTTACAGTTCAAAGGACAAGCAAGAGCACAAATATACATGAAGAGAAGACAGAAAGGTATGCAGGTAATGAGATTCTTCGAAGTTGGAAAATGGTCTAATTTCATGACCAAAATAAGCATGACGAAACCAAAATTTAAAATAAAAGAGTACAGTAACCGATGTTCTCTCAGAAACATGATTATATAGGATCCAAGAAAGGTTCAAGAATAAATGAGATTGACTTCTAGTTTCTCCTCCGTTTCTCAGGTGGGGTCCCACCACCCTTCCTTTTCCGATTACTAGACTTAGGTGACCTATATACCCTCTCCCCATCATCCAACATTCCTACCTCCCCTTCTTCCACAGGGTCTAACTCTTGACTGTGTGATGACTGTCTTTCTGTGGAGGTATGATATTGACCATCTTCAAGATCATCATCATTCATCAACCTGATTTGACAACTTAGACCAATTATGTTTTCAATCTTGCTTGCTTTTCTCAGATTCAGCAGCCAACTCTATACCATCTTCC
Organism: Pseudognaphalium luteoalbum; assembly: GCA_963422505.1. Lineage (NCBI taxonomy): Eukaryota > Viridiplantae > Streptophyta > Magnoliopsida > Asterales > Asteraceae > Pseudognaphalium > Pseudognaphalium luteoalbum. The sequence continues at coordinate 121,891,889 of OY730193.1, forward strand.
AACTCTCTTTTAATCAAATCATCCTCATCCATAAAATATGTTTTCTGAGTTACATCACCACCGCGGGCCTTCCTTCGTTTCTCAAGAGCTGCTTTAAACATATATGTATCGATCTTTTTTATAGCATCTTGAGGTAACTGCCCTTTGTAATCCAGATTACGGGCAATGTATTTCTCCTTTACTTCCCCTGGTTCCCTTCTTTCTCGTGTTTCCTCCATGTGGCCTTCAGAACCATTTCCATCTTCTTGTCCATAATGCTGTTGACTTTCACTGATTTCAACATCTCCTTTGGTGTCTGTGCTTCCATGATCATTACTTCTGTTTTGGGACGCTCTTGGTGGGCCACTGTAATTATCCGAGTATGCTTGATCAGTTGGGGGTCTCGACGATGTAGGGTTTGAGGACCCAGGCCTGGTATAACTGTTGTTTGTACCCTCTTCTTCAACAGAAAGAGGCCTCGTAGGGACCACCTTCTGAGTAGACCCGCCACCAGTACTCCCATCAACCACTTCACTAGTTTGAGAAGGTGCCACTCTGTTTTGTTCATACAGTTCTAACATCTGGTTACTGACCACTGCAAAAGTATAATAACAATAACTATAACTTAGCAAATTTAACACTACAATTCAGAAAAATAACAGACACACAGGAGATTATAATGGACCCTCCAATTGGCGTGGGGTGACATCAAACTCCTGCCACCAAACTTTCTCACCATCTGAAGGGAGCTTAACTTTGAGGAACTTGGCGGCAAGGAAAATAGCCCCCACAGCAATTTGATGGGGCTTAAATTGCAAGCAGAGAGATGTCCGAAGCCTGCAAGCCTCTTTTGAATGTCAAAATGGAAAAAGGAAGACCTGACACCAACCACACGCTGGCATTACATATAAACCACAAAAATAAATACAGCGTACACATCGTTCACAAAATTTCATGCAAATTGAGCAAGGGCATTTTGGGCAACCTTGAGCTTCTTTATTGCCTATACTAGTGATTTATATGGATGATGCACATTGAGATCAAAACCAAGAGTTGCAAGAACTACGCGTTCTCCCAGTAAAATTAATTCCTTTTGTTGTTCATACACTTCCTGTAAGAGAAACAAAATAAAACAAAAATCTGAATCTAAACAGTTGACGAATGAAAGAGGCTAACCTAATGGAACTAAATCAAAGCAGGAAAGTGAATTGTGTTGAAATAAATTATCCCTTCTGTTTGATTCTTTGTATTGCCTCAGGATCCTTTTTGTTATTGACTTCGTAGGAAACAAGGATAACATCCTTCAACGGACGAGGAGTTTCTTCAACCTTGCCTGCAAGAAACATGCAGACAGTTGCAACCGTCTCCAATGCAAACATGTTACTCAGTGGTTAATTATTACATTCTTTTAATGCGGTGCGTTTTAGATACAATGATTACGTATAAATTGGACAGAAGAATGAAGGTTGATGCAATATAAAATTGAGCATCAAATATTAATATACTGGTAGCCATGTTGATTTTGAAAAGCCAATGACATGACAATGCAATTTCATCAAAATGCTTTTCCTATATAAATTAACCAAGGCCAAACCACAAGTCCACAACCTTGTGAAGAGTTTTCAAGTTGATAATAAATCATAAATCGTAGATAATAATATTTTTTCAGCTTAACACATAGCTATAAATTTCCCACAAGATAAATGCAGGGGCGGACCCACGTTATAGTCAGCGGTGTCACGTAACACCAGTTAATTAAGTCGGCTTAGTATAAATTTAGTTGTAAATTTATTGGTTCCTTAAAGTGCTACTGTCTAAACAAACTTAATCAACTACCAAGTCGAGGGAGATTCAAAAATTTTGTGACATTAGTGATTAAATTTAATGGGTCCGCCTCTAGATAACTGTTATGTTACAATTAGCATCTACCAGATGGATGGTATCTCAGACACATGTATGTCCTTCAACTATTTCCAATGTATGGATCAAAACACCAAAATTGTTGCAAATTTTTATGCAACACCAAAAGTTTAGTTATTTTGCACCAAATTGGCGTAACACCACATAGGGTGTAGATATATTCATTTTTACACGAAACTTGGTGCAACTCCCAGCGCATGTAATGGAGATGCCTTAAGCTTCACAGCATTGCTCGTGGGGTGCTGTGCTCAGGAAGTTTAGGAACAAGAAAGAACTGTTTCAAGCTTTCGGTTGTCTACGTACTGGAAGGCGAGATTTGATCTGTATCGTGCTAAAGAAGCACAGAACTTCATGATTTGTTTCCTTTCATTCCATCTCTTCGGCTGATTTTACTCGATCAATCAAGCCATCAATTAGGTCGGTGATATTTGTTAACAAAAGTAATTTAATAATTTTTTTATGAGTTCCAAGTCTATATTGTATCTTTCGAAAAAGGATGGAGGATTTTGTATGGTGATGTAGCTATGAGTAGAAACTGTAATCTTTAAATGTAATTGAAATTAAAATCTAAATTATTTCAATGGCATATACGGTTTAGGGTTTAATCCCAGCAATAAAAAGTTATATGTTATCAACATCACGTATATAGATCGATTTAGCATAAACAGAACATGAGTTGAATGCATAAATTTAACATTAAACACAAACATTATACTTTATCATTACACAAAAAGATCATTCAGACGCCAAGAAAAGCGATGCCGCTTAGTCATATCAAAAAGAACAGAGTTTGACTGATAATATAAACACCCGAACAGTTGATAAGTATTCTCTTCTTGAAGACAGTTTACATTCCATCTGTCAACAATCAGCTAGCTCGAACACAACTTGTATTCCTTCCAACATCGGAAGTATAAAAACGTTCTGCCCCGGACCCATAATTTATCTGGGTGATCAAATTCGCTGGCATATTCAAAACTCAGCCTCCTCGATTCTGGTCTACAAGTACTTGACCATACCTCGACCCTCAACACTAAGCTTAGTGGCCTGAAGTTGCTTCTTTTTAGGTGCTTTTAACTGTTGCAACCTCTTATTCATCTATTATCACATGGGAAAAGATGGTTAATTACTACACATGCTGTACATGAGAAGTACTATAACCAAGTAAAGGACACAGACCTTGAGCCGACGCTGATCATGCACAACTTGTTTAGCTCGAGCTCTGATTTCATCTGGATCGATCTTAGATTGGGGGCGCACCACAAAATCAAGAGACATTGCTTCAGGCCTTGATGCATGTAGCCGAGAAGATGAACTTCCACTTCCAGACTTTGGTTCCCTGCATCGACCGCAAAAGCATCAAATGGGAAACAATACACAACATATGTTGTCAAACAGATGCTTGACCAAAAAGCACTTGATATAGCAATAAAGCAACTTACTGGGAATATTCAGCCAAATCCAGATCATCATCTCTAGAGTTCATCCTTGAAGCTTTATTCATAGGCCTGTAAAAGAAGATCAACATATCAGAAAAGCACAACTTACAAGTAATTAACTATATGTTAAGAAGTTACATCCAAACATGCAATATACTTTTTCATTGATGGCCGACGGATTGGGGTCCTCTCATCCTCATAGTTCCGCATGTCCTCAAATCTTGTGCTTTTATTAAATATCGGTCGACTCTGCATTACAAGAAAACGTCGATACTAATCAAGATCAACATTCTAAAAAGACTGACATAGCAATCAATGTCTGTACATGAAAAGTATGAGTGAGGTATGACCATCAGAAGATAGGATTTTCTGTTGTATTCTTGAATAGTGGTCTTATCATCACGGACAGCATGATGTAAGGTTAGCTAGACTGTCTTGCAGTTGTTTGGTAACATTACTTATTTAACATGGTGTGTATTGCATATTGCTAATGGTCAATTCACAAAGGAGAAAAAAACTCCTACTTCAGAACAGGGACATTATTCATAGACCAAATTCATTCCGTTTGATTTGGTTGCAGACTACGAACAAAGACACTTAACATGAATATAACCGCATAAAATGAGGTCAAGAAGAAATTTCCACACACACCCATTTGTCAACCAACTCTTTAGCAAGCTTTCTGTTGGCTGTGGTCTCTTCATCAGACTTTGACAAGAACATAATGACCTGAAGAAAAACAAGATGATCACTTGATATCACTAGTAATACCACCAAAAAGAAACGAAAATCAACACTATCATACAAAGATGATCACTTGATATCACTAGTAATACCACCAAAAAGAAACGAAAATCAACACTATCATACAAAAAAGACCCAACCTTTCCAAGTCCACTCTTCTTCAATTGTTCTCTTCTATCATATTGATCTAAATCAATTGGGAACTGCAGGATAAAAGCAACAAAACTTTTAATATACAAACATAAGAAAGCCCATAATTTATCTTTCAATCAAAATCCAGGTTTATACCTCAGATAGGATTTTCAAAATTGCTGCACGAATATTTATATTAGGCAAGCTTCCATCTGGAAGGGGTTCAAGCCATATTTTCAAAAGAGTCAGAACTCCATGATCCAGGAACTCTAACTGAAGTTGTTTCCTGTATAAAAATTTGAAGGCAAATGAATTAAACATACAATAGAAGCAGATGTAGTACTTCTGCAAATGGTGCACTTACTTGGATAATGCTTCAGTTAAAAGAGGCAGTTTTTTGAGTTTATTAATAGCTGGTAACGACTTTCTATTTAATTCCGCATCTAATTCTGCTACAACTTCAAGTTCAGCCACGACACTTTCAACAATTAATGCAATCTCTGCAGAACTTTTCTCAGTCTTCTTCTTCTTCTTACCCACCTTGAAAAGGTTGTCAACTTCATCATCTTCTTCACCCTCCTCAGCCTACAATATTGAAATACTAAGCTAAGAAAATGGTAACATTATGGCAGCCATACATGCATGTCCTACGATCTTTAGGAAATATAAGTAAGAAAACAGTTCCCATGACTTACAGATGTGTCACCATTAACAATGAAATAAATTTTAAACAACATACATAGTTACAATAACCAACAAAATACGCTTTATATATATAACCGAGCTTTTCACCTGAGGAGCACGACTGGGAGAATAACCTCCATGGTCACTTCCATAACGATCCGCTGGATCAACACCAGTATCATCTATAAAGTTGTCATCATCTAGCATCCTTGGACCCTCTTTGTCATCCTACACCAATAAAGCAATTTTCGATCGAAAAAAACTATAATAATCAAATGTTCCTGTTAGCTTCACAAAGCCTTCATAATTGAAGTCCACTTGTTTACCCATATCATAACTAAAATGGTATATAAGAAGCAGTGGCATACAAACTGCATAACAAGACTTAATAACCAAAACCTTGATACTTGACCCTAGCTAAACCTTGCCTATTACTACCACCAGAAGTTAACAAATCAGTCATAATTTTATACGGAGTATTCACATAATCACATGTCTCAACAACACATGCTTAACCATTTCTAGATTCAATTATTACTTGCTGCATACAATAACTTTCACAAAATCAAATGCCATTGTTTTTGTATTAGTTCAGAACCATGTACTCAACAATGTTAAAAACAAAATTGTTCAAAGTTAACAAATTTTCGATAAAAATATACAGTAGATACCTCTGAATCACCACCAGCAATTGTATCCCACATCTCTTTAACTTCAGCATCATCACCACCACCAGACCTCCCACTCCTTTTACTACTACTATTCCCCTTAAACTTCATCGCACTTTTCTCACTACCACCTCTACCTGCTTTCTCCGAAAACTTCGAAAAACTCGACTTCTTCTCCTTCCTCTTACTCCCACTCCCACCGTCACCGGAAAGCTTCTTCCTCTTTCCAGCACCAGAGAAATCATCATCTCTAACAAACTCCGCCATCTCATCTTCCACGACATCATCAACCGGGAAATCCGGTAACGGTTCATCCGCCGTACTCTTCTTAATTAACCGTTTCCGCGGCTTCGATTTCGAATCGGATTCGTTAAACACCGGCGTCGATTCTCGATTACTCTGCCAATCGGTATCTTCGATTTCATCTTCGAGATTATCATCCAAAAGCTGATGATGCTGCTCATCGTTGTTGTTGTTATCATCACCGTGATCGGATTGAAATCCGTCATCGTAATCCATCAATGGCTCGCCGTCTTCATCGCGGTACCTGAAATTTTAACAAAGTAATGCATAATTAAAGTCGGTTACGTAACCCTAACCCTAAAGGGATTGCGGAACATGAAACCCTAGATTAGAGAGAATATGAACTTACGGATCGTTTTCGTAACCCATTTTGTGAGGCGAATTGTGAATTAATGAAGTTATATGTGTGATATATATAGAGTTAGATACAAGATGAATTGAACCGAAAGCAGATTGATGAAGAAATTGGAAGAGAAGATATGAGAAATTGGAAGAATCTGAGCACGATTTTGTGTATATTATACAAGAGAGGGAAAGGGGTTTTAAGAACTAAATAGATACATGAAGGGGTTTATTGTAATAATGATAAAGAGGAGGTACGAATCATGTAACCGTCGTAGAGTTGACTACTTGAGTGACGAATATTGTAATTGGCTAATTGCTACTCGTTGATTATATTTGATCCACATTGATAGCGAAATTATTGTTTTTTTTTTCTGACCGTATACATATTATACCACACGGAGTGGTGACGGATAGTCGTGACTAACTGCCACGATTAATAATCGTGGATGATTAGTAGGAGTGAGAGTATCATGACTAGTTCACTTGATTGTTTTAGGTGCATTAGGAAGTTGTACTCTTTGCATTATCAATAATAACAATAGCTAGAAACAAAACAAAAAAATAAAAAATAAATGAAGTGGGACCCTTGTGCTTCCGTGCTCCCCGTCAAAAATAACATGAAACTGCCTCCAGGACAACTACCACGGGACCACTCCGAGCGGTCTAACCTCAAATGTGTTTCTAAAAGTTTGTTTGTAAAAAATGTTTTATACACAGTTGCATTTTGAGAAGAATGAGTTGTTGATGATCTCATTCGTTGAATTTCGGATTCATTGTTGCATTTACTCAAGATTTAGTTGTCCCTCAAAGCATTTCTCATAAAGCTTTTTATATATATTAAATTAATCCCTTATTTATTTGTACAACATACAACATATCAGATCTGTACGAATAGCGAACAAGGATAATTATAATGTGATTGTACCCTATATATAAAAGATTGTTACAAATTATTATCAGTAGTTTTGTTAATAGACTAGATTATAACACGTGAATTCGCGGGATACCACATAATTTCAATACAAAGTGATATTTTATATTTTAATATTAATAATATGAAAAGCTTATAATCGCGATTTTGCAAATTGATACATCTTTTTTATTAACGTGAATGTTTGATTATGAAAATGTAGATGTTAAGAAAATGTCATTGTCATTTAAACATGTATATACAAATACGATAGAGAAATATATTTATTAGCCAATTGCAACACGATATTTGATGTGTGTCTTTCAGGCGAGCAAGCCGAATGCTACTTAGTGCCCCAAGCCTACAGGCCTGCTACTCATGCATCTGGTGTAATGCCCCGTTGTCCAACTGATTAGGCTAACAATTGCAATAACCATTAAATAGATGATTACAATGGCATATAACTTCATTATGTCAAATTATTTTTTATCTTCTGGCCAAACATATTAGTTAGAATATATAATTATAGATCAAAACATGAAAATGGGTACTTGATAGAACACACTTCGAACTTCATTTATTCTAAATGATAAGAACGTAAGCCAACCTTTAATAGTAGCTTGTTCATCGTCTTCCTAGCGAAATTAATGAAGTCAACATCGTCTACTAGCATCCCACAAGAGTGGGGCAAAATAAAAAAAGCTCTTGACATGTGTGGATATGAGAAATTGATTAATAACATGTCTGTCATGGGTGAAATATGCAATTACGATGACTTTGTCTAAGAAAAATCGACTGTTACAATATAGTTTATACAAGACATAAAATATATCATAAACCAAAAGGAGTTATAGGTCAACTTAAAAAACTAATCACCTTCTACATATTAAACTTCTTGATGTTGTACCCTTCATTTCCTTCATCTTTATCATTAAATCCACATGTAATAAGAACTAACAACTATGCAAAAAGCTTTGACTTGTAAGAATTGTTGTAGTGACCTCACTTGATGTTTTTGTACCTGAAACACAAACAAACAATACACACTAAAACACATACGAAGCATCAAGTAAAAGCGAATATACATATGATACAACTTGAAATATGTTAGATATGTGATATGTATCTTATTGAATAAATATAGAAAGTTGTGATACATTAGTTCCTTTGAAATGATCCTAAAAAGAAAATCTTTATTGGACACCTGCATATCGATGTGATAATCACATCTTGAAGACCTGTTTAACCAAGAAAAGAATTGAATTCAAAGAAGGATAATCGGAGACAAAAAGCTACTTACAAACATTCTTCATCTATTAATTCAAGAAAGCCATTTACCCCAGTTTTATGCCACTATTTTGTGAATCAATTTAAAACCTCTAAAGAATAAGAAGTCTGACTTCTGCCTCTCTCTGTTTCTCCTAATCATCTGTCAAATGTTGCATAAGTTAGGATCCAAGGTGTAATAAGCATACATTAGAACTGTGTTTTTGCTTCAATAATATATATCCAGTTGTTGCAATTCCAAAAAAACTACAAAATTCATTTATAGTAGAGGTGACAATTTTGGAATCATTGGTTATTTATGGGTCAAGTTGGGTAATATTTATGAGGCGATAGTTTTGATGGGTCTCCCTCTATTTTTTTATGGGTTGAAATGGTAAAATGGGTATATAATATAACCTCCAATTGAATAACAATTAACCAACGGGTCTAGTGGGTAAACTTTTTTTTAACACCTCATTTCATTTTTTTTCATTTTTCACTCAAATAAAAAAAAGTTTGGTAGATATCTAATGGATCAACCCAACTGAAGACCCGTTTAACCCATACCCGTTTAGACCCATCCTCCTAAATGACCTATCTAGACCTGGACCAGTTTAGACTCAAATCCATTTAGACCTGTGACCGAACCACTCCCGACCCACTCGTTTTGCCATTTATAATTTATATAAATTACTCAAAAGGTTGCATCAAAACAATTATATTTGCAAGCTCGCATCCGAGCTGAAAAGGCACCCACATATGTTATGTTTATGGACCCATACTAATAATCCAGTTGAAAATGATCCTCTAAATGCTGTAAACCAGTAACACTAAAAAGTACTGCTATATGAAAAATGATAATAAAATAGATCCACATACCTTAAAACTGTGACGGGGATAAAATTAACATTCACATTATCCCCTTCTATTATGCGTCTACCTTCACTGTTTTCTCGAATAGTGAAAAATTTAGTCCTTATCATTCCAGTCCAAAAATCTTAGAATCGTAAGGCCATCATCACTTCATCAGGCTGCATTAAAAAGGTGTGTGATCTTAGAATTGTTACAGCATGCATGTTATCTAATTATTCAAGAAAAGGCTGAAGTAAATGACTTACACTCTTCCCATTGAGACCGACCCATGCAAATCCCCACGGTGACCACCCACAACAGTATGTATGTATAAGAATAAGAATAATTCCATGATATGCAACATTGCAAGATTTATATTAAATAAGTATACTGGCAATCACATAAACATTCTTTCCACCTATATATTTTCCTGAAATGATACCTCCACGATCACTATTTAGTAATTATTGCAAGGATTATCGACATCATAACCTTCCTGCAGACCTGACCTTGTTTCCACATACTTGCAACAACCAAATTGGTCACATACCTACCTGTTACAGCTGAACAGTCCCCTCCTTATCCTTCTTGTGATCCAATCAAAGCTCCCTAATTGTATAAAGAGCGCATACAAAAGAATAATGATTATTTATGATATAGCATTTAATTTTCTTCATCATTGATGCCTGGTACTTTCAAGGGCAACACGGTGGGAAGAATAAAATTGAAATTCAAGATTATAAAACCAACACATCTAAAACATTTGGTGCCAATCAAATGAACATATTATGAACCATTGTCTCTAAATGGCCCAAGAATTCAGTGGCATTCAAGATTATAAATTTTCAATTACCCAATACCCCCCCCCCCCCCCCCGGACGTTCAAAGTTTCAGGATCCGGAATGCCATACCTATCAAAAAACCATCACCTATTTTTCTAAATGTATCATATTATGCACTTTTAAAGTATAAAAACTCTGCACAAATAAGGATAAGGTATGCCAACTGTTTTTTTTAACCATTTGACCCAATGGAACATAACTCAATGTGTCCCAATTATTACCAAATGGGTCAATATTGCCACGTCTATGGTTGATAACCTGATAAAAACGGAACAATAAAGTCAATACTTATAAGAATGAATGCAGCAAGTACCTGGTAACAGAGACCAACATGATATGACATAGATGGATTCAAAACTTCAGTATCAATCATTCTGATTGGTAAGAACTCCTGATTCATAACCGATGAACAGGCTCCACAATCACATACTCCATGAGATCTCCAACAGTTAATCAATGACATCAGGTTGTCCACTGTACAGCCTGCTATGATTACCACCCGGACGACGGCCACTGTGCTTTTTAAACCCCTTATACCTCCATAGTTTTCTTTACTTTTAGTCTCGATAATAGTTGCAGCAAGCTTCCCAGTAGTATGCAATCGGAACCGTATAAGACTAATAATATGACCACAAATAAGTCCCGTTCTCGACCACTAAACTCAGCATGATATGAGCTAGAAATCTCCAACAGTTAATCAATGACAATGAATGAGCCAAATATTTTCACCCAAATCGTATCCACTCTGCAAATTATCACAAAGAACGGGCGAAATGAGAAGATTTAGATCTTCATAAAATAACTATTTTTCCTCATTGGTGAAGATCGAAATGAAAGAATGGGAGTCCAGTCCTTAACTGATATCCAGATAATCTGAACGCGTGCTTATCCACTTACAGAAGTGTCATGGTTATGGTATTCTAATTGCATCACAGTGAATTAGTTTCTACTTGCAAGCCACACAACTACCTATTCAGAAAGCTCTTTTCTGGAATGCAAGCACTATATTCTTTTTCTTTTTTTCTGGAAAGCAATAAGAATACCATAACCAATTAAGAGAACCATAATACATATAACAGGCCACCACCTTTTTGAGAAGCAAGAGTTGGCCAACTCTATCTAGATTTATTTATAAAGGATCAAACCGCACATAAGTAAAAATTACATTAAGCCACTGCCTTCCATGGCCTTCACCCATCTGTATTCTTGGTATCGTTTCATATATACCTATTATTACGAACTAAAAATATTGAAATGCCCACTGAAGGGCAAACCATTAGAACCCAAAAACCAGTAGCTTTTCTGACCCATTTACCTTACACAACCAGTAGCTTTTTGAGAGCTTTTCTGACCCATTTACCTGAACTGCATTTGAACTTTGAAATGATATACTGAGAAGAGTGATCGAGGATATACAGCACTCTGTGAATTTGAGGCATCAAACTACCCATTTTGACTTTGTACAGATTAATTATAATGAATTCTGGATATAAAGAGGATCCAAGACATCGTCTTCTTCAATGCATGCCATGATGCTTCATATCTATGACACACGTTTCGACATTCTCACCGTGTCTAAGTTTTTTGTAACATACTGAATTTGGTTCACCTAAAGCATATAATTAAAAAGCTCTCAAAATACATACATGTTAAAACCTCCAATGGTAACCCAATTTTAAATAACAAATGAACCAGATTCATATATTTCCTTTAATCCAATTTGATTAGTTGACATTGATGTAATTAGTAATGTATATAATGAGAGACTTACTGCAGAATATATACATGTTTGGTAAACCTCAATAATCCATGCAGCAGTGATACTTGCTTCCAACAATGGGAATCTTTTGATGTGTTGCACCTATATTTGACCAAAATACATACATGTTTAATTTTATATGGGGTAGAATGTTCCACAATGGGAAAATTAATTTGGTTCACCCGAATCATATAATTAAACAACTCTCAAAATACATACATGCTGAAACCTCCAATGTTAACTTGAAATTAAATTGATACATCTTCTGCTTATCCAAAATGATAAGTTGAAATTAATCTAATTAGTAATGTATATGATGAGAGACTCACTACATAATAAATACAGGTTTTGTAAACCTCACTAACTGAAGAATCAACCAAGAGCAACAATAATTTAATTCAATGTCGTGCATAGGGTGTGTTTGGTAAAAGTAGCTGGAGCTGGAAGCTTGTAGCTGGAGCTGGAAGCTTGTAGCTGGAGCTGGTAGCTAGAGCTTATATAAAGAGCTGGAAGCTGGAGCTTATAATTATTTTTGTTAGTGTTTAGTGAAGTAGCTGGAGTTGGAGCTTATAGATGTAAAATGGCATTAAAAGACACAAAAAAATAAATCCAACATATAAATAAAAGGGTATTTGTGTAAATTCAATACTCATAAGCTCTAGAATTTTCAATAAGCTGCTTCAAGTAGCTTATTATTCTAGAACTTATTTTTTCAATAAGCTCCCAATAAGCTCCTACATTTTTGTGTTCCAAACAAAGCTTGTAGCTTAAGCTTGTGTATAAAATAAGCTTAAGCTACTATAAGCTCTCATAAGCTAGTCACCCAAACACACCCATAGTGTAAATAAGAGTTTTTTATGTTTAGATAACTAGCGAGTATAAGCCCCATTACTTGTTCACACAATAGACAGAAAGACAACATTACCTTCAAGTCTGCTATCTCCTGGTCCCGTTTTGCAATGGTTACTATAAAGGCCGATTCTTTTTTCTTCGCTTTCTCTAGTTGAAAAGAACAATACAAATATAGAATTAAAAATGTCGATCAGAACTCAGAAAACATGATTGGCTGATAACGCAAAGCCATTCTTATTTAACCTGATCTCTCAGTAACTCTTCATACGATTTCAAATTGTGAGGATAACTGATAACAACATTAGGTTCTGCATAAGAATAAGAATTAATATACCAACATAAAGCCAACAAAGTTTATATCGTATGCTAAAATATATCTTTTCTATAATGCAAAAGAAATATATTAAGAAAACCAACCAACTAATGTGCCTGGTGTAATGGACTCGCTTTGAAACACAGAACACCACTTTTGATTTTCTGACTTTGCAGCTTCAAGCTCTGACCGAGACCAACATCCATATATTTACAAACAACATACTTGGAGAGAATACCAGCATCACAGAATTTACGTTCCATGAGGGTTTAACAACATGAAAAGATCTTACTAGATGATGCTTTGATTCAAATCGAATAGCCATATAAGTAATTTCATACTTGGCATGTAAGATCATCCTTACAGCTCTGGAGACTAAAAAAGTCAAAACACACAGAAAGTTATGCAAAGGATGATCTACTTGTGAACAAATTCTAAGTATTACAAAAGAGCTAAAGCATATAATTACGAATATGAGAAGTCAAACAAAGTCAGCTGATAACCTCTCATGAAGGGATAATATCATCCTAGTTGCCACACTTGGTTCAGTTTATTCTACTTTTTTGTTCGCCTGAGATGAATACAGAGCAGTAATATATATGATACTAATAATCAATACACTAAACTGACATGAGAACTACAAAAACTATACAGATAATCAGCTAGATAAACAAAGTAAAACGAAAAACTTATATTGAAAAATTTATCAATCATCAAATAAGCAAATAGAATTTGATATTAAGATTGCCACTGGGTTCTAATCCTTGTTCCATCAAATTCGCCACTGGGTTCTAATCGTTGTTCTAATATATTCTTATGGGATTCATATCAAGATACTAATAACAAACAATTTTATACTCTAGTCTGCCGTTTGAATGATCGTTTACAATATTCAACTATACAAAATCAAAAATTACAAATTAAAACAAACATACATAATTAAATTAATTGATCAGTAACAATAAACAAATTAACTAAACAAATCATATAAGACTTAAAATACAACAAAAAAAACTACACCTGATCCCGAAATCGTTAAACACGTGTAGGAATAGGTTTGTGAAAATAAAGATTGTGTAGCAACACAAGTAAACTTACTCTTCTTCCCACGACTTTATCACTCAGTGCAGTTGTGCAAATACAGACATCGTACTATTGCGGCTTGCATTTCTATTGAATTCTCAAGGTGATAATTTTGGCTCATTTACTTTTGAATGGGTGGGGTCAATTTGAGTTGTGGTTTAACATGTCAAATGGGTGAATTAAGAAATTAAAATTGAAACGAAACATGTTGAAAATTGGCGTGTCTTTTTAAAGCATACAACTACTTGAATCGCTTTGTTTGAACAATGAATTTTTATTTTTATTTGAATTTAATTGTAAGAACATTGACGTCGTAGGCATATTAAACAGCAACTACTTACAAAAGGTATTTAAATATGTGGAAAAGTGGTTGAGGTCAACCCAAACCAAGTCCAGTGTGACAATTTGCACATTACACAACCCAGCACACCCATATTGTCACTTTGCTCAATATCAGATGTGTGTAAGCTGAGATACAGCAGGTTGTGAATAGCTTATTCCCTCCAGTTACTTGTAACACATACCAAAACCACATAGAACTGGCTTTAGGAGGCTATGACTTGAAATGATACACAAAATATGAAGTTAAAGGTGGGATATTGATGCAATATACTGTGTTAATTATATGATAACGATTATCAATAAATGGGCCAAGGGGGCAGAACATAAAATCCCAATAACGAGATATCTAGTACATAATCACAAAGAGACGAAATACTGATCCATTTGATATACTAATTTTACATATATGCAGCATCTCAAATGACAGAACAATCAAGTTTTGAACTTGCAAACATGCATTAAATGGAATATTTACCCTCTAGTACAGGTCATTTTCCATCTGAAAGAACGGATCACTAGCTGTGTGTGCAGGTACATACAAAAACTAGTCACTTGTGAACTGGCAAACACTATTTCTTTCAACCAGTAACGAGTAGCTGCTTAGGAAGTGAGGCAGGATCGAGCTCCCAACAATCCCCTGAAACATCCGAGACCTCTTCCTCAGAAAGCTTCCTTGCTGGAATCTGATGCGAAAACAACCGAACTTCATGTTTTTCAAGCCATTTAACAGCATGACAACCAATCTCTCGTCTCCTAAAAATTGTTTTATACCCATTGACTTTCTCAAGGTACCCCATGCTTAATCCATGTACCTCACTATAACTTGTCAAAAACACAACAATATCATAACATCTTTTATCCCGAACTAGTTGATTTCCTCTTTCTCCATTTTCACTATAAAGCGCCCACACTGAACCCTTTTTAGGAAAAATCCTATAAACCTCTCTAGCTGCTCTTTCACAGTTGACTATATGTGAAAAAACATTAAGAGATCCAACTAATGTATTATTAGCAACTTTAAACCTCCCACAAGATATATGAAACCCGGTTCGCTCTAAACTAATTAATTCTTCATCACTATTAGTTTGTGGGTCCAACCAAGACATGTCAACCTCAAACGGATGCGTTGTCACCACTTCA